>CM062808.1:253158161-253826483 GCA_031772625.1 Pinus tabuliformis | reverse complement strand
TGACTTTGTCTTACCTGTTTTACCTGGCAGCCATGTTTTACCATATAGATTTACTTCAGTAACTTCATAGTAAATCTGTTAATTTTGTCCACCATTCACTGTCAGGTAATTTCATCCTTATCATTTTTATTTATATTTCGTTAGCTTCTGTATACTTAGAAAAATTTGGCCTATTGGTAAACAAGTGTTTTACCTCATGCTCTATGTAAAACAAATTTTCAAGACTATCATATAATACCTTTCCAGTGGGAAAAGATTTTACCCCTGAAGTACTAGCTTGGCTTCTGGCCAACTTGTTTAGTCTTTCAATATAATTCTCTTGAGTCATCAACTTGTCATTTATCACCATAGGACTGGGAAGTCATTTTTCTCTTAAAATACCATACTTTGTCATAAAACTATCAATGACTGCTTGGATACTTTGACACCTTTTCTCCAGATTGAGCATCAGGTTCCTTTTGGTGAGAACCTTCTTTATTTCTATGATGGTTGTTGTTCTGTATTCTATTTCTAGCTCATCAAGCTAGTACCTATTTCTACTGTTCAAAAATGTTATCAACAGGTTGGATGCTTCAGGCATATCTCCCAATTCTTCCCTTGTCTTGTAGACTGCTTCTGTAGCCACTTTTACTAGTTCAGTCTATTAAAAAATAACTTGAATAAAATGCCAAACATCATTGATGGAATCATTGATGTTGGCCCAGAGAATTTCCTTCATGTCTCCTAGTGGCTCTTTCAATGTCAATTCCTTTTCAAGGACTTTTATTCCTTCTCCCATTCTTTGGTTTTCCTGAACTTCTTCCTTCTGTTGTATCTATGCAAGTTTACAATCAGTTTCCAAACTTGACACTTTTTCTCTGAGCTTCTTAAGCTTAGTAGCCTGGATGTTCATTTCCTCCATGGCTTTTACCAATTCAACTATTATTTCTGTGGAAATACATGCGCTTGTAGATGCCCCTGTGCCTGCTGATGTACCTGTAACTGCCAAAGTTGTAGCTAGTGTAAGTGTGGGTGCTAAGGTAGCAGCCAATGTGGAGAGTACTACTGTAGAGACTGTAGGAATTACAATCTGAGGAGTGGTGGCCAACTCACTCTGTTTATATTGTATCAAGTTATCAAGCTCTTTTTTAGCTTCTTTCAATTGTTAATTCAGCTTTAGGACTAAGTCCATAAGCTCTCCCTCCTTCTAAGTTTCCAACACTTCAACTATTCGAGGATGATGTAGAGGGGGAATTTTGCGTTGCTTCTTCAGTACAACTATGTCATCATTTTTCTTCTTAATAAGCTTTTCTACAGCTTTCACATCTTTGGGATCATGGCCCAGTTCTATGACTAAGTCCTCTAGGGACTTTATTATGGTATCTTTGGCCTGTGAAGAGACCTTCTCTAATTGGAATTGCGTTGATATATTATTCAGCGAATTTTGGAGTTGGTGAACTGCAATAGCCTTACTGGTTAAGGTGCAATAAACTATTTCCCCAGTCTGCTTATGTAATTCTATTTGGTCAATAGGATGGATATCCTTTGCCAATACTTCAAAGTCTATTTCAGATAATCTTCCATTGATCCAAGTTGCTATTTAGTTGGCTTCAAGAAACTCATTTGCATCTTACCTTCCTTTATGTTAAAGGCTGACATTAACCTTGTTGATTTGTTGGAGCCATTTTCGGGTAGTGTGCATAACTTTGGGCCTTTAATATTTCATTTCTTGCCTTGATTTATTTGTATTCTCTTTGATATCTTGGCTCTGGCTAGTAGGAGCCCTAAAGGAAGACACTTCCACGCTCTGTTGCCTTTCTAACATTTGAGCTTGTGAGGTGGAAGGTTCTTGTGTACCTCTTAAGGGAGTGGTATGCCTGCTCTCTGCACCTTTAGTCCCTACTGTTTCTTCAGTAAACTCCTATTCTAAAAATGGATTCAACCTTTGCCTCTTAGCATAAGTTTGGGCAACAGGTTTGCTGGAAGAAGTGGCCTCCTCTCTATCTCTTTTAAGATTCCTTTCCTCATTTAGAGGAGTCTGTAAAATAGGAGGATTGCTCATGATATGTTCTGGTTGAGCAAGTTCTACTGATATTTTCGGCTGTTTTGATTCCTCTGGTTGCTCTGATGGTTCTGGCTGCTCTGATGGTCCTGGCTGCTCTGATGGTCCTTCTTCTGCTGTTTTCCCACTGTGTTCCTGTTATTGTCTTTGAGATTTATATTCTCCTCGTAGCTATACAAATGAATCTTCATCAAGTCTTCTTTCTAAATCAATCAATACATTATTGACAACAGTTTTTGTGCTATCCCGATCTACCAAAGTGTTTTCCACCCATTCAAGCTAATCTGCATACAGTTCAATTTCAGGGATTCTATGGTGGATATAAGGAGATAACTTATTCTTTTTTCTTCTATTACAAATGAGGTCTAAAGGGTCATATGTCTAGATAAAACTTTGTTTCATTCTCAATCTTTGGAGGATTTCCTCTGCTTCCTTCCCTGCTTCCCTACTGTTACATATGAATGGTCCAAGCTGATCCTTTATCCTAAGTTGAACTTTCTTCTTGGCCTACACAAAATGCACCTCATCTGAATTGATCATTTGCCTGTAGTACTCCAGAGCAAATAATCTCATAGGGAGGTATCTAGGCAGTTTGTAGGGAGCCAGCTCACACCCATAGATTATGATTTCAGTGTGGTTTTGGTACAAGTACCAATCCCCCACTCTATATTGTTTGGACAACTGAAGGACCCTCCTGATATCTGCACTGATTCTAGGGGGAGGGCTTCCTAATAGCATAGTTGCCACTGGGTGTACAAAGAGATCTACGAAATCAATATAAGAATATTGAGAGTCATTTAGATGGAATAATGAAGTCCAGAAGACCATTGATCTAGGGTTGCCTCTGGTGCCAAGCTTTTGGACTGTGATTGGGAATTTGTTAGGTTAATAATACAGGAAAATATGATATAAAACTGAAGAATATTTGAACACTCTTTCATTATCCAACCTCATGAATTGATCATGCATTTTGTTAGCAATGAACTTAGCATAGTCAAACATGATGGCTGGGGGCTACCCAGGAGAGCAGATGGACATAAATGCTATGATAATTTCATCAACAAATTCACTTGTAGTCTGGCCTAACACACCAGATATCATTTCTACGATGTTTTGACCAAGATCAGAGAATATAGTCCACATGTAAGGGGGAGGGTCCTTTGGAATGTATTTTTCTTCCCTAATGAAGGCCTGGTAAAACCTAGCAACTTTGATTGAGGTGAGTGTAGGGTATCTATTAAGAAAATCTCCAACAGAAAGAGTAGTCAGGCCTTGGCTTGGTTGTAACTGAAGCATTTCATTTATGGACTCAACAGTGATGGTAAATATTACAGAATGAACAGGGGTAATCACTACCCTTTGGCTGGGATTATAGTTCATATGGCAATAATGGATAATCTTTGGGAAGATATGAACTCTGTGGAACTGGTACTTGGGTAAACCTGATTCCCAAACCCCTATGTAGTCTGCATGGTTCAGGTACTGGTCTCTGTACCTGCAGTATAGTTTCAATGGGGAATCTTGGACAGATGTATCTTTGATCTGAAAATATTTATCTGCTAGTGGGAGATGTTCTAAATCCCTGTGAGGAGTAGAAATTGGCATGACATTTAATACAGCTGGGGCATCCATACTTGGGTCTTGTGGGTTCAAGAACGGGGGTGAAGGGTTTTCAGTGAAATTGGGAAAAACTAGTCTACTTCAGGGTAATTTGGAGTCACCATGCAACTTATCTTACTAAATTACTTAGGAATTGGAAGCAATTTAGTCCAGGTTTTGGAATAAAATAGGGTTTCTCAACGAATTTGGGTAAATACCTGGTTTTTAGCTTTGAACGGAGTAATGGCGACTGTGAACTATTTGCAAGAAGCGCACATGACCGAAAGGTGGTCTGCAGTTTCAGCAGCTTCAATAAGATGGTAGTTGGACGTAGGTTCACAATTGCATATACTCTGGTGCTTACATGGAGGTCAGAGTGTTCCTTTTCAAGATAAAACAAAAAACAATGAGCTTTTTATTTTTATTCGTAAAGTCAATGATTTTGGCAGGTACACTGGGAAAAGGGCATTTGGAGTTAAGCGGGGGATGTGACATTTTGTCATTTATCGAGGGATGTGACATTTTGTCATATATTAGCTTTATTGTTATTGTCAAATCATTTGTCCATATATATGTTTGAGTCTCTTGTATGTGACAAGCAGGATTTAACAAAGCTAGTCTGGTGTATAACAACACAGGAAGAATGGTTGTAGCCCATTACATGTTTAGGTGGATCATGTTCAGGTTGGAGAAGGCATTGTGTTGGCCTTGATATGTTTCACCCCTTGCCATTGATCTCAAAGAGGGAGAGAGATTCAACTCAGCTCCAGTGATCAGATTTAGGAAGATTATGATCAAGTTGACATCAATATCAAAGAAAAATTCAGCCTAAAAACTCCCATGAAATTTTCATGTAATTTCCATGTCATAATATGTAAACCAATCAAAATCCTTTAAATTTAAAAATAGCTACATGTCCTAAATAATTTTAAATTGTTTAATTTGGGTATATGTGAAATATTTTATTATTAATTTGGGTGTCGATGAAATATTTTATTATTAATTTGGGTATTCATGAATATTTCATTAATGTTATTTACCTACCAGACCCATAGGAATTTGAATATTGAAAAAGATATTAATACAATGTAAGTCTTGATATTAGTGAAAAAATACAAATTAAAAATGCGGGCCTATTTGACATTAATAACCATGCCCCAAAAAATAGTTAAATATAAAAAATATATAGAAAGTTAAATATAAAATATAAATATAGACAATTTCGATTAAATATAAAATAGAAAAATAAAATATAATTATAGTTAAATATAAAATTGTTATATAGTTAAAAGTAGTTAAATAATAAAAAATAAAATATAGTTAGTTCTCAGATTGGATGCTTTTGAGATTCAAGATATAGTGATTAAGATATTCTGGAAAATCACATGGAGAATTATTGGTCGACGTGTTTCAAACCTCAATATAGGTTCATCATCAAGACCATGATGAGGAGCAAGATCAACAAACTGCTAATATATAACTCAGAGATGCAGCCATCAATATCCAACGTTCAAAAGAATAATTAAAAACAAGGAATATTAAGGAATACAAATTAATATATTGAAAAGTTATTTTTGGCTTTTATTATTATAAACTATATTAGTTTTAATTGATTTAAAAATAATAATATTAAGAAAATAGGAAATCATTAAAAATCATTATTTTTAATTTTATTAAAAATATATAATGATATCTTAATAATAATAATAATAATAATAATATAATTATTTACTTAAATGTGATATGTTTGAATCAGGAACTAGATATTATTTTATTAAAGAGCATTATACAATTCATATAAGTAAAAAAAAAAAATCATTAATATAATAATAGAAAAACAATTAAAAGTCAAAGACCATGACACCACTAACCAATACAGAGGAAGTAACACGAGGTTAAGAAAAAAGATATGGGACCCATGAACTGCTTAACTTCTAACCATCGTCCCTGTTAAGAGTCTTATTCCTCTTTTCAATCTCAATGGCTTCTCTTAATTTTCGGTGATGGAAATGGTCAACCCTTGTGAGGACCTTAGAATCCTTTAAGAAAATATGATGTTTCGTTAATTCAACATGTCTTTCTAGAGCAGAGGAGTGGGTCCTATAGTTCCTAAGGTTCATTGTGTGCTCCTAAATCCTTTGAGAAATGGAAAACCCTGTCTCTCAATGTAAGGGGTTGCACAAGAACAAGGAATTAAATAAACACCTTTCATGAATTTTGGGTCAATGGGGTCTTTGACAGATCTTAAAGAGCTACAAATGCTTTTCAAAGGTCTAAAGGTGATGCCAACTGATTGGTTCTTCATAATCCTAGAAATATTGTTAGTTGCCCCTTAGATAAAGGGAAGCTTGACACTAGAGGCCATCTTAACTTATTTCATAGTTCTAGGTCCCTAACTAGCTTTAAAAAGGCTCGGAAACCTTGGAACTTATTATAAACATTCTTCTTGAAGACATTTAAGAGATGGGTCTCCTAATTCATTAGATTTTATTCATCACAACCCCTTAAATCCATAGTAGCTAGAATGCTAAGAACACCTAATTTCTGGGTTGGAAAATGATGAGATTTAGCATGAAGATACAACTCATTGTGGGTATTCTTATGAAATACCTGGTGGGAGAAAGAACCATCATATTTTTTAGAGATAAAAACATCAAGGAAGGGTAAGCTACCATTGACCTCACATTCCATGTTAAATTTAATGGAATCAGATTGATTATTAAGATGATCCAAAAAGGAAGCCAATTTCTCCAGACCATGGGGCCATAAGTTGAAAGTATCATCTACAAACCTTTTCCAATTTTTTGGTTTAAAACAAGAAGAAGCTAAAGCTTTTGATTTGAAATCTTCCATAAAAATGTTAACAACTATAGGTGAGAGGGGAGAATCCATCGCAACCCCACAAGTTTCCTCATAGAATTCGCCTTCGAAACTAAAGAAGGTCATCGTAAGGCAAATTTCTACAAGGTTAGTTGTATCCGAACCTGTAATGCGATTGATGAAATTCACCGCCTCTTTAATAGGGATGTTATTGTAAAGAGAAACAATATCAAAACTAACCATTAAATCTCTTAAATAGTTAAAAAAACATATTCTAGAAAGGACAAATTACTATATTCTAGCCAAAAATATAAAATATATACTTAAATATAAAATAGTTAAAAAACGTATTCTAAAAAGGGAAAATTACTCGATTCAGGCTGAAAATATAGAATATATAGTAAACTGTAATATAGTTAAATAACTAATACAATTATATATAAAATACTTAAACAGTTAAAAAATCATATTCCAGAAAGGAAACATTATCGAATTCTGGCTAAAAAAATATATTTTGGGCGAAATTGTGGCTTTAGCAGACAATGTCATTAAAAAAACACTAAAAAATGTAGTTAAATATACAATATGTATAGACAATTAAATAAAAAATATAAAAATAGACAGTTAAATTTAAATATAAAATACATATTGACAATTATTTTAATAAAAGTGACACATATTGAGGGATTTCGATAAAATAAAAAGTTAGAAATAATATATTATTATTTCTTTTATTAAAACTTGTACTAATAAATATTGTGGAACATATATAAGAGAAAAGTAATATTAAAAAATTGTCTACATGACATTTTTTTAAATTTCTTGATTCTTCCTTAGGAGGCCAATTTTAGGTTGAAATTTCCTCTAATGGGGGAGTTTCTTGGCATTATACTATTGTCATTGATTTCAACCAATGCTTAGCAGTGTTCAGCCTTGTAATCACCATTTATATGCTTTGTACAAGTCAAATGTGTGGTCTCCTATGTTTGGAATAATGTTTCAAAGTTGTATATCTACATCGTGATGGTGAGCTGCAAATTGAAAGGTGAAGGCTTATGAGATGCATATGATGATGTCTTGACACCTGCATGGGGAGACTGGACATGTTTGGATATTTTGTTATGATATTCAAAGACTTGTCACGTGTTTGTAGAGGTCCTACAAGCTCAAGAGATGATTGAAGACTTGCACATTTAAGAAAAGTAACCTTGGGAATGTTAATGTAAGTTAATATTTCTAACCATTAGTGGTTTAAATATGCATTGCAGGTTCCCACCACTTGGTAACCTGTATGGCCACCACATTGTTGAGAAGATTGCCTTAGCCAAGGTAATTCTAAATAGGCAAGTCCTACATTCATACAAGTCCATAGGAAAATATACCTATGTAAGGAAAATATACCAAGAAATCCAGAGTTAAAATCATGGTTACAGATGGCAGAATTGGAGCCATTATACAATATAATGACGGGAGGGAATGTAACAACTCTTGGTTGACTTTCCATGTAAATAAAATAGGACCAAGGTCATGGGACACCTATTCCAAACTGAATGGTGGGTAAACATTATAATCGACATCACTTGTGGTTTATTAATGGCTATGGAAAATTCCAAAGGCAATGAGGCAATAATTGACATCTAATTATGAGAAATAAAGGATAATAAGAGAAAAGAAAGGTCAAGAGACAAAAATATGCATGCAAGGGAAATCAGAGATAAAATGAAGGAAAATGAAAGAAAAACGAAAATAGGAAAGGAAGAGACATGAGACATCAATGATTAAAAGGCATCAAAGAAATAGTTCACATATTTTGGGCACAAATTTTGATTAGCTCTTAATCATTCTATTTCCCTTCTTCCACACTCCTACACACTTAGAGCATTCTTGGAGCATTATAGCAGTCACTTGGACTTGGAGGAATAAAGAAAGTAAGGGAAACTCATGGGCAACGGAAAGCAGATTGGATCAGCAGCTACCGCAGGAGTACATTGTAGGTAACAGGTTGCATGTGTGATTTCTTTGTTGATATTTGGATGCATGGTACATGCATGTCGTTCTATGATTAGTTTGTTGTCATTAACATGGGATTTGCATGGATTGACAGTTATTTCATCCCTTCTTCCCATTTCCTAGATAGCCATGTTGTAGTGGGTTCTTTTTCTAGATTTTTGATTGGTTATTAAGTTCCCTAGTGGTTTTGGGTTGGGATACTATACTTGGATCCCTGAAACAACTTAGGTTTCCTAGAGGCTATGGGTTGAGATGGTAGTTATCTGGAGCCCTGTAATAACTTAGATTATGTCGGGGATGTGGGTTGAGATAGTAGTCCCTAGAGCCATAGGAAGCTCAGGAAGAAACCAATCTGGTTGGTATTAGTGATTTCTAGACCGATTTGGTGAAATCGCTATCATTGGGGGTTGAGGCAGTGCGGCCTTTAGAAGCCTTGATTGGTTCTATATTGGTTTAACCCATATGATCCCACATTCATGCTTGGAATATGGTATGGGGGTGATTGTCTAAAAGAGATATTTGGTTCAGCCCAATGTATAGTTAGGTGGTACGTGGAAGTCCCTGACTTGGTTGGAATTTTCATATGTTAATATGAGCTATTTTATTATTGTGATCTATAAGCACAAGTATTGGTTATTATGTTGATCTTATGGTCAATTTTTCATGGATTTTATTATGGTTATATGCTAGTTATATGCATGGTTATATGATTTATCCTGATGGATCTTTTTCACGATTCGATAAATTTTTGAATGGTTGACGAATGCATGGGCTAGCAAGTATTGTTGCATCCTCCTTGAGAGGGAATTAGGTCTTCTTGACAATTCCCTAACAAGGTGCAGAAGTTTACGATCAGATATGCATTCATGATATGTAGCTACTATGTTTACCATGTGTTAGGCCTATCTTGAGTAAGATCCAACTTGATTATTGATTATATAGAATTTTTATCATATTATATGGTATTTTAGACAGTTCTAGGCATTCTTGGGTAGGGGCATGTAGGAAAGACCTAAATAAGAAGCATTGATCTCATAACTGCACCCTCTGAAGTGGAGAATTTTGGGTATAGCTACATACAAGAAGGCTCATGGGTTTGGTTGGAGCTTTCCAACCACATACACATTGTGTCAAGAGTACGATTGGGATGTAAAGCTTGTGAAAAGTAGTTCTAGGTCAGGGTCTAATCACTAGAGGTTGTTGGATGACTTATGGGTGATATGGTGTTCCTGAGAGGTATTAGTAAGGTTTTGATTGTAGGCCCCACTTCCATAACTAGAACTTGTATTTTTTGTCTAGTCATAATAACTCTCAACTCATATTTACCCTAGAGAGCTTGTGAAAGCGAGTAAATGTGGGAGGTGGTGTTATAGGGTGGTATTAGAGTGGGTTCCATTCTCTTCGGGTGATATCTCATATCGCACAGTGGTATCAAAGCGAGGTTGCAGCACTATACCTCATGGTAAATGTGATTGTTACACATGCATGTTAGTTGTCTATGTATTTACTATGGAATGAATGTTTGTGATATTATATTGTGATAATATGGAATGAATTGTCCACATGTGATAGCCTCCCTTGAGATACAATGAGGTATGAATTTGATTATGTATTCTCTTTGGTTTATATAACATGGTATGTTTGCAGGAAGTAGAACACCAAATATGAAGAGAAGAATGGTGGATTATAGTTTGCGTGACTCCTCTTACAGGCCTGATGTGAATTTAGTGGAATGGGAAAAGTTAGTTGAGCAGGGAGGAGAAGAGTATTCTCCTAATCTACCAAATACACTGAGTTTGAGGGAAGAAATTAGAAGTTGCAAGACAGATAATAACGATTTTATTGAGGCACAATGAAGACTTGCAAGAGATCAATAAAATAAAGTAGAAGGTAATGAATTTATTATTCATAGCCTTTCATATCTATAGAAGAAGGGATAGTTGGGGAACAATCATGGAGATAGGAAGGAGGAAAACACTAATGGGTCATATGGTAACAAGTCTAAAAAAATACACACTGATAGATAGAGATTATACAATCAAAGGTGGAAAATATTTGGATACACCTGCAATGAGGGGCAACACTTATGGATTTCATTCTAGCTCTAGTGAATCTGAGAGAAATCATCACTATCACTGCCACCATCCTTATAGGAGGATTGAGAAGGGATATTTTCCAGAGCATTTCAAGAAATCCATGCCTCCTACTTTTGATGGAGGAATGAATAAATTAGAATATGTAGAAGAATGGTTGCTTAGGATGAAGAAGTTCTTTAGATTGCATTAGTATTCAGAAAACATGAAAGCCAAGATAGCTACTTTGAGTCTCAAATGGAATGAGGACATCTAGTGGGAAGATGTTAAGCATGTCAGAGACATTAGGGTGGAGGATTTGATTTGGAGTGATTTTGAAAGACCATTTAAGAAAAATTACTTTTCTGAAAGATATTATGATGAAATGGCTAAGGAGTTCTATGAGCTAAAGATGGGTTCCAAGACAGATGATGAGTACACAAAAAAAGTCCTAGAGTTTTTAAGGTATGTACCTTATATTAGGGATGAGAAACCATAGATTCAAAGGTTCATTAGTGGATTTTCATTAGCATTCAAAGATTGAATTTTAGTTTAATGAGCATCGGTCATTGGAGGAAGCAATTAGAAAGGTGATGCATTGTTATGAGCAGTCAAAGTGCAAGTCTGAGTTCAAGCATGACTGGAAAGGTAATGAGAATTCTATAGGAAAATGGCCTAAGAAGTGAGGAAGACCTCAATATGCAGGTGATAAAGAAAATATGGCACCATACAAGAAGTTTAATATATTTGAGAGAGGACATGGGTCTCAACCTAAGGAGAAGAATATAGAAAATGGTAGGAAACCTTTGAGGTGTTGAACTTGTGATGGAGAAAATGATAGGAGGGATCGCCCATTGTACTAGGGTGGTAGGCCTTAGATTTACAATGCTCAGGAGGCACAAATACTTGAATATGTTAGTCAAATTATTCCTCATATCTATGAAATAGTGGATAGAATGTAGGAAGATCATTAGGAATTCATTATTGAGATGGAAGGTAAGCTCTATAATTGAGTTATTTCCATTTTGAAAGACCCTGGATGTAATTATAGCTATGTTAGTATTGACCTAGTGGATCAATGTTGTTTGTGTAAATAAGTGCATGCAAAATATTGGTTGGTGCAGTTGACTATAGGGACCAAGAGAAGAGTTCATCATTGGTGAAGTCTTATGAATTTGAGCCTAATGGTATGCCTACATCAACACATCTAAATGTACTTCTTTTGGGACCATATAGTATGGTTTTGGACTTGGACCGGATTTTCATTGGTAGGACCAAGTTGGCCTACTATGACAAGGCTATTTAATGCCTAGATGATGATGGAGAAAGAGAATCTTGCAGGGAAAGAAGAATCCTACATTGATAAGAATGGTTACAAGTATGCAAGAAGAGTGGAACCATAGGAAATGATGTTTTATGTTTGCAGTTCATGTATTCAATGACAAACAGAAGGATGTTGAGGATGATGAAGTCTTGAGGAAGTATTCTGTTTTGCAGCAGTTTTTGGATGTGTTTCTTGCATATATTCTAGAGTTACCGCGTCATAGGGAAGCAGACTTCTCTATTGAGCTAGTACTAAGAGAAACACCAGCTTCAAAAGCACCTTACATGATGAGTACTCTGGAATTGGTGGAACTAAAGTTATAACTTAAAGATATGCTTGATATATGATACATAAGGTTGAGTGTGTCGTCTTGGGGTGCACCAGAATTTTTTGTAAGGGAGAAGGATGGTACTCTCAGGTTGTGCATTGATTACAGACAATTGAGCAAGGTGACTATCAAGAACATGTATCCATTACCTAAGATTGATGACTTGTTTGATTAGATGAAGGGAGTAACAATGTTCTCAAATATTTAATTGAGATCAAGATATCATCAAGTGTGTATCAAAGAAGAATACATCTACAAGACTGCATTTCGTATGAGGTATAGGAACTATGAGTTTTTGGTGGTTCCTTTTGGTCTTACTAATGCTCCAACCATCTTCATATGTTTGATGAAAACCATGTTACGTCCTTACCTAGACAAGTTTGTGATAGTTTGAGCCTCGATATTGCAACAATAATGTTGCAACTCCCAAGGCTACCAACTTTACTTATCAACCCGAGGTTTGTACAAACTTAAGAGGTATCGACACTACATGTGCAACATACAATGTGTCCTTCCTTTTTTATCATGAGAAAAAAGAAATGCTGCCTATTTGCAGAAATGAAAGATTGAATTTAAAAATGCTTGTAAAGTAACATGAAATCCTCTATCGACTTATCAACACACTTTGCTTGCAAAAGAACCCTATTTTAACCCTATTTGTCACATGTGATGTTTTAACTAATCAAAGCATGAAATATGATATAAAGAGTACTAACTATTCTGTGCATGTGTAAATATAAAAGAACTCATTTTTTTTAATCTTTTCGCTTTAAAAATGCAAATTCTAATCTTTCCTTGATCTTTGGCAGGGGAGACAGGCATGGAGGAAGAGGGAAAAAATGGTCTTGATGGCATGGAGGTCAAGTAGAGGCCTAATCCTAGCATCAATGATGATTTTTCTCAATTCGTGCTCAAAACAAGCTGCTATAGTATTTCCAAGAGGATGTATTAGTCTCCTATAGGATCCCCTAGTTCTCCTATCGGATCCCCTGTTTTACTACGAGATGTTACAAATTTACTATACGAAATTATAATTCATCGAATGACCATGTAAATCAAATCCAAATCGGATGGCAAAAATTTTGTTATTTACTAGGATGTATTAGGTCCCCATTCCAAATGGAATCACTCAAAAATACCTCTATTAACCCATGCTAAAAAAAAAGCAGAGAATTACTAGTCGAAAATCTAGAAATTCGAGAACTAGTGAGCTAGTATATCTATAAAATGCCTAACCTAATCAAGTTAAAATGAAATGGGCTAATTTGTTTTATTAACTACAATTTTTTTGTGATCTAATGCAACTGGAGCCAACATGATTTAATCTTGTTAGCATCCTCTAAAAAATAGGAGAAATGTACTGCTAGTTTCAACAAAGGAGTTCCAAAAATCTAGATTTGGGAATAAGAAGACTAATCCAAGTAGCTCAATGATTACTATGACCTTCCAAATTTTTTCCAAGGATGAAATGATTCTTCTGATCCTACAAAATAACTTACATCAACCATTTAACCCAATCCTACAACAACAAATCATTAATACTAAATGCAGAAATAGAAAGAAATAAAAACTAGAGATGAATTTGAATAAGAAGTGAAAAGAAGGAAATAGAATGATACAAAAGGGCTCTGAGGCTCTTGTGATAGCCAAGCCCAAGGAAACTCAGATACCTATGGAGTAGGAAAACAAGATTTAGAAGTTGAACATGACACCAATCTTCAATATTTTCATCAATACAATTACATCCCTGCAAGAAAATACAATGGAGCTACAGAAATACGAGTTCTCTCCACAAGAACACTAATAAAAATCTCTCCCTAGAGGAAAATTCGACTTGGTACTTATACAAAATGATTAGAAATCATTCCCCATGAATGGAGCAAACTTTCCCCACCAAAATCCCTTGATTAGTGGATATGGTTCCCAATACTAGGAATCTGCATTAAATGGCAAGGAACACATTCCTAGATTTTCTCAATCATTGGAGTTCCACAATCTGTGCCACAATTCCATAATATCTTGTTGATTTATTATTAATAGTGATCCTCCTATAGTAGGGATAAAGTCCCTAAATTATCTCCTTATCCAAATCTTCATAATTTCCCCAATATTCTCATAATATTCCACAAAATTAAATGATATTAGGCATAACTATGCAATTATTCATAAACCTTCCTAATGAATATATTAAAGTTAAAAATACATTATCCAATGCAAAAATAGAGGTTCAATATGCTGAAGGATGGTTAGATGAGCCTTAATTTATGCTTAATTTAGAGGCATGGGCCTTAATTTATGTCTAATTTAGAGGCCCATCAATGATATATTGGTATGATCAAAGAATGAGGAAGAACATGCACAGCACCCGATATTGGTGTTGATATAGTTGAGAGAGGATCAAATGTATTCCAAGCTCAACAAGTGCATCTTCTTTCAGTCTTAGGTTCATTACTTGTGGCATGTTATTTCCATGGAAGCGATAACAATGAATCAAAAAAATATTAAAGCTATTATGGAGTGGCCAACTTCTAGGAATGTGGATGAGATCAAATCATTCATAGGACTAGCACATTATTACAGGAGGTTCATTAGGAACTTCCTGAATATTGACTATCTTATTACATCCTTACAGATAAAAGGAAAGAAATTTTAATGCACTGAGGAGCGTGTAACTAGTTTTGAGTAGTTGAAGAATTTTTTTACAAATGCTCTAGTTTTAAATATTGCAGACCCTGATAAGGAGTTTGTGTTTTGTAAAAATTCATGCAAGGAAGGACTTGGTGGAGTCTTAATGCATGAAGGATAGGTGGTATCCTATGATTCAATGAAGATGAATAAACATGAGAAAAACTATATGATTTGTGATATTGAGTTGGGAGCTATCATTCATGCATTCAAGCTATGGAGACATTATCTCCTTGGAAATATGTTTGTTCAGATGAGTGATCACAATGGGATGAGGCACTTGTTTGACCAATCTAATTTGAATGCCAGGCAAGCTAGATGGTTGGATACTCTCAGTTATTTTCATTTTGAGATCAGGTACATCAAAGGAAAGGAGAATAGAGTTGTATATGCTCTTAGTATGAGAGTGCAGGTAAATCATATTTGAGTTATGAGATCTTATGGGACATATTTGAAGGAGTGGATCGTACATGAAAGGAAACATGATGAGAGGTATCAAAAAATGAAACATAGATTGTAACAACATGGTGAAGGTGATAGGGATGAGGAGTATCACCTCACGCCAGATGACTTGGTGAGATTCAAGAACAAGATTTATGTGTCAAATAGTTGTGATTTGAATAATCTTATCTGAAGAGAGTTTCATTTCAAGCCATATTCAGGCCACCTAGGATACTGGAAGACTTTAACAATTGTTAAGAAGGTCTACTACTGACTGAAATTGAACAAAGAGGTGGTTGAGTTTTTCGGAAGATGCTTAGAATATCATCAGGTAAAATATGAATGCAAGCATCCATCTGGTTTGTTGTAGCTATTCTGATTCCATAATGGAAGGGGGGGGGTCATTTCCATGGAATTGATTACAATATTTCCAAGGAAATTGAGACAACATGATTCCATCATGGTTGTGGTTGACAGAATAATCAAGATAGCTCACTTCATTGTAGTGAAGTCTAAGAATTCAATGAGTGAGATAGCTCAGATCTTCATCAGGGAGATAGTGAGCTTGCATGGAGTTCCAAAAAATATTGTATGAGATAGAGATGTCAAATTCACTCCCATGTTTTGGAAGGAGTTATTTGTAGTTTTGGGGATAAATTTAGCTTTTATTATATCTTATCATTTGTAAACGGATGGACATACAGAGAGGGTTAACATGATTCTTGAGGATATGTCAAGAATGTATGTCATGCATAACAAGGGAAGTGGGAGGAGTATCTTCCACTAGTAGAGTTTTCATATAATGAAGGGTATTAGGAATCCTTGAAGATGAGTCCATTTGAGGCTCTCTATGGGTTAATTTGTAATACTCCTATCAGCTCAAGTGATATAGGGAATAGGTGTGATATCATCATTTAGCACTCTTGTAGAATTGATGGTCTTTCATAGCCCCAAGCAGTCCCTTTTTCCACAAATAATTGATAGTATATTAAAAAATCATATTTCAAATTCCATATGTGACTCTACCCACATTAAATTGTGCACATACATGGGTCCTATAACACTACACCCACGTATGCCTTTCAAAATATGAAAAAAAAAATGCTATTTTTAAGGTAGGGTTTATGGGTTTTACTGAGAGCCCACCTACAGGAGCTCGTGGCACAACTAAACTAACCAATTTCAAGTGGTATATATACACCCCTTGGGTAGGCCTAATTCATACAAGAGAATCATTATCGAGATTATACCCATTATTCTCCCAGATCAAGTATGATTTTCTCGTGCCTCCTACACTCCCAATCTCTAAGAAACCCTGGTTTCCTTTGTAGAGATGTTCATCATCCTTATAGCATCTCCTTGTAATTATTAGAGAGGTTGTCTTCATGGCTCAGGCTCGACGGATCTAGAGGAAAGGCTTCGTCGGTGCCTTTGGCTTGGATCACATTGTACCTTTCCTGTACTTATTTTTGTTAATCAATAAATAAGCTCATGTCATGTTCCTGATATGTTATTGTCTCATGAATAGTAGTTTATATGCTTATATATGATGATCTAACATATCCTTTATGTATGCACATTGAATTAGCTACTATGTATATGCTTTTACGGATTGACTTACATGCCTGCTTGTTGTAGAGGAAGCAAACAGTTTGGACCCTATAGGTAAATCATCAAATGTAGGACCTACGAGTATGTTTCCAAATCCATGTATAGTAATTCATATTCTTGGCATCCTTGTTTGATTTCTCTTTGTTGATTATCTTTTTATGCTTTATTGAGGCTTTCAACCATTTCCTTAAGGAATTTTTCCCGCAAACTAAATTGGCGACTCCATTGGGGAATACCATCAAGTATTTCCTAGAAGGGTTGTTCTTTGATTTGGGTTTGGTTTGTTGTTTCTTGAATTTTTCCATCCTTCTTGACTCTTATGCAATCTGGTCATTCATCCCGATCTCTTGGATCAAGGCTATCTTTTTATTTTTCTCTAGTTTTCCATTTATACAAGTTTTTTATTATAAACAATAGCATATATACACAATTTATTTCAAATAAACATGCTTATACGCAAGTTTCTTCAGACATAGTCACGTAAATACGTGGTTGTGTAGCTAAACAGTAACGCACAGATTTGAAAAATTGAAATGTTTCATTTCTGGCTTTTGGTGGGGGTTTGACCAAGTTTGTTTATAATTTTCTGTTATGAATGAAGCCTAGAATTATCTTCTTGTCAGTTGTTGTCGAAGTTCTTCATTTTATTTGTGAAAATCCTATGTCAACCCAGGGTTTGTAGTTTTTTAAGCTTTAGGTGTTTGAAGTTGGGTTGCAACTCTTCTTTACAAAGCCTCTGGTTGTTATTTGCTTTGGAATAGACTTGGTTGTTTATAAGCTAGTCTTTGGATTTCTTCTTCTGCAACCTTAAAGTTGGCTTATTTTTTATTTTCTTTGTTGTTTGTGAAAGGTGGTTGTAATTCTTGGATGAATGAGAGATTTCAGTTATCTGAAGTGGTTTTCATTTCTAGAATCTTTTGTATCTTGCTGATCAAATTATTTAGGGTGATTAAGTCTCTTATTCCGCTTTAGTCTTTTATCCTTGAGATTATTGGTGACAAGGGATTTGGGTCTTTTTTATGTTGTTGGTCTACAAATAGATACTTTGTTTCCTTTCTCAAATTCTTGGTCTTTTAAAATCTTTTAAAGAAAAAGAAAACATTTTCTTTGTATTTCTTTTCTCTTGTTTTTGGATTTTTGGTTTTTGGCAAAGGTGTGAATTCTTGTTTTAAGGCTAAGAGTCTTTTTGCTTTGAGGAGTGTTTCTTCTTTGAGATTTGCTTCTTTTTGCTTGATAAATTGGCTTTTACTTTTGGGTTCACATTTGTTTTCTTTTGAGCTTTACTTTGAATCTTGCATTTTCATTCTAGTGTGCATTAGGGTAGATGCATTTTAGACATAATTTAGTCTTTTTTGTTGGGTATTAAATGTGTGAGTGCTTAAAAGAAAAAGAAAAAGAGCTTTTTATTTCTTATATTTCTCGTAGAACTCATGTAGAAATCACTTTTATTGAAGAAAAAGAAGTGTTCCAATGTAGCCTAGGTTTACTATTGATTTCTTTTGCGTCAGAACATCATCAATTGCCCTTCCGCTTCCCTTGTCTTAAATAAAAACCAACCAAAATAAGAGCTTAAAATTTAAATGAACTAGACTTTTTATTTTTGTCATAGCAACATCAACTAGTCTAGGACATTTAGGGCCTTGGAATAGGTGTGTGGAAAGTAAACTCTCCAAGACCACTTAAACTGAACGCATAGAAGTTTATTAAAGAGTGGAGATCTAGTATCGTTAAGTTGTCTATGAAATATCCTCTAACACAGGAGTTAAGAACGAGGATGTGTGAAGATAAGGAAAGAGAGATACCCCATCTCCTACTTGTTGGATCGTGTGCCCATGACTGTTCCACCCACCTTATGAACATGGGCTGGTGGCCTTAGTTTCTTTTCCTATAGACCGCACATGTGACTTCAAGGGGGAATTCTCATGGTACCTCAGGTAGACGTTGCATCACTTTCATAGTACTTCTAGAGGGTGCCTTTGCGAAGCTTGGGTAATTACACTAACAATGTTGAAAAGTGTGCAACAAGAAATGCTAAATTTAGAATGTGCTAAAAATAAACCTGCTAAAAATAGCATGTCTAAAATAGCAGTTTGGCCAATGAGGTCATTGGCCACATTGGGTGAGAGGTGAAACTGCTAAAAATAGAAAGCTCTAAAAATAGCCTTTCTGGGTCCCTTCCTATTTATAATAGTCCCTAATCTATCTATAGGAAGTAAAATTAATTTTGGTCTTAACAGCAGTTGGAAATATTAATTAATTAATTCAGTTGAGTTAATTAATTAAGGGAATTCGAATTTGAAGTCTTTGTGAGCATGCACATGAGTTGTCCCACTGATTGAGGAATTTATCCTTAATTTCCTCCCCTGATTGAGGGAATAAGTATGAGTTCTATAATGAGAGAATCAATTGACTTAGTTCTAACTAGTCAACTCCAGTTAGCTTATTTTAACAAGCTGTTAAAATGATAGAATATAGTTTGTTAATGCTTGCATGCATGTGACAACTATTATTTTAGATAAATGAGAATTCACTCATGGATAACTGTTGCATTTCAGTTCTATCAGAGACCCAATTGAGATTAGATGAGGGACAGTGTACTATCAGATGCTTGGATATTTCTAGTAAGTATTCCTTGCATGGAGAAGGATTTATTTCTAAGAGAAATACGTATTATAGGAGATTGGAGGACTTGTGGCCTATATATTGAGGCCTAGGTAGTCTATGATCTTCATCTTCTGATTACAGAGAGAGCAGGATAGCTATTGAGCTAATTCTTTTTGTATGTTGTTGAGGATCTCCACTTGATTGATGATACATGGTTGGGGATTTATGCTGGTGCTTTCCCCTAGATATATCTTGTGTTATATGTGATTATTTCTCTTGATCAGTTATGCATGTTTCTACTTGATGTTGCTCATGAATTCGATTATGATTCTGCTTAATATTTTGTAGAAGTAGAAAAAGTATTATGCTTTAGGACATTGCATATATCGGTTTGTTCTACAGGTGAAATTTCTACATGGTATCAGAGCACAGGTGATCAACCAAGAAAAATATACTAATAGGAGAATTTCGAAGTTTCTTATTCGGGATATAGATCTCAAGTTCTTATCACATCTATTTCATTGATGGCGTTCTATGGTTTGAGGCTTGAGTATGCCCTTGATGGTAGCTCAAACTATATAGCTTGGAAGGATCGCATGGAGGCAGTTTTGGAAGATAATGGCCTTAAGGATTTCATTGATCAAGAAATTCCTAAGCCTACTGACAAGACTGAGTAGGTGGAATGGAGGAAGTGTGTGGCTAGAGCTAGGAGAATTCTCTTGGAGGGAGTGCAAGATCACATTGTCTCGAGCCTCCATGGGAAGGAGACTTTGCATGCAATGTGGAAAACATTGAAAGATTTATATCAGAATAGAAGTGATCAGAGGAAGCTGGCACTAAAGGACAAACTTCGAAAGATCAAGTGTGAAAGGGATGAGACGATCTCTATGTATCTGACCAAGCTCATCACATGCAAGGATTAGCTTGCAAGTGTAGGGGTCATGACATTGGATGAGGATATGGTGAGTCTAGCACTCCTTGGCCTTCCTAATAGCTGGCATAGCTACCAGGATTCAGTGAATGGAAGGGAGAAATTGCCAGATTGGGAACGACTATGGTCATATTTGATGCAGGAGGAGGTCAAACGGAGCACCAGAGACACTTCTTCATCCATGCATGATGAGGAGAACTGTGCCTTAGCGAGTAAGGTGAAGAAGGGGAAGGAGAAGGTTTCTCTTTCTGAATCCAGTTCTTCCAATGATGGGAAGAAGGTTGACAAATTGAAAGTGTGATGCTTTCGTTGTCATGAGGTGGGCCATTATGCTGCAAATTGTCCATGGAGGAAATCCAAGAAGGGATCCGGGGAAGGATCTGAAGGTGAGGCACTTGCTTCACAGTTTGAGTTGGATTTCACACTCTTCGCATGCATGGTTTCATCCATGGTGGGAAGTGGTTGGTTTCTTGACAGTGG
Organism: Pinus tabuliformis; assembly: GCA_031772625.1. NCBI lineage: Eukaryota > Viridiplantae > Streptophyta > Pinopsida > Pinales > Pinaceae > Pinus > Pinus tabuliformis. The sequence continues at coordinate 253,805,537 of CM062808.1, read as the reverse complement.
AGCTTCTTTCCACATGACCAGCAACAAGAGTTTGTTCAGTACTTTGGAGGAGAAAGATCTCCAAATACTCATAGCGATGGGTAATGATGAGAAGTATAGTGTCTCAGGTGTAGGCACGGTTATTTTTCAGAGGGAGCATGGATCTCACCTTACCTTGACTGATGTCAAGTATGTACCAAGACTAAAGAGAAACTTGGTGTTGATCGTGATGCTGGAAGACAGAGGCTATGATGTAGTCTTTAGTAAGGGAAAGGTTTTCCTTAGACACATCATCACTAGATAGGTGAAGTAGATTGGTTCACGGGTCAAGAACCTGTATGCTCTTGAGGCTCAAGATGCATGCAAAGGCTTAAGCAGCAAGGCAACTGATGGAGACTTGGTGGTTGAGAGAGAGGGTATATTACCTCTCAACATGCAAAGCCAGAAAAAGTCTCAGACGATTGTGAAGGAGCCACGATTGGTGCAGCAACTTCAGGAGGTTATGGAGCAGCCACAATAAGGGAAGATGAGAGGAGATCGAGTAAAGACATATACTCATCCAAAGACCTCTAGTAGGGGGAAACTTCGAGCCGGGTGGGCTGAGGGATCACATGCAGCCATACCTCCAGGTAGGAGGTGGGGCGATATAGAGTGATCGTCCCAAGCAGGAGGGGAAAAATCCTGGAGGTACCTAACCTCTTAGATGAGACCTTGCTACAAGAGCCCCGATGTGGAGTAGCAAGAACTAACTGATTGGGTAGAGAAAAATGTAGATGGAGTGGTAAAGAGAGTGACAGTGCAAGTTATCCCAGGAAAGTGCATAGCTAGCAGGCTGCATCAATGCGAGAGGCACAAGTGTTTTGCACAGTGCTAGGTGGCACAGAGAGGCGTGCAATGGTGCGAGATGCATGGAGATGTTACAGTAACGCAGATGTCAGAGAGGGATCACTTGTCAGCAGCAGGTAGAGCTTCAACATCAGAGTATGTTCCTAGCCCAACAGAGTGGTCAGTTGGGAGTGTTTTTGTTCCAAGTGTTGTTGGAGCAAGTGGACCAGGTAGATGTGTTGCATGCAGAACATTATAGAGTTACAGGATCGGGTTCGAGAGGAAGCCTTTCTTGTTGAGAGGGAGTGTTGAAAAGTGTGCAACAAGAAATGCTAAATTTAGAATGTGCTAAAAATAAACTTGCTAAAAATAGCATGTCTAAAAATAGCAGTTTGGCCAGTGAGGTCATTGCCACATTGGCTGAGAGGTGAAACTACTAAAAATAGAAAGTTCTAAAAATAGCATTTCTGGGTCCCTTCCTATTTATAGCGGTCCCTAGTCTATCTATAAGAAGTAAAATTAATTTTGATCTTAACAGCAGTTGGAAATATTAATTAATTAATTTAGTTGAGTTAATTAGTTAAGGAAATTCGAATTTGAAGTCTTTGTGAGCATGCACATGAGTTGTCCCATTGATTGAGGAATTTATCCTTAATTTCCTCCACTGATTAAGGGAATAAGTATGAGTTCTATAATGAGAGAATCAGTTGACTTAGTTTTAACTAGTCAAGTCCAGTTAGATTATTTTAACAAGTTGTTAAAATAATAAAATATAGTTTGTTAGTGCTTGCATGCATGTGACAACTATTATTTTAGATAGCTGAAAATTCACTCATGGATAACTATTGCATGTCAGTTCTATCAGAGACCTAGTTGAGATCAGATGAGGCATAGTGTACTATCAGATGCTTGGATATTTCTAGTAAGTATTCCTTGCATGGAGAAGGATCTATTTCTAAGAGAAATACATATTATAGGAGATTGGAGGACTTGTGGGGTAGTCTATGATCTTCATCTTCTGATTACAGAGAGAGCAGGATATCTATTGAGTTGATTCTTTTTGTATGTCATTGAGGATCTCCACTTGATTGATAATACATGGTTGTGGTTTTATGTTGGTGCTTTCCCCTAGATATATCTTGTGTTATGTGTGATTCTTTCTCTTGATTATTTATGCATGTTTCTACTTGATGTTGCTCATGAATTCGATTATGATTCCGCTTAATGTTTTGTAGAAGTAGAACAAGTATTATGCTTTAGGACATTGCATTTATCAGTTTGTTATACAAGTGAAATTTCTACAAACAAAGGATATTTTATGGAGGTCAGTTGTAATTTCTTCTGATATATTCGCTGGTAGGCTTGGACCATCATCATCCCAAACTACCTATTGTCACCTACTGCAAAATGTGTTTTTAGCTGCAAAGAGTACAAAAGAAAAGAAAAGTCTGCAGTCACCTTACAATCCATAGAATGACTCAAAGTATAAATCAGACCATCTCAATTGGATAGTGCTCAAAATAATCTTTCCAACTGATGAGCCTTGGTATTGCAACAAGAATGCTACAACTCCCAAGGCTACCAACTTTAATTATCAACCTTGGGTTCATACAAACTTAAGATGTATCGCACTATATTTGCAACGTACAATGTGTCCTTCCTTTGATGTCATGATGTAATGGAGTGCATGTAATGAAATGAAATCCTAAACTAATTACAGAAAATGAGATGCTCAAAATGGAAACCTTAACCTATTTCAAAAAATAAAATACAAGGAAAGAAACCTATTCTAATTGCATAATGTAAATATCATGAAATAAATGTCAACCATTACATTTCAAAGAGTTTAGATCCATTAAAAGATTTCATTGGATGTGGCAATCAAGAAAATCATAATTGTACTATCCAATTCATAAATTTGTCCATTAACCCAAATCAATGAAATGTTTTGCATGGGTAAAGAGGCAAGTCCCAAGTGGTATTTAGTCTTCCCTTATAATTGATTTAGAGCCTAGGGGTCTTGATTCAACCTTAAGGGACAATAACCAAGCTTCTTGAGTGAATCTGGGCAAGTATATGCGTGTTGGAAGGCTACTAGAGGGTTTCCTGTAGTACTGCTACAAGAAACAACATATTTTCTATAGGGAGTTATAATTCACCGAATGACCAACCAAATCTAATCCAAATTATGGGAAAAAAAAATTTATTGAACATAATGTCTTAGGTCTCCATTCCAAGTGGAATCACTAAAAAATACCTCTGTTAACCCATGCTAAAAAATGGCAGAAAATTACTAGTGTAAAATCTAGAAATTTGAGAACTAGTGAGATAGTAAATCTATCAAATGCCTAACCTAATCAAGTGCAAATGCAATCGGGTAATTTTTTGTTGTTAATTAGAATTTTTTTGGAAATAATGCAAGTGGAATCAACTTAATTGAAGCTTGTTATCATGCTCTAAAAAATAATATAAATTTACTGTTATTTTCCACAAAAGACTTCCATAAATCTAGATTTGGGAATAAGAAAACTTTTCCAAGTAGCTCGATGATTACTATGACCTTCCAAATCTATTCCAAGGATGAAATAATTCTTGTGATTCTGAAAAAGAAGTTAATTCAACCATTTAACCCAATCCTACAACAATAAATCATTAACACTAAATGCATAAATAGAAAGAAACAAGAATAAGAGATTCATGTGAATAAGAAGTGAAAAGAAGAAAAGTAAATGATACAAAAGGGCTCGGAGTCTCCTCGGATGTCCAATCCCAAGGAAATCAGAGTCCTATGAAGGATACCAATATTTAGAAGCTTAACATAACACCAAAATTCATTACTTTCATCAATACAATTACATCCTTGCAATAAATGACAGTGGAGCTGCAAAAATATGAGTTCTCTCCACAAGAAGCTAATAAAAGTCTACCCCTAGAGGAAAATTAGACTTGGTACTTATAAAAAATGATTAGGAATCATTCCCCATGAAAGGAGGAAGCTTTCCCCACCAAAATCCCTTGATTAGTGGATCTGGTTCCCAATACTAGAAATCTGCATTAAATGATAGGGAACATATTCCTAGATTTTCTCAATCATTGGAGCTCCACAATTTGTGCAATAATTCCATATTATCTTGTTGATTTATTATTTAATATTGATCCTCCTGTAGTAGGGAGAAAGTCTCTAAATTATCTTCTCCTCCAAATCTTCATAATCTGCCCAATATTCTCACAATATTCCACAAAATAAATAATATTAGGCACAAATATGCGAATATCCATAAACCTTCCTAATGAACATAATAAATTTAAAAATACATTATCTAATGAAAAAGGAGAAGTTTAATGTGTTTAAGGATGGTCAGATGGGCCTGAATTTATGTCTAATTTAGAGGCGCATCATACCCCCTGCTGAAAGTGATGCTCATCCTCTAAGAAACTTAGTAACCTCGTTGTGCCTCATTCATGGCCCTGGTGGCCTCTCTATTGTGCATTCCTCAGTACTTTATCTTAAGAATCTCCATTGTGATTCTGCAAGGACAAGCCCCAAAATGTAGTTATTCTTTTCATGGTTTTTTAATAGTATTTCAAGAAAAAAACATAACTTTCTTCTTTTCAAGTGAGCTCTATTGGCTTGTAGATCCATTTCATTCATATCCTCTCCCTTGAAACCTTCATTCCATTTTCACTCATTTTTCCAAAACCGTTTGTGCATAAAAAAAATCACAATGTTTCTTGAGACCATTAGCCTGCCTTCTTCTCCTTATTCAAGATGGTTTCTTGAATATTTTTCAGTTTGGCAAGGTCTTCCATATCCTTTTACAACCTTCTTATACCTTGTTCCACCATTTGGACACCTCTAACACCTTCAAAATGACTTTATATGAGAACTAGGACATCCTATAGTAATTCCTGTAAAAACTATAGGAAACCTTGTAGTGTTTCTTGTAGTACTACATGAAACCCTGTAGCAGCTCCTGTAGTGCTACAGGAAACCCTGTTTACCCCTTGTTTTGAGCAGAAATGATAGTCTGAGCCTAGGGTAGGTCCTCAACTTGACTTCCATGTCTTTCTCCCATTTCTATAACATCTTTTAGGTCTTGGAAAAAAGCTAGAAAGAGATCAGAGACCTCTTGGAAAGCCTCTTTTCATCATTGCAGTTTGAGTTCTGTTTTGAGGGTGAATGCCTTATTTCCTTTTGTTTCCTTACTATTCTCTTTTGTGGCCTAGATGATTTCCTAATGGCCTTAGAGTTCTCTGTTTTGATTAGGTCTCTCTTAGGCACTGCCATCTTGGGTTTTAGCACAATTTGTTCCTTTCTTCTTTCTTGTAGCAACATTCTGCCTTCCTGCATTAGTCATTCCTTCTCCCTTCATAGTATTCTAACTATATGGACGTGATGAGAAATGATGTAGAAGGGTTAGAGGATGATTCTAGGGCTCAGAGGGAGTAGTGTAGGTTTGTGAAAATGAAGAGGATACTCTGTTTGTTTTTTCAAGAAATTTTCAAGGTGAGACATAGTGTAGGGTTTGTTCTTAAAAAATACTAATTTTTTATTTATGAAATGGGATGGATGAATGATGGATAGATAGTGGATATGAAATGGATGGAGGGCTTTGAGTTCTTTGGTGACTTGGCCTTTGCTCAAATTTCATCTTTTTATTATTATCCCCATTCCTCAAAATAATCACCCTTCTTAATTTGACTTCTCCACATTGCATGAGCAAACGAGTGAGTTGCAATTAACTAGTTGAAGGTGGTCGAGACTGTTGAACAATCCTTACCTTATAAAATCTCATCTCTCATGCATTGAAAACAAATTTCTAACTATAATATGCTCAACAGAAGAGGTCAAGAATATTTCATACCTGTACCAACCTAATGGTTGTTGGAGAGACATGCATGTTGTTGCTGAGTTGATGACTAATCCATGGTTCTATGGTGGTGATAATTTACTTTTTTTGCTTCTGCACAGGTCTTCATAGCTTGGTGATTCAAAACCTCTATCTTCTAGTTACCATGAGAAAGCTATCCTAGCCAAATCTGGCCTTCTTGGAGTGATGGGTTTCTCCATGGTAGATGTTCACCTTCCCTCTACCTTGTTCCACCATTAGATACCTTTCCCACACTTCATTCTACCTTTCCTACCATCTCCAAAGCTTTCGGCCTGTTTCCTATAGTAAAACAGAGCATCCTATAGTAGAACTAGGACATCTTGTAGTAGTACTACAAGAAACAACAGATTTGTCTTGTTTTATTCGTATCTCCCAAACAATAAAATGGTTTTACTTGAAATTTTTTGAGAATGTTTCCATCATCCTTATGCACCTCCCCATCAAAAAAATTGGCCAATGGATTCACGAATCTCAAGAAACATTTAAAATGGTTAAAATTGATGGAGGCTGATTTCTTGGAAACTGTGCACTAGAATTTGCTAAAATTTTTGGGCATGTTACCATCATCCATATGCATCTCCCCATGAAACAACTTTCTAAATGGATGCACGAATACTAAGAAAATTCAAAAATTGTTGTAGGTGATGCAGGCTGATTTCTCAAAAAATGTGCACTGGAATTTGCTGAAATTGCTTGAGCATGTTACCATCATCCACATGCATCTCCACCTGAAACATCTTTGAAAATGGATGCATGTTTTTCAAGATATGAAAAAAATAAATTCCTGCTCTATGTATTTCTATTTCCCTTAGTAAAACAAAGCATTCCTATAGTATTTCACGAGAGCAAGGAAAATGGGTGGTAAAAGCTTGGGAATAATGAGTGAATGGTGGAAATAGATGAGGGTGATGGATTTCCATGGCCTTGGTCCTTTTGGAGTGTCTAAGAAAAGGAGGATAAAGTCCAAGTTTGACTTCCTTTGACTAGAATTTTGAAAAAAAAAATCTTTTCTTTGGTGTCAACTTGTTTTTGTTGCTTGCAGATGGTGGAGAGCACCTACATTCATCAGAGAGATACATGGAGTGAAGATTTCTTTTTTTTCTTTTTTTCTTCTAGGCCTACTAGCCGACTCAATGAGGTTTTTAATTTGTAGGTCTTCCTAGGCACCTCAAAGGAGGTTTTCACCTAAGATCTTTTTTTTTTTCTCTTTTTTTCTTTTTTCCCCAACCCATTGGCCACCCCATGGAGGTTTTCAATAAATGACCCAATCTCAGGCGCCTCAAAGGAGGTTTTCACTTGAGATTTTTATTTTTTTCTCTTACTTTTCATTTTTTTCCCACCCTACTCTACTTGAAAAACATAATCTCTTTCAAGTATAATAATACTTCCAATGGAGCCATGTTCACATCAATATGACAGAAAAATTGATGTGTAGGCTTGAAATGTATGCTTTGACATGTACCTAAATTTGAGAGATCAAATGATTTGACTTTGATGATATCAAGCATAGTTGAAGAAGTGAGTGTTGCTGCAACTTAATGACTATCTAGAACCATATTTCAATATAGTTGTGATGCCCCTGGTCCACATGCCGATTTGGATCATCTTGGATGTCTTCTTCTTCCATGAAATTCAAATCTTCCTCTTTTTGCTGATTGTTCTCTTGAACACATGGAGGATTTGATGGTAACCATGAGGGAGATTTCTCAATGTCTGATTTTGTTGTATGGTCTTCATCAAATGCAACCCATAATCCTTTCGTATTCTCATTTGAATCTTCTTTTTTTGCATGTTGTGCATCAACGATATCAAGAGAATCCCTTTTTTATGATGTCCTTCCTGAGCTATGACGAATACCATTTAGATCAAGAGGACATATTTTGAAGTGTTGTACCTCAACATTGTAAGTGGGCTATGCTACTTCATTGTGTGGGTTTGGAAATGGTGGTACAGGTAGTTGAGTGGGAGTGGATATTTGAAATGAATGTGGTTGGGGTTGTGGTTGTGGTTGTGTTTGTGGTGGAGGTGGATGGTAGGGATAACATGGAGTTGAGTATGTAGGATATTGAGGAAAATATTGAGGATATTGTGGATGCTTCCCATAAGTTCATTGCCAACCTTGTTGCCAAGATTGGTTTTGGGGTTGAGATGGCCGAGGTTTCTAACAAAAGGGTGTGTTCCAATTACTTTGAGTTGGATGTGGATAAGCTTGAAATTCTGACTTAGTTTCTTGCATCATATCAGGTTGAATAGGTTGCCATGGTCCTCTTAGAGCTACATAACATAGTTGCATTGGAAGTTGAATTTATCCATTGTCCTCTTGGTAAAATTCCTTCAACCTTGGTAATGATGGACAATATTTAACATCATGTGATTCTGCTTGGACAACACAAATATCAACATCTTATTTTTTCTCATTTTCTATTCTTAACATTTCTACTTGTTTGGTTAGATTGCTAAGAATTTATGTTTTAAAGTTGTCAAGAAAATTTCCAAGTTTAGTTTGAGTTACCTATATTGATGTTGATTGACTTAGTCTTTCCCTTCCTCTTGATATGTGTTTGCATGTTTCACAAATTTCTTCAAATGATAATTGGTATCCATCCCCTCTACTCATGAGATCAAAGTGATCAATCCATTCATCCCTAATGGTTCTAAGTAAGAGGTTTTTTAGTGTGTTGGATCCTAAATGGTGTAATTTTTATCTCTTAAAATTATATATGAACCTCTCTATTAGATCCTCTATACTCTCATCTTCTATTTGATTCATTCTAAATATTTCTTCTTTAAAATCATGATCTTTATATTTTTTTAGAAATATTTTTTGCATATCACTCCACGATCTTATTGAATTAGTCCCTAAACTCATGAACCATTTAAGATCTCTATCCTTCAGTGTTGCCGAAAAAAATCTCAATTTTTGAGTGTTTAGTAAGTAACCATAAGATCTACAAAGGATTTCAAATTCAAAGAGAAAGGTTTCCAAATCCTGTGACCTTAGACCATCAAATTTTGGAAGAAAAGATGGAGGGATGTTCTTCATGTGCACACTACCATCAATATCTTGAATGACAAATCTGAGAGGATCTTCCTCATTGTCATCATCTCCATCCATTTATTCTACATTCTTTGCCATCTCTTCTCCTTCTACCTACAAAAGTGGATGGTGATGTGGCTCTTATTGCACCACGTGATCAAATGGAGGGTTCGGTTCTTGTTAGAGATTTTTTTTGTTTATATCATTGAACGAAAACACTAATGCGATGCACTTTTATATTTTTGAAATGAAATATGCCTAGTGCAAATATTTTTTGCTTTTGAAAAAAGTAAAAAGAAATTAATCAACTAGGGAAGAAAACAATGCATGCTTTGACACCTCCCACGCAATGTCGCTAAAAAGTGATGAGCCTCAGTATTGCAACAAGAACGTTGCAACTCCTAGAGCTACCAACTTCAATTGTCAACCCGAGGTTCGTAAGAACTTAAGTATCAACACTATATGTGCTTCATAAAATGTGTCCTTCCTTTGATGTCATGATGTAATGGAGTGCATATAATGAAATCAAATCCTAAACTAATTACAAAAAATGAAATGATCGAAATGGAAACCTTAACCTATTGCAAGAAATAAAATACAAGGAAAGAAACATATTCTAATTGCATAAATTAAAGATCTTGAACTAAATTTAAACCATTACATTTCATTGGATGTGGAAATCAAGAAAATCATAATTGTATTATCCAATTCATGAATTTGTCCATTAACACAAATCACTGAAATGTTTTGCATGGGTAAAGAGGCAAGTCCTAAGTGGTCTTTAGTATTCCCTAATCATTTATTTACAACCTAGGGGTATTTATTCAACCCTAAGGGACAATAACCAAGCTTCTTGATTGAATATGGGCAAGTTTATGCACGTTGGAACGCTACTACAAGGATTACTCTAGTACTACTACAAGAAACAACAGATTTTCTATAGGGAGTTATAATTCACCGAATGTCCAAACAGATCAAACAAAAATTGGATGGGACAATTTTTTTATTAACTAGGATGTCTTAGATCTCCATTCCAAGTGGAATAACTCAAAAATACCTCTATTAACCCATGCTAAAAAATGGCAAAATATTACTAGTCTAAAATCCAGAAATTCGAGAACTAGTGAGCTAGTAAATCTATCAAATGCCTAACCTAATAAAGTGGAAATGCAATGGAGTAATTTTTTGTAATTAACTAGAATGTTTTTGTGATATAATTCAAGTGGAATAAACTCTATTGAAGCTCATTATCATGCTCTAAAAAATAGCATAAATTTACTGTTATTTTCCACAAAATACTTCCAGAAATCTTGATTTGGGAATAAGAAAACTAATCCAAGAAGCTCAATGATTACTATGAACTTAAAAAGCTATTCCAAGGATGAAATGGTGCTTTTGAACCTGAAAAATAACTTAATTCAACCATTTAACCCAATCATACAACAAGAAATCATTAACACTAAATGCAGAAATAGAAAGAAACAAGAACAAGAGATGCATGTGAATAAGAAGTGAAAAGAAGAAAAGTAAATGATATGAAAGGGCTCTAAGGCTCCTGGGATGGCCAAGCCCAAAGAACTCATAGTGCTATGAAGAGACCAAGATCTAGAAGCTGAACATAACACCAAACTTCATTATTTTCATCAATACAATTACATCCCTGCAAGAAATGACAATGGAACTGCAAAATATGAGTTATCTCCACAAGAAGACTAATAAAAATCTACCCATAGAGGAAAATTTGACTTGGTACTTATAAAAAAATGATTAGGAATCTTTCCCCATGAAAGGAGGAAGCTTTCCCCACTAAAATCCCTTGATTAGTGGATCTGGTTCCCAATACTAGGAATCTGCATTAAATGACACGGAACATTCCTAGATTTTCTCAATCATTGGAGCTCCACAATCTGTGCCATAATTACATAATATATTGTTGATTTATTATTTAATATTGATTCTCCTGTATTAGGGAGAAAGTCTGTAAATTATCTCTTCCTCGAAATCTTCATAATCTGGCCAATATTCTCACAATATTTCACAAAAAGAAATAATATTAGGCACAAATATGCAGTTATCCATAAACCTTCCTAATGAACATATTAAAGTTAAAAATACATTATCTAATGCAAAAAGAGAGGTTTAATGTGTTGAAGGATCGTCAGGTGGGCCTTCATTAATGTCTAATTTAGAAGCCCATCACCAACTGTATGTGGAAGTCCAAAAATGCACTTTTGGATAAGAAGATATGGCATGTTGAAGTTTAAGGGTTTTGTTGCCTTTGAAATGGAGGAGAAGAGCATATCATAGGTCCCGCATATCGGAGGTCCCACAATATCAGAGGTCCTACAAATCAAAGGTCCCACACATCATAGATACCGCATATCAGAGGAAAGGCACAATATCAAATTGGTGATCGGTAGTTGGCGGGTCTAGGCCATATCGCATATCGGTGATTGGTGTTTCAAGAATTTCAACATTAACAAAGTTGTGATTGGCGAATGCCGATAATGTTAAATCGCCGAGATTGTGCATTCAGTGTTGAAGCATTGGGAAAGACGAAAGATGAATTAACAAAGCATTTTAGCAAAAAATCAGAGCAATTTTGGGCATTTTCTCTCTCCTCTAATGGGACGCATGGAAATGTAATATTGGTTTCGATAAGGGACATGTGGTGAATAGAGAATCATTCCAATAAGGTAGATGTGGTGAATAGATATTGGTTCCAATAAGGGACACGTGTTGAATAGTGATTGGTTTTGATAAGGCAGCTGATGTCATAATGACATGGAAGTACAGTGGACATGTGGCAGGAAGATTCGACATTTTCAGTGTTCATAAGAGGCCAAAAAAGGATGACCTATGTCACCACTCATGAGGTGCCATGTGGAAAAGGATGACGTTAGATTCCAAATCAACGTTCGCAGGTTGAGCCATGTTTTTGCATGAAAGTAAAAGCTCCAACTGAAATCCTTCGATTGAGGGGATCTGATATGAGGGATGGCACTAGGTCATGAAGAGTTAAAGAACAAAGGGCTAAGGTTGAACACAGAGGGCTAATCGGCGCTTGGCGAGACCTAATGTCACAACTCCAGAGTATGGTAATCACCGATAAGGGAGCTCCAATATAAGGGTTGGCCCACGTTCAAGGGGGACATAAAGAGCTAGGAGCGAAGAATAGTTTACAAAGGAATGATAGCCCACGGAAGGAGTCTAAATGCTTTAGCACCTTAAGGCTGAGCACTTGGTCACTGCCCCTGACCATATGATGAATAAAACATAACAAGGCTAAATAAAAGGGGCCTGGGACCAAATTTAATCGTTGTTTCGTATTGTCTTTTAGAGTAAAAGTCTCGATGAAACAAAAACTTTCATATAACAGTATGGCTATATTACTAGGAATATAGCACTCCAATAGTGAAAGGTAGGGAGTTATGTGATGGATGAGTTGAGAGCTGTGATTCTAGGATACCACTAAGGCCATCACAACTGATTGATCCCAACTCTAAAAGGTGGGAATTCAAGTGGTGAAGGTGAAAGCAATGGGAACCATCTGAGCAGTAGGAGAGGCACAATAAGGCAAACAAGTGGCCTGATCATGGGAAATCTCAAGAATGCAATAAGGATATTTTCCTCTTATCATCATTTAGTTTTTTCTTTTTCTTTTATTCTGTAATTTTTGGGTATTTTCAAAAACGACATCAAATCCTTTATAATAATTTTGGGTAGTAGATCTATCGCATGGTGAGACAGCTAGTCTATCAGACAACTAGAGCTCTAGCGGAAATATTTTGTAGCTATTAATTCAAAGCCCCCCCTCTACTTATAAATAGGGGGGAGAAACACTTAATATAGGTTTCATAATTCTGCACCCAAGGGGTCCAAATTCTATGATTCCACTTTTGGTTCTATTTTCCTATTCATGAGGGACTTGAGCTATGTATTGCTAAATGTAATGGACTGGTGAATTGGACTCATTTTGAGGATTAATGAAACTCTTTGGTGATTCCAATCAGAGCAATGCACAGTATGTTTTTCTCCTCTATATATCACTTCATGTATGTTCTTTCTCCCTCTGAAATAGTGTAATGAAGCTGTCAGTTTCACTCTTATTCATGGTTGTATGTTTGCTGCTAAGTAGTGAGAAGTACCTGCATAGTTACAGATTTACTTGTGTTATTTGATAGCCTACAGTACCTGTAATGTGCACTGATTTACTAATTGTTATTTGGTGATAAATGTATCCATGATGCATATAGTTTGGGACCTTAATTAGTGCTCCATTGTTTCTGCCATTCCACCTCTTCAGTCTTCCATACTTCTGCAAGAACATTGTTTCTTAGGATTTTGTCTTGTTTCCAACCCTATGCACTGAATTCCCTCCTCTCTTTCCTCCTCTTCACTTTTACTACAACTCCAATATTAAACTGCTTATTGTTGTGTGTTGACCCCCAGCACCAGACATTTCTCTTTGATATCAGCTTGATTTACCCTCTGAGTATTTATATCCATGTATTCGCTTAAGTTTACCTTGATGAAGTACCATTGGACCAAGCCCCCCTTCATTATATTTTCAAACTACATGAGAATTGGTGTGCAACAGAAAGCCCTAATCATAATATTCAAAAGCATTAATCTCTTTAAGATGTTGTAGGCACTGGTCTATAATCAACTTAGAGGTTGTCTCTAGGAAGCTTTCATATCTCTTGAAGCATTAGTGATGCAAGTGTTATAAAAGTGACAACACTACCTTCAAGAGATCCTTATCTTTTCTTTCTTTTATTTTGGTGTCCCGTCCTAATCACTCAATGCATAAATGCCTGGAAGTTGTTTTCTCATATCTTGCCATAGGTGATTTGAGTCTTTAATGTCTCTGTCTATAAAAAAGTGGTTGACCGACCTATTTGTTAGTCTAGAAGGCTTCCTAGGATTTCACCTGCGAGTGTCAAGCCTTCACCTAGAAGGCGTAGGAGTAATTTTGTTGGTGCTTTTGAACCAGTTTTAGCTAACGCAATAGAGATAGATCCTTCTATGAGGGATCTTACATCATAGGATGAAACTAGTATAGTCCATAATACGGATGGAAATGCTCTGGTGGTTGCTAGAGTACTATTCGAATCAGAAGATGAAGTAGAAATTGATGATGTTTCAAAGCCTCATGAGACTTCTATAGAACCTCTTCCTTCTCATCTTCCTTACGTTGTATCATACATTGGTACTAAGACTCATAGGCCAGTTAGCCCTGTTCACTCTCCTTCTTTCTTCTCAAAGGCCAATCTTAGTGGCTTTGTCAATACGACCGATGTATATACTCCTTATTCAGTTGTAGGAGAATGTACTATTCCTATATATACTATTAAACCTAGTACGATAACTTTTGGCTCTACCACCATCTTGATTTCGTATGGGGGCACCAAACCTTCGACTCCTTTCACAAGATCTTATCCTTTTAGAATCATATCTAGTGTGATTCCCTCAGTTTCTTCAACTTTACCCGTTGCTTATTCTACATATATGACATCGATGGCTACTGATTCAACACCTTTACAAGGTTCTCACTTTGGAAGTGGACATGTTCCTCCTTCCAATCCATCATTGAATTTAGGATCAATGCCTTTCTCTGGTCATGATCAAAACATTAATCCTTTTATAGGGAACTAGTGCCTGGAATATCCTTCTGTTAGTGGTTTTGGCTGAGGTAATATTTCCCATTTATTTGGTTAGTAGGGGAGTATGCCCTTCCCTACTATCGGTACTTGATAGGATTTTCCTCCTTTGGATAGTGCTTGGAATCCTTACCAGGGGCTCTCCCTTTCATATAATGTTCCATTGGGAGGAATTTTTCCTATAATTAGTAATCCTGTAGTAGGGGGTGGATACCCTCCATATACCCGTAGACTACAAGGTTTTCCATATGGTTTAGGTACTTGTACCAGTAACCCTTGGCAGTCTCATGCCTCTCAAAATTGAGGATACTTTTTTTGAATGTTCGAAATTTCACTCTTGGAGCCTAGAATTCTCTTGTTCCTCTGCACTTACCATTCCTGGAGACAGTTAATTTTCCAGATCTTTCGAAATTAACCAATGATATGATCCATTATAATTCGGCTTGGCCTCTGTTCCCTACTAAAATTCCATCTGATATTCCTAAATTTAAAGAGAAGTCTAGTGAGGACCTAGCATATCATATAACCACTTTCCATTTATGGTGCTCATCAAACTCCCTCATTGATGATTCAATTAGGTTGACACTATTCCAATGCACCTTAACTGGAAATGAAACTAAATGGTACACCAAGTTAAGGTGGGGGACATTTTCTACTTTTAGTAATTTAGATACAATTTTTCTAAATCATTTTTAGTTACATGTCCATTATGATGCCGAAACTGAACTCTTGGCCAATTTTGAGTAGGACAAGGCTACCCATATTTCTAACCACATTCAAGAGTGGCGCAGAAGGGAGATATTGATAAAGGCCTATATCACTGATGAGTTTCTTCTGGAATAGTTTTTGAAATCATTGTAACCAAATATTTCTAAGGATGTGTCACTTTATGGGGTGTTCACTCAAGAACATGTTATCTTTAGAGCCCAATAGTTAGATCTCATTTATTCCCAGTCAGGAGTTCTTTAAAAGATTTTTCCTAATGCTCCTAGATCTAAAATCAGTCTCTCTAAGCCAAATCTGGGCCCCCATGTTGATGGATTTGTAGGATCAATCAATAGAAATATTGATAGTTTATTGAATCAATTACAACAGTTGTCATTACAATATGCCTCTGTAGCACAAACTACATCGTTAATGTCTGCTCCTTATCAACCTTTAGCATTTAATGTTGTTCATTCCTCAAATCCCAAAGGAAATCAAAAATCTGATGGGAGGAAGAAGGGACGTGGGAAGAAAGAAGATAAGGGAGGGAAGGGAAATGCTAATAAACCAATTGATGACACTAGTGAGGGAAAAAAAGAATATAAAAGGAAATCTAAGTTCCCATGCAAGTTATGCACTGAGAATCACCTTACCCATATTTGACCCAAGATTCACGATGCTCAGCACTTGTTAGCTTAGCAAGGTTCTTCTAGTCCCCAAGCAATGCTCACCAACCATTTTCCCCAAGGGAAACAATTACTTGCTAGGGCAAATGCTAGTACTTGAACCCCTATAAGGGGAAACTAGGATAGGGAATCTATATCAAATGTATATATGGTTAAGTCTCATGTTGATGTTTCAACTAGACCTCATGATTATGGAGGGGTATAACCTTCTAAGGCTAAATCTTCTTCCAATATTCCAGAACCCCTTCATATAGAGAGGCCCACAGTTGAGCCTATACCTCGAACGCCGAAAGGCTCCTAAAAATGGTCGAATTATAATCCCAATGCCAGGGATGCTCAGATCTATTCCATTGTTGAAGATTTAGCCTAGAGCCCCTATGTTATGTTAGTGTTAGAGGTACTCCAATCGTGTTTTGTACAAAGGAGTGCTTTTCTCGCTACGATCAGAGAAGTAGACCCAAAAACCTCTCTAGTAATTACATTTTATATGTCAATTGTTTAAACAAGACTCCCTTATCATATGGATTTTCAAATAAATATACGTATCGTAAGAAGACCATATTTAAAACCATAGTTGATGAAGGGTCTTCCGCGTGCTTCATATCTACGTCATGTTGGAAAGCTATCGGGTCACCTGAAGTTGTTCCCTCTCCTAATATCTTAATTGTATTATATAGTCATTCTCATAGACCTCATGGTATTCTACCTTCCTTCCTTGTTTGTGTAGGGGAAAGGTGGTTAATGTGGAAGTAGAGATAGTTGATGCTAATATCAACTAAAATATATTTGTTGGGTCACAATTGGGTTTACACAATGGATTTCATTGTCTCATTTTATTCTACATCCTGTGCTTTCCTCATGAAGGGAGAATTCTTACGATTGATCAGTTAGCCTACTCTCCCAACGACCCTAAGGCATATGCTGACTCCATTGTCCCCTTGGTAAAGAATACCAAGAAACCTATAGATAATTTAGGAGTCAGAATGTATTCTTCTTTGATGTGTACTTTTGATCTTCCATATCCTGTTTCTCATGTCAATTCCATTTCATCCTTAAGGATCGTTCCTCAACAATGTTCTTTTTGAACTCATTATTCTTAGATCCTTGGACCTTTTCCCCTGCTAATGCCACATTAAAAGAACGGAAAGTGGGTGGAATGGCTTATCTAATATATTCAATAGATATTAGATATCAATCTATTGTTAATTCTGCAGATTTTGATCCCATCCCTCTCCCATCAGAGGATGTATATGGTGATGTGGTGTTGTTCTGGAAAGTTGATTCCACTTTAGCTATGGATTTCGTTAATATTATTTTACCATCCGAATAGTAAATTCTAGGAACAATGACTGGTGTAGAATGACCATGGGTTGATTTGCATCCTCGGTGTTATTTTCTCCCTGACTTGTGGGAAGTTGAACCAAATTTGTCTAATCCTCTTTTTAGTGGAAGTGTTCGTAAAATTTTAAACCCTTTGGCTCCATCACATATTTTTGTTGAAGGTAACATGGCTAATATTTAAGAAATTATTACGGTGAACATTTATAAGAGTCCTAATCTTATATTCATTAGAACTGATTGTTCCCCTAAAGAATATCTCAAGAAGTATTATGCCTAGGCTCTTGCGTAGCATTTTCTTTGTTTTGTAAATAGTGTACATAGCTTTAGTTTATGTCTATAGTTGTTTTGGTGGTGATGATATTTTTTATCTTCTTTGGTAGGCTTCGATGGATGATTCGGTGTACTTAGGATTCACAAATCCCGCAAGTAGACATACTCAGAATTTAGCTTTCGCCGCTTGGGTAATACATTATCCATCTGGTCAGTTGTTGGTTGTAAGAGGCATATGTATCGGTTCGACTTCTAATAATATGGTTGAGTACAGTGTCATTATTAATTTACTATCTCAAACAATATCTTATGGTATGGAATCATTAATGGTTTATTTGGATTCACAACTAGTTTCTCAATTAAATAATGTTTATCATGTAAGAGATTCTTCATTACATCGTCAATTTCTAAAAGTGATATTATTTCAAATATAATTCACTTTTATTACTTATATTCACATTCCACAGTCAGTTAAAGCATTTTTTTATTCTATGGCTAACTAAGCATTGAATTGGAATATTAATCATTCATCACATTAAATTGAAATATCAAAAATCATTTGTATATATGATCAAATCGCCTCAAAATCTTTGTATATAGATAGATATAATATGTCAAAATATTACAAAATGTGGACAAATGTCCTACAAAATTAGGGCTTAAGCCTCATCATGTCCATGTATTAAAAATAACATTCATCTAAAATATAAGTCTACAGGCCCTACCCTAGATGAGCATTCTGGTAGAAGACGATGGCATTCGCCACTCGTTGGAAGAACCACACCCACTCCCGTGTTACTCCAACAACTCATCTCTATATGGCCTCAGGGAGATCCTATATTGCTACCATTGGAACCTAGCAAGTCAAATTCTCCACGTTCATCTGAATAGTATGGATCACTCTCTCAGACTCACCTGCTTCTCTCTCCATGTCTCTGCTACAACACCTATGCCTTAGTAGAGCGTCAAGTCTAACTGGTCCAATATTTGTATCATGATAATTTAATCTTGTAAGATTTTTTTTTCATGGAAAAAATATTTTGAATTTCTTGACATTATATTAAAAAATCAAAAAAATAAAATATGGTAAAAATCAAAAGTTACCAATGTTGCCCCATGCAGCTCTTTATGGAAGTACTAGCTCTGGGTCTTCTCGAAAGCTTAATCCTACATAAGGGTAATCCTCTATAGCCATGACTTGTTGTTCCCACCAATGGAAGAACCCATCATCAAAGTTTGCATTAGTGACTTCGCCTCTGCCAAGTCGCTTGATAAGATCTGCCCATTTGGCCATCCTACGATCTCTAGGACTACTGATGGTAGTAGCTACTCTAGGGCGGATTGCTAGAACCTACTCAAAGAAAAATGACCAGAGGATGGTTCCATAGCCAAAATTATTTGTCTTTCCCTATCTTATTGATGTTAACTATTTCTTGATATTGGTTAAGAGCATTGTGCACCAGTCATATACTACTGGTTTTAGGCATTCCACTGCCAGAAACATATATGGTCGAGAAGCCTGATGTAATGAAGCAGAACCTACTATCATGGAAATAGTAAATAAAATTTACTTCATAGGTAGGATTGTGATTTATTTGATCAAGACCTGTGATCCGACCTTTTTAGTATCTGATATGTAGTACACAAAAATGTAGTCAACAATATTGAGGCCTCCACGAGCCTTCCCTTTCATATCTACTACTTCTCCCCTCTAGGAAAGTCTTGTTATGAAGTAGATATCCTCTACTTCGATCTGTAAGGGCATATTATCTATGATGAATTGTTCTTGCTCTGGGTCCCAATAATGAATCAACATTCCCAATAATCGAGTATGAGTTCTCATTTTGGGAATCATGAAGAAATTGAGAAATATGATTTTTTCAATCCATACAATGACTCTTAATCATCTAATACCTTAATATCAACCTCACTATGCTCTCTCTCTCTCCAAATGATCGACATCCTAGAAAATGAAAGGTTTTCATCCGTTAGAAATTATTTTTTTCATCTTTAGTCTATGCATACATGATTTTTATAAGATACAGTCACATACATATGCGGCTTTCCGTTAATGAAATTGTGTATATGACTTTTTACACTCAGATTTCAAAACTCCCAACCCACATACACACAAAATAGTTTTTGAAATAAAAAATTTCTCCATAATTTGACATGAATCTATCAAATGTTTTTATCAAATGGAAGATATTAAGGTTGTGAATTACTTGGATTATGTGTTTGTTGGATTTGTTAGTGGATTTGACTAGATCAATTTGTTCGAATTTTCTCCAAGAGGCCTCTTCTCAACACTTGGATGGTAAAAATGAAATGAGGTGATTTCAAAAACTCTTTTTATAGCCAAAATTTAAAACCCACTTTCCTAAAGTTCATTTAAAAAAAAATATTATTTTATTTCATGAACTTTTGACCTTTTGTTTGAAGTGTTGCGAAATGATATTTTCAGGTTGTTGAATATTTTTCATGACTTAGTTCTATTTTTTCCACCTCTTTGACTCCACGATCACTGACCTATCATGACAGGCATCATTTTCTAAACTGGCATATAGGTTAATACATAGCACTTTTCCATTTCATTATGCATCTTGATCTCATAATGAGATATTTAGGCATAGGTTTGACCCCATTATGTTGCGATCTTTTAACCCCTCTCATTCACCGACTTGTAAAATCATAACATAGTGGTAGAGTCTTTCCTTCCATGGGATTCCTGTTTAGATCCTCGCTATCATATGTCACCCATGCTGCAAGTATTGTGTAGGCTCGAGAATCCTCGTTAGTCCTACCATGGCTTTGCGTTGAAGCCTCATTCTTCTTCTTCATTGCTATTTCTGGATTTATACCCTAGCGTCTCCCATGTGTTAAGTTGTACTATTGCATTCCATTTTGACCACTTGTACCTCTTTTGGCCTAAATCCAGCTTAATTTGGACTCGTGTATAAGCCACTTTTGACCATGACTTTTTACAAGTTCAAACCATGCATTCATTAGCCTTTCTAACTTGACATCCATTTTTCCATGGAGAGAACATCCCTTGAGTGTTGATGACTAGCATCTGCCACCTTTCATTGAGCATAGATTGTTCTAGTCTGAAGAACTAGTGCACTTTCCCTTGACACTCATTCTCTCCACTGCACTATAGGAATTCTTTTATTCCTTTTCAAGCCTTATATATGAAAAAGAATAAAAAATTAAATATTCCAAAAAAAAGAGCGAGAACGAGATAGTTTCTTCATCATTTGATGGCAGCAAGATTCAATTGTGTCGCCCTTGAACAAAGCACTTAAAATGGTTCGTTTCTCTATTAGGATGGGACTTAGTTTGGCTTTAGGGAAGCCATAACCTTGTTCTTGAGTCAATTCTCCTTAGGTTGGTTATCTCTTTCAATCATATGGAGAGTTTGTTAATGCCTCCTACATTTGCAAACTTATACAAATTTGTCTTATGCTTCCATAAAGTCGCATCAAGTCGTGCTTTTGTTCAAGGGAAGTAAACTTATTGTCGGTCATTCTACAGTATCTCCTAACTCATTTATGTCATCCATACCCAATCTGTCAAGTTATTATCATTATCACATCAACTACATAGTCCTTCACTCTTATCAACCATTTTATGATTAATAGATTACTTCTATTTAAATTTTTTATTTTGATTCTTCACAGATACTTATACTACCAATATATTCCACTCCATACCTATGCATTAAAACTTCTTTAAAATTAAACCAAATACATTCTAACTTTAAAAAAAGTTGTAAAACCATTTATTAACTCACATCTCATTTTAACATGTACTAAATCCCACTAGCCATTTACTATCCATAAAATTCCATATTATGTAGAAAATGACTTTCGTCTTCCCTACGTGTCTCAATAATGCTAGATAGATTATTTTTATTATTTTATGCTCATTTACACACAAATTATCATATTTACGGAAGATTATTTTATAATTATGTTATTCATATTTAAACAGATTATTATATTTATGGATAATTATTTTATGCATATGTACAAATTGGTGAGAATTCTCATCTTTTCCGCATTACTGCAAGAGCATCTGGCAGTAGCAAACGAAGTGAGAAAAGACTTTCGATTGCTTTGTTCTATAGAGCATGGATGCAAAGGTGGCCTCTCGTGGATGAACTCTACATGTATGTTTATACACAAATATGACACAACAAGGCGCAGTACAATTTTTTGTTTTTATTTATTTATTTATGTTTTAAAGAATATGTTGTTATAATTTATTGTGTTTTTATTGATTTATTTATGTTTTAAAGAATATGTTGTTATAATTTATTGCAACATTATAATGCTTAGATGTTTGATATATTTTTTTGAATATATATAAATTTAGTGTAAAAAAAATTTCCCGACCTGCGAGAAGATTATATAGTTGAAACTAATTATTTCATAAAAGAAATTTGTTTAATTAAAAAAATAATAATTTAAAGAAAGAAAAGAAGAAAAAGACAATACTTCTAACAATAAGATATGAAAATTGTGTTGAACAAGTCTATCAATAAAGGTTTAGAGGTATGTGATGTGAAGAGTGTATTCTAAAGGTCTATAAAGGTGAAGAGGTATGTGATGTGAAGAGTGTATTCTAAAAGTCTATGATATGAAAGTTTGTTGTACAAAGTTTGCATTAAGAGAATTTTTCAATAAAAGCATTAATGGTTCAGTAGGTATTTGATTTGAAATGTTTTAATGGTTGGGTAGGTATTCGATGTGAAAGCCTTTTGGTAAAATAATGTAAGAAAATGTTTTAATAAAAATTGAGTAGGTATGAGATATTATAGTTGATTGTTATTATATGTTTAGCGTAAAATATTTTAATAAAAATGAAAATATTTTAATAAAATGAATAAGTTTATGATATGTAATATGTTTTTTTAATTAAATTTAAGTATGAGATATATCTCATTCATATAATTTTGTTATTTTTAACCAAAAAAATATTTGACTTTATAAAATATAGAATATAATATAAAATATGTAATATTATATTTTTTTAAGAAAAAGAACATAATTCTCAGAATAAAAGTTATATTATACCATAAAAACATATTTTAAAATAATAATAATAATTTAAATTTAAATTTATTAATTATTAATAAAAATTAAAATTAATTTAAAAAAGTATTGTTAATTTCTCTTCATTTTCCTTTATTTATGTTTATTGATTTTTTTTTATATAATATTGTGAATAGTTGTAAATTTATTGTATCATATTTTTAGTTTTGCATAATATATTATATCTGATTTGCATACCAATTATAAAATTATAACATAGACTTCTTTAATTATTATAATCAATAGAAATAGCAAATCACTTATTATTGATTTTTTAAACATAATTATAATAAGGATTATGTAATTTCTGACACTTTTGTCCTCAATCGTATTACAAACTTTGAGCTGCCTAATGGATTCAAGCCTGATTCTGACCACAGAACCCTGTCTCTATCCCTCAACCTTATTATGCATACCACCCACATGCAGGAGATGACTGAAAGAAAAAGATGCATATGCTTCTATAGAAGTAAGGACGACCTTTTCTTAAGGGATTTAGGCTCCCTCACTTATAATAGCAACATTGATCAAATTTATTACCATTTTACTACTATCATTTCGACTGCCATTAGCAAGTTCTCTAGTGAGACATTGTATAAGAAGAATAATAGAACTTCCAATCCTTGGTATGTAAAAGACCATAAAATTCCCAGGAAAGTGATCAAAGACACTCCAAATGAAATCATTAAGCTTTGGAATATAAGTATATGCAAAGCTCTCATCAAGTGGAAGAAGAGGTCATATATTAACAAGAGACAAGAACATCTTCTCCACCTTTCTAAAGTCACGCCTAGAAAGTTTTGGCCGAATGTGCTTCTTCGTAAAACTAAAGATAATAATTATATCCCCTTAGAAAATTGGGACAATTATCTTAAGAAGTTGTATGACTCTCCAGACACCATGTGTAAGGACCTGCGATCTGTGCGACGGGCAGGGCGACTCCATCATGCGAAGGAGACATGAACGAATGCGTGTGAAGTGTCTTGGAGACGAGTTTATACAACGTTGGGTGAGTTGAGAGGGCGGTCCCACAAGTTGGGCGGGCCGACCCTCCACTCGGGCGAAGGCAACATGTTGAACGAGTCGGCTTGGGTGTTGGACGTGGGTCGGCCAGGTGACATAACCCTCCACCGGCCCGTATATGTTGGAGCGAGTTTGGAGGAAAACGATCATCATTCGATCAACACGAGTTCAATCAAGGAGTTCTGTGGTTGCGGATGAACCCACATGACGGGTAGAACTCAGGTGAGAAATTCGTTCAGGAAAGTCGGGTCAAAAACTTGGGTGAGAAACTCGGGCGAAAAACTCGTGCAGAAAACTCATGCAGGAAACTCGGGCGAGGTCGTTCAAGCAGAGCTTGGGCGAGGTCATCGGGCAGAAAACTCGGGCGAGGTCGTCAGGCAAAAAACTTGGGTGAGGTCGTTCGGGCGAGGTCGTCAGGCGACCCGGGTGAAGTCGTTCGGGCAAGCCAGGTGAGGTCGTCGGGCGACCCAGGTGAAGTCGTTCGGGCGAACCAGGTGAGGCCGTCAGGCGACCCGGGTGAAGTCATGTGGCGACTCGGGTGAACGAGTTCAGGTGGAAGAGTTGGGTGAACGGGTGGACATGCGGACGAGCGGCTAGGCGAGGGCGCACCGTGCATGTCGAAACGAAGAATCGTGCGGACAGGCGACTCGGGTAGGGCGCGTCGTGCATGACGAAATGGTGGAAACGGTGAACTGTTGGAGTTGTGAACGAGGTGTGACTTGTGTGGAGGCACCCGTGTGTGGCAACTTCGTTACGACGAGGCGCGCCCAAGTTGGGCAAACAACAGAATCATGTGACGAGGTGAACGACGGGTTGGTGAGTCGTGTGCCAACCATGCGGAGGCGCCAACAAGCTGGGCAACCGAGTTTGCCGAAGCTGGAAATTTGGCTAAGTGTAAATTTTGGGTTTCCCAAGATTTAGCTTATACTTTGTAAAAGTGGAAAATTATATATATTGATATCGAGCAGACTCATATTACAGGGAGTTGCCCCTCCCTTTATACTGTTGTGCAATTGTATATGTGTTAATTTTTGTTGATGATGACTATGTATGGGTTTTCATCTGTATAAAGGAAACATTAATAATACTTGGTTGCAAAAAACAAACTAAGTAGACTAATGGTTAGGTGTAGTCCATGAACACAAGTATTGGTGAAAAGAAAGTGTTCGGTGGTGCCGCACCTCACCAAGTGCGGTTGAAAGACTACTGCAGGCCTGGGGGCGTGACAGTTGGTATTAGAGATGGTGAACTGAATCAAGGAGCTGATTCTACAAAGACGGAATACTTGGAAGGAAGTTCAAATTTTGCAGGTGACAGGTGGAATATCAGGGTGATTTAGGTGAATGGTGAAATAGGCTTAGCAGAGGTGAAGCTTAGTGCTTGGGCCAAGCTAAACGACAAGGCATGGTAGGTTTGGAAGAATGTGAAGGGAAGATCTTTCTTACCTTATACAAGTTGAAGCGGATGAAAGAAGAGAACCCCTAGATTCGAGAGAAACTTGAAGTCTTGGAAAAGAATGTTGAAGACGAACTTCTTCAACTTGGTTGGACAATGGAGCAGGATGAACTTGCAGATTGTGCTAACAAGGAAGAGGAAGCCGTGATGATTGAGGATGTTGTAGATGTGACCATGATGGAGGATGAACTTGAGATTGATCAAGTTGGACCAGGATCGTGCAATTTGCAGAAATGGATGAATGAGGATACTCATATGGAGGAGCCTCATGATGATAAAGTAGATATTGATACTTGTGTTTCACTTGAGCATTTGGTAGATGAACCGTATGCAGGGAAGGGAAAAATCAATTTGCCGAGGCTAGGGAGGATCTTACCATGTATGTCTATGATGAGACCTTGTATGGAGAAGCAAGGATTGTTGACTATTGCAGGACTTGTTGGGGTTGTTTGTGAAGGTGCAA
Source organism: Pinus tabuliformis (assembly GCA_031772625.1). Lineage (NCBI taxonomy): Eukaryota > Viridiplantae > Streptophyta > Pinopsida > Pinales > Pinaceae > Pinus > Pinus tabuliformis. The sequence goes on along the minus strand of CM062808.1, from coordinate 253,780,102 downwards.
AGGTCCATGACAAGGGAGGAACATGATGATCATTGCAAAAGGATTGGGTCATGCTTTAGCCACATGGAAGAATTGGCTAAGTTCCCGGCATGACTCATGGACAGATTGGAGAAGGACACACACTTGAGTTGCTTGGGTGGACTTCTCATGGCTGAGACCAGGAGATAGTCTTGGTGGAACCTTTAGTGGGGGAGCTGTGATGGAGAGACTCATGTGATGATGATATGGTTGGGAGACCAAGTTCACTAGACCGAAGACTGTAGACTTGGATGGGGATGACCGATTGTTATGATGGGTCTACTTAGTTGGACAACATGGGCAACATAGTCATGGACATTAGGTTGGAGACATGGAGCATGGCAGTCTTATGCAGGGACATTATGCAAGAGCACTTGTAGAGATGCCACTTATGGGCATCTAATGAGGAGTGCCAAGGTAGGGATGTTTTGTAGATGGATGATGTTGGGATAGATGCGACTGATTTCATGTAGCACATTGACACCAAACATCATGGACAACATGTTGCAGATGAGATGAGGACTACTTCATGGACCTGAGCATGGCTTACACTTGTATGGAGATGGATTCTTGATCGAGTTGAGGATGTGACAGGATGTTTTGAGAAACGACTGATGATGGCATGAGGATGTGCATTCTCATGGTTTGAGCATGACAGTTGGACTGATCACCGACTAGTTCAAACATGGGGACGCAAAGTGTACAGAGATGTGTTAGCATTATGTTGGAGTATCATGGCAGTAGTTCACACGAGGACGACACATGATGAGATCGACACGAGATGTTGCAGGAAGCATGTAGCTTGAGATGGAAGGGCCAACCTTCCACAGTGGGGAGCAGCATGTGGAGATTGTGACAGGGTGGTTAATGATCATGGATTGAGATGATCTTTCGATATATGACATATTGATGGAGTATATGCCTTGGTATGGATGTCTTGGTGATAGGTGGTTGCTAGGATGAGATATTGTTGAGGACGACAATGATTTCAAGTGGGGGAGGATGTAAGGACCTGCGGTCCATGCGACAGGCAGGGCGACTCCACCATGGGAAGGAGACATGAATGAATGCGTGCGAAGTGTCTTAGAGACGAGTTTATATGATGTTGGGTGAGTTGAGAGGGCGGTCCCACGAGTTGGGCGGGCCGACCCTCCACTGGGGCGAAGGCAACATGTTGAACAAGTCGGCTTGGGCGTCAGGCGTGGGTCGGCCCCGTGACATAACCCGCCGACGATCATCATTCGATCAACACAAGTTCGATCAAGGAGTTTTGCAGTTTTGGATGAACCCACACGACGGGTAGAACTCGGGCGAGAAATTCGTTCAAGAAAGTCAGGTGAAAAGCTTGGGTCAGAAACTCAGGCGAAAAACTCATGCAGAAAACTCATGCAGGAAACTCGAGTGAGGGAAAAATCGGGCAAGGCAGAACTCAGGCGAGGTCGTTGGGTAGAAAACTCGGGTGAGGTCGTTCAAGCAAACCGGGCGAGGTCATCGGGCGACCCGGGCAAAGTCGTTCAGGCGACCTGGGTGAGGTCGTCGGGCGACCCAGGTGAAGTCGTTCAGGCGAACCAGGTGAGGGTGTCGGGCGACCTGGGTGAAGTCGTGTGGCGACTCGGGTGAACGAGTTTGGGTTGACGAGTTGGGTGAACGGGTGGACATGCAGACGGGTGGATGGGCGAGGGCGCGCCGTGCATGCCGAAACGAAAAATTGTGCAGACGGGCGACTCGGGTAGGGCACGCCGTGCATGACGAAACGATGGAAACAGTGAAGTGTTGGAGTTGTGAACGGAGGTGTGACTCGTGCAGAGGCACCCGTGTGTAGTGACTTGGTTACGACGAGGCGTGCCCAAGTTGCGCAAATGACACGATCGTGCGACAAGGTGAACGACGAGTTGGTGAGTCATGTGGTGATCGTGTGGAGGTGCCGACAAGCTGGGCAACCGAGTTTGCCGAAGTTAGAAATTTGGCTAAGTGTAAATTTGGGGTTTCCCAAGATTTAGCATATACTTTGTAAAAGTGGAAAATTATATATATTGATATCGAGCAGACTCATATTACAGGGAGTTGCCCCTCCCTTTATACTATTGTGCAATTGTATATGTGTTAATTTTTGTTGATGATGAATATGTATGGGTTTTCATCTGTATAAAGGAAACATTAATAATACTTGGTTGCGAAAAACAAACTAAGTGGACTAATGGTTAGGCATAGTCCATGAACATAAGTATTGGTGAAAAGAAAGTGTTCGGTGGTGCCGCACCTCGCCAAGTGCGGTTGAAAGACTACCGCAGGCCTGGGGGCGTGACATCATGGGTACCCTTATAAACACTCCTACTAAGGAGGATATATTTTCTTTGGAAAACGTTGAGTCTAGGATTAATAAGCTCGCTAATGGGAAAGCTAAACATATTGAAGGATATCAAGCTGATATATTTAAAATGGGAAGATATATTCCTGTTCCTAATCTCCATGAGCTTCTCAATTTGATTGTACAGCATGGCTTCCCTCGTCTTTGTATGCAAAGGCTTATTGTGCCTATTTTTAAAAACGGGGACAAAAGCATTCCCTCTAACTATAGGACCATTATGATTAGCTACATGCTAGCCAAGCTATATGGGTTCATTATGGGAGAGAATCTTAGCCTTTGGCTTGAAAACCATGGGAAAGGAGCTTAAGGGTAAACTAGTTTTAGGAGACATCACTCAACTATCGACCATCTTGTCACTCTCAAGATCATTGCAGAGGAATGTCACAATAGTAAATCTGATCTCTTTTGTTGTTTTGTGGACTTTAGAAAAGCTTTCGATATTGTTCCTCTAGATAAGCGATGGGAGAGACTTGGAGAGATCATGGTCCCTCCTGAACTGCGGATTGTTGTGATCCACCTCTACAAGACTAGCATTGCCAAGCTTAAGACCAACGAAGGGTGGTCTAAAGACATTAAATGCAATATCAGAGTTAAGAAACGGTGTCCACTATCCCCTACCCTTTTTGGCATATACATCGATAAGCCAGAGGAGTGTCTGGTTACTACAGGTTGCAAGGGCACCGAGCTTTCTGGTATAATCACTATTCTTCTCCTTTATGCTGATGATATCATTCTTCTTGCAAAAATCCATGATGACCTTGACAAGTGACTTAAGACTATTCATGTCTATTGCTCCAAGATGGGTATGATGATTAATACAGACAAGACTAAAGTCATGATCAATAAATCCAAAAAGAGAGCACATGGTAGCTTTTCTTATGATAACCATTTCTTAGAGCACGTTTCTTCTTATAAATATTTGGATATTGACTTTCCTCATAATCTCATCTAGAATGATAGCATCGAGAAAAGGATTATTGGAGGCTGGAAAACTTATTATGAACTTGTAAACAATTGTAAGTTGGTTGATCTTAGCATTTGGAGTAAAAATAGGTTCCTCTTCGAGACTCTCGTCACCTTTGTTGTATTACACAGATGTGAAGTTTTGGGTTGCATTATATCGAGAGAGTCATGGAGAAAGATTGAGATGATTCAAAAGCAATTCATAACCTATAACCTAAAGATCAAGGGAAATACTCCATATCATATCCTCTTGGTTGAAGTTGGGTTGTCCCCCATTGAAATTACGACTATGTTTAGGTATCTTATGTATAAGAAGAATCTTTACAACATGGACCCCAAGAGGCTCTCGAAAATTGCTTCTAACACTAGTCAAAACCCCCACCTTTGCCTCAAGCGTAGTTGGCATACGGATGCCCAGTCTTGGCTCAACCATTGGGGTATTAAGGAGGAGATCATCATGGGAAGCAAGGATAGTGTCAAAGATGCTATTACCTCAAATTTTAAGGACAAGTTGTGGTATGATAAGGCGTTAGAGGGTAAAAGGAAGCTAAGATACTATAAGGAGGTGATCAACTCCACCATTGATAACCAGAATTATCTCTTTGTGTTAAACAACACTATGAAAAAAATGAACATCACTAGGATAAGAACTAATTCTCATGAGCTTCGAAGTGAAACTGGATGGTGGTCTACTCCCAAGACTTCTTGAGAATATAGAATCTGTTAGATTTGTGATACTAAGAAGGTGGAAGATGAAACTAACTTCTTTTTAGGCTACCCGACTCTTACTCACATCCGCTCTCAATTCCCTAACATCTACCACACTTCCAATTTTCTTGACTTATTAAGCCATCTAAGCTATAGTAATATTGAAGCACTTCTTTCCCTTCTCTTTGATCATAGAAATAGGCTTTTGAAAAATAACAACTAAATTATTTTTCTTTTCTTGAGGACCCATAAACAACATTGGTTTTAATAAACGTTAACCATCATCATCATTATTTATTATAAATTTAGTAAATAAAAATAAAATTAATAATGTTTTTAGTAAATTGTTTTTAAAAATTTATAGATATTCATATTCTATTATTTCATATCATTTAAAATTAATTTAAATTTATTTAATTTAATAAATTTCAGCCGTATGAATTTCGTCTCATTACTTAATTAAAATTTAACTTTTTAAATTGAATAAAATATATTGATCCTTGTATATCTAAGCTTAACAATAAAATAGGATCATCTCGAAACGTTTCGTTACTCTATTGTTATTTAAATATGTGGTAGATTTTTCAATAAAAGTACAATATACTACTCAATTTCAAAAAAAATAAAAAATTAAAACTAATTATTTGAAATGATTTCTTTAATATGTATATGTATATTTTTTAAATATATATGATCTATGAGGTGAGATATAAGAAATTACCAGGTTCTCTTAAATTTACTATGCGATAGGTTATGAAATGTTTTATGATGTGATATAAGATATTAGTTATATATTTTATATTAATAAGTTTTATAGGTTTTAATTAAGAATAAATGAGTATAGATTTTATATTTTTTTATATAAATATTAATTCATGATAGGTATCAAATAATTTATTTTATACACGGTTTAGGTTGTTAAAAAAAATATAGTTATATATATATATATATATATTAAACATATATATTTAAAAAATATGTATTAAGTTTTATTTTAATTTTATTATGGAGATTTTTCATTTATAAATATATTTTGTGATAATATCATGTACAGATATTATTATTTATGGATACTACATGTCCAAAATTCATAATTATGTTTATATGGCATAACTACTTTGAAAATAAATTTTAATTTTTTATCTGCCAATAATATTCCATTAAATTTAAATCCCTATTATCCAGCTAATAATTATTGATAAAAAGATTAAAATTCTGGAAGTCTAATTCCAAAAAGACATATCTATATATAAATATGATACAATTAGCTCATCAATATAAATTAAATGAAATACCAATAGACATCCATTCGTGATAAGCATCAAAGTATTTCATGATATATCTCTCATTACAAGATATAAAAAATCACTAAATTTTAATTTGAACTCTACTTTAAATTATTATTATTAATAATTCCAAAAAAACATATTATTTAAAGATATATAACAATTATTTTAATTATAGAAATCCACCTTTATTTTATTAGAGAAATTTTAACTAGACATTATTATAGTAAATCAATATTATAATTTATAATTACAAAATGTTAAAAAAATCATAATTTATTTTATCATACACTTTTCATATAAACCCTATTCCAAAATAAACTTAGTTATCAAATTGCTGCACCAAAACTTGGAAGTTTGTAGGGTGAATTGTAAGTTTGTAAGGTGAATGACCACATACGTCCCTTGCAAGACGATGAAATTAAGTAAAACCTCAAAGCAATGTAATTCTTAAGAAAAATCAAAATTGACCAGCACCTACAGCCCATCTGGTAATGTTCATCACAACCACATGCATTTTTAATACAAGTTACCTTACAGTTCTAGTAGCAAGGCATAAATTCCATGTGGATTAAATATTTGAGGTATATCTTGAGATAAGGAGGCCACTGCACTCGTTCGTTCTTCCTCTGCTATCATGGCCGCTGTAGACGCAAACCTTTTCGTCAATCCAAAGGTGGGCAAAGTGATCCCCGTGGAGAGTGTGCAGGAGCTTGTCAATAATCATGACCACCCAAATGCTGCTGAAGCTGTTCCCCGGCGTTACATCAGACCCCATGAAGAGAGGCCAACGGTCTCATTACTTGCTTCTTCTGAATTCTCAATCCCTGTTATTGACATCAGGAAGCTGATACTCTTGCAGGCACAAGATGATCAGAGAAACCAAGAAATGGAGAGGCTTTCCGATGCCTGCCAGGAATGGGGTTTCTTCCAGGTGGGTAATTTCATATAGCAGCGAGATTATCTGTAGTTTAGGTAAGGGAAATATTTTTATTAGGCCTGATATATTTTTAGGTTTAGGTAATGATTAACAAAAGCCCAATTAATTATTTCAAATTATTTCATTAAATTCAGTAATATTTCTAAAATCTGCAATCTATAAAAGGATATCCAAATAATTTAATTGTTAATTTGTGGATCTCTGCTTATCATAAATTATGATGTTACAAGGTGGAAAGTATTAGGTTTATAAAATTGAGGAAGATTGATGATCATTCATTATCATTTTTTTTTTACAGACTGTGAACCATGGAATTCCTAATACTTTAATAGATGACATAAAAGCTGTAGCTAAAGATTTCTTCAGCCTTCCATTAGAACAAAAGCTGAAATATGCTCCACAAGCAGGAGCTTCCCAGGGTTATGGTAAGATGTTTGTGACAGCTGATGATCAAACATTGGACTGGGGTGACTTGCTGGCTTTGGCACTCATGCCGAACAGCATTAAGAATCTTGGCCAACCGTCCCCACACATTTCAGGTAACCAAAAGTAGCATGATTGTATTGTACCATAAAATTGTATTTATGGGCATGGGTTTTATTATAACTTTAATTCATTAATTGCAGGGATACCGTCGAGAGGTATGCAATTGAGATAGAAAGGGTCGCTCAAGAGGTGTTGAGTCTGTTCGCTGAAAACCTGCATCTGGAGGATGCTGATTATTTCAAGAATGTGTTTGGGTCAGAGCCCATGAATATGATGCGAATGAACTTCTACCCTACTTGCCCTAGACCAGACCTTGTTCTTGGATTGAGTCCTCACTCAGATGGAGGGGGAGCCCATGAATATGATGCGAATGAACTTCTACCCTACTTGCCCTAGACCAGACCTTGTTCTTGGATTGAGTCCTCACTCAGATGGAGGGGGAATAACTCTGCTCCTGTAGGATGACGAGTCTGTAGGCTTGCATGTCCGGAAGAACAATCGATGGATTCCTGTGCAGCCCATTCCACATGGACTGGTTGTAAACACTGGGGACTTGGTAGAGGTAATCATGTACGATAGTTTTATCAGTTCTCGTGCCAGCTGAAGTGAAAGCGAAATTTCATTTAACTTTTTTTAACATAAAAAGGATTTTTAAAAAAGGTCATAGTATTTAGATTTTTTTTTGTTTGGATGGTTAGGCAGAATAGTTGTCATTTTATTTGGATGGTTGGGTAAAATTGTTGTGATTTTGAATTTTTTTTTTTTTTTTTTTGGGGTTATTTTGCAGAATAGTTTGATGGTTGGGCAAAATAATTGTCATTTATTTGGGTGGTTGGGTAAAATTGTGGTGATTTCTTTTGTTTTGGGTGATTTCGCAGAATAGTTGGATGGTTGAGCAAAATAGTTGTCATCTCTTTTTGTGTGGTTGGGTAAAATTGTTGTAATTTCCTTTGTTTTGAGTGATTTCGCAAAATAGTTAAATAGTTGAGCAAAATAGTTATCATTTCTTTTTGAATGGTTAAGTAAAATTGTTGCTATTTCTTTTGTTTTGAATTATTCAATAGAATAATTGTGATACTCCCCACTTAGAATCAAATCTTGTAACTCTGCAATAAAATAACTTACTATATGTTAAATTATAAACCACCCAAATATTAACAACTTCCCTCTGACACTCTAACCTCTCTTTGGCACTTTCTCTTACCTTCCAGAATGGTCCCTAATGCCTAAACAGATTCATTCTTCAGCCCTCATGATGGATCCCACTTGGGATTTGAAACGTTGGTACAAAGATGTTCAAACTGTTGATGGATCCTACTTGGGATTTGAAACGTTGATATAAAGATGTTCAAACTGTGGATTCTCCGATCACTAATTCAAAAGATTTATCTCATTCACAGATAATGTGATGACCCCGGGATAAATGTAAATGTGGGAATTTTACTGTGGTCAGAAACAGATTTGAAGTTGTTGTTCTTTTATTTTCTTTAAAAAAAAAATAAAGAACTATAATGACATTATCCTATTGGCAAAATTAAATATATTGGAAAGTATTTATATTTCTTGAAACGCTGGCAGCCTCTGGGAGGAGGATTTAAAAAAAAAAAAAGAGGAAACAGTTATGAAATTGAAGAAACTACCCTTTCACACAGGAAAAGTCCTAGAAAGGGAGACCCCTATGCTGTAGGGACAGACACAATGATTCCAAAAGAAAAGGAAAAAAAAAAAAAAACAAGAAACTGGTTAAGTCTGGTAAGGACTAGATAACCACGCACGAAGTGCATGAATCTTGTTGAGGGCTGTAGGCCTGCAAGATAGCTCGGGGGGAGAATCCAAAGTGATGTTGGATCTCAAGGTTGGGTGGTTAAGAGCAAGCATGGAATGCAGGTGAACTTCTGGAGTACCTATTCATATTTCTGGCGAACCAGGTACGAATTTACCACAAAAGATTAGCTAGAATATAGACTGTATTACAGAGTAAATGTACAGTAATCACATTCTAAATCTCTCTTAGATGTTATAATGCTTAGCAAATTTATGACAGAAGAACATTCGTGTAGAAATGACAAATATTATAGGTTAAGTAAATGCATAAGAACTATCTGTCATAATACTCAGAAGTATATAAAAGCACAGAGATACCAGTGCGGTTCAGAGAGACCAATAAAAGAACTGCAAAAATTTCATTCAGAACAGTACATCATAGTGAATATCTAAATAGCTTAGCACACCCAGAAAGAAAGGAAGCGACTTGAGGTATACGTTAATGGTTCCGGTGCCATGAACTAATCAAACCTTAAAAAAAAACTATTTCCATTTAAACTCGAGCAGGGGCGTAACTAATGGTTACAACAAACAAACATACAATGAACCTCTGAGTCGAGGGTTAAGGCATCAGAACTTGCATGAGGTGCCGTGTATCACAGAGCCAGATTAAACCGGCTAAGATACACGATGTAACTGTTAACAATCAACAAAATAACCGAATGATGCTAACAGCAAACCATACCAGAACGAGCGCGTCCAGCCGTTGGTACACAGCCGCATACATTGCTGTAGGTGTATCATACATCGACAAGTAATAACAAATGCATATACTGTGACGGAAAACCCCAAACATGATTTAGTCTAACCCTGTAACTATTGAAAGCAACACTCAATATCACTGCACAACCGAGATTAACGGTACATCGAAAAATGGAAACAGACCATGGATTCTACCGAGTATGGTAAATGAAACAATATCTTCATACATTCAGAGGAAGAGCATATCAAACGGAACTGTAAGAACATTTCTAAATAGCACGCTGTAAACATTAGGACGCAACAATCAGTATGCTGTAGACATTCCGGTAGGGCCGGTAAGAAAATAATACAGTTCCATAATAAACAAAGACGAAGGTCTGAAGTGCAAACCATAAACATATATATAAACTTTGGAAACAAAGGGTAATGAGCGTTCATTCACCCAGAGTTAAACTCTGTCCAGTCGGGTCGACTCAGAGGCCGAGAAAACACCATTGTTCATAAATATATGTACATAAATACAACCGGGCATAAATGCCGGAAAACACAATAAAACAAGTTTGCCTTTGATTAACTAAATTGCTGCACAAATCCAAGTATGGAATAGACGGCCTGCGATTCATAACTCGGCAGAATGGGTCGAAAGCATAACCCTGAAGGCAAACGAACACGAGCGCCATGAGGGACTCCTCTGGCAAAATTCCATCTAACACTCAAAAATAAGAGGAACGGCATGAACAGAGCATGTGATTCACCAGTGCGGAGCAAACCCCAGGTCTCGCACCCAGCTAAGGGTCGATGACTTACCTGGAAGGTTCAATGGATGGTGGCTCGGTCATCCTACGAGCAGTGGGAAGGCTGTAGCATTGTTCCGCCTGCACACCACAATAGATAAGCCATGAATTAGTATGAGCTCTCAACAGTAGAAATACCATCAAAAACCTGAATCGAAACAAAATGCGCAGCATATGTTAAACGGCAGAGCAAAACAGGAATCCGTAGTTAAGCGGCGAATAGAACAGATACCTGTGCAACTGTGGCTGTAGTAACCTTGACACCCCGGTGCAGAGGAGGAGCCGGCTTAGTGGTGGAAGGAATCGATCGCGGGTTGAGCAAACAGAGAAGTGCCGCGAGACCTTCTCGCATACCAAATGAACCGGAGTGTGACCCGAAGGGTTATGAAAACCCCAAAACCCTTGAACGCATATGAACCCTCGGATGTGGACAGCAGATCTCCACCGTCGAAAACGAGCGGGAGTCCAGGGCGGGAAGACCAAAAACGTAGAACCCAAGGAGTCACATGGCCAAGCGGGTGAGCCATGCCACCTGGCAATGTGCTGGTAAGAACAATTTAATTCTGTCAACCACCTGGCGCCGGAAAGGGATGCGGCTAAACTTTCCGACCGTCGACCAACACATGGCGATCATTAAATTTAAACGTTAGATATCATATCCAAGGTTCGACCATATAACCTAAACCAACTATAGTATTATTCCATTGTGCGGAAAGATTAAATCGCATAGTCTTGGTCACGAACAAGTATAGTTAGGGGTATGACCCGTATGGTTTAATTAAAAATTCTTTTATTTAATATATAAATTTGTTTTGGGAACATGACAGATACACACCAATACTCCAACTTGAATTAACAATATCTTACCTATATTATTTTATTTTATACTTGTATAACCCATTAATATAATTTTTATTTACATGTAATCATTGCTATAAATTTTATCATTTCCTTATCTTCTTATGGGAATTTCTGTATGCAGGTAATGACAAACGGGAGATACAAAAGCGTGGAGCACCGGGCAGTAACAAACGAAGAGAGAGCGAGACTTTCGATTGCTCTCTTCTATAATGCGAGTATTCATGCAGAGGTGGCTCCCTCATCGAAGCTAGCAGATGAACATCACCCACGCTTGTACAGGAAGTTCATACACGAAGAATACATTCGCTATTACATTTCCAGACAACTCAAAGGAAAACGCAACCTTGCGGACTTTGCCAAACTTGATAAAACCAATAGCTAAGTTCCATCATTGTTTTTAGGGAAATTGGGCTGTCTAATGTCCTCAGCAAAGATACCTTTTAGTAAAGGTTGAGCAGGTACATGATAAGAAATTTCTGTTGTACAATGTTGTGAGAGAGAGAACAGTAGGTATATGAGTTGAAAGTAGTCTCGTCCAGTGTTGAGTGAGTAGGTATATGATGTGTCTCTTTTATGGAAAATTTTTAATATATTTAAAGTAGGCAAGTATGTGATGTGAAAGGTGTTTCATGCAAACAAGAAAAAATAAGATATTTTAATATGTATAAAGTAGGTATGTGATATGAAAGTTCTTTTTTAAGTACCTATCTGATATGAAAGTTACTTTGTAATTATCTTCTGTGATATTTTTATTAAAGAATTTCACTTTTTAATAAAGTATGTGATATGAGAGTTATTGTGTATAATATTTTAATTTGAGATTTTTTAAGTAAAGTGGAATGTTTTAATAAAATCTTGAAGTGGAATTTAATATGAAAGAGATGGTTTAAATGTTTGGGTATACGATTATTGGTGAAATTATAACTCATAATTATTTACAGTGTATTATTGAATATATAATTATTTAAAATAAAATTAAAAAATTAAAACATTTAAGTTACATTAATATGAAAGAGATGGTTTAAATGTTTAGTTATATGAAATTTGGTGAAATCATAAGTTAATTATTTATATTGTTGAATGTGTAAATGGATTTAACTTTTAAAAAAATCTTTACAACATTTAAATTATACAATTTTAACAGTGTAATTTTACAATTTCAATCATTTTTAATCAAATTAAGTTGGTTTCAAAATATGCTTTGAGTGAGAGAATCTTCTAATGAAAATTTAGATATGTAATATGAAGAATGTGTCCAATAAAATAAGCTTTTAATAAAAGTGGAGTACACTTGTAATATGAAATATGTTTTTTATTCAAAAATATTTTTTTGAAAATTCAATCATACTATTCAATTTATGTACTTTTGTTAATTTTTTTGTAAGCTTTGTGAGACTATATTTTCATCATGTCCAATATATCACCCCAATCAGGTGGGGAATTGAACTGGCCACTTCACATTATGGAGTGTCTCTGTGGTTGAAATGTATTTAAAAATGTACATTTTTAATTTATTTTAATCCTAATTTATTAAGTGTTGAAAGATATTTAAAAACAATATAAATGTGGATTTTTTTTTATTTATTTAGAAGATCTTGAGTTAAAATAAGATTTATGTTGTTGTTCTCTTTATATATGTGTGTGTGGGGAGTGGGTGGAGCAGGGGGAAGCGGGGTGTCTGTTGGTGTACTTTCCTCTTTTTCTTAATGTTGGTTGAAAATAATTAAAACTGATGTTAAATAACAATACCTTGTTTTTCTTATTTTCTCATATAATTTTTTTTTGTAAGCTCAATTATATATTAATATTGAAAAGATTTACAACCCATGTAAAGTATCAAAAATATGTCTTGCTTGGACCTACCTAATAGTAAACTAGACCAAAGATAGTAGATAAAAAGTCTTACAACATGACCATAGTTAATCAGACTAATAAAAATAGGCATAACATCCCCTAACATAAGAGTATCAAAGACGTTCTATTACATCAACTCTAGCCTAGAAAATAAAACATAATTATTATCAATAGCACATGTTATTACATGAATTGACCAATAGAAAATAAAACATAACTATTATCAATAGCACATGCTATTACACGAATTTCCCAATAGAAAATAAAACATAACTACTATCAATAACATATTGAGTATTAAGAATAAGGTAGAATGGCATGTGTTTGTACAAGAGGCTCCTGAAGGAATATTTGGAGGAGTATTATGAATAAAATCCTCCATGTTGGCCATAGGATCATCTATGAGTTGATATTGTAAGTGCAATTCCTCCATGTCTAGGAGAAGCTCCTCTGTACATTCATTGCTTCTAAATAAAACTTTTGTATTTTTTTTTTAAGTCTAAAAAGGGTCTAGAAAATACTAGATTATATAAAATTCAAGAAAGAAAATGTCATTGAAACTAATTGTATTTCTTTAGAATATAGTTTAAGATAGGTTCTTAAGTTTGAGAGGGTTCCTCTCAACTTCTTTGAAATATGCAAGAGAGTGATTATGATGTACATGCAAATCTAAAAGTTAATAATCATATGTGACACAATGAAACAACAAAGGAATCAACAACAAGATCCTGAAAAGAATATTGCCATTGTATTATGAGGGAGAGGTCACATTTTATAAGAAAGACACCTTCTTATTAACTTGATTACAAATAGTTTTACATGGAAACAATAAAACATTCTTTATATATCTCCTTCCTTATTTTAAGTTGCATAACTGGTTTGCATGAGAAAAAATAAACACACATTTTATATGTTTCCTTCCTCATTATAATTTGCCTGAGTAGTGGTATGCCTTTATTGGTTTCCTAATTCCTCCCTATTTAGAGCTGGAAACATTGTTACTTCTACCACCAAATGAGGAAATTTTCACTACAATGTCTCTACAGTCATTCATTTTTCCTCTGCGTGTGTGTGTCCTTCTGAGCTATAATGTATGATATGCATGTCTTCTAATGAGATGCCCTCATCTTGGAATAAGGAATTGTATCCTTTAGTAGGGTAGGTTGAAAATCAAGAATATTACCCATAGGATGTTGAACTATGACTGATTCCTCTAAGGGGAGGTGGTTCAAGGAGATATAGATTGTTAACATTAAGCACATCATAAATTCCTAGCTGCGAAGGAAATTCCAAGCGATACGAATTTACTCCAATTTGTTCTAGAACAATATATGGACCATATCTTAGAGGATTCATATTATGGTCTTGGCCCTTGAAGCATTTCTTGTCAAATAAGAGCCATACACAATATCCTATTTTAAATGACAAGCGTGTGTGATGTTAGACATGCCAATTTCTGTATGATCCTAAGTAACTTTCAAAGTAGTAGTTACCTAAGTATGGTGCTTAGATATGGAGTGCATAAAACACTAAGATGATATTTTTTCTTGTTGGTGATGTGCATAACCATAAGGGGTGATATTAAATGGCATCTCATAGGATGAACTTGGATGAATCCCAAAATAAACTTCTAAAGGGGAGAACCCATTAGAGGAGTGTGCGGCCTATTATAACTATGTTGAATAGTTTGCAAATAGGAATCCCACTATTTGTTATTACCAAAATACTTAATAAGGGAGTGAAGGAGAGTATGATTGGCAACCTTGGTTTGATCATCTATTTGTAGGTGAAAGGCAGTGGAGAAATGAAGTTGACAACTCAACATAGACTAATGAGTATGCCAAAAGATACTAAGAAATGAGAATATCCATAAAAAATAATGCTACTCGGTATCCTAAAGTGTGGCCAAATATGATGCAATTAGAGATTCGTGATTTGAGCAGCAAGGGTAGTCTTATGAGAGGCAAGAAAGATATCCATCTTAGAAAAGTTGCATACCACTACCCAAACAACGTCATGTTTTGCAGAAAATAGTAGGAAGAACACTAAAAAATTCCATGGAAATGGATTCCCAAGGATGAGATGGAATAGATAAAGGATGATACATAAGATGCTTACGGTTTGATCGCTTGATTTGTGAATAGAGTGAACATGCTTGAATGCTTTTTTCCACTTGCTTGTGTAAGGAAAGTTAGTAGAAGTGGCATTAGTGATTGAGAATGGTATTGGTTGTGAGAATATGCCCCCCATATGAAGAGGCATGTGCTTTGTAGATAAGATGGAAATGATCATTACATGGTGCCACACAGATCTAGTTAACTTTATTTAACCAGAAATCACAAATGGTACAATCAAGAAAGGGAGTTTGGTTGACGATTGTAGGTTATGGAAATTCTTCCCTTATCTAATCAAAATCTAGATTTGTTCTATAGAATCTAGGTGATGTGCATGTTGAAGCATTTAATGTCCATAATCAATGAGTGTTGGAATAATGTAATTACTCACACTAAGCTACTTAGTAGAGTTAGTAGTGTTATATGTTGTTTGTGCATCCTAAAATTGACATGGTCAAAATGCAATTAGATCTAGACATTCCATCTATACAATTCTTAGTAGTAGATAGTTCTTACCATCTAGTTGTTTCTATAGAGGTATTCTTCAATTTATTTAAATATCATTTTAGGAAGTAATGAAGGGGATAGAAGAGAGAAATGGTTTAACTGTTTAGAATTATTTGGATGTAGTAATTGTTAGAGTGTTAATGTGTTTATCCTTCTACGTTCTAACAATTGTTTTATATACAATTGTTCTATGTGCATATTTTCCCTTCCTCCCGTCATCATAATCTATGAAGTATTACATTCATAAAAAGAAGGAGGATTTATATTAATGCATATTTTTTCATAGAATGTGAACCATGGAATTCTTCATTCATTAATATATCAGATAAATGTTGTTCATAAACATTCCTTCAAACATGCATTAAGAAAAATATAAATCCACTCCAAAATTGAAACACCTTTATGGCTATGGTTATATGTTCATGATAGATAAGGATCAAATGTTCAAAAGCCATGACTTTCTTCCATCGATAGTCATGGAAAATGACAATAAGAATCTATCCCTTTGGTTGATTGTTCCCACACATTTAAAGTAGCCAAAATGATTATATTATATTATAAAATTATATTGATGAGAATGAATTTAGTTATAACATCAATTGATTAATTCCAAAGGTAACATTGATAGGCATGCAATTGGGGTAGGAAGAGTCCATCAAGAGCTATTGATTCCATTCAATAAACATCTTCATGTGGGGATTTTTGATTATCTAAAGGGCATGTTTTGGTGAGAGCCCATGAATTTGATGGTCATGAACTTATACTTATCTTTCCCTAGACCAAACCTTCTTCTCACATTAAGTCCTCACTCAAATGGAGAAAGAATAACATTGACCTTACAAGATGATGAAATAATAGGCTTTCTTATCTAGAAGGGTAATCAATGAATTGTTATGCAACCCTTTCCATATCAAGCCATTGGAAACATTACTAACTAGGTAGAGGAAACCATGTCTGGTAGTTTTATTAGGTCTCCTTTAAGCTCTATTAGTTTTATTTTCCATTGTTATATATGGTAGATGTTTTGTTGTAATTTTTCATAGCAGACGAAATAAGGAATTATGCACTCTCTATTGTAGAGGGAATTTGGGTTTTTACAGTGTTTTCTAAATCTAATCCATCTCATGAGAATGCATGTTTCACTAGAAACTGTCATTGCTGAGTGAAAATAGGAATTGGTCCTCGATATAATACTCACTCTTAAGATATAGTTGTTGTCAAATAAAATGTTGGACCATAAAGAATCACTTGAGGAAGCATTTCACACCATTCCCCCAAAATGTTGAACTTAGTGGTTGTCCATGATGGTATTTATCATTATATACCTAAGTTTTTGCACCTTGAGAGTGGATTTTATGTGACTATTGAAAATATTTTCAAAGTGTTACTTACCATTTATCTCCATGGCTAGCCTTGTTTTGCAATACTTAGATCTATCCATGTTGGAGTGTTTTTTACATGATTCTCATCATTGTGTTATGTTCAATTTTGCACCTCCATACTTTTCCATCATATGTGACATCCATTGCCATCGCCTACAACCACCTAATTACGCATTGTGGGGGGTTGGTATATAATCTTTTCTTGGGTGAATCTTTATGCTTCACCATTTTATTTGAAATCAATTATCTTTTAAGAGTGAACCTCATATTGAACATCTATCCTTATTTTAAATTGACAATTGCAGTAAGTGGCTACCCATGCACTCCAACAAAATGGACTTTCATTCATAAAGACACTCATTTTATCATGTTCTTGTTCATTATACATGAGTATTTGATTAGGATTTTGAGTTGGGACTCATTTCATAAGATGAGCCTCTTTGCTTTAGATGTTTAAAATTTGTCGTTTAAATTTCTACATAAAACTTTGATAGTGTTAATAACTTGGGTTACTTAATCCTTTTTAGAGTTTGGTGATACTTCCTCTTTAAACATTTCAATATCTATAATCTTATTAATCATTTTATATTTGATAATGATTACTTCCATTTAAAAATTTTCTTTTGAATCTTCACAAAAACTTATTTTTTTTAAATATTTATAAATTACCAATATTTTCCACTCCCATACCTCTGCACTAAATTTTTTAAAAATTGAACCAAATACACTCTAACTTAAAATTTAAAAAAAAATTGTAAAACCATTTATTAACTCTCGTCTCATTTTAACATTTAGTAACTCCCACTCCATAAAATCCCATATTAGGTAGAAAATGACTTTCGTCTTCTCAATAATGCTAGATAGATTATTTTTATTTATGCATAATTGTTTTATGCTCATTTACACATAAATTATTATATTTACGGATAATAATTTTATTCATATTTCCACTGATTATTATATTTATGGATAATAATTTATGCATATGTACACATTGATATGAATTCTTATCTTTTCCGCATTACTGCAGGAGAATCGGGCCGTAGCAATCGAAGAGAGAAAAGATTTTCGATTGCTTTGTTGTATAAAGCGAGTATGGATGCAAAGGTGGCATCTCGTCAAAGCTAGTGGATGAACTCTGCTTTATATGTTTACAAGCGAATGATACATTGGCCACTGAAAGGGAAACACCAGTTTGAGAGGCTAGTGGAATGTGACACAACAAGAGAATTTGACCATATGTTTTTTTCCTAATGTATCGATAAATTTGGAGTTAAAAAAGTCCTTTACATTTAATAACATTTTATAGTTGAAATTAATCATTTCAAGAAATTTTTTCTAAATTTAAAAGAAAATTAATCAAAAGAAAAGAAAAGAAAGACAAAAACCTCAGAAATAAAACTACTTGTATAAAAAATAAAGATATGAAAATTGTGTTGTACAAGTCTAACCATGAAGGCGATGTGAAGAATGTATTGTAAAGGTCTATGATATCAAAATTTGTTGTACCATGTTTGTATTAAGATAAATTTTCAATAAAAACATTAATGGTTGAGTAAGTATTTGATGTGAAATGTTTTAATGGGTGAGTAGTTATTAGATGTGAAAGATTATTATGAAAATGTTTTAATAAAAAATGAATAAGTATGTGATATTACATTTGATTTGCATCATATTTTTATTATGAAATATTTTAATAAAAATAAGAATATTTTAATAAAATGAATAATTTTATGATATAAAATATGGTTTTTTTTTAAATTAAATTTAGATGATGATGATGATAATGATGATGGTTAACGTCTGCTGAGACTAAACATTGGTCTATCGAACCTAAAGAAACAAATTATTTATTTTTGATTTAAGGTTTTATTCCTATGCTCAAAAAGCTTGGAGAGAAGCCTCCCGAGCTCCCTATAATTTTGACATTGTAAAAGGCTAGGAAGGTCAGTATTGTAACAAAGATTATGAAACTGAGATCTAATGTGGTTGTACACGGGGCACTCTAAGAGGAAGTGGTTTTCATCCTCGATGTTCTTATTCTCACATATGTGGCAGATCCTTTCCATCCATGGTGTTTTAAGAACTGCCCAACGACCTGTTTCACTATGGAGCTCATGAGAATTTGTTCTAATCTTTGCTTTATTAATTTTATTCTTTGAGCTATTTAAAATAGAGAGATACTTTTGATCTTCTAGGGTGGGGTTGATGACCTTGTTATAATAACTTAATTTTCTTCTAGCTGCTAAATCTTTCTCAGACCACATTTTTTCTTTGAACTTAGAAGTAACAATATCTTTGATGTTATTAATGTTTTGCAATGCATCATTCTCGTTGATCTCCCAATAGTTTAACCAGGCCCTTGTGTCTTTATGCCACCCCCGATTGAGCCTTACGTGGTTTTGGCTAGAATTTAAAGCTATCTTAGGAAGTCTATGATCGTCTATGTTATTGAGTTTGTTCTTGTACAATAGAAACCTTATCATAGCTAGGCTCTCAATAGGGGAAAGACCTACTTCTATAAGGAGAATAGGATAGGGTGTATTACTTTTAATTTTCAGGTTATAAGTTATAAAACGCTTTTGGATTTGCTCAATATTTCTCCATGATTCTCTAGAGATGCTACAACCCCAAACCTCACAGCCATATAAGATAACAGGAGTGACTAAAGTTTCAAAGAGGAACTTCGTTTTATCCCACATTACGAGGTTTGTTGTTTTACAATTATTTTCAAGACCAAAATAAGCTTTCCACCCCCCATTAATCCTTCTCTCAATGCTATGGTTCCAGTTGAGCTTGTGATGAATATCAATTCCTAGGTACTTGTAAGAATACACTTCCTCTAAGTTATTATTATCATACATAAAATTAGCGTAAGTGTCCTTCTTGGATTTGATAATAATAACTTTTGTTTTGTCAGTGTTAACCGTCATACCCATGGTAGAGCAGAAATCCTTAAGAAGCCTGAGTTGCTTATCAAGATCAGATGGGCACCTTGCAAAAATAACAATATCATCAGCATAGAGAAGAAGGATGATGACTATCCCAGCTAAGATCGTGCCATCACATCCTGCTTCCTCTAAATAGCCTTCCAGCTTATCGATGTAAATGCTAAATAGGGTAGGGGAGAGGGGGCAACCTTGTTTAACTCCAATGTTACACTTAATATCTTTCGAGCACCCCTCATTGCTCTTTAGCTTGGCAATTACATTCTCGTATAACCTTATAGCGGCAGCTCTCAACTCGAGAGGAATCTTTAGCTCTTCTAATCTATTCCAAAGGTTGTATCTAGGAACCGTATCGAAAGCCTTTATAAAGTCCACAAAGCAACAAAATAAATTCGATTTATCATTACGACATTCCTCCGCAATGATCCTAAGCGTAATGAGGTGGTCTGTTGTTGAGTGATGCCTTATGAAACCTACTTGGCCTTTAGCCTGCTTACCTTCACTTTCAAGCCATATGCTTAACTTATTTTCCAAAATACTACCATATAACTTGGCTAAGAGAGGGCTAATCATAATTGTTCGATAATTAGAGGGGTTATTTGTACCCCCACTTTTAAAAATAGGGATAATGAGGCTCTTAGTCCAAGGTTTAGGGAACCCTTGCTTGACTGCTTGATTGAAAAGCTTGTGGATGTGGGGGATGACGACAGGACCTCCAATTTTTAAGATTTCTGCTTGGTAACCTTTAATGTCCTTAGCTTTCCCATTAGCAAGGCGATTAACCCGAAATTTAATGTCTTCTAAAGAAAAAACTTCTTTTGTTGTGAGCAAGGTTTCCAAATTATCCATGACATTTGGAGATTCATAAAGCTTTTTAAGATAGGAATTCCAATCATGAAGAGCAATTTTATTATTATCTTTAGTCTTCCTAGTCATAATCTGCCTCCAAAATTTCTTAGGAGCTACCTTAGAGAGGTGTAAGAGATTCTCCTATCTTTGACGAATGTACTACCTCTTTTTCCTTTTAGTTAGGGCTTTGTATATTTTTATCTTGTCCATTTTAAGAGATTCATCAACAGCTTCCTTAATTGCTCTCCTCGCACTTTTACAATCTTTGTCATACCATGGATTGGTTTTTCTATTTCTTTATTATTTGAAACTTCAATTGAGAACTTGTTAATAGAATATAAGAAGGTTGTAGTAAAATTATGATAGAGGTCTTCTATGTTGTCTACACTAAATAAAGGAAGCAAATTAGTTTTTAATTCATTTAAAAAGAGATCATTTTTATTTCTATCAAATATTAAGTTCTTTTGGTTGTAAGTATTATTTCCTGTGGGAACTCTATGCATGACAAAATTGAGAGTTATAAGTAAAGGCCTATGATTATAAGTAAAGACCTATGATGAAATATCATCCATGATATTTCATTCATATAATTTTATTATTTTTAACAAAAATATTACACTTAAAAAAATATAAAATATAATATAATATTTTAATAATAAAAAAATCTCAACATAAAAGCTATATTATACCATAAAATGCATTTAAAATAATAATTATCATTTTAATTATTTTAATTTTAAGTTATTAAATATTAAAAAAAAAATATTACTAGTTGCCCTTCATTTTCCTTTAGGTTTTCTTTTATTTTCATAATATTATTTTAATATAAATATTTGTGAATAGTTGTAAATTTATTATATTATATTTTTAGTTTATCATATATTATATTGGATTCACATACCAATTATAGTTTTATATATTTTTTATTGCTAAAATACATAGAAATAGAAACTAGATTTTTTTAAATAATTATAATATTTTATATAAATTTTCGAAAATAAAAATGAGTTTAATAAATTATTTTTAAAAATTTAGTTAAAAAATTTATATATATATATATATATATATAAAATTTTTTTTTAAACATTAAATTTAATTTAATAAATTTCAACACGATAAATTTCATCTAATTACTTAATTAAATTCAACTTTTAAATTTCACTTATATTCTATTATGAAAATTTTTTAACTAAGCATTTTATTACTACAATATGTACCATAATTTATAAATACCACATTCCAACAAAAAAATTATAAGGTAAATGGTAAGTTTGTAAGGTGAATCTTGCAAGACTATGAAATTAAGTAAAACTCAAAGCAATGTAATTCTGAAGAAAAATCAAAATTGAGCCGCACCTACCATCCAATGGGTAATGTTCATCACAACCACATGCATTTGTAATACAAGTTACATTGTCCTAGCAGCAATGCATAAATTCCATGTGGATTAAATATTGAGGCATATCTTGAGATAAGGAGGCTGCTGCACTCGTTCGTTCTTCCTCTGCTATCATGGCCGCTGTAGACGCAAACCCTTTCGTGAATCCAAAGGGGGTCAAAGTGATCCCGGTCGAGAGTGTGCAGGAGCTTGTCAAAAATCATGTCCACCCAAATGCTGCTGAAGCTGTTCCCCCGCGTTACATCAGACCTCAGGAAGAGAGGCCGACGGTCTCATTAGTCGCTTCTTCTGAATTCTCAATCCCTGTTATTGACATGAAGAAGCTGGTTTTCTTGCAGGGACAAGAGGATCAAAGAAAACAAGAAATGGACATGCTTTCCGATGCCTGCCAGGAATGGGGTTTCTTCCAGGTGGGTAATTTCATATAGCAGCGAGATTATCTGTAGTTTAGGTAAGGGACATCTTTTTATTAGGCCTGATATATATTTATAGGTTTAGGTAATGATCGACAAAAGCCCAGTTAATTATTTTATTAAATTCAGTTGCAATCTATAAAAGGATAGCCAAATAATTCGATTGTTAATTTGTGGATCTCTGCTTATCATAAATTATGATGTTATAAAATGATGTATCCATCTTTGATCTTTTGTCTATATTTGTTAATATGTTTTTTTTGCTTTTCCTTCCTTCGTGGGGAATCGTCTTTCTTTTCACTAGTCCTTGTGTTTAGATAAGGCCTATCAGCTTCTCAGCTGTCTTTTGTAAATCTGGACTTTTATATTATCTCAATATGATATATTGAGCTTTTTCTTTCTGAAAATTATGATGTTGTTATAATGTAGAAACTATTAGGTTTATAAAATTGGACAAGATTGATGATCATTCATTTTTTCTTTCCACAGATTGTGAACCATGGAATTCCTAATACTTTAATAGATGACATAAAAGCTGTAGCGAAAGAATTCTTCAGCCTTCCATTAGAACAAAAGCTGAAATATGCTCCACAAGCAGGAGCCTCCCAGGGTTATGGTAAGATGTTTGTGACAGCTGATGATCAAACTTTGGACTGGGGTGACTTGCTTGCTTTGGCACTCATGCCGAACAGCATTAAGAATCTTGCCCTCTGGCCAACCGTTCCCACACATTTCAGGTAACCAAAAGTATCATGATTGTATTGTACTATAAAATTGTATTTATGGGCCTAGGTCTTATTATAGCTTTAATTGATTAATTGCAGGGATACTGTTGAGAGGTATGCAATTGAGGTAGAAAGGGTCGCTCAAGAGGTGTTGAGTTTGTTCGCTGAAAACCTGCATCTGGAGGATTCTGATTATTTCAAGAATGTGTTTGGGTCAGAGCCCATGAATATGATGCGAATGAACTTCTACCCGCCTTGCCCTAGACCAGACCTTGTTCTTGGATTGAGTCCTCACTCAGATGGAGGGGGAATAACTCTGCTCCTGCAGGATGACGAGTCTGTAGGCTTGCATGTCCGGAAGAACAATCGATGGATTCCTGTGCAGCCCATTCCATACGGACTGGTTGTAAACATTGGGGACTTGGTAGAGGTAATCATGTATCATGGTTTTATCAGTTCTCCTCCCAGCTCAAGTTTCAGTATTTAGATTTCATGGTTTTATCAGTTCTCCTCCCAGCTCACGTTTCAGTATTTAGATTTCAGATTTCTTTTGTTTGGATGGTTGGTAGAATGGTTGTTATTTTTTTGGTTTGGAGTGATTTCACAAAATAATTTGGTGGTAGGTAAAATAGTTGTTTTTTGAGATGGTTAGGTCAAAATTATTGTGATTTTTTTTGTTTTGGGGTGATTTCACAAAATAATTAAGTCCTTAATAAAATAGTTGTCATTACTTTTTAGGTGGTTGAGCAAAATTGTCATGATTTCTTTTGTTTTGAGTGCTTTCAGAAAATAATTGTGATACTCTCCATTTAGAATCAAATCTTGTAACTCTAGAATAAAATAACTTACTATATGTTAAATTATAAACCACCCAAATATTAACAACTTCCCCAACACTCTAACCTTTCTGGGCCACTTTCTCTTGCCTTCCAGAATGGTCGCCAATGCCCAAACAGATTTATCTCATTCACAGATACACACCGATGCTCTAACTTTATTTCTGTATGTATGCAGGTAATGACAAACGGGAGATACAAAAGCGTAGAGCACCGGGCAGTAACAAACGAAGAGAGAGCCAGACTTTCGATTGCTTTGTTCTATAATGCGAGTATGGATGCAGAGGTGGCTCCCTCATCGAAGTTAGTAGATGAACACCATCCATGCTTGTACAGGAAGTTCATACACGAAGAATACATTCGTTATTACATTTCCAGACAACTCAAAGGAAAACACAACCTGGCCGACTTTGCCAAACTTGATAGAACCAATAGCTAAGTTCGATAATTGTTTTTACGCAAATTGGGCTGTCTATTGTCCTCAGCAGAGATAATCTTTTAATAAAGGTTGAGGAGGTACGTGATAAGAAATTTGTATGGTACAATATTCTTAGTAAGAGAACAGTAGTTATGATGTGAGGTGAAAGTTGTCTTATCCAATGTTGAGTAGGTTTGTGATGTGAAAGGTGTCTTTTATGGAGATGTCTTAATATTTATAAAGAAGTTATGTGATATGAAAATTCTTTTATCAAGTAGAAAGTTACTGTGTAATTACCTTGTTTGATATTTTTATTAAATAATATTATTTTTTAATAATGTGATGGTAGAAAGTTACTTTTATCTTTTTTGATATTTTTATTAAAGAATTTTATTTTTTAATAGATTATGTGATAGTAAAGTTATTTTGTATAATGTCTTAGTTTGAGAAATTTTCAAGTAAAGTAGAATGTTTTAATAAAATGTTGAAGAGATTGTTTAAATGTTTGGTTATATGAGTATTGGTAAAATTATAAGTCATAATTATTTACATGGTTGAATGTGCAATAGATTTAATTTAAAAAAAAAATTTAAATAAATTTAATCATTTAAATTTACAATTCCAATAATTTTTAACTGAATTTAAAATCAAATTGGTTTCAAAAAGTGATTTTTTTTTAAAATAAAAAATTAGATATGTAATATGAAGCACGTGTCCAATAAAAAAATCTTTTAATAAAAGTGATGTAATATGAAGTACATGTTCATAATTTTTATTTTTTAATAAAAGTGGAGTACACTTGTCATATGAAATATGTTTTTTATTCAACAAAACTTTTTGAAATATCAATCATGGTATTCAAGTCATGTAATTTTGGAACTTTTTCTTTTTTTTAAAGTTTAGTGGGATTATATTTTCATCATGTCCAATATATCACCCCCTCCGGGTGAGGAATGGAACCAGTGACATTTAACATACCAGATCACATCACATCAAGGAGTTTCTTAACAGAATAGCGAATCACTGTCTATCAAGGATCTCAAGGACATAATTTAACTACTTTTAATAATAATAATAAAGACTTTATTTAAAAAAAAGAAGAGAAAAAGTGAAAATAAATAATCTAAACATATGATATCAAAGTTATATTGTGTGGATTAAATGTATTTAAAAATATATAATTTAAATTTATTCCAATCCTTGTTTATTAAGTGTTGAAAGGTATTTAAAAACAATAAAAGTGTGAATTTCTTTTTATTTACAAGTTTTTGAATTAAAATAAGATTTATGTTGTTGTTCTTTTTCCATTTATATATATATATATATATATATATATATATATATCTGATTATAGTTCAATATTAATATTGAAAAAAATTGCATTGCATGCAAAAGTATAAAAAATATGTCTTTCCTTGACTTACTTAATAATAAACTAGACCGAAGATAATAGATAGAAAGTCTTACAACATTACCATAGTTAATAAGAATACTAAAAATAAGCATAACATCCCATACCAAAAGAGTAGTAAGGACGTACCATTACATGAACTCTCTGATAAAAAATAAAACATAACTATTATCAATAGCACATGTTATTACACCCACTGTCCAATAGAAAATAAAACATAACTATTATCAATAACATATTGAGTGTTAAGAAAAAGGTAGAATGACAGGTGTTTGTAGAGCAGGTTTCTCGTGTATTATTCTAAATAGCAGCGTTCATGCTGGCCATAGGATTATCTATGAGTTGATATTGTAAGTGAAATTCCTCCATGCTTAGGATAAGCTCCTCTTTTCTTTCATTGATTTTAAATAAAACTTTTCCTAGGAGGTTCTTGGTGATGTATGAGCATCTCGCATGAAAAATATTTGTATTTAATTTTTCTTAAGTCTAAGAAGGGTCTAGAAAGCACTAGATTATATAAAATTCAAGAAAGAAAATGTAATTGAAACTAAGTGTATTTGTTTAGAATATAGTTTAAAATAGGTTCCTAAGTTTGAGAGGATTCCTCTCAACTTCCTCCAAATATGTAGGAGAAGAATTATGATGTACATGTAAATCTATCAATTAATAATCATATGTGACACAATGAAACAATGAAGAGATCAACAACAAGATCTTGGAAAGAATATTGCCATTTCATTATGAGGGAGAGGTCACATTTTATAAGCAAGGCACCTTGTTATTAACTTAATTACAAATAGTTTTGCATGGAAATAATAAAACATTATCTAGATATTTCCTTCCTTATTTTAAGTTGTACAACCAGTTTGCATGAGAAAAAGTAAATACATATTTTATATGTTTCCTTCCTCATTATAAGTTGCCCGAGAAGTTGTATGCCTTTATTGGTTGCCTAATTCCTCCCTATTTAGAGTTGGAAACATCCCTACTTCTACCACCCAATGAGTAAATTTGAACTACAATGTCTCTATAGTCATTCATTTTGCTTGTGCCTGTGTGTGTCCCTTTTAAGCCACAATGTATGATATGCATGTCTGCTAGTGACATGTCCTCATCTTGGAATCATGAA
This sequence comes from Pinus tabuliformis, assembly GCA_031772625.1. Taxonomy (NCBI): domain Eukaryota; kingdom Viridiplantae; phylum Streptophyta; class Pinopsida; order Pinales; family Pinaceae; genus Pinus; species Pinus tabuliformis. The sequence continues at coordinate 253,753,167 of CM062808.1, read as the reverse complement.
TTGCATCCTTTAGCATGGGAGGTTGAGAATTAGGAATATTACCCATAGGATGTTGAACTATGACTAATTCCTCAAGGGGGAGGTGGTTCAAGGAGATTCAAATTGTTAACATTAAGCACATCATTGATTCCTAGCTGGGAAGGAAAGTCCAAGCGATATGAATTTACTCCAATGTGTTCTAGAAAAATATAGGGACCATATCTTAGAGCATTCATCTTATGGTGTTGGCACTTGAAGAATTTATTGTCAAATAAGATCCATACAGAATATCCTAGTCTAAATGACAAGGGCATGTGATGTTAGTCATGCCTTTTTCTTGTATGATCCTAGGAAACACGCAATGTAGTAGTTACCTGAGTATGGGACTTAGATATGGAGTGTATAAAACACCAAGATGATTTTTTTTCTTGTTGGTGATGTGAATAACTAGAAGGGGTGATAGTCAATGGAATCTCATAAGACGCACCTGGCTAAATCCTAAAACAAACTTCAAAATGGGAGAACCCATTAGAGGAGTGTGTGGCCTATTATAACTATGTTGAATAATTTGCAAGTAGGAATGCCACTATTTGTTATTAGAAAAATACTTGAGAAGGGAGTGAACCAGAGTATGATTGACTACCTTGGTTTGACCATCTATTTGTAGGTGAAAGGAAGTGGAAAAATGAAGTTGATAGCTCAAGATAGACTAGCAAGTATGCCAAAAAATACTAAGAAATGAGAATATCCATAAAAAATAATGCTACCCAGCATCCTAATGTGTGGCCAAATATGATGGAAGAAGAGATTCGTGATTTGAGCAGGAAGGGTAGTCTTATGAGAGGGAAGAAAGATATGCATCTTAGAAAAATGGCATACCACTACCCAAATAACATCATGTTCTGAAGAAATTAGTAGGAAGAAAATTCAAAAATTCTATGGAGATGGATTCCCAAGAATGAGAGGAAATAGATAAAGGATGGTACATACCATGCTTATGGTTTGATTTCTTGATTTTTGAATAGAGAGAATATGCTTGAATGAATTTTTCTAGTTGCTTGTGTAAGGTAGCCTAGTAGAAGTGACATTAGCGATTGAGAATGGTCTTGGTTGTGAAAAAATTCCCCCCATATGAAGAGGCATGCACTTCATAGATGAGAAGGAAATGATCATTAGATGATGTCACACATATCTATTTAAGTTGATATAACAAACCATCACAAATGGTATATTCAAGAAAGGGAGTTTGGTTGATGACTGTAGGCTATGGAAAAGCTTCCGTTATCTCATCAAAATCTAGATTTTTTGCATACATGTCTTTTGAGGCATTCAAAGTAGCACAACAAACCTCTACAATATGAAATACCTCAGTAGGTAGTTAGCTTAACAAATCGGTCATTCTATTAGTTGTACCATTTTTATATTTAATCACAAGATAGCATTGTTTAATGTAAGCATCCCACTTCAAAAGGGTTTTCTCTTGAATCTTGCTCTGTGAGTGGATGAAAATCAATGGATGATGATCGGTATGGATTATGGTTTATTATATAAGAATATAATGATGGTGTTGCTTTAATTCATGCACTAAGTTGTAGAATTACTTATCATAGGTGTTTTACATGAGCTTCACCTTTGCAAGCATATTGGAATGGTATGCTACAAGATAATGTACCTGTTTAAGAACAACTCCAATGGAAAACTAAGGGGCATCAGTTTCTATTTTAGATGGTTGATGCATATTTGGAAAATGAATAAAGGAGAAGAGCATGAAGCATTATTGAGCCTAGAAAAATGATGTTCAACCTCAATATCCCAAAGAAATTTTGCTTGATTTGACAACTAGTGAAAAGGACGGGTCAACTAATAAAAATGAGAGATAATTTTTCTCTAGAAATTAATACCTCCCAAGGAACTCTTGAGTTTATGAGCATTGTAAGACATTGGTCATTGTGCCAAAGCCTATACCCGAGAGGGATCTAGTTGAACTCCTTCTAAATTAAGTATGAATCCAAAATATTGAAATCAAGGTTGTCAACAATATGATTTCTTCTATTTTACCTAAATTTTATGTGTCCACAATAGCTGAAGTGTGTTGTGGAAGCGTTGTAGATGTTCTTCCCAAAATTTATTGAATACCAAAATATATATCAAGATAAATGACCAAAAACATACCCAGATGTGTCATGAACACATCATTTATTAATCCCATAAAGGTGTTGAACACATTTGTCAACCCAAATAGCATAACCAACCATTCAAATATCCCAAACTTTATCTTGAAATAAGTCTTCCACGTGCCTATTGCATGCATACGAACTTGATGGTAGCCGAATGTTAAATATATCTTTGTGAAGAAGCAAGACCCTTGTAAGTGCTCAAACAAATCCTTAAGACGTGGTACGAGATAATGCTTTTTAACAATAACATTATTAAGGGAATGATAATGTATCACCAAATGACATTTTAAATCATCCTTTTTGGGAATAATAAAACCAAATATTCACATGGGGAGGATGAAGGCTCAATATGGCTTGATGTCAACAGTTGTGTAAGTTGGCCTTTTATCATAGTTTCCTCTTGAGGGGCAAGGTGATAGGATGGGAAATTGGGTAAAGAAGTGCCAGGAATATGATCTATTATGTGTTTTTAGAGCGTGTTGTGGGTATCTCCATGTGTTGTGTTAATACATCCATGAATTATTGAAGCAAGGGAACCAAATCAGGGGGCACCAAATTAGTGAGGTTATTTGGTTTGATAGAGAAAACCAAACAAAAATAAATTCATTAACTTAAACCAACTTCCTTAATGGGAACTTTTCTAGTAAGAGGTTCACTTGGTTTAAGTGAAGAGGATGTGAGCATTAGCACATAGTTGTGACCCACATGATGCAAGTGGTATTGATGATCTTTAGCATGATAAATAGTGTGTCTCACATGTTGATATGGAATTCTAAGTAATAGAGAAATAAAATTGTGAGGATAAAAATTACACACCACAATATCTCAGAAAGGGTCGATAAGAAAGGTCATTACACAACGTCGGGAGACAGTAAGATGAGGGTTTTCTTTTGTACACAACCAAGCCAATTTGTGGATGGGTGTGGAGTTGTGGGAAGGTTAAAGAATTGAACTAAGTTCTAGGTGACCATATTCTTTTGACTCTCATTGTCAAGGATAAGAGTAGCCAATTCATGCCTCATATCATAATTATTGGTAAACACAGGTCCAACAGAGGTGTTGGCTTCATTAGTAGTCATGAGGATGAGAGAGGGGTCCCCTTTGGTAGGATTGTTGAGAGAAATAAATATGATAGGGGGAGGGAAATCTAGTTGCTTGACCTTGGTAAAGTGATTCTTATTAGTGCTAATATTTTATGTCCTTGGCAATTGGTAGAATTATGTGAATTGGTCATATGGAAAGTACACTACCTAGGAGTATTGATGGGTGTGGAGGATGAGGGAGGCATCACATTAGAAGGACTAGAAGGAGAAGAACCTCTAGGAGAAGGACCATATATGGGTTGAGGAGACCAGATTTGAAGATTCACTTTATGTTTCATGGCCAATTCTCGATGAAAGGAATTGTCTAAGGAAGTACTATCAAACAATTCAACTTCTTGATGAAAAACCAATAACAAACGAAAATTAAATTTTATAACGAGTACCTCTTATATCAGAGATATGTAGCTGAATGTGAAACTTGTAAAAGAACTTGATTTAGGCTAGTACTGACTAATTCAGTAGTTGGTAAAGCTGCAACAATTTTAAAAAGAGATTATGGAGATATCTTCGGGGATAAAAGTGTGATCTTAATGCTTGGTAGAAGTAATCCCAAGATGCAATGCCAACAAGGTTGGTCTCATCTATCTCTCCGAGCTCAATGACCAAGGATATATTCTCTATTTGGGTATCCAACCATGCTTATTCCATGGCTTCCAACCATAGGTTGGTGATTTAAAGCCTCATGTCCTCTATCATGTTAGGACATGTTTTGAAATAGGTGGAGAGTGTTGGAAATACTGAGAGGGGGGTGAATCAGTATTTATTATTTTTTGTTCTAGTGATTGCCAAAAGCATATATAGATATGTATATGTATACACCGAACATAGAAATCAACAATTGGAATAAATTCTTTTATTAAAAACTCAAGACAGTGCAATGAAATAAATACGATATAAGTATAAATCTGATTGTGAATAGTTTCCAAGCTCCAACTTGGACTTCAATGAGGCTCCAACCTCCAGAGCACCAACTCTGTTTTGTAGTGGTTCTGCACTTAGGAGCACCTACCCCCAATGACTTCAGTCCTGTTCAATTATGAGGCTCCAACCCAACTTTGGTATACACTGGTGTGCTGCTGCACTCTATTTAGCTTCCGCTACTTCTGCTGCCCCTTTTGCCTCTACTGCTTCCACTATCTCATACTCAGGTTATTCAACACAACAACGACCACCCAGTTCTTTGTTTTTTTTTGTTTTTATACATTCTCATGCCTTTGTCCATTCGTTTCTGCTAGCTCGCTGGCTCTTTGGCTTCCTCCTCACTCGCTTGAGCTTCGGCTTCCTCAACACTCGCTCGATCTTGTGGCTTCCCTTCTCCATTCGCTTTAGCTTCCTCTGCACTCAAATTAACCAATGCTTCACGGGACAGGTTCAAGAGGAAGAGGGGCCGAATTACAATAGAAATGATGCTTATTGAAAAAATATCGGAGAGGTCCCTTTTTTCTTCTTTTTTTCCAAGTTCACGAGTCGTGAACTGTTATTTGTTTGTAATATAGATGCCCGAGATCAATTCCAGAAATGAAGCATTTCAACATATATATGTATATATATATATATATATATATATATATATATATATATATATATATATATATATATATATATATATATATATATATATATATGACTTCTTTTGTTCACAGATTTATTACTTCACGGAAACCATATGAACGAGGCTATAGCCATATAGAGGTCCCACATGCCACGCCATTCTTTTATCGCAATCGTCGCTTCCGGAGGTTTGCACATAACACAGTCGATATCTCTGCTGGATGCGATATTATATAAACTGCAGTTGATATTCTCGTCGGTCAGCAACCGTTCATCGCAATCAGGGTTTGCCCTTAGCTGAGGTCTGATGCGATATCACTATTGGCGATCGCAAGTCGCATATGGTTAGGGCCTTACCTTCGCTCCGATTTCCTGATGCGATAATCGCTATTGGAGATCGCAAAGTCGCATATGGTCAGGGCCTTACCTCCGCTCCGATTTCCCGATGCAATAATCGCTATCGGTGATCACAAAGGGGCCACTTGACACACTGTAACGCCTGCTTCCAAAGTGCCGATGCGATGTGCCAGACCCGATAGGATCCCAAATCTGTCGTGCATATATTTTCAAGTCCATTTTCCACCTGCAATAGTGTAACAACATATATACGTGAGTTTTGCCACCAACAGTGTAAATACATATAAATACAAGTCTTTTTACCTCTGTTTGCGTTAAATGCATATTTATATGGTTTTTGGTCTTCGATAGTATATTTGTATGCATATAACTCTTTTGTGGACTATACGGCTCCCGATGGCTCTATCTTGGCATTGTTTGTTGTTAAATGCATCCATTTCTCCTCTGATGACTCTGTGTGCTCCTCTCATCTCCATTGTGGCTCCTCTGGCTTGGTCTACTCCTCTTGGCTCTGTTTGCTCCTCTTGGCTCTGTCTGCTCCTTTGGTGGCTCTGTCTCCTCCTCTTGAATATTGCCATATTGACATCAATGACAATCTGTGTCCAACAATCTCCCCCTTTGTTATTGATGGCAATATTCTTCCGCTCTCTCCCCCTTTGACATCAATGGAAAAGGAATGCATATGAACTCCCCCTGTCAAACTGCTCCCCCTGTCCTGCTACGTCTTTATGAATGAAATTGAGTGATAAAGAAATAACCCCCATCTTTTAACGCAGATGTTCGAATGCTTCTCGAGGAAGAGGTTTTGTGAAAATATTAGCTATCTGCTCCTTAGTACTGATATATTCCAGGATGATATTTTGTTCAGCTACTTGCTCATGGAGGAAATGATACTTGATCAGTATGTGTTTGGTTCTTGAGTGCATCACTGGATTTTTGCTGAGATTGATAGCACTTGTGTTGTCACAATAAACGATAATTGGTTGATCTGTACATATGTCGACATCTTTTAGAGCTTCCTTCATCCATAGTATCTTAGTACAATAGTCTTCTGCAGCAATATACTCGACTTCGGCTATGGATAATGACATGGATGACTGTTTTTTGCTGAGCCAGGATACCAAACATTCTCCTAGGAAGAATGCATTTCCACTAGTACTTTTCCGATCATCTATACTTCCAGCGCAATCAGCATTGGTGTATGCAATTACAGTCAGTGTTGAGTCCTTTGGGTACCAAAGACCAAAATCAAAAGTTCCCTTCAGATATCTAAGAATTCTTTTTACAGCTAATAAATGGGATTGTTTGGGAGTAGATTGAAATCTTCCCACCATTCCTACTGCTTGCATTATGTCTGGTCGTGTAGCTGTTAAGTATAGAAGGGCTTCAATCATTGACTTGTAATGAGTTGCATCTACTAGAGGGGAGTCATCATCTTTGCTCAATTTGTAGTTTATGGTCATAGGTGTGCTCAAGGGTGCATAGTCCTCCATTCCATATTTTTTGAGCATGTCTTTTAGATATTTGGCTTGAGATATACACAATCCTGCTCCGGTTTGAGATACTTGAAGTCCAAGGAAGTGGGACAGCTCTCCTATCATTGACATCTCAAACTCTTTTGCCATTCTTTGAGAAAATTCATGGCTCATTTCATTATTATTACTAGCAAAAATCAGATCATCGACATAAACAAGAGCAACTAGTAGCTTACCTTGATATGTCTTTATGTATAGATTGCTTCCAGCCACTCCCTTTTTGAAGCCTTGTTGTTGTAGATATTTATTCAGTCTTGCATACCAAGCTCTAGGAGCTTGTTTCAACCCATATAAATCCTTTTTCAATTTACAGACTAAGTCCTTTCTTGCTGTTAGATCAAAACCTTCCGGCTGCTCCATGTAGACTTCCTCCTTGAGTTCCCCATTTAGAAATGCTGATTTCATGTCCATTTGATAGATTTTGAATCCTTTTGAGTAAGCAAATTCTAAGAACATCTTGATAGCTTCCATACAGGCCACTGGTGCAAATGTCTCTTCAAAGTCAACTCCTTCAATTTGTGAATAACCTTTGCAGACAAGTCTTGCCTTGTTTCTGATAACCTGTCCTTCCTCATTCATTTTATTTTTGAACACCCATTTGGTTCCTATTATGTTTTTGTCCTTTGGACGAGGTACCAGCTCCCAAGTCTTGTTCTTCTCAATTTGGGACATTTCTTCTTCCATGGTTTTTACCCAATGAGGATCCTTACTTGCTTCTGCAAATGTTTCTAGTTTTATCATAGATAGGAGGGAAATGACTTTTCTCTTGGGTGTGATTGATATCCTTCTTCGGGTCTGCACACCTTCATCTTTATCTCCAATGCTCTTCTCTTCTGGATGATGTCTTTGGACATACTTCATCTTTGAAGGGGTATTAGGTGGTTCTCTTTCCTCTTCTTCTTCTTCTTCTTCCTCATCTATTTCTTCTTCTTTAGGTTCTTCTTCTTCAATGAGAGAGTCATTTTCATGTTCATCAATTTCCCTTTCTGGAAGATCTTCATCAACCTTTACATCAATGCTTTCCACTATTTTCTTCAGTCGATAATTGTAGCACTTGTAAGCCTTGCTCCGTGTAGAGTATCCAAGAAATATCCCTTCATCAACCCTAGAATCAAACTTTCTGAGTGAGCCATCATTTATTCTTATGAAGCACTTGCTTCCAAAGATCTTGAATTACTTCACTGAAGTAGGTCTTCCTTTCCATAGCTCATAAGGGTTTTTTTCACAATTTGGTCTTAATTGAGTTCAATTTAGTGTATAGACAGCTGTCCCTACTGCTTCTCTCCACTATTTAGGTTGTAAGTCTGCTGCTAATAACATTGTTCTTGCCATTTCTTGGACATTTCGATTTCTTCTTTCAACTACTCCATTTTGCTGAGGTGTTCTGGCAGCCGAGAGTTCCCTTTTAATACCATGAATATTACAGAACTCTCTAAACTTGTTTGATGTGAATTCTCCTCCTCTGTCTATTCTGAGGCACTTAATTTTTGAATCTTTTTCATTTTCTACAAGGGCTTTTAGATTCTTAAAACACTCAAAAATTTCATATTTATACTTTATGAAATCTATCCACATCATTCTAGTATAATAATCAACAAATAACACAAAGTACCTTTCTCCTTGGAGTGCTTGATTTCTAGTTAGCCCACACACATTAGCATGGATGATCTCCAAGGGCTTCGATGTACAGTGTTACTTTATCTTGTGGCTGGTTTTGGTCTGCTTTCCATGTTGACATGAACCACACACTGCTTGATTTGGTTTGAACAGCCTTGGGATGTCTTGTACAGCTTTGATCTTGCTGATATTGATCAGATTTTCGAAGCTTGTATGTCCAAGTCGCTTGTGCCACAGCCAACTCTCATCTGTCTGACTCAAGTAGCATTTATTTTCCTGAATCTTATTCAGAATGTAAATTTTGTTTGGTGTTCTCACCCCTTTTGCCACAAGTTTCCCTGAGGCAGAGTTCCTTATTTCATAGTCTTTGGTGCTGAAAACAACCTTATGTCCTTGATCACAGATTTGGCTGACACTCAGAAGGTTGTGTTTGAGTCCGTCAACCAGCAAAGCATCTTGAACTTTTCCTTTTCCATTGATCAGAGTAACTGTTCCTTTTCTTGCAATTCTGCCAATTCCACTTCCAAAGGAAACATTTCCTTCCTTTTTGCTCAGTGAGACAAACTTCCTTCTGTCTCCTATCATGTGTCTGGAGCACCCACTATCTACAAACCACTGGTTTAAATTATTTTGAGCAAATAGAGCCAAGCCACATTTTTCCATGCTGGAGTTCTTGCTACTCATCTTTCTTCCTATGAGTGGGCAGTCCTGTTCATAGTGTCCATTATTGTAGCAGAAAGAGCAAATCAAATCAAATTTGGTCAAGGGATCAAATGAATGGAAGGTTTTGATTTGTCCCTGCCTTTTGGGGGCATATGAGTTGATTACTCAGTCCTTTAGCATTGTTTTTTCACTTCTGCGAGCCATACACTGTCTGGCTTGATGACCGAAGTTTTTACAGTGAAAACAATGTCCAAGAAAGATGGTTTTGAAGCAACCACATTTTGAGTCGATTTCCTTCCTGGGGATTACTCCTCCCTCGTCCTTTGGATTTGCGATGGGCCCTGGGTGGAGTATAGGTTTGTATTTGTTGTAGTGTCCATGATTCGACTCCAAATTATTCTTTGGAGTAATTCTCTCTTCATTCTTGGGATCTGGGATGCACTTTTGATAACATACTTCTTCATCTTTTGGATTGCAAGAGAGTGCATCGGCATAGCTTTTCGCACTATTCTTAGTGCTTGAGGGTTCTCCTTTGAAACCTATTCCAGACTTGTCATGTTGAGGTTTTTGATTTTTCAGAATAGTTTCAAGTATTTGAGAGCTTTTACAACCCTTTTTAATTTTCTACAACTCCTTTCTCAGAGACACTATTTCGGCCTCGCGTTCCTCACAAGTCTCTTCTTTTCCTTTAAGCTTTGATTCCAAGAGATCTTCTCTCCTTCTTATTTCCTCGTCTTCCACTTTGAGAGAAATGATTTTGTTCTTTAGTTTCTCATTTTCTTCAATGGCGCTTATTAACAGTTCATCTACATTTCCTTCCAGCGCTGAGTCATCATCATCTGCGAGTGCCATGAATAATGCTTCTTGGCTTTCATCATGATCACTTTCCTCATCTGATTTCTTTTTGATGACCATAAACTCATCCTCATCAGACTCATCTTTCTTGGAGAAGAAGTTTTACTTATTGAACCCTTTCTTTTTGTGTGCCATTCTTTTAGAATTTCCTTCATCATCACTGTCATGTTTATGAGGACATTTTGCGGCATAATGTCCTATTTTACCACATTTAAAACAGATAAGAGGATACTTGCCTTTAAGCTTATATCCTCTTCAACTTTCGTACAAATTGGGCCAATTCGGATTCCACATCTGACTCATCACTACAGTCATTCCTTTCTTCCCCTTTCTTTGACTTTGAGGCCTTGAATGCTGCATCTTTGGAGCTTGGGCCACCTTTCCTCATTTCATAGACAGTGAGAATTCCATATAGTTCATCCATTTTGAGGTTATCTAGATCCTTTGCTTCTTCTATAGCGCTTTTTTTGGAGTCAAATCTGTCTGGAAGAGACCTTAATACCTTTTGAACAATGGTACTTTCTTCCACTTTTTTGTCCAATCCTTTCAGGGAATTTACCACTTCAGCTACTCGGAGGAGGTATGCTACAATATCTTCTTCATCTTCCATCCTCAAACTTTCAAATTGTCTTCTGTGAGTTTGAAGCTTTGCCTTTTTGACTTTTGAGTCTCCATTGTACAAGCCAACTAGCTTCTCCCACATTTCTTTGGCAAAGGTACAGTGCATGATTTTTGTAAACTCGGAATCAGTGAATCCACAAGTGATGGAGTTCATGGCCTTTGCATTTGTGATGTAGGCTTTCCTGTCGTCTTGGTCTATTGGAAGAGTGGAAGTCATTTGGTATTCATTTTGACAAAAATGCCAAACTTCAGGTCCAAGGGACATTAAGTAGTAGGTCATTCTTTTCTTCCAGAAACCAAAGTTAGTGCCATCGAACAAAGGAGGTCTTCCTGATGCTTCGCGATTTCTAATCATGGCTGCGGATCCTTCTTCAAGCTGTTAGGCTAGTATGAAGAAGTTGGCTCTGATACCAATTGTTGGAAATACTGAGAGGGGGGGTGAATCAGTATTTATTATTTTTTGTTCTAGTGATTGCCAAAAGCATATATAGATATGTATATGTATACACAGAACATAGAAATCAACAATTGGAATAAATTCTTTCATTAAAAACTCAAGAAAGTGCAATGAAATAAATACAATATAAGTATAAATCTGATTGTGAATAGTTGCCAAGCTCCAACTTGGACTTCAGTGAGGCTCCAACCTCCAGAGCACCAACTCTGTTTTGTAGTGGTTCTGCACTTAGGAGCACCTACCCCCAATGACTTCAATCCTGTTCAATTCTGAGGCTCCAACCTCTTGCGCTCTAACCCAACTTTGGTATACACTGGTGTGCTGCTGCACTCTATACAACGTCCGCTACTTCTGCTGCCCCTTTTGCCTTTATTGCTTCCACTATCTCATACTCACGTTATTTAACACAACAATGGCCACCCAGTTCTCAGTTTTTTTTGTTTTTATACATTCTCATGCCTTTGTCCATTCTTTTCCGCTAGCTCACTGGCTCTTTGGCTTCCTCCTCACTCGCTTGAGCTTCGGCTTCCTCAACACTTGCTCGACCTTGTGGCTTCCCTTCTCCATTCGCTTTAGCTTCCCTTCACGAGACACGTTCAAGAGGAAGAGGGGCCGAATTACAATAAAAATGATGCTTATTGAAAAAATATTAGAGAGGTCCCTTTTTTTTTTCAAGTTCATGAGTCATGAACTGTTATTTGTTTGTAACATAGATGCCCAAGATCAATTCCAGAAATGAGGCGTTTCAACATATATATATATATATATATATATATCTATATATATAGATATATGACTTCTTTTGTTCATAGATTTATTACTTCACGGAAACCATATGAACGAGGCTATAGCCATATAGAGGTCCCACATGCCACACCATTCTTTTATTGCAATCGCCACTTCTAGAGGTTCGCACATAACACAATCAATTATCGATGGCCGATTCCTCTATTGGACGTGATATTATATAAACTACAGTTGATATTCTCGTCGGGTCCGCAACTGTTCATCGCAATCAGGGTTTTCCCTTGGCCGAGGTCCGATGCGATATCACTATCAGCAATCGCAAGTCGCATATGGTCAAGGCCTTACCTCCACTCCTATTTCCCGATGCAATAATCGCTATCGGCGATCGCAAAGTCGCATATGGTCAGGGCCTTACCTCCGCTCCCATTTCCCGATGAGATAATTGCTCTCGGCGATTGCAAAGGGGCCACTTGACACACTGTAACGCCTGCTTCCAAAGTGCTGATGTGATGTGCTAGACCCTATAGCATCCCAAATCTCCCGTGCATATATTTTCAAGTGCGGTTTCTGCCTGTGATAGTGTAACAACATATATACGTGAGTTTTTCCGCCGACAGTGTAAATACATATAAATACAAGTCTTTCTGCCTCTATTTGCGTTAAATGCATATTTATATGGTTTTTGGCCTCCAATAGTATATTTGTATGCATATAACTCTTTTGTGGACTATACGGCTCCCGAGGGCTCTGTCTTGGCATTGTTTTATATTAAATGCATCCATTTCTCCTCTGATGACTCTGTGTGCTCCTCTCATCTCCATTGAGGCTCCTCTGGCTTGGTATGATCCTCTTGGCTCCGTTTGCTCCTCTTGGCTCTGTCTGCTCCTCTGGTGGCTCTGTCTCCTCTTGAATATTTCCATATTGACATCAATGACAATCTGTGTCCAACAGAGAGATTGTGGATCTAAGTGTCAACAACCTCTCCATTCATTTAGCTTGAAATCTTGGAAAAATTGAATGCATGTATCTAGCTACATGTATTGTGGAGGGTGTCTTTATTGCTTCAGATTCATTAGCTCATGGAGAGCCATCATTGAATCCTAGATTGGTTATTCCTTGGATGAGTCCACATATGTGGTTTATTTACAAGGCAACATGATTTTCATCCACCCAAATGGATCAAAATGTAGCTTTCAGCGACGGGATAGCTCCAATTACCTCAAGGAAGGTGCACTACGAGGGGCATTGAATTGTTGAGCCATGAATCTATGAGAAACAAATTATTTGAATAGACGGATGGCTTCTCATCTACTCCTTGATGTTTGAAAAAAACTTTTTGAGATCGTCTCCTCTGTTACCAATTGATCTACAAGCATATCTCAGAATTATGAATCATATGTGACACGATGAAATGACAGAGAGATAAACAAAAAGATCCTAAAAATGATACCACCATTCCCTTATGAGGTAGAGGTCACATTTTATAAGAAGGGTTCATTCTTATTTACTTGATTACAAATACTTTGGAATGGAAATAAGAGAACATTATTTATAAATACCTTACTTATTTTAAGTTTCCCATTTAGTTTTCATGAGAAAAAGAAAATGCATATTTTAGATATTTATTTCCTCAATATGAAGGGGTACACCTTTCTTGGTTACCCAAATTATCTTGTGAAAATCAATATCTTTTAACTTAGTAACCGGAGAATCCACAGTAAAAACCATTTTTCGTCAACATTTCAAATCCCAATAGGGATCCATCATTAGGATTATTTTGAATGTTGATAGTAGAAGAGCTCAATTGCAAGATTTAAATAGTTATGAGGTGAGCTGTCTTGTTTTAAGGAAAGATGAAGGTCGGCTACTTAATAATTAATTTTATCCAAATATTTAAGTTTTTATTAAATTAGGTTTTTATTAATTTTTTTTTTTCTTTAATTTCTAATGACAAATTAATACTAATAATAAATAGTAAAGGTGAAATTTCTTTATAGTAATTAATAATTTTTCATAATAATTAATAATTTTTATAATAATTAATAATTTTTATATAATAATTTAAAATAATATATAATCAAAATAATTAGTAATTTTAATAATTTTAAAATAATTTATAATAATAATTTATGATAGTTTATAATAAAAAATAAAAATAATAGTAATAACTAATAAGTATTATAATGGCTATAAATGTTCACTACTACATTATTAATATTTATGGTTATAAATAATAAATATTAGTATAATACATATTATTATTATAATAATTTTAATAAATTAATAATTATTAATAATTAAATAATAATTTTAATAGATTATTAATTTATTAAAATTATTATAATAATAATATGTATTATACTAATATTTATTATTTATAATCATAAATATTAATAATGTAGTAGTGAATATTTATAACAATTATAATACTTATTATTTATAACCATAAATATTAATAATTTAGTAGTGAATATTTATAACAATTATAATACTTATTATTTATAACCATAAATATTAATAATTTAGTAGTGAATATTTATAACAATTATAATACTTATTAGTTATTACTATTATTATTTTTTTTATTATAAACTATCATAAATTATTATTATAAATTATTTTAAAACTATTAATTATTATAAAAATTATTAATTACTATAAAGAAATTTCACCTTTATTATTTATTATTAGTATTAATTTATCATTAGAAATAAAAAAATAAATAAAAACTTAAATATTTGGATAAAATTAATTATTAGGCAACCGACCTTCATTTTTCCTTAAAACAAAACAACACACCTCATAACTATTTAAATCTCGCAATTGAGCTCTTTTACTATCAACATTCAAAATAGTCCTGATAATGGATCCCAGTTGGGATTTGAAACATTGACAAAAAATGGTTTTTACTATGGGTTCTTCGGTTACTAAGTTACAAGATATTAGCCATAGAGGTCTTAAATCCAAAATCAATATCTTTTCTTCCATGAGAATAAATATGGATGTAATGCATTCGTTGAGGTAGCAAGGAAAGTCCATAATTAAATAAAATATTGTTTTTGAGAAATTAATGGTTTTATGTCTGAATTATCCTATTTATGTGTGAGTTATGGCCTTAGTGCTATAATTTTTGGTATGAGAGAAAGATTAAAAAGAATAGCTAGATATCTCTTATAAAGATCGAAAGTGAGCTAAATTTTTACTCAAAATCATATTGAATACATGTACCTATTAAAAAAAATTATTCCAAACCATTGCAAAATGCACGTAACTTCTTTGACTTTGGCCAAGTTGTTGGATGTTGAGTCAAAGTTTTTTCTAGGTCCTATGCTACAAGAATGAGTTAATTGTTCCAACCTTGACCTTGTTTCAAATTTTGATTCGAAAAAAAATCAAGTGAAGAAATTTCAAATGAAATCGATGAAAGAAAAGACCATTAATAATAGGTTTTAGTTTAATCGAGTCTTGTATGCTCGTGATATTTGTAGTTCTTGATATCATTAGAATTTCTATTGGAAATTATTGTCATGTATTATTGGGTATAGTGTAGTGAAGTTCAACCATGGGGGTACAACCATAAGAAATTTGGAACCACTGAATACAAATGTAACACCATGTCCTGTTTTCAATGATGATTATTTCTTGATACAAAATAATTTTATAGTGTTTTCTAGGAACGTATTGGTTAGTGATTGATGTATTCCTTGAAATGCTTAACTTATTTTGGAACAACTAATAGAGCTAAATAGTGTGTAGATATTAGTTGTGGTAGCCATAAGTAGTCACAAGGTGAGGGACCCAATTTGATAGTGAAGCCATGACCTACAAATCAGAGTCATTCTCCCTTTCCTCTATAACGTCTTGTTCAATTTCCTTAATTTTCTACTAAATTCCCAATGGGGTATGCTCCTGAAATTTATCAATTGAAACATGAGCTTTGGCCTTACTCGGGCACTATTGGGAGATCCATGGCCCCCATATATTCAACTCTGGATATTTAAAGAGGTGTATTGATAAAATGAGAGAACATGTTCACTCAACATAATTTTAGAAACGAGAGACAACTAAAATAAAGAGAAGAAACACTAGGTTGTACCTTGAGATAACCAAATTAACCATTCCGTGTTTTATCACTCTGTAATTTACTGAGTTGTGAAAGTGAAACCCAGAGATAACATTGAACCAATCTTTCAAATAAGAAGCTAGCCCTTCTGACCTAGAGAGGGATCTCTCTACAACTCAGTTTTCCAAGGTCACTTCAACAGTTAGTTGTGTGATGAGATTGGTGGCTAGATCTTTGGTATGACATGGTTTAAAATGTGGTTGGGCAGAGTAAAACATTCATTGGGTGATGGGGTCAATGTTAAGGATATCAATGAAACAAGATTTTAAGAATAGGTATATGAATAGGCTCTCTCGAAGGCGAGATATACAACATCACCATAGACAAAATATCAGTTGTAGTATGGTGGCAGAATTAGGCAAACATATTATTAACACAGAGCCTAAAAATATGAATTCTTAATGAAATCACAATGATTTGGTAAAATATGGAAATCTAGAGCATCAATCAAAGATGAATTTTAAATTCATTAAAAACACAGAAAAAGAGACTATTAAAAATTGTAACATGAATCTTTGACACAAAATATAAATCCTTCTATATAGAAACTTTATTGATAATAACAAAATCAGACACAAAAAGCCAAGGAGTTTCCATGCAGTTTCGAACCCCTATTCCTTACAAATGAATAAAATATATAAAAATTATAATCTCAACTATCACTAATTTTTAGGAAATAAAATTATCCAATAAGTACAAAATAAAAGTAAATATATAATATAAAATTGTTGCAAAATGTCACGAAAGTTGAAGGTTGGAGTCAAATCTTCTTAGATTAAGAACGGTCCTCTTGGTTAACCTTTGATGATTCAGTGCGTTGTAATATGGTATATGATTTGTTGTTATCAACTAATCCTCTGCCAGTTACGTCTTTGACCATAGTATTTGTTTTTAATTTGGAACCATTATTCCTCCTTCTATTAATGTTTTTCCACTTTTTATCATGTTGATACTTTGAATGTTACTTCATTAAATATAGAGATAATCCTTCTGAAACTAATTTAGTGCCTTGATACTTGGGATATAATCAGTTTGTTCGATATTTTCATGCTAGAGTGCTAATATTCTTCCTTCATAAGCTGAAGGAAATCCCCAAGCCAAATTGATGAGGTGGCACATCAACTAATGACTAAGATTTTTTTAAGAAAAATAAATCTCGCGAATTCCTGAAAAATAAGGTCCAAAGATCCCTTCGTATCTCCAAAACAGTGATTCCTGTGCAAAACTTGAAAGATTTGTTTTTAAAATGATCCCATTCACAATAAAATGGTTGTTATGTTTTAAAAAATTAATTTCCCATTGTTTGGAAACCAAACCCAAAGTTACTGTCTTTTCCAGGAAAAAACAGTCTTAAAAACAAATTTTTGTCATCATGTTCAAAATAGTAAGTTCTCCATCAATCTCGAGCTTGATTCATAAGAAATAAAGCTTGGTGTGTGAATCCATATTTTAGTGAGATTTATCATAACCAATCTACTTATCACTTCCTCAAAATATGCATATTATTCAGGCACTGACACATCAACTGGGCATATGCCATGGAGATAAAAACTGCAAAAGCGTTGACAAATAATCTATCAGTGCTTGCCAAAAACAGGGCAGATTTTAGAATTAAAAAATTAACTGGCATTATTTTGTCAAAATTAAGAAAACATTTCACTAACGCAATGTTTGGCAGTGTTGTCGTGAAATATTTATTTTATTGTTTTTTTTGCCTCTAACAAGAGGTCCATATTGATTACTAGAGCTTATTTTACCCTCTTGTTTTTCTTGGTCTTGGGGACCTAATTGAAATGTCAGCTAAACTTTCAATGTGACAACATTATGGGAGAGACTCATTAGATACAGAGAAGGCCAACCAAAGCAAGAAGGAGAGTGCTCACAAGTGGGTGAAGCAAAAATTCCACACCCATATGAAGAGGCATGTGCTCACAAATGAGAAGGAAATGATCATTAGATGGTGGCACACGTAGCTAATTAAGTTTATATAACCAACCATCAAAAATGGTATAATCAAGAAGGGGAGTTTGATTGATGATTATAGGCTATTGAAAAGCTTCCCTTATCTCATCAAAATCTAGATTTGTTGCATTCATGTCTTTTGAGACATCAAAATCAACACAAAAAACCTACACAATATGGAAGACCTCAGTAGGTGCTTATCTTAACAAATCATTCATTCTAGTAGTTGTATCATTCTTATATTTAATCACAAGATGTAAATGTTCAATGTAATCATCCTGCTTCAGATGGAGTTACTCTTGAATCTTGCTCTGCGAATTGATGAAAATCAATGGATGATGATCAATATGGATTATGGTTTATTTTCCAAGAATATAATGATGTAGTTTCTGCAATGCTTGGACTAAATTTTAGAATTCCTTGTCATAGGTGTTTTAGATAAGCTTCACTTCTACAAGAGTCTCAGAATGGCATGCTAATGCTGACGCCCCTATTTAAGAACAACTCCAATGGAAAACTGAGAGGCATCAATTTCTATTTCATATGGTTGATGCATATTTGGGAAATGAAGAAAGGAGCATATCATAAGGCATTATTTAGTCCAACAAATGGTTCTCAACCTCAATATCCCAAAGAAATTTTGCTTGATTTGACAACTCATGTAAAGGGCAGGCCAACTAAGAAAAATGAGAGACAATTTTTTTGTAAAAATTAATACCTCCCATGGAACTCTTCAGGTCATGAGCATTAAAGGCATTGGCCATTGTGCCAAATCCTATTCCCAAGAAGGATCTGGTTGAACTCTTTCTAAACTAAGTATCAATCCAAAATATTGAAATGATGGTTGTCAAAAATATGGTTTCTTCTCTTCTACCTAAATTTTATGTGTCCACAATAGCTCAAGTGTGTTGTGGACATGTTGAATATGTTATTCACAAAATTTATTGAATACAAAATATCATCAAGATAAATGGCAACAAACTTAGCCAAATGTGGCCTGAACACATCATTGATTAATCCCATAAATGGGTTCAACACATCTATCAACCGAAATGGCATAACCAACCATTAAAATAGCCCAAACTTTGTCTTTCAAAGCAATCTTCCATGTGCCTATTGCCTACATTCGAACTTGATGGTAGTCGGATGTCAAATCCATCTTTGTGAAGAAGTAAGCCCCTTGTAAGTGGTCCAATAAATCCTCAATCCATGGTAGGGGATAGTGGTTTTTAACAATAGATTTATTAAGGGCACAAAAATCTATCACTAGATGACATTTTGAATGATCCTTTTTGGGAATAATAAAAATAGAGATGCATAGGAGGAGGATGAAGGCTATATATGGCTTGACATCAACAATTATGCAAGTTGGCATTTTGTCATAGTTTCCTCTCAAGGGGCAAGGTGATAGGATGGGGCATTGGGAAAAGAAGCACCAAGATAAAGATCAATTGTGTTTGGTTGAGCATGTCTTGGGTAGCCCCATGTGTTTTGTGAATACAACCACAAATTATTGAAGTAGGGGACCCAAATCATGGGGCACCAAATTAGTGAGGTTATTTAGCTTGATAGAGCAAACAAAATATAAAGAAATGCATTGGTGCAAACCAAATTCCTTAATGGGAACTTTGCTAGTAAGAGGTTCTGTTGGTTTAAGTGAAGAGGATGTGAGAACATAGGTGTGACCCACATGGTGGAAGTGGTATTGATGATCTTTAACATAATAATATGTGTGTCTAGCCTATTGATATGGAATTCTAAGTTATAGAGAAACGAAAATTGTGAGGATAAAAATTACACACCACAATATCTCAGAAAGGGATGATAGCAAAGGTCATTACACAATGCTAGGAGACAATAATATGAGGGATTTTCTTTTATACCCAACCAAGCCGATATGGGGCTAGGTGTGGAGTTGTGGGAAGGTTAAGGCATTGAACCAAGTCTTAGGTGACTAGATTCCTTTGATCCTCATTATCGAGGATAAGAGTACCCAATTCATGATTGATACAAAAATTATGGGTAAACAAGGTCCAACAAAGGTTCTTGTTTCATTAGTAGTCATGAGGATGAGAGAGGGGCCCACTTTAGTAGGATTGTTGAGAGAAAAAAATACAGTAGGCGGAGGGGAACTTGGTTACTTGACCTTGGTAAAACAATTCTTGTTATTCTAGATATTTTTAAGTCCTTGGCAATTGGTAGAAGTATGTGAATTGGTCATATGGAAAGTATGCCAAGGAGTGATTATGGGTGTGGAGGATGAGGTAGGGGTCACATTAGAAGGACTAGAAGTAGAAGGACCAGTAGGAGAGGTACCATATATGGGTTGAGGAGACCAGATTTGAAGAGTCACTTCACGTTTCATGGCTAAGGCTCGAAGAAATAAGTTTTCTAAGGAATTACTATCAAACAATTCTAATTCTCGATGAAATACCAATAACAAACTGAAATTAAATTTGATAATGAGTACCTCTTATATCAGAGACATGTAGATGAATGTGCAACTTGTAAAAGACCTTGATATAGGCTAATACTGACTAATTCGGTAGTTGGTAGAGCTACAACCATTTCACAAGGAAATTGTGGAGATATCATGGGGGATAAAAGCGTGATATTAATGCTTTGTAGAAGTCATCCCAAGATGTGATGCCAATAGGGATGGTCTCTTCTATCTGTCATAGATCAATGACCAAGGATATATTCTTTAGCTAGGTATCCAACCATGTTCATGCCATGCTTTCCAACCATAGTTGCGTGATTTAAATCTTCATGTCCTCCTTCATGTTGGGACATGTTGAAATAGGTGGAGGGATTGTGAATCCAAGTGTCAACAACCTCTCGATTCATTAAGCTTGAAAATTTGGGAAATTGAATGCATGTATCTAGTTGCATGTACCGTTGGGGCTGTTTTTGTTGTTTCAAATTCATTAGCTCATGGAGAGCCATTTCTTAATCCTAGATTAGTGATTCCTTGGTTGAGTCCATAAATGTCGTTTATTTACAAGGAAACATGATTTTCATTCCACCCAAATGGATTGAAATGTAGCTTTCAGTGATGAGATAGCTCTAATTACCTTGAAGAAGGTGCACTAAGAGGGGCATTGAGCTGTTGAACGATGAGTCTATGAAAAATAAATTCTTTCAATATATGGATGGCTTCTCATCTACTCGAAGTTCAACAACAAATTTTTGAGATTGTCTACTTTGATACCAATTGTATATTTCAAAATTATTAATCATATGTGACATGATGAAACAACATAGAGATAAACAATAAGATCCTAAAAAGGATAGCACCATTCTATTATGAGGGAGAGGTCACCTTTTATAATAAAGGTGCCTTCCTATTAACTTGATTACAAATACTTCTAAATGGAAACAAGAAAACATTATTTAGATATTGCCTTCCTTATTTTAAGTTTCCCAACTAGTTGGCATGAGAAAAAGAAAATGCATATTTTAGATATTTCTTTCCTCATTATGAAGAGGTAAAACTTTCTTGTTCACCCAAATTATCTTGTGAAAATCAATATCTTCTCTTCCCTGAGAATAAATAGGGATGTAATGCATTCGTTGGGATAGCAAGGAAAGTCCAAAATTAAATAAAATATTTTTTTTGAAAAATTAATGGTTTTATGTCTGAATTTTCCTATTAATGCGTGACTTTTGGCCTTAGTGTTATCATTTTTGGTATCACAGCAAGGAAAATAGAATAGCTAGATTTATCTTATAAATATATAAAGTGGCCTTGATTTATACACAAAATCCTATTGAATGCATGTACATATTAAACAAATTCTTTGGACCATTGCAAAATGCATGGAACTTCTTTGATTTTTCCCAAGTTGTTGGATGTTACAATCAAGTCAAAAAAAAATTCTAGGTCCTATGATACAAGAATGAGTTCATTGTTCTAACCTTGACCTTGTTTCAAATTTTGATTTGAAAAAAAAATCAAGTGAAGAAACTTTCAAATGAAATCGATGAAAGAAAAGATCATTAATCATAGGTTTAGTTCTAATTGAGTCTTGTATGCTCATGACATTTGTAGTTCTCAATATCATTAGAATTTTTGTTGGAAATTATTGTCATGTATTATTGGGTACAGTGTTACAAAGTTCAACCATAGGGGTGCAACCATGAGTGATTTACAAAAATTGAATACAAATGCAACACCATGTCCTCTACTATATGGATGTTTTTTGCTTGATACAAAATAGTTTTATATTGTTTTCTAGGAACGTATTGGTTAGTGTTTGATGTATTCCTTGAAATGCTTGACTTAGTGTGGATTGATGAACAAAGGTAAATGGTGTGTAAATTATGGTTTTGGTAGCCATCATAAGTTCCAAGACCAGGGACCTAGTTTTATATTGAAGCCATGACCTCCAAATTAGAGTGATTCTCCCTTTCTTTTGTAACTTCTTGTTCAATTTCCTTGATTTCCAATTGAATCCCAATGGGGTATGCTTTCGAAATATATCAGTTAAAAAAAAAGCTTTGGCCTTCCTCAAAACTATTAAGAGCTCCATGGCCCCCATATCTTCATCTCAAGTTGGATATTGTAAGAGGCGTATTGATAAAATGAGAGAGCAAGTTCACTCAACACAAAGTTAGAAAGGAGAGACAACTAAAATAAAGAGAAGCAAAACTATGTTGTTGGCTTGAGATAACCAAATTAACCTTTCCATGTGTTATCCCTCTGTAATTCCTAGATGTGAAAGGAAAACCCAAAGCTGAAATTAAACCAATCTTTCAGATAAAAAACTAGCCCTTCCGACTGAGAGGGGCCTCTCTCTACAAATGAGTTTTTCAAGGTCACTTCAACAGTTGGTTGTGCGCTCATATTGGTGGCAAGATATTTGCTATGAAAGGGTTTAAAATGTGGTCAGGCAAAGTAAAACATCCATTGGGCAATGGAGTCAATGTTGAGGATATCCATGAAACAATCTTCTAAGACTGGGTATATGAATAGGTGCTCTCGAAGGCCAGATACACAACATCTCAATAGGCAAAATATCAGTTGTAGTATGGTGGAAGAATTAGGAAGACATATCATTAACACAAAGCATACAAAGATGGATTATGTATCAAATTAGAATGATATGGTGAAATATGAAAATCTAAACCATCAATCATCTATGAATTTTGAAATTCATTAAAAATAAAAATAGAAAAAAACATATTATTAGAAACTGTAAACTAAATCTTTGACACAAAATCTAAATACTTCTACTTTTAAACTTTATTGATAATAAAAAAATATGACAAAAAAAGCCAAGGCATTTCCATGCAGGTCTGAACCCCTGTTTCTTACAAATGAGTAAAATATATAGAAATTACAATATCAAATATCACATATTTTTAGGAAATAAAATTATCCAATAATTACAAAATAAAAATAAATATTAAATATTAAATTTTTGCAAAAGGTCTCGAATTTTGAAGGCTGGAGTCAAATCTTCTTGCATTAAGAATGATCTTCTTGGTTGACCTTCTGATGATTCGATCCTTTGTAATATGGTATATGATTTGTTGTTATCAACTTATCATTTTCCAGTTGTGTCTTTGACCATAGTTTTTTTGTTTAATTTGGAACCATTCCTCCTCCTTCTATTGTTTTTTTCCACTTGTTATCATGTTGATATTTTTACCATTGATTTAGATGTCATCGAATCTGGAGATACCTTCTGAAAGAGATTTAGTTCCTCGATACTCGGGATATAATTAGTTTTCTAGAGATTTTATCCTCAGAGTGCTAATATTATTCCTTAAGATGTTGAAGGAAATCCCCAAGTCAAAATGATGAGGTGGCTGATCAACTGATGAGTAAGCATTTTTTAAGAAAAATAAATCTGGTGAATTCCTAAAAATAGGTTCCAAAGATCCCCTCTTATCTCCAAAACTGTGATATTTGGAAAAAAATGAAAGAGATTTTTTAATATGAGCCCATTCCCAACAAAAAGGTGTATTTTCTTTCAAAAATTCATTTCCAATTGTTTGGAGACCATGCCCAAAGTTACTATCTTTTACAGGAAAAAACAGTCTTAAAAAACAAATTTTTGTCATCATGTTCAGAATAGTAAGTTCACCATGGGTCCCAAACTTGGTTCATCAAAACTGAAGCTTGGTGTGTGAATCCATATTTAAATTAGCTTTATCATAACCAATATAGTTATGACTTCCTCAAAATGTGCATATTATTCATGCGGTGACAAATCAATTGGTCTTGGGGCCCTAATTCAACTGTCCACCAAACTTTGAATGTGATAAAATATGCCTCTAATGGGAATGTTATCACCTTGAGAGGAAGCAAAGGACCCCGTAGACGAGGTGCCCAGTCCATTGCCTATCCCCAACTCCAAACCTGCAACCTATTCCAATCCTCAAACTCAAACCATCCCAAACTGAAACTAAAACTATACACTGCTAGAAAGTGAAATTTGAAACATAAAAAAACTAATATTTCTATCTAATGTGCACATTTTCAAAGGATTCTTAAACTTTGGGCTTATTCATAAACATTCCTAGCTATTGAATTAAGGCATGAACTATTCAATCAAGTGAAGTAAAAAATCTAGTGCAACCATGCAAGCATCTCATTCACTAATTGAACTCTTTTCATGTCTTTGATCAAGGGAAGAATGAAATATCTATTTAATAACAACTCAAATAAAAGCCTAAAACAAACTCAATGTTGACAAAATCTAAAAATTTGGGCCTGATTACTATCCCTAAACATGTTGCAAAAGGATCTTCAAAGTAATGAAAATTGGTGTGACTTTATATGACTTCCCAAAATGTTCTCTTGCTTTCATGAAATTCAAACTACTGACTATCATGAGAGGGTTAAAAAATTTCATGAAATTGTTGCAATGGAATATTTTCTAATAAAGAAAATATATCTAGTTTCTTTTGAAAGTCAACACCCTTAAAAGCGTCACTTTCAAAATCTTTGTAGGTCAATGATTGTAAATTTGAACTAATAGAAATTTCCATATAAAAAGTCGTGGGATCATAAAAATCATGAAAAGGTTGTTTCTTATCTATAATATTGTCATCCTGCTCCAAAAGGCCTATATGATTTTGCGTCAACCCACCTTACTATATTTTATTAATGATTTTAAAATCTCATTTTAGAAACTTGAAACAAGAAAATCACACATGAAAAGAGTTACCTTCAGTTAACTTATGAATTTCCTTATGTTCTATGTTGTAACTATGATATATGAGCTAAATTCTTTCATTAGACTACTGAGATTAAGCACTCTTTGGTGGAGATTTTTCTTTTAATTGTTCTTGAAAAGCAACATCATTATATTCATCATATATAGTAAATAAAAAATCTCTCAAATATCATCAAAAGTAAAATTTGAGACAATGACTTTCCCTTCAACAAGCTAATTATTAATATCTACAAAAACATCATCATTGAGAATTTCAAGAAAATGCATGACATTATCAATCCTTTATTGAAAATGAAAAGGATCGAGATTATGATCAAATATCTATTGAACACACTCATTCTCTTGTTCATCTACATCTGTAACTTCATCCAAAATCGATTTTGGGTGATTCTCACATTCTTGAAGATTGTCATCTATTTCATGAGCATCAATGGACATTTGTTGCAAGGTCAAATACCATCTATTCATGAGAAGGTAAGAGAAATCTAAATGAAAAGTTCTTTCATAATGCAACATGGAATTAGCATGACAATGTTGAATGTCTCTAGGCATCTTTTGATAAAAAAAATGAAAATTTTCCTATTCAACATAGAGGCAGTTTCATCCCTATGTTTATCTATGACACTACACTCTGAAATATTTTGATTCTTGGGTTTCCTCTCGCCCCAAAATTTCAAAAAAAATATCAGTTAGTTCTTACCATGAATTGAATGATTTAGGCTCCAAATTCCTAAACCAATCCTCAAAATCCCCTTGTAATGATTGAGAAAAAATTCTCATGTAAACATCATCATGCTCAACTTTGAAAAGGTCTATAAATTGCTCGAATGTCTGAATGTGTTTTTCAGCTGTAATATTCTCTCCATCAAACATAGTGAGGTATTTGTAATACTTTGCAGGGAAGTTATGAAGGATATATGGTAATTTAATAGGTCTATATCTCTCTGAAAGCTTTGAATGTATAAGACTAGGTACATGAGGTGTCATATCAACCTTGGTCTCATAAGATTCACAGGATTGACCATGGACATCATATGGCTGAGATGAAAAATCTTGGTTAAGATTAGCAATGCAAAAAGAAAGTATATATAAATCTTTTAAACAAGGATATACAAGTAAAAATCTATGGTCTTGTAATGAAAAACTCTTTTGATATGCTTTGGAAAGGACAAGAAGTAGTTGAAAAAAAAATATTACATCTTGGAGAAAAATCGATATTTGATACCTCGTTTAACGATGGTGTCCTTTCAAGTCTCTTTCAATAAGTTTTTTCCTCCATTGGAGTCTTTAAATTTGATTTAAAGCTTGATTGAAATCACCAAGTGAATGATGTAGAGCATGATTATGTTTGAGCCTTTTTCATCATTAATGATCAAATCTATACCTTGGTCGTTCTCTAGGGTAATTTACTTGAAGCCTTCGCCTCCCCAACAATGATGTAAAAATTTTGTCAGTTTGTAATTTTCCCATCTGTGAACGAAAAACTCGAAGATAACATTGAACCAATATTTCATATAGGAAGCTAACATTTCCGACACATAGAGGGCTCTCTCTCTACAACTCACTTGTCCAAGGTCACTTCAACAACTAGTAGTGTGCTCATATTGGTGGCCAAATATTTGATATGATAGGGTTTAAAATGTGGTTGGTTAGAGTAAAACATCCATTGGCTGATGGAGTCAATGTTAAGGATATCAATGGAACAAACTTCTAAGACTGGGTGTATGAATAGGTGCTCTCGAAGGAGAGATATACAACATCTCAATAGATAAAATATCAGTTGTAGTATGGTGGTAGAATTAGAAAAACATATCATTAACATAGAGAACACAAAGATGAATTCTGCGTCAAATCATAATGATATGGTGAAATATGGAAATCCAGACAATAAATCATGGATGAATTCTAAAATTCATTAAAAACAGAGAAAAAACAGACTATTATAAATTGTAACATGAATATTTGACACAAAATATAAAATTTTCTACTTGGAAACTTTATTGATAATAACAAAATATGACACAAAAGTGGAGCATTTTGCATGCAAGTCTAAACCCTTATTGCTTACAAATGAATAAAATATATAGAAATTACAATTTCTCAACTATCACTAGTTTTTAGGAAATAAAAATTATCCAATAATTACAAAATGAAAATAAATATATAATATAACATTGTTGCAAAGGGTCTCGAATGTTGAAGGATCGACTCAATCTTCTTGGATTAAGAATGATCCTCTTGGTTGACCTTTTGATGATTCACTTCCTTGTAATATGGTATCTAATTTCTTGTTATCAACTTGTCCTTTGTCAGCAGCGTCATTGACTGTAGTATTTTTGTTTAATTTGAAACCATTTTTCCTCCACCTGTTGATGTTTTGCCTGGGGATAATCCTTCTAAAACTGATTTAGCGCTTTGATACTTGGAATATAATCAGTTTTCTCAAGATTTTATCTTTAGAGTGCTAATCTTCTACCTTAAGATGCTGAAGGAAATCCCCAAGTCAATTTGATGAGGTGGATCATCAACTTATGACTAAAAATTGTTTAAGAAAAAAAATCTAGTGAATTCCTAAAAAATAGGGTCCAAATATCCCTTTGTATCTCCAAAACCATGATAGTTGTGCAAAAAATGAAAGAGGATTTTTTAAATGAGCTTGTTCCCAAAAAAATACTCCTTTTTGTTTTCAAAAACTGATTCCCAATTGTTGGGAAACTATTCCCAAAGTTATTGTCTTTTATAGGAAAAAAATAGTCTTAAAAAACAAAGTTTGGTCATCATGTTCAAAATAGTAGGTTCTCCATGGATCTTGCGCTAGAAAATCAAAATTGAATTTTGGTGTGTTAATCCATATTTTAATGATATTTAACATAACCAATCTACTTATCACTTCCTCAGAGTATGCATATTATTCACGCACTGGCAGATCAACTGGGCATATTATGTGGAGATAAAAGTTGCAAAAGCGCTAACAAATAATTTGTAAGTGCTTGCAAAAAACAAGGTAGTTTCTAGCACTAGCATATTAACTAGCATCGTTTGATGTGAATGCCCTTCCTTTGCTCATCCCCAAACACCCCATCAAGGATTATTTTCTCAAGGTTAATTTGATTTGATTTTTATAACTTTTTTTATACAAATAGTTATAAATAACATATTATTATTATTATTAATTACTTAGGATAACATATTATATTTAATGGATGTGCATTACAATTTATTCAATATTGATTATGAAATATATTTATTTTTTGTTTTAGTAGAATAAATAAAACTTTATTCTTTATCTTTTAAAATAATTATAATATTTACATGGATTTGGGAAAAAAAATTATCTTTTCATGATAAGTTTTGGGAATATTTTTTTACATTATTTTTAATAGATTGTTTTTAAATAAATTTATATGATGTGAAAAGTGTCTTTTATGGAAATTTTTCAATATATATAAGGTAAGTGTTGTGAAATGTGTTTTTTTATGGAAAATTTTTGATGTTGATGATGATAATGATGATAGTGGTTAACGTTCACTAAGACCAAATTGGTCTATCAGACTTATAATTTAGTTTTTAATTGTCTAGCTCCTCGTCTTTCTTGGTGAGATTGATGCTATAGATTTCTTTTTTTCTCTACGGTCTTCCAACTTCCTTTATCTTACATCTCCTTCATCTCTTCTGGTTCTTGGGACATTGGTGTCTTAGGTTCACGATCTATTGTGTTCGTCCTTTCGAAGATAGTCGGGGAAGAAGTTTGGTCTAGGAGATCTGCTTTGCTGTTAAATGAAGACCTATTTTGTGCGGTACAGTATTCGAGTCCTCATAACTATTAATGCTTGAGGGGTTGTCGAGTTCACTTTATTGTATACAGAGTAGGTATGTGATTCAAAATAAAATCGAATATATCTTATATTTGTAATTTTTACATATCCACGTATTTTAAAATTGATTATAAGATTTATTTCAATCATATTTGAGTTTTCAAAATTGAATCAAACTTGTTTCCATCATAAGGAATTGATTAAAATACTTGGATATAACTATTTGTAAATTTAAGAAAGTTTATAACATTATATAAAATTATTAAAATGTTGTCATATATATTGTTGAATAAAATCTATTTGTTGTTTACATGACATCCTTTATCAAAAATTGAATAAAATTTACTTCAGTCTTATTTGTGTTTTTTAATTGAACCCTCAGATAAGAAATTGATTGAAATACTAAAAAAAATAGTCGATGCAATGGTATATGTGTGGGTCAATTTCTTTTTCATATATATATGACTTTATAATTCAAATAATTTACTTTTAAAATTGAATTGTAATAACATACATGCTGATTGCACTAAAGGACACTTTCTACAAGCCGATATGAAGCATGATTGGAATTCTTTCCATGTTCGATATTAAATTGATACATGATATATTTTAGTTCATTTTAAGTATCAAAGTGACTTGCATCATAACATAAGATTCTACTTATTTTCTTAGACTATGAAACTGGAAACCAAAATTGAACGTATATTTTACTAATAAAATTTATAGTATATAGAAAAAAATTAAATTAGCGAAATAATTTTAACAGATCCATAAACTGAAATAGTGAGTATATGTATCAATAAACTATCCATATGAAAATATACACAAATTACAAATATCACACATGAACATCCATAAAATGAAATAATAAACATAAATAAACTAAGATAATGTTCATGATGTACATCCATAAGCTGTCCATGTATGAAGATATACAAAGTTTGTATCACACATGTGAATATGCCCTATGAAATGAGCCTGAAATTATACAAACTATGACACTCTAGGTACCACAAAAACTCCTATGTGAGTTCTGCCATGCAAAGTAAGTGTCCATAAGTTGGGATGATAATATGACACATTCAAATTCAAACTAATTAGATCATTATTTGTACAAAATAAACAATATGGAAATAAATGATTTTGAACCACATTTTCAATTATATATATATATATATATATATATATATATATAGATAGATAGATAGATAGATAGATATATATATATATATATATATATATATATATATATATATATATATATATATATAGATAGATAGATAGATAGATAGATATATATATATATATATATATATATATATATATATATATCTATATATATATATATATATATATATATATATATATATATATATATATATATATATATATATATATATATATATATATATATATATATATATACTAACTTCAATCGAGTCCAATTGTAAGTCAGATAGGATGGGGGTCTGAACATGAATCTGGGTTTGGTGCTCCCCCACCAGTGGCTCAATGATTAAGGTATGAATCGATGGACTCGTATCATCCGTGCCTATAAATCCATCATCCCACTCATGTCTCCACATAATATTGACACTAATGACACTCTGAATATGGGCCTGTGCACCTGTGTAATCTCATCCATGTAGTTAGGATGTGTCTACATGCTATCATGAACATTAATACAAATGAAATCTACTTTGAACTATAAATTTTAATATAAATAATTATGCATAATTTGACAATAAGAGTCAAAAGTTGTGTGTGTGTGTGTGTGTGTGTGTGTGTGTGTGTGTGTATACCCGTTATGTGTCATGCACGCCATGCACCCTCCAAGTCTCACAAATGGAATCAAGATAAATAGATGTATTTGTCAAAAGATGGTCAAAGGGTAAACTCATGAGAAATGCATAAACATATAAGGGCACTAGCGAGTCACAAGGAAATGGTGGTGGTCTCATAATATCTCCATATAATGCAACACGTGCACTGACCAATGAAGTCAGCATGTTGTCTTCAATAGTCCCCCTGATATCACCACCGAGCTGCGACAACTCTTGTAACTTTATCAGTAATACCAAGCTCCGAGACAATAGTGGAAAGAATCTCGAAGGTGGTGGTATATGCCCAGGGTCCCTACGAGCCCCTTTGCAATCATAGGTACATCACATATTGATTCCATAATAATGAGATCTGGTATCAGTATAATCCGACATCATATGTAACACGAACTTTGCATATAAATTCTTGGAAAAATAAATGATGACTTGGTCATGGTGGGGGAATTGGCCCAAAGCTCCAATGAATCTATCATAAACAAAAGGGGTTGTATTAACATTCATAAAATATTTCAGTGGAATTGGATCTTTATGTCTTGCAGGGCAATCTGGAGGGATGTCAAAAAACTCCCCACGAACATCAATGTCCTTGGTGGCCTCTTTCACTACCTCCCAAGTATCTAGGCCTTGAACGTCATGCCTCTTAATCCTCTCTATGGAATGTAATATGTGGCTATGTGGGCTTGACCTCTAATGTCTCCATTAACCTATTGATGGTATCCAACATCAAAGACAATGTAAGACGAGTCAGTGAATTGGTGGGTGATCTGAATCTGATCATAGACTTAAACTGATGTAGAAGTGATTAGCCATTTATGATTTGAATGTCAACTGAAAGTACGGAAATCGAGAAAAATTGCTTGAAAGAATACTTTACAATAGTTAATTAAACACAAAATAGATGCATAACAGGAGTGTAAACAGTAAAACGCAGTGATACCAGACAATGAGATTGATGACGGAGTTCGTCCCTGATGGACTACGTCTCCGGGTCCGCTTTCAAGATGGGCGACCGTTTTTATTAGGAATGAAAAGAAAGAATTGATTACATAGATATTTTATTAGTATGAATAGGCACACAGGCACTTCTAATCACTATCATCAGATTTTCCTCTGGACCAGCTTTCCAACGCCTATCACGGTTCCCAATTTCGACTCCGGATTCTCCTGTAACACTGAAAACAAAACTGCCTATGACCTCCAGAATCTGCAAGCAAAAGTCAAAAACTACTCTCTTCTAATCAATGAAGGAAAATCTGCCTTTTAAGGGCCTACAGCTACATGAAAACCACCTTGGCTGAATTTATGATGAATTTGGTTTGCTTATGGATGGTTTGAAGCTTGGTCCTATGGTTCCATGACACCTAGGCTAGGTTTAATGGTCATTGCATTAGTTTGTTTGATAAAACTGTTGAAAAACCCAAAATAAACATTGTATTAACTCCTTAACCTTTTGTATTTAGATTAACCAGGCGGAGGTTGGATAACTCATGTGAACGATGACCAAACCCGTGGTTTGGGTGCAGGCGGTTTCGCTGATAGTTTAGAACTAGCAGCCTATGCTACAACACGATCACATTTTTCTGGTGCGGTCAACATCCAGCAGTTAATGCTAACTCCAAGCCTGATGGTTAATTGATAACTCGATGGTCTGATCTTCATTTACATGTGCCTGACCGATGACTATTTGATGTTCATAACCCGTGCGGTGATGTAACCTCCTAACGATCTATACATACCTGTTCACATGATGGCCTTCTCTGATGCAGTTTTCCTCTGCAGTTAGGGTTGTGTATTGTTATTGTATTGTTTTAAAATGTTTATGCCAAGGATTTATATTGGTTAGGTTTTTTATGTATTACACATGTTTTTTGGTAATGTGGTAGGTTTTTAGGATTTAGAGCATAGGTAAAGGGTTTTATCACATAGTTTGAATGTAACCATTGGTGTTTAGGACATAGGTGATCATAGGTTTGAATTTGTAATGTTGTTAACACATGATGCTTAGATTTAGGGTTAGGTTGAGTCTTAGGCTTAGAATTTTATGATTTCTTTTAAAAACCTATGTACAATGGATTGTCACAATGTGACGATACCAATGCATATCGTTGACACAATCCACAATTGCGAAGACAACCTTGATGACATATTGAACCTGTACCACAGGCGACACTCATGTCGACACCAAATCCTGTGATTTGAATGACAACACATGTCGTTGACCAATCCTGGCGAAACTGTTGATGAACACAAGTCGACATACAAGTACAAACCCATATCAACTAAACACCATGCAAAACTAGAAACATTACCTGAACAACCTAATCAATAACCAATACTGTTGAAGCTGGACTGATTTGATGATGATGCTGAACACTAATGACAACACTTGAACACCTGTGAAATGGAATCAATGGAATCCTCCTGGATCATTCCTCTCCACTTGAAAGATTTTGGACCATAAAAGTTTGACTAAACTAATAGTCAATGAGGGTAGAACTCCCTCTCTTTCCATCTTGACTTGACAATGTACCAATACATTCGATCAATCACCTACAAGTGATGACCCTAATGATACTGACCATGGTACTTTTTGAGTCGGTGACCCGTTTCATCCATCTGCAGTATGAACAACTTGTGACGATGGG
Organism: Pinus tabuliformis; assembly: GCA_031772625.1. Classification (NCBI taxonomy): domain Eukaryota; kingdom Viridiplantae; phylum Streptophyta; class Pinopsida; order Pinales; family Pinaceae; genus Pinus; species Pinus tabuliformis. The sequence continues at coordinate 253,719,932 of CM062808.1, read as the reverse complement.
AAAACAACATGTTATGAACATGGCAATTGATTTCTTTCCATGAAGAACCGTGTGTTAGTGATTCATAATCTTTGAAAATAGTCTCTACTAGGGAAGGGTTTCTATTCTTTCTTGAGTCACCCCTAGGCCTATATTCTATTATTAATTTATCATCGAGGAAGGAAAAATCCCCCTATGGTTTAGAGTACACCTCCATCATTTAGGAAGAGATTTGTTGAGTTGAGGAATCTAGGGTACAACACTTTGAGCCTCTAATTTCTAGGTTTTTGTCCACTATTTTGTAGTCCTATCGGATAGGTTTATTCATCATTTTACTCTCTTTATATTTTTGTTTTTCCTTCCCCCTTGGGATCCCCTTGTGTCTCATAGTTTTTTGGAGCTTCTTTCTTATCCCTTTTCAGCAGTTTTACCTCTGATGTTTATTGATTGTCCGTGCCATTTTCAACAGCCTTGTGCCTTTAGATCCCAATCCCTCAGACATTAGATATTTTGGCCATTTATGTGTATTTTAGTAAAAAAAAATCCACCTATTTATTTGTTTCTTGTTTTCCTCTTTGGTTGGGGGTTTGTGTGCTTGGATTTGTTGTTCATTTTACTATTCATTTTCAACATTATTTGTAGTTTGTCAACACTTTATTATTAGTAGCACATGGAATCATAAAACATGCTCAATTAACTCATCCATTTGACACATCATTTTCACAAACACACACCCTAAGATAATGTGAGCTTGGTTAACACCACCAAGAAAAGACTTGAAACACTACAACTTAATAATTCAACACACATAGATTAAGCCCACTTGGCCACCAGGGCCAAACAATATGTGTATTTATGTGTAGGATCAATGGGATAGGATTCTAATACCACCCATCAATCACTTACAATGAGACATATGAGTTGACATATTAGGGATATTAAAATCCTTCACCATCCCACAATCCAAAGTTGGAGTGCATTAGAAACCTGATTCAGAGGGGGTTAGGCTAGGTCATCATGCGAGTAGTTCTCCTTGAGGATGTCCAACCTATGTGTTACACAGTAATTTGTCACTATCTTCACTCCAGTCTTCCTACTGTGTCATGTGTCCAAGTCATACATGCTCATATTAGACAAATTCTCTCTAATGTTAACAAATGACCCACTTTTCCAAAGGTTTCTGCCTCATCGCGTCTGTTGGCTAAATAAACACGCTGAAGGGCACTCCTAAATAGTCCATAAGCGCTGCCATCGCAGAAGTACACTTGATTCCCGCGATGGTGCAATTTTAAGTGCCAGCGCAAGGTCGCTTGTAATATTTGGCAATGACCTGACTAGCTACATTATTCAATAGCGATGTCAGTGCAGAAGATCAGTTATGTGCCTGCAATAGTCCAGATTGGGCGAATTTGTCCCAACAGTCGGCCTTCCAGATGACTCCAGACCTGGTTGTTGGCATAGTTTATGTCGCCCTCCTTTCTATGGCGTGGTTATTCCATCATTTGTGCTACCTTCCTTGGAGATAAGCTCAGTCTTCCACCTTTCATGGAGACTCCTTCTCCTATTTAAACTCTCACCTTTGCTATGTGCTTCTAGTTTTTTTTGGGATAATTTTTGAAATGGTTACTGATAGCTGGCTAGTGGAGCAATGTTGTTAGTGTTTGTGAGTTTGCTAGATAGCCGGTGTGAGTGTGACAAGTGTGGGATTGTTGATAGCTTGAGGAAGGTTGTGAAGTGCCCTTAATCTTGTGTAAAACTTGTGAGTGAGAGAGACTTGTATGTTGGGAGATCCATCTTCAAAGAGTGAATGCTTGAGGAACACGCTGGCCTGATCCCTCTGAGAAGGCTTGTGACATCAAGACTTTGGTTGTAAGCTTACTCTTATTTCATTATTAATGCAATCAATGATGTTTTTCTATGTCTTGTATGTAATGTACTTGATAGCTCATGATTTCTTGACTTTGTGAGTAAATAGATCATTTTGTTCTAGTTACGTGCTTTGTTGTATTTCCTTTGCGTTGTTTCAGGTTGATTACTCATTAGGAGAAGGAAGCAGAAGCTGGAGCAGTGCAATGGAACTCCATCGACCACCGGTTGAGGTAGGCCTCCAACTATGACTGTTTAAGGGAAGCTATTGTTGATCTTTCCTTGTTTGTGACTAGACCCACTCTAGGGCTAGAGGGGTTGCCTCTGTCCACAGAGGGAACACTTTCCTGCATCACAAATTGGCGACTCAGCTGGGGAGCTTTCGCCTTTGTTCTTTTCTTGTTTACTCTTGTTTTGATTTTTGTTTTGGTCTCTTTTGAAGTGTTGGGGATTGGTTACTAGTCTTCTGAGTTTCCTGGCCTGATCTGGGGAATGCCCTTATTTGATTAAAGATTTGACTATTTTGATTTGGGAGTTTTTGGTTCGCCTGTTACTGTTTTGAACATCATCACGACTTTTAATTTAATAGTCGCACTGTCATCGCGTCACCCCTTTTGTAGTATCATGTTCATCGTGTAATTACGCCTAACAGTCACGATGGTTCTGTAAGTACGACCATCGCAGAAAAGTCATGTACTTCCGCGTTGACATCTCTCTGTTGCTACAGTGTGTTCTTTATCAGCACTTGTTGCTTGTTTATCACCCACGCTGATTGTTGTAGAATTGATTTTTTTCAATTCTGCCTCCTAAATCCATCAATCTTGCTAGTCCCTTGCTGTTCTCACTTGTTTGATAACTTGTTTTTCGTTGTTTATAGGTTGAGGCACTCTCTTGTGAGCTTTGTGGAATGAATGTTGTTTTCTTGCTTTGTGACCTAGTTTCATTGTTTCAAGTCTTTTGGATCAGTTTGGCCTGGTTGCTTGTTTGCCCAAAGATTCATTCGCAACCTGTTGGTTTGATTGAGCCTTCCCCTTTGCTTACTTTTGGTTGATTGTTTAGTGATTGTTATTGGACCAATCTCGGCATTGATTCAATTTCTCTTCACTGCCTAGACATAGATTAAAACTGTTTGGATCAACTGTTTTTCCACATTTGTTTATTGCTTATTGGTTTCTTTTAGATTTAAGAGACATCAAAATCAAAAGGATTGCATTCATTTAGTATATGAAAGTGAAAGTGAATTTGCATTTCAAGTTGCATATTGAAAAGTGAATGATTAAATCTCTCATTAGTAGTATTCGTGCACTTTAGGAATTGATGTCTGTTTGCATTGAGTGACTGCTTTGTTGTCTTGGTTTTCTTGGTTTGGGAATGATCTCTCTACCCTCCCATAGGTAGGTGTTCATCGAAAAAAGGATATTTCATTCATTCTAGCTGCATCCTAGGTTTTTTTATATACATACGGTAAGGCCTGAAAACTGAAACATAATCCAAGATAAACTCTAAAATGAACTGAATAAATCTAACAACGCATTGGAACATAACGCAAACATTTAGAGGTCTAGGCTAGAGACGTGCTCTGGCGTCGTTAAACCTAGTCACTTTTGTTTCCACTCAAGGTTGGGTGATTCCTCCTTCTGTGACTCAATAGTGGTCTAGCATGGACTTGTGCTCCCATGTACCATCGACTATATGCTGGGAGACCCCACTAGGTTATCATCCTTTATCCATAGGAAGCCGTGTCTGCCGCCTTACAAGCTGTAATGCACCAAACACAACATTCGAGAATATTGACTACCGTACGAGAAGTCCTTGGTTTTCATATGACTGCGAAGGTGTATATGCAGTTTTACGGATTTATCTGATAAACCTTTGGCCTAGTTCTCCAGAGTAGTCACTTTCATTCCTTTTCGGACTCCCTAAAAGAAAAGGTCCATCTGAGCACTTGTCACTTCGGGCTCATTAAATATTTGAAGGCGACTAGAGTCATCTTTTTGTCCTTTTCTTGACTCTTTAAAGATGAAAAGGTCAAGTTCTGTTCCTGTGTCTTAAAATTTATTTGGCCAGGATTCACATTTGCCCTATTAGATCTTGTTTGCATTAGCTTGAGTAGGATTCTTTCTTGATGGAAACATTCCCTGAGTCTACCGACCAAGGTTTTCCCCCAGATGGAAATCATGGTCCATTTCCCTCATTTGGAAATGTCGGTGCTCCATATATGGCAACATTGTCTTTGCCTTGGATAACCATCGGTTTGCCCGTATGGTTATTTTCAACCTCAATGGTCCCGAGTGTCATGACTCCCATTCCAATGTCTCCTTTGTCCGAACCATGACATGTTGATTCCAAGGTTGAGCCTACGCCTTCTTCCCCGGTTTCTTCCTCCTCCTCTCCTCCTTCGCCTGGTGAAAGTTTCACGTCTAGTAACCAAGAGACTAAGAATAAGAAGAAGAAGAAGAAGAAGAAGTCCGATAAATGCAAGGCCACCTGTGCAGTTACTGCTCTAGGTACATCTCAGGCTGAACCACCTTCTGCTCCTCCGCGGAAGGTTAAGTTTCCTTGTAAATTGTGCAAGGGTGACCATCTTCTTTGTGATTGTCCTGGCATTCCTAGGATCTTAGAAGTATGGTCTCATGCTCCAGTTCATCCCTCATCGTCCTCTACAGCTCATGATGATGCTATCCTATCAACTGGCAACAGTAAGGAAGAAGGGAAGATTCGATTCCCCTGTAGACTGTGTGAAGGCAACCATCCCCTTCACCTTTGTCCGCTCATGGATAAAGCTTTTGTCGTTTTGGAATGTCTTATAGCTTCTTCACCCCAACTCCCCATTGGTTATCAGTGGCTCTCTTCAGACCCTCCCTCCATTGACAAAGAGATTGACTCAGATTCTTCTCTTATTCGTCCTCCTCTTTTCGAGCCTGGTTGTGCTACGCCTATTCCAGACCAACCATTGGTTGGAGAGAGTGTCGACTTGGGCTCACCACTCGTTGATCACTCTGTTTCGGAAGAGCATCATGCTCATGTTCTTCTCATCTCATTAGATTCTCCAGAGTCCGAAAATGACTCTCCTATCCCAGCTAATCTAGGGAGTGCTTCATCAATTCCTATAGAGCATGGAGGCAATCATACGATTCCCCCACCAAGTATTTTGGTCGTTTCCTTCGACTGGAGTCACTTGACTACTTTCCACCTTCCATCCTATGTGCTGTTTAAGATTACAGTACACGCCTATGATAAGGCCATACTTGGCACTATCCTGGATGAGGGTGCGTCTGTCAGTCTTATGCCCTCCACTACTTGGCAAGCTTTGGGTTCCCCACAGCTTGTGCCGTCACACAGAATCTGTTGGCATTTGACAGAGAACCCTGTCAACCTGTAGGGATCCTCCCAAAGTTTCCTGTTACTTTGGGGGGCAAAACTCTCTATATAGACACCATGGTCGTCCAAGGTGCAAATTTCAGTCTTCTCCTTGGCCATGACTATATTTATGCCATGGGGGCCCTCGTCTCTTCACTTCTCTGTGTGGCTTGTTTTCCACACGAGGGAAGAATGGTGACTATAGATTAATTATCATTCTTTAGTCCCCTGGTGCCTCCTGTGCAACTGTCATCCCCTCTTGGTTCTTGCTTGCAAGCAGTGCCTTCTTTGCCACAGGTCAATTATGTGGCTACCCATTCCATCTCCGCCTCTGTTGATGATCATGCAGATGGTCTGGTACGTCATGTACTGGGGGCATTGGAACTCGATCTGTCATTGGTGCATCATGACATGTATTCCTCCCGGAGCCCGTTCCGTCCATCCCATGCAGAACCCTTGGGAGCCATGTCCTTGGATGGCCCATGAACAGGGTTCCGAGGATAGTTTTGATCTTGTGTCAACCTCGTTAAAAAATGAAACAAGGTTTCACGAGGATAGTTTGTTCCTGTCTCAACCTCGTTAAAAAATGAAACAAGGAGTGCCGAGGATAGTTCTTTTCTTGTGTCAACCTCATTAAAAAATGAAACAAGGGTTATGAGGATAGTTCTTTTTCATTGTGTCAACCTCATTAAAAAATGCAACCACTCCCTGTCCAAATCGAGTCTTTGATTAAGATCTCGTAAAATCCAAGTCGAGTCTTTCCAAGATCTCGAATGTGAACCTTCATTCCATCCACCTCGTTGAATGCAATGAAGCTTGGGGGGCATGTACCTCGATTTGCGTCATTATGCTGGGGGCATGCGAACTTATAACAAGCATAGTTTTTCATTTCAAGCTTGTGTAAACATGAAACCGAATCCAAGGAGAGTTCTTCATGGTTCAACCTTGTGTAAAATGAAACCATACCCAATTTACATCTCGTGATTGTCGTTTATCCACTAAATTCTGCTAGATGAGCCTTGGTTGTTTCATTCCATCGCCACCATCTCTTTGGCTAATCATATGCTTTCACTTGGTTGTTTATCCTTTCCTGTGGAACTACAGCGATGAGTAGTTTTATTAGCCAGCCTCTTGACCATTACATGTTTCGAGCAGTTCCACCATTGTCAAAACCAGTTGCTACCCTTTATACCACTTGTTCCTCTAGGACGAGTCACCTTTAAGCCCTTTTTTGACTCATAAAAGATGAAAATATTGCTGAGTTCCCCTTTTAACTCATTAAATGGAATAAGAGGCGATCGGCTTTAAGCTCTTTTCCGACCGTGTAAACACGAAAAGATTGCCAGGCCTTTGTCATTTCAAGCTCGTTTTTGGTTACGAAGCGACGTGACTCCGACCACTTTTCTACTTTTTTGGGTCGAAGTCACTATTTACGAAAAGTACTCCTCGATCATAATGGTCGGGCGGTTCTTTCAAGTATCGTTTTATACTTTTTCGGGCTTGAGAGACACAAACTTACAAACCCCCCCCCCTGGAGTTTTCTTTTCCGTGTCTTTTTCAAACTCTCTAAACATGAAAAAGACTCCGAGTTTTACCTATGTCGGACTCGTTAAAACCCTGATGATATTGGACTCGCCACCATGACGAGACTCGAGCTTCTCCTTCCTAGGGCTCATTAAATTATTACTAGGTTGGACTCAACAGGTTTATCATTGATTATTTATGGCGGCTAGTTACTCTTGAACATCGACACTTTTGCTTCTTGTTGGGTTGGGACATCTATACATCGTCATTTGGCTTTCCGCGGGTTTGGGTTATCATTCTAGCCTCCTTCCATCTGATTCATGCCGCCTCCATCGAGCCTCTGATCCCTTGGTGCCTGAATGCTACCACCCTCCGGAGTCGTGTCGGCGGCATGTTCAAGAGTATAATCCTTCTGCAGTTTACACCCTCACCTTCTCCTCTGATACTTTGTTTTGCCATCTGCCACTTGTTCCTTATCTCATGTCGTTGATAGGGGAAACATTATGGCCCTCCTGCGATGGGTCGTCTCCTATTGACATCAGCTCATTATCCAGGAGATTTATCTAGAGATCCCCTTCGGTACCTTAGAGCTTGCATGCCTCAATGGAAAGTTCTTCGCACCTGACGGTCAACTTTCATCATTGGTCGTCGATTGGGTGATTCCACGAGTGTTCGACTTCAACTCCTTTTTCACACTTCATGGATTGTGCTAGCTAGTACCTTGAGAACCATTGGCATTATTGGTGGTTTCTCTCGCGCTTGTTAACGGTTTTCATCATTGACCAGTAATCAAGCGATTTTCTATCATGCTCGACCTCAGCGCATCCATTCGCATGTTAGGATTTGTACTGTGATCGGATGGGTTCAAGACCCTGAACTCAGATTGCATATGCTTGGGCTGCGTGGATTGGTTTATGATTACGTGACTCATTGATGGATGGCTTGGACCATACTTGAGTCTTCATGGATGGTTGCGACCATACCTTTATCATCATCATGGTCTCATTAGCTGGATGGCTACGTCCATACCACAGACCTATTTTGTATGTCTTTTGGATGGCTGCGCCCCATGCCTAGACTACGTGTACTTCATTATCAGAGATATCAGTTGTACTTATATGCGGGTTCTTCCAGATGGTGTTACAGCTCAACCAGTTTCGTAAAGCATTTCACCCCTCCCTCTCTCTTGGGCTTCATAGTTTAGGGGGCATCTGTTACACAGTAATTTGTCACTGTCTTCTCTCCAGTCTTCCTACTGTGTCATGTGTCCAAGTCATACATGCTCATATTAGACAAATTCTCTCTAATGTTAACAAATGACCCACTTTTCCAAAGGTTTCTGCCTCATCGCATCTGTTGGCTAAATAAACGCGTTGAAGGGCACTCCTAAATAGTCCATAAGCGCTGCCATCGCAGAAGTACACTTGATTCCCGCGATGGTGCAATTTTAAGTGCCAGCGCAAGGTCACTTGTAATATTTGGCGATGACCTGACTAGCTACGTTATTCAATAGCGATGTCAGTGCAGAAGATCAGTTATGTGCCTGCGATGATCCAGATTGGGCGAATTTGTTCCAACAGTCGGCCTTCCAGATGACTCCAGACCTAGTTGTTGGCATAGTTTATGTCGCCCTCCTTTCTCTGGCATGGTTGTTCCATCATTTGTGCTACCTTCCTTGGAGATAAGCTCATTCTTCCACCTTTCATTGAGACTCCTTCTCTTATTTAAACTCTCACCATTTCTATGTGCTACTAGTTTTTTTTGGGATAGTTTTTGGAATGGTTGCTGATAGTTGGCTAGTGGAGCAGTGATGTTAGTGTTTGTGAGTTTGCTAGATAGTTGGTGTGAGTGTGACAAGTGTGATATTGTTGATAGCTTGAGGAAGGTTGTGAAGTGCCCTTAATCTTGTGTAAAACTGGTGAGTGAGAGAGACTTGTATGTTGGGAGATCCATCTTCAAAGAGTGAATGCTTAAGGAACATGCTGGTTGGATCCCTCTGAGAAGGCTTGTGACGTCAAGACTTTGGTTGTAAGCTTACTCTTATTTCATTATTAATGCAATCAATGATGTTTTCCTATGTGTTTTATGTAATGTACTTGATAGCTCATGACTTCTTGACTTTGTGAGTAAATAGATCATTGTTGTTCCGGTTATGTGCTTTGTTGTATTTCCTTTGCATTGTTTCAGGTTGATTACTCATTAGGAGAAGGAAGCGGACGCTGGAGCAACGCAACGGAACTCCATCGACCACCGGTTGACGTAGGCCTCCAACTATGATTGTTTAAGGGAAGCTATTGTTGATCTATCCTTGTTTGTGACTAGACCCACTCTAGGGCTATAGGGGTTGCCTCTGTTCGCAGAGGGAACACTTTCCTGCATCACACTATGGTAGGGAATCATGTGCATTGGATGATAACCAAGAAGCTCAATAATTGACCACCCCCACGGGACGAAGGTAACCATAGTGACCAATCATAGGAAAACACCCTATAGTACTCGCTATGGGAAATAATTGATTCTCTACCCCACCTTTCTCTAGACAACATTGGTTGTGGTGATTGGATCCAATCAAGTAAGAAGTCTTTTGGAAGGCCATTTGAAACAATAGATATAGGACTTGTTTGAGGATTTAGATCACATAGAGGCTAGAGGTCACTTTTATTTGGTAAGACGTGTTTGCTTGAATTAGAGTAACATATTAATATAGTTAGTTTACACTTGGCACCACTGCACTAGGTGTTTACGTGTTGTTTGTTGCTCTTTTTCTCCTATCATCACCTTTTAGTCTATTGAGTCATCATTTTCCTTACATCATTACACCCCCTAGGCATTTTTTATGGAGAATTTTTGGCCTTCACCCCGAGTTTCCTTTAGGACATATTACTCCTCCCAGTTGAGTTAGAGTTCATCCTCCTAGTGATCCATTGAATCCCCATACTGACTTTGGTTCTTCTGATTCTTCTATTCTTTCCTTTGATTCTACGTCCTCCCAACCCCATACCACCACCATACCAGGCACCAACATGAGTGTGGGAAACCAAGGTGGTAACCAAGGTAACCCCATAGGCGAAACCTCTACGAGTATGGTCACCAATCCCCCATTACTCCCTTATATGTCTAGTTTTATCCTTCCTTATTTCAACCAACTCATAAACGATCCTATTCTCCATGACCCCTATTTGTATGTTATACCTACCAAGATTCCTTCTAACATCCACAAGTTTGAAGGTAATCCTAGAGAAGACCTCACAAATCATGTTTGTTCTTTTCATATGTGGTGTTCATCTAATTCCATCATTGAAGACTCCATTCATCTTTGTCTCTTCCAACAGACCCTTAATGGAGCTACTGCTAAGTTGTATGTCGACCACTTGCATGCCTCCCATTCAGCCTTCACGACTCTTGACACATATTTTTTTCATATTTCCAGTTACCCCTATGATATGACATTGATACTTAACTCTTAACCTCTTTTCGTCAAAATTCTGCCACCCGACTATCTAACCATGTTCAAGAATGGCATAGAAGGAGAAGCATGTATAGAACCTCTGAGTTTGAAGAACGTATCTATGTGGATTAGTCCCTTAGAATTATTTTGGCCCCCATAGGTAAAGATTTCACGTCCCACTTCCCCGAGTCTAAGGAAGAAGTGCTCCAAGTAACTTTGAAATATGACCTAATCTATGCACAATCAACATACGTCTATACTATCCTTCCCAATATGCTTTGGCTTGGTGCTACGAATTCACCAATGGCATCACTTGCCACTACCGGTATCATTGTATCCCTTTCACACCCTCAACCTTCAACATATCCTAAGCCTCACATGAATTATGGTCAACCCCAAGGGGGGACTAGTTCCACTTACACTTACCCCCCTCCTAATCCTCTATGTATCAATGCTTACCAGAGTACAAGTGCATCATATACATATTCCCATCCGCATCAGTAGATGTTAGGGCCAGTTGTTTCTCCACCTTGTTATCCCAAAATTGTCACTAATCCTTTTTATCCTTATGCACCACCCAACACTCTAGCCCCTTCGGCACTAGTGCTTCAACCTCCCATGCCACCTCCACCTCTGCCACAACAAAAACCACCTCCTCAATGCTAATTGTATGCTTAGTAGAGTGAAACCAATCCCCCCAACCCCAACTGAAAGAATAAGGGGAAGGGTAACCAAAACCAGCCATATCAAGGTAACCAAGGCAACTAAGGTCCACCACCTAATGTCCCTCAATGTGACCAGTCTAATCCCACAACCTAAAAATACAGTGAAAAGCAAAAGAAAAACAAGTCTCTTCATATGAATAAACTTTATGCTTGTTGCAAAGTATTTGGCAATTATACTCACGAGTGTCCCATTTTACCTCATATTCACTAAGCATCGGAAGCTCAAGAAATTACTTCTACAAGACCTCAGCCTCTTTCTCCACCTTCTTCCCCTCCTTCTTCATCACAACTAACTATGCTTACAAATCCTTTTCCCCATTAGGTATATGTAGTTGCCCAACCCACACACGGTAATGCAGCTCCTAAACCTCCACAATCTGGCCAAAACAATTACCATATCCTCATCATGAATTATGACGAAGTCAACACTGAACAAGTCAACCTCCAGAATCGGTCGTGCCAATATGACAAGCCCCCTGCAAATTCAGTGACTGATTCCCAAACTAAATTTTTCACTAATCCTTTGTCATCACTAAATGGTCCCTTATAGATCTCTCTACCTAAAGTCGTGGTCCCCTCCTAAATCCCTGAAGGACCATTACATTGAAATGTTGCTTCTTCTAAAGTTTCCCATACATATACCATAGCAGATGACTTAGTGTAGTCCCCTGCTGCCATGTCAATGTTACAAGTCCTCCAAATGTTCCCATCCCAATGGAAAGCTCTACTATTTTCATTAGGCATTCTGGATCTCTCTGAAAATCATCTATTTTCTTTGACATTGACAAAGTGGAACATCCCCCCTTCCTTCCTTAGTTCCCTTTGAAAGACCGGTCTCAATAAAGAACACCATGGTCTAATGTTGTATCATAGATGAAGGTGCCTCCACCTATGTCATGGTCCCTAGTGTATGGAAGCGACTTGGTTCCACTGACCTATCCCCATCCACTATCACTTTTCGTGCTTCGAACGGTCATCCCTCACAACGCCTTGGTCTATATCATAATTGTCCCATTACTATTGCTGGAAAGATTGTCTTGATTGATATCAAATTCATTGATGTCCCATTAGATTATAACATCTTTTTACGTCGTAGTTACACCTATGCCATGTATGCTCTTGCATTCACTATCTTTCACTAGATGTACTTTCCTCACAATGGAAATATCATCATTATTGAACGATTGACTTAATATGACCCCCAATCTCATACATTTCCTCAGAACACTACCTCAATAATGACTGGAAATAGGATTATCACTTCCTTTACCAATGTGTCTCGTGGAGTCTATAAATATTCAACATTTCTTGGGTATTATTATGGCCCACTGCCTACCTCCTCTAAGCCTAGCTTGTCTAGTATTTTATTATTTCAGGCATCACGGGCTGCCAACAAGCAGTTTAGTATGCCTTCACAACAACCAACCCCTCCTCAACCACCTTCTCCCATCTTGATGCAGCCTTCAGTTATAATTCCTCCAGGTCTATTTCCTTCTACGAGTATCTCTCTCTACCCTTTTCATCCTAGAACCATTCCCCCATCTCTTAACAATCGAGGAGCAGTTCCCTCATATCAGATACATTTCTTATTCCCTCCACTAGGAACCTTTTCTACCATTGTTATGGCTACGTTGATTATACCTAACATTAACTTGGGGATCCCATTATGGTACATTGATCCTCCTCTAAACACTCCTAATCAACTCAAACCTTACACAATTGTGACCCTGGTTCAACCTGTTTTTCCTACCCCTTCCTTTGCTTCACTTCCACAACAACCTCAATAAGAATCCACTCTTTTTGTGAAAGCCTGTGGTGAGGGGGGGAAAGCCTAGAAAAAGCGACCCAAAGACAAGGCATCCCAACCAACTCCCACTCCTCCTAATCTATCAAAGCCTTCTCCTCCATGCACTTTGTGTCATTTTGTTGGGCATACTACCAATAATTGTCTCGAGCTCCCTCATATTAAAAATGTGGTATTTGATACCTTTTCTAACTCTAACATCCCTGAGGTCCATGTCACCTTACGTAATTCCACTAAGAAGAAAAAATCCTTATGAAAAAATTACCCTTGTGCTTGGTGTGATAATTATGGCTATTCTTCCCATCATTTTCCCTATATTGAAGATTTGTGCGATACACTTCAAGTTCTTTACGAGTTAGATGTCAGTCATAGCGATTCTACTTCCCCTCTACCTGCGGGTTCTGGTCCCACTCTTATCTGAGAACAGGAGATTTCCCAACCCATCGTTGTGACTCACCCCTCCTGATGTTGAGATGACAGACAATTATGCCCTTATTCTCTACTTGTCATCATCCATGGGATCGACCTATTGGGACCCTCTTGGATTTTCCTATTGTGATTCGGTTGAACCTTCTTCCGTGAACATTTTGGTCTCAACATTGATAGATGTTACATCTACTAGTCCTTTGTCCACCCCTTTTGATGATGTGCATGAGAACATGATATGTAATGAATATGTCTCATGTAGACCATCTTCATGATGTGATTTCTCTTCCTCCTATCGTCCTTCACTCCGATGAATACATCATGGAATTCAAAACCACCCCTGATTATCCTTGGGATTATATGTACCATCATGAGTACTTCCTTTCACAGCAAACCCATGATCAATATGTTGCGGAGTCCAAAGACTTCATCCACAGTGAGGTCGATTAGATCAATAAACCCTTACTTCGAACCCATGAGTTTGAACCGCATCCTTATTGTGGCCATTACGTTGCTACTCAATGTTTGGGTAAGGGCTCATACACTTTCGCAAGTCTAGGAGAAGAAACTCACCATCCCTCCTAGTGCATATGGTAGTGTTGATTCTAGTGCCATTATTCTTCCCCATGATGAAGAAATTATAGAGTCCCATATCACTCTAGATCACCATGGGAATGATCCACTAAATCATTCCTCCATCTTCCATCAACAACCTAGTCCGTTATGCATTGTTGTTTTTCAACCCTAGTCTTGTCTAAGTGACCACCAATTCATTCTATCTGAAGTTGATATTTTGTATAGTGACATCATGTATGCGAACCCAGAAATTCATTCCATTTGACTTATATATGTCGTACCAAATGAGATTAGTAACCCACCCTTTCCTTTCTCTAACTCTATCTATCCATTCTTCCCATAAGAATACAACCATAAACAACAAATGGCAAATCACATCATCAAAATTTATTTACAACCTACTATTCTAAATACCTTTGGCATTTCCATAGTATGCTACATCCATCCATCCTCTTGCACTTAGTGTGATCTGGAGGATCAGAAAAGAGAAAGTTATTGGTTTAATAGTTTCTTGAGTATGCTCTCTTCTTGCACCTAGAGTGACCTGGAAGATCAAAAAGAGAATTATTAGCCCGACTTGAAAAAAATAAAAAAAAAATAAAAAAAATGACATGCATAGAGAAAGAGATTCTAGGGGAAGGTTTTTAGCTAGAACCAAGAGTTCGATTTTTACAACTCCATCTACTTCAAGGAATAGACAAGAGACACCTCCATCATCTTCAACTTACACTCCTAGCCCTAGGATTCCTGGAATTCAAGAGGCAGGAGTCAACTCTCCCACACCTTCCATCGAATCTAAACTAGAAAGAGATCCTTTCCTCCCTTCTACAGAGAGACAAATTGTAATTGAAGAAGTAGAATCATCTGAAGAAGAAGAGGGAGAAATTCCTTCTCATTCACCCTTGGTAGAAGAACCAGAAGACTCTGAAGTCTCCAGGGAAACTACCATGACAGAGGAAGGAGCAACTGGATTTGGTAGAGGTAGAGGTAGAGGAGGAGGAGGAAACAATGGAGGAGGTAGAGGTAACATTGGGGGAAATAGGGATGGGGATAACTCATTCGGATTTCCTATAGTCGATGAGGACTCCCGAGCCACAATGAAAAACATCTCACCATCTGTCCTCCCAAACTTCCATGGGTTAAGGAATGAGGACCCTGAAACATTTCTATTTGAGTTTGAGGTCGTGTGTTGAACTTATGATTATCTGGAAGACTCTCAAAAACTCAAACTGTTTCCTTCAACATTGAAAGGAGCAGCCTTGAAATGGTTCATGGGATTACTCACTCAATCCATTAGGACTTGGAATGATATGAAGCAAACATTTTTGGATAGGTACCTGGACTATTGTATGCCCACCAATCACAAGGATGAGGTATTCAAAATGGTGCAAAGAGAAGATGAAAACTTGGAGGATTTACTTGAAAGATTTCAATACAACCTGAAAAGAGCAAAAATGAGTAACTTAGATGAGGAGACCTTGAAAGCCCTTCTATTAAAAACCATTAGAGATGAATGGATAGATATTTTGAACATGATGGGAAAGGGAGATATATCTCAACTTCCACTTCATGATATAGCAGAGTTATGTGTCCATCTCTCAAGGGGGAAATCTAAAACTCAAAAAGGGCCTAGAGATCCTTCTCTCATCAGAGCAAACAAATCTGCAACTGGATCAGTAAGTAGGGCTGAGATTGGCAACATGCTTGATGAATTCAAAACTAACATCTTAGGGAGTCTTAGTGAGCAACTAGACACCCTTAAGATTCACAATAAGCAGAAAGCAGAGCTGAGGCTTTGGCCATCTTTTGCCCAAAGTGTAGGAAAAAACATGCTCTAAGGGAATGTCCCTTGGATGCAAAAGTTGTAGAAACATGTGTAATTTGTTCAGAGAATCATGAGACCAAGGATTGTCCTTCAATTCCTGGGCTCAAAGCTGTCTTTCAAGAAGATCCAAATACAATCGAATCTCTCTGTTTTGTTGCAAGGAGACCTTGGCAGGGGCAACAAAATCAAGGGTTTAGCAACTCTATGAATTTTCAACCCCCACCAAATTGGAATCCTTGGCAACAACCTTGGTCCCAACCTCAAAATCCTTTTCAATCATGGGTACAAGGTATGCAAAATCCTTATGGGAGATTTGCTCAATTTTATCAATATCCCCCATCTTTTCAAAACCAACAAGCTCCACAACTTCCAAATCAAAATCCACAACTATCATTGCCATTTCCACAACAACAACAACCTTCTCAACAGAACCCAAATTCTCAACTCTTGCTTCCATTCCAACAGAAGTCAAATCAACTTCCTTCCCAGCCATTGCCAAACCCCAATAATAAAAACCCTCAAAATGCTTATATGGTAGAAGGACAACAATTTCCTACCTATATGATTGTTCCTCTCAATGATGTACAACTCAGATCTGGTAGAATTTTAGATAATCCTTCTATAGATGCCCAAAAACAAGACATTTTTGAGGAAGAGTCTCTTGAAGCCAATAAAGGTTCTGAAGCATCTCTTCAAAACCCAAACACTCAAAAAGAAAAAGAAAAAGAGTTAACCCCCACAACTCCCATAGTTGAGAAACCTGCATCTTTATCCACACCTCCTTTTCCTGAAAGATTACAAATTGACAAAGGAGTGGAAAAACAAATTTGGTTGCCTGACTATAATTTTCTAGATGAATTGAAGAATGTCTGTATCAAGATTCCCTTGTTACAAGCCATTAAAGAGATTCCTATTCTAGCAAAAACAATAAAGGAGTTGAGCCTTAAAAGACCAGGAAAGAAACCAAGAGACACAAGAAGAATCCACCTGGTAGGAAAAATTGCAGATATGATGATGGGTAAAATTACCATGCAGAAGTATATAGATCCCGGTAGTCCAATTGTCAAAACACATATCAATGGAATTGAAATTCCAAATACTCTGATTGATTTAGGGGCTGCTATCAACATTATGAGTAGACAGACTATGGGACAGCTAAAACTTCCTAATCTTCTCTTTACACCTACTTTACTGCAACTTGTAGATCGATCAATTATCAAACCAGATGGTGTATTAGAAGACATTCCAGTCTCCTTAGACTCATGGGAATATCCAGTGGATTTCATGATTTTAACTCCCAAGAGTAATCTAGGAGGACATCCTCTCATCTTAGGAAGACCTTGGCTAGCCACAACTGATGCTTTCATCAATTGTAGGTCTGGGGATATGTATATTTCTGATGGTAATTCGACAAAGAAGTTCAATCTGTATCCTCCAGCAAAAGCAATTACAGAAATAGGAGATAATGAGTGGGTTGATGATGAAGATACTATACAACCTGTCTTTACCATTTCTGAGATCAGTGAAGATAGTCAAATTCTGAACACATTAGAAAACTTTGAACCATCTTCAGAATATGACCACACACAATTTCAGTTGGATTCTGACATTGAGTGTCTATCATCTAGACAAATGTCTCTTTTCTCTATGGAAGAGTTTGGTAGTTCTGCCATTGAGATTTTTCCAGGAAAAACATTGAATATCAACAAAAACTTGGAAAAATCACAACAAGAAGAGCTAACCAAAATCTTGCAAAAACATTCTACTGCATTTGCATGGGAGTATACCGATATGAAAGGTATTGACCATAAGACTTGCATTCATCACATCTACATTGAGGAAAACAGTAGGCCAATCAGACAACCTCAAAGAAGGATGAATCCAAACCTTAGGGAGATAGTGAAAGAAGAGCTCCAAAAGTTACTTAATGTAAACTTCATTTACCCCATTTCAGATAGCTGGTGGGTTTCTCCTTTGGTTATAGTACCTAAAAAGAATGGTAAATGGAGGGTTTGCATTGATTACAGAGAATTAAACAAAGCAACTTTGAAGGATCACTTTCCTTTACCCTTTATTGATCAGGTATTAGATACTTTAGCAAGCAAAAAATATTTCTCATTTTTGGATGGTTTTAGTGGTTACAATCAGATTCAGGTAGCACCTGAAGATCAGGACAAGACCACATTTACTTGTCCATGGGGAACTTTTGCTTACCGAGTACTTCCTTTTGGATTATGTAATGCACCCGCAACATTTCAAAGGGCAGTACTAGGAATCTTTTCTGATCTAATTCATGATTGTGTAGAGGTTTATATGGATGATTTTACAGTTTATGGTAATTCATTTGAAGAGGCATTAGAGAATTTGGAAAAAGTCCTTATAAGATGTAAAGAAACAAACCTTTCATTAAGTCATGAGAAATGCTTTATGATGTTTACTGAAGGGATTGTTTTAGGACATCATATTTCAGGAGATGGGATTAAAGTTGATAGATCAAAAGTTGAAGTCATCTCCAAGTTGCCTATTCCAAATTGTGAAAAAGATGTTAGAAGTTTTCTTGGATTTACTGGATATTATAGAAGATTTATTGAAAACTTCACCAAAATAGCATCTCCACTCTTCAAATTACTTACAAAAGACTGTGAATTCAAGTGGGATCCTGATTGTCAATCTGCATTTGAAACTTTAAAAACAAAAATATCTGAAGCACCCATTTTGAGAGGGCCGAATTGGAAACTTCCTTTCCATATTTCTACAGATGCTTCAGATACAGCTCTAGGAGCTGTGTTGGGTCAAAAGGATTTAGTTCCTTATGCCATTTACTACACCAGTAAAAATTTGACTCCCACTGAGTTAAGTTATACTGTGACTGAAAAAGAGTTCTTAGCTGTTGTTCATGCAATCAACAAGTTTAGACATTATATAACAGGCTATGAAACTTTTGTCCATACTGATCATTCTGCAATTAGATATCTCATGAACAAACCTGTTACTAATGGCAGAGTTACAAGATGGCTTTTACTTTTACAAGAATTCAATATTACTGTGTTAGATAGACCAGGGAAACAAAATACAGTAGCTGATTTCTTGTCTAGAATCCAAAATACTAACGAAGATTCTCTTGTAGAGGATAAGTTTCCAGATGAATATTTGTTTGCAGTAACTACTAAAACTCCTTGGTATGCAGATATTGCTAACTATTTGGTTACAGGGAAGCTACCTCCACACTTATTTCCTAATGAGAAAAGGAAAATTATTCAGGAGAGTTCAAATTATTCATGGATTTCTAATAAATTGTTTAAAACAGGGCTAGATTGTGTGATCAGAAGATGTGTGCGGGAAGATGAAATGCCTGACATCCTCAAGGCATGTCATGATGAACCATGCGGTGGACACTTTGCTGACAAGAGGACGGCCTATAAAATCCTTTCTTTAGGATATTATTGGCCTTCTCTCTTCAAAGATGCAAAACAATATGTTAGAAGGTGTGACAGCTGCCAGAGAGTTGGGAGACCAACTCTTTCAAATGAAATGCCATTACAGCCACAGGTACTCATCGAACCCTTTGAAAAATGGGTTTTAGATTTCATTGGACCTATTAATCCACCATCTAAACAAAAGAAGTATATATTGGTTTGCACTGATTATGTTACTAAATGGATAGAAGCCAAGGCATTGCCTTCTGCCACTGAAAATTCAGTTGTTCAATTTCTTTTTGAGGATATTTTTACTCATTTTGGTGTCCCAAGAGAAATTGTAACAGATTAGGGAAGTCAATTCACATCTAATTTGATGGAGAAGCTGATGGAAGAATACAAAATCAAGCATAGAAAATCTACTCCATACCATCCGCAAGCAAATGGCCAAGTGGAGTCTACAAACAAAGTCCTTGAGAACATCATCACCAAAACTGTTCATCTACATAGAAGAGATTGGGAAGAAAGGCTTCCTGAAGCCTTATGGGCCTATAGAACTACATGGAGGAATACAACAGGACATTCTCCCTATGAACTTGTTTATGGGAAAGAAGTCCTGCTCCCCATTGAGTTTCAAGTCAAGACTTTCAAGATGGCAGTTCAGTTGGGGATGAATCTATCAGAAGCCCAAAAGCACAGAATGGAGCAGCTGAATGAGCTAGATGAAATAAGACAAGATGCAATTTTAAGGACTGATCTAGTTCAGCACCAAAGAACTAAGTGGCATGACAGATATATCAAAGAGAAAAAGTTTCAAAAGGGAGATTGGGCGTTACTGTTTGATTCCAAGTTTAAAGACTTCAAAGGAAAATTTCAGACTCATTGGCTTGGACCATATGAGATTGACGAAGTCTTTAGCAATGGAGCAGTTCGAGTCAAGACCATTGATGAGTTTCAAACTCCTCTCATTGTGAATGGCCACCGATTGAAAATTTATCATAAGCCACTCTCAAAAGAGGAATTTGTCAAAATGTTTCAAGAAAATTCTGCAATGAGGCTGGTGGAGAGGAATCCTTCTCCTCCATCAGCCTAGTCTTTGTTTCTTTCAGTTGAAAAAAAGAAAAAAAAAAAAAAGAAAAAAAAAATCTTTTGTATAAGCCTGAAAACCAATCATAGATTGGCAGTCTTATACAGAAAATGTAGAGTGAAAATCAGGGGCACCTGACACTTTATGTTTTCCAAAAAAAAAAAAAAATCTCTCTCTCTTTCCATCTTCACTCCACCTCATTTGCCATTTCAGTTCATCCATCTCATTTTCATCTCCATCTTCACTCCACTTCATTTCCATCTCATTCCACTCATTTCATTTCATTCCATCAATAAAACTCCCTCTCAGGTCTATTTTATTTAGTTAGTTCTCCTCTAACTATCTTTGTGTAGTTAAAGGGGTGTTGTCTTAGTTTCCGCAGCTGGAAACCGTTTCTGCAGCCAGAACCAGTTTCCGCAGCCAGAAACGATTTCCGCAGCCAGCATCACTCTGTCTTTACAGCCGGCATCACTCTGTTTTAAAAAAAAATCACAGTCAAAGGTTAGTGTCATCATCACCAAGTGCAGCAAAGACATGGGGCATCTTCAAGATCAAAGAACAACAATGGGTCAGAAGCCTTAATCAAGAAATGATAAACTTCCAAAGGTATGATCAAAAATCTCTACCAAATAACAATTCAATGTCATTATTATGCATAGTTATTAAACCATGGCAAGTTCCACTAAATGCAATGATTTGATACGGCAAGCCCCATACCACTCCTCTTCCACGATGTCATTCCACACACCTTATTCATTTCTAACGGTCCCATGATCATTCTAAATTTAAACTCGAGATGGACTGCTCTCCCATTTATTGGCCATACTTTTGAGACGTGACCTACTGTACTATGGCTCTCCTTCACCATAATTTCCGCAGCCGTCTGCTGAGACGTGTGCGCAAGTCATCCGATCCAAAAGGACTCAGCCGTTATTCTGCCCATTTATCACTTCACTCCCGCATGCATTCGATGTTGAACTCGTTACTGTTGCTTACCCTTTACTCCCTCGGTACTCATACCATTCCCTGTTCTCCATTTCTGCTGCATCCACTACAGCTTGCTCCAAACCCTGGCTACAGTCACCACATACATCCTGAACTTTGATTACGGCCACTCCAGTTACCCTAAGAATCCCGTAATCAGCCCATTTTTTTCCTGAACCTTCATACGCAGTAGAATTTTCAGTCGGAATTTAAAGCCGAGAATGGGAAAACTACTAAGAGCTGAACCGGAAGGACCAAAATACCTGGAGGGTTATCCTCAAACAAAGGAGTCGTTGAAGAAAGCAAGGTGGCTGAGATTCATTCAAAAGTTCAGGGGCTATAACAAAGAAGTGACTAAAGCCTTTGCACGGTCCTTTAATGGACACGCAGTGGAGATAGGAGACTTAAAATTTACAGTGACCAAGGCCACAATAGCAGCTGCAACAAGTCTCCCACAAGAAGGTGAAAGGTGGTTCAAAAACAGAAGTGTGGACGATCAAGGATGGAGAATCATGCTCCAAAACCCAGGTATGGATACCTCTGTATTTACAAAAGGAATCCCTGTGCATGCAATAAAATAAGAATGGTCCACTCTGTTATTACTTATCCAAAAATTTATCACATGCGAGGGTCGTTTTGGTTCCATGTACATGTATCATGCCAGGCTAATGATGAATTTTATGGAAAGTTATACCCTTAATTTGCCTTATTTTCTGTTATCAAGCTTGAAGAAAATGAGCTCTACTGTTCAAAAACACGTAGGCAATATTGAACCCCATCTTTACCATCACGGGTTCATAAAAATCCTTATTGAAGATCAATTGAAAAACACTAAGGATACTTGGGAAAAGTTTTTGACAAGAAACCACTTCCAAGAACTGACTGAAGCCTTTGGAAGCAGTTCCCCAAAAATTCCAGAGAGAAGTAGGAGGAAAGAAAAGAATATTACAGCCCAAGACTCTCCTACAATAGACATTCAGGAAACTATTCAGAAAGAAGAAGAAGAGGGAGCTAAAAACAAGAAACAGAAGAAGGACAAAGGCAAAATAACCATTCAAGAAACCTATCCATCCCCTGAACCATCCATAGAGGAAGATTCTCAAACTTTGGCAGAAAGATTAGTACATCTTCAAGCTGCTGCCATAACAAAGAAACAAAAAGGAAAACAGAGTGCATAAGAAAAGAGCACTAGTCCACACGTGAGGAGGAGCAGTAGGCTAAAAGGAAATAAGAGTGTAGCCCAAGAAAAACAATCACACTTTATTGATTTAGGTGAAGAAACACCTGAAAAAGCTCCAGCTCAGCCAGACATTGAGTCAAGTCCTCCACGTGATGAAAGCCCTTTTCGGCTAGAAAAAGAGGACAATCTTCCTCCTCCACCAGATTTTGATTTTGAGACTAGCCCAAGAAAGACACCTGAAGTAGATCCTAATCAGCAAGAGGTATATAACTACCTAGAGTCCTTGGAACAATCAGCTGCAGGACCAAGCACCACCTTGCCACTTGATGCACAAGTACAGTCTTTAAAACAGGAAGTGTTTGAATTGGAAGTCCTAAATAGGCACATCAAACAGGAAAACGAAGCACTCAAAGAGAAGAGTAAGGTAGACAAGATTGTCCATGATAACACTATGCTCCATTTAGGACTGTGGCAAAAGAAGAACAGGAAGCTGAAGAAAAAGTGTAAAAAGTTGAGCAGGGCATTGATTAATCTTAAGTTCAAATGTCTAGTCAAGAAACCAAGGACCATTTTAGCATCAAAGAGAAAGAGAAGAGGGCTAGATGTTCTTGCAGAAGCCTCAGAGCATATGGATTAAGGGAAAATAACTAAGTTTTGGTTGCATGAGGACATGCAACACCTTCACAGTGGGGGTATGTTGAGCCTTGAACCTGCACCTTCCTATACACCCTCTCAGTCTTCTTTTTCCACTCATTTCATCCACCAAGTTGATTAAGTCATTGTATTTTAGTTTAAAAAGGAGCTTTTGACATGGTTTTCTAACTACGCTGATGACTGTTGTTTGGTTTAGAATTTTTTTCAGACAGCTGCGGAAGCTTCTCAGTTTCTGCAACCGACACAGGTTTCTGCAGCCAGCACAGGATTCCGCAGTGGTTTTGTCAAACACCATGCTACAGGTGTCCTCTGAAGAAACGAGCCACATGGGCAAGTTACAGGAGTCAAGGACATGGAACGTGTCCCTCCAGATCATCCAACACGCCCATAAAAGCCCGCGGTCAAACAAGGGGAAAAGGATAGTCAACAGAAGTGTTCAGCGGTGGCACGGCTCTGCGTAGCTCTGTTTTTGAGCACGTGAAGCTACGTGGCACAGTCCTTAGCCACGAAGACATCCTGGTAGCATGAATCCAACAGCCATACCTCTCAGATTTAATAAACATGATGACAGTTACCTAGATCTGGGCTGAAGAGGATTTACGTGTCTCTGGCAGCGTGGTTAATAGTGTAGATTTAGTTAATTTGTTTAGCTTTCTTTCCTTATAAATAACGCGTCCATGAACGCTGAAAAAGTTAATCTCTTGTAATGTAATTCAAAGTTGTTGTATTTCCCCACTGCACTTTTACGTTGTTGTTTAATATATGAGAAGACTGGTTTAAACTTAAGCTTGTAGCTGTTCGTTGAATCGGCTGAAGTGGCAGAGGGCCCCTACTCACTAAAGCCTTGTACATTTGTCCTTTAACTCTTGCATTACTTTTTTTTTCCTGTTCATGTATATTAGTTGTACAGTTGTCATTTAAATGCTGCGTTCTATTTCATCATGTATATTAGTTGTACATAACAAAGCTTTTTGATTTCTGTTGATTTACATTTTCATTGCTGCTCTTTTATGGTTACAACTGATCAGTGTTTTCTGCAGGTTTTCTTAGGCAGCCCGAGGCAATTTTTCACCTTTTCTTTTTATAACTATTGGCATACGAGATCATCTTGTCTTTGTCATGACTCTTGTTTTCTGAAGTTTGATTTCCAGTACTGTCATTTCCTTAAGTTGTACATTTATTTTCTGCTCTTAGATATCATGTTATTCATCTGTTAACGGTTTCTTTCTATAATCAAATAACTTTATTAGGAACCAGAATATCACTCATTATAGCTTGATTTAGTTTGCTTTAGATCTCACATTGCTTGACTTGTTCATGATTGTTTCTCACAGGATAAATTAAGCTGAAAGGCAAAAGGTCAAGAGAGTTAAAGTAGTGCGATTAGTTTCTTTTATGCAGTTTAACTTCTTTTAGATTTCACATTGCTTAACATTTCATGATATCTTTTCACAAGGAAGATTGAATTGAAGAGTTGAAATAGTGTGGATTAGTTGTTCTTACTTTTAATTGAATTTAGTGTAGATTTCACTTTCATTTTCATTCAGCAACAAAGATACTGGGCCGATGTCATTAGTTCATTGTTTGATGTCTTTATTTCTTTTTAAGAATTGATTTCATTGCAGTTATTTTAAAGCTTTCTTTCTTTTAAGTTTTGAAAAACCACCTAGAGATCACCATAATCATCCATATTTCACTTGCTTTATCACCTTTTCATCATCTCACATTAGGGAAAGATAAATCCAAAAACAAACTTAAAAAAAAACCATTTGAGAAAAAATCGCGCTGAACCTTGGGTCTGAATTTTAGAGCTTTTCGCACGATATTTGCGGAGATATGATCTGAGGAAGTTGGTCTTTTTGCAGACTCCTGAATTACATTCAAAACAGGTGACCTAGGGAAAATCGTCATAACTTTCTCTCTGGGGATCGGATTGAAATTTCGTAAGAAGGTAAAGAAAGAGGATGGACTTTAGTTTCTTGTGTGTGTGTTTCAGATTCAAAGGTTGAAATAGTGACACGTGGCACTTCATACAAGTTCGCTCTTCTGGAAAGGTCTATAATCAGGTCATCTTGGGAGATTGTGCATAACTCTTCCTTAGAGAATCCAATTTGGATCAGACTGGTGGCATTGGAAAGAGGACATAGAGGGCTAATATAGCTCACAATTTCAGAACTTAAAGATCCAAAAGTACAGAGTTACAGTCGTTTCAAGGTCGAGCTCCTAAAATCAAGAAAAAGAAAGATGAGGAAGTTTGATGGCAAGGATCCCGCCACATGGATATTACAGATGGAGCAATTATTCGATCTCAATAATGTGCAAAACACACAAAAGGTATGTATGGCAACTGTATATTTGGAACCAAATCAGTTTGTATGGTATCAATGGCTTTTCTCTCGTAAACAATTTATCACTTGGGCAATTTTTACGGAAGAATTGATAGCACATTATGAAGATACAAAAAGCAACACTTTTTTTAGCCAATTGATAAGTCTCAAACAAAAGGGTTCAGTAATGGAGCACATTGAGGAGTTCCAAAAATTGAACATAAGGGTAAAATATATTCCAGAGGAGCATAGGATTGATGTGTTCATAGGGTCTTTAAAGGATAATATCCAACATGATGTTCGCCTTTGGGAACCTGATTCATTAGAGAAGGCATTCAGGTTAGCAAGAAAAATGGAAAGCAAAATTATGGCAACCAAGAAGCATACCACTCACAACTATAAAGATGGAAGTGTTGTTGCCCCTAGTCTTCCACAACCTATAAGGTTGACACCACAACAATTGGAAGAAAAAAGAGCAAAAGGGCTTTGTTACAGTTGTGATAGCAAATGCACTAAAGGTCATAAGTGTGCTGAGAAGAAATCATTTTACATAGAATATGAAGAGGAGGAAGAAAAGGATCAAGAAACATCAAAAGAAGAAGATATACGCCAGGACCCCACCCTAGAGAAAGAAGAAATGAATCAGACCATATCTTGTAAAGCATTGGCAATAATTACCGCTCCTCAAACTCTCAATATAGAAGGACATATCAAGAAGAAAAAGGTGAAAGAAGTGAAAGATCACATCAAGAAAGAAGAAATGAATCCAACCATATCTTGTAATTCATTGTTCGAAATTACCACTCCTCAAACTATCAAGGTAGAAGGACATATCAAGAAGAAAAATGTTCAAGAAGTGAAAGATCACATCGAGCATCAAGAAATGAATCCGACAATATCTTGTAAAGGATTGGAAGAAATTACCACTCCTAAAACTCTAGAGATAGAAGGACATATCAAGAAGAAAAAGGTTCAAGCAGTGAAAGATCACATCGAGCATCAACAAAAAGTTCTCCAACTTTTAGAGGATAACGCCACTTCGGTGCAAAATCAAACGAAACAACAAGTAGATCAACATCGTAGTGAAAAATGTTTTGATGTAGGTGATTTGGTATTTTTACTGCTACATCTCAAGCAAGCTATTTATGAGAAGGAAATGTTGGCGGTACTACATGCACTTAAAAAATGGCGACCTCACTGAATGGGAAGACTCTTCAAGGATGAGGATGTGGAAGCATTGTTTTGTGCTATTTATATTATCCAAACAGATTGGATAAACGAAGGAAGGGATGAATGGAAGAAGGACGAAGAATTATGGCCACTTATTCAAAAGTTGCAAAAGATACCAATTCAAACAATATTGCCAGAAATTGAAGAGGAAGGAAAAATCATATTGGAACCTGGAGCAATCACAGAAACAAGAACCTGACAACTATGAAATCGATCAATTTCAGAGTATCTCATCAAGTCAAAGAACTTACCCGCTGAATATTCCACATGGGAGGACAAGAATTTTATACAGAGGCATGAAGAACTACTCAAGCGTTGAGGACAACGCTTTTTGAAGGAGAGGGGCATGTTAGGCCGCTATACTACTAGTGTAACCCCTTATTGTTATTAGTGTAACCCACTTATTATATTGATGTACCCATGTAGTGCCCATATTGTTACTATTGTGCCCCATATAAGCCCACTATTGTTATTATTGTGCCCTTACATTATTATTGTTATGTCGGCTCTGATTATGTTATGACCCCTTAGACTCCTATATATAGAAAGGAGGTCTTTTCATTTGTATCATCCAAGAATTGTTCATTTATGTAATGTAAAGGAGGTTGCCCCCTCGAAGAGGCTGAATTCTAAGGCATTGATCTATCTTTTCTATCTTTTCTTGAGCTGGTTTCATAACACACATTCTGTCCCATTGATGACAATGTATAATGTATCATGTATCATGTACTTTGTAGCTCAATCCCACATTGTTGGGCACATCATTATTATCATAGAAAATTTTACGGCGAATGTTCGCCCTTTGGGGAAATTAAGGGGTTTTAAATTTTTAGTGGGCGAATATTTTGTATCATAGTACATTTTTACAAATCACCTCAAATAGCCCACCTTATTTTAAGGGAGAGAGTAAAAAAGGTAAATTTAGCCCTTGAAATTAGGAGTTACAACCTTCCATTTGCCCATTTTCAAGAATAGGTTTTATTTAAGTGAATCCTACGGGCCAAAGGCCCAAATACCATATTTATAAAAGAGGTATGGTAAATTAATAAAAATATAAATAAATGAGAGGTATGGTAAATAAATAAAACATTTTTTATATTTACTCCATAAGTCACCTTATATACATGCAAGGGTGTAAACAAATAAAAATATAAGTAAAGTGGAGGTATGGTAAATAAATAAAACATCTTTTTATACTTACTCAAAAGGTATGGTAAATAAATAAAAATATAAATAAACTAGATGCATGGTAAATAAATAAAACCTCTTTTTATATTTAGTCCATAACCCTCGTTCTATTTGTGAAGGCTCAAGAAAGAGGTTTTATTTAAGTGAATCCTATGGGCCAAATACCATATTTGTAAAAGAGGTATGGTAAATTAATAAGAATATAAATAAACGAGAGGTATGGTAAACAAATAATTTTTTTTTTTTTTTATATTTACTCCATAAGTCACCTTATATTTAAGGACACTCAAAAAATGCGTTATATTTAGGTGAAACCTATGGGCAAAATACTATGGGACAAATACCATGGACTAGATTGTTATTAATACCATGCAAAAAAACATTATTAACCCTAATATTAGTATTAATAAAAATAAAAATGGCACATGGTATTGACCCATGGTATTCACCAAAATGGCACATGGTATTGACCCATGGTATTCACGTGTAATGTAGCCTATTTAAATTGGGGAATTAAACCAACATAGATCCATCTTTACTCTGGATCTACTAACCCCCCAAGAGGTATCAAATATCGTGATATGCAAACTAGCATAGAGTGAAAAAATATTTGATCCGATGAAGAGTAAAAATGGATGTTGTAATTTAATGTATGTTAAACATTTTAGCTTGGTTAAAACAAAAATAAAAAATCAACTATTAATTTTATTAATTTTTATAAATTACTAATAGTAATTTTTAAGCTCCAGGTTTATGATAACCCATGGTATTGACCCATGGTAATACCATGGTATTCATGTGAGCATAGACTATTTAAAGGGGAAATTCTATCATCTTAGATCCATCTTAATTCTAGGTCTACCAAGTGCTCAGAGGGATAAATAGATTTCATCCCCCTAAGAGTGGTATGTGGAGTTAAGATGGATATAGGTTGGTTTTTATGATAATGAAGATATTAAATAGACTTAGGAAATTATATTGTAAAAACATCTTAAGGTGAATGGTTAAAGCATAGACATTGGACAAGTATATTTGTATACTTCTATTTTAAACTGAAACAAATCCAGGGTTAAAAGGAATGGATTGATTGCACTAGTCATCCTTCTATAACTTTCCAACATATGCTGGAGTAAACAGATTGTAATTTGAGTAATTTTTCTAATTGCAAACAGGAACATACTTGTGTATTGGCAGGGTGGTTACGGGCTCCCTAGAAGTGATGAATTTGAATTTTTCTTGGTTTTATATATAGTATTAGGTTTTTTCTCATGCTTTCTGTGAATGGCACGGGTGAATTTTATCCTACACCCACTAGGTTATCGATATGTAATTTCGGTAATTTTGATTTCAAAAGATATTTTAAAGAAATGCAATGATTTCATTTGTGTATTCAATAAATACAAGATTTTATAATTGAGTAAAATATTCGCCATGCCTGGTGAGAGATTTGCCAAAAAATTATATATACATATCATATTATTGATAAATCGCCTTCCATTTTTCCTATATACCATGGAGATTCGCCCATTTATTATACATGTAAATTTAGGGGGTGTTCTTAAAATTTTCCCTGATTATTATTTGTACTGATTTATCTCAGTGGTTATGGGTATACCTCGCTCGCCTCATTTGAGATCATGTAGTCCAAAATAAAAGGATACTTATATCATATTAGTAGGCCTCACCCCATCCATTTCTCCATCCTTCCTTGCATTGCTTCAACTATCTCTCCCTCTCTCTCTCTAACTCCCCTTTTGTGTCTAGTGGAAGTGTAACCTACAACATATTTCAAACATACGATTCTCTCTTGATGCTCGTATGTTGGGGGAAATTTTTTATCACCTAAAAAATGATCACCTATCCATTTCTAACTAGGTGGATCAAAATACACCGTGTCAGATTAATTTTACCATAGTAAAATCACTTTTAGCATAGGAAATAGTTTAGTAAACCATTTTTTTAAATTATTTCTAATTAAAATTTAAAAACCCCATGAGAATAATCGAATAAATAATTATTTATATAATTTTATCTATGAATATTTATTAAATCATTATTTGATAATTATTCCTTGTCACATTTGACTAAATTGCCTTGAAATAATTAAATAAATCATTATTTACTTATTATTCTTTAATTTTATTTTTAGAATAATTGTTAAATCACTATTTAATAATTTCGAATTCACATTTTTATTAATTCTCACAAAGTAATAAATAAATCATTTTATTTGTTAATTACTTCAACCATTTTCTAAATAAAGATATTTGACCATTTTGAATATCTTTTCCCTCTCCAAAAAATATAATAAAGTATTCCTAACGGCTAGATTTCAATATGGTCAATAATATTTTATTATTTTCCAATTCCTAATTTAGCTCAGTACTTTGTTATAAATAAGAGGGTTTCCATCCATTTTTCACTGTGATCATTATCATTTTCACCATTATGTTCTCACAACATTTGAGCTCCCACTTGAGTTCCATCTTGTTTTCTTAGATTTTTCTGCATATTTGAGAGAGAAAACAAGATCATAGAAGCACAAGGACATCACAAGGACCCATCCCATGGAGGGAGATATATAGACTCATATTGTAAATCTTCTTCACCAGGTGCTTGAATAAAATTATAATTCATTTAAACTCTTCTATTGAGTTATTAAACTTCTCTTTTCTATTGCTATATGTTTTGGGCTAGCATCAAATATTTTCTTACATGGTTTTATCATGTTTTATTGCAGATATGAAGCATAAAAGTGGTCAAATCTTATTGATAGGGTCACTTGTCACCAGTGACTTGAGTGAAGCATTTTTGGTACACATACTAAGAATTTTCATACTAACACTTTGAAATCATTGGAACATATCTCATGCCTTGGTTCTTTCTTAGCTTCACTAGATGATTAAAATTTAAATTCCCTAATCTATTGTGCTAGATCCAACTTCCATCAATATTTCCCAAACATATTTTTTCATTTTCCTCATTAAGTATGTAAACATTCCTTGGATTTCTTATTTCCTTTGAAAATACCTTCCTAGTGTTTTCATTTTTTGTCTCGCAACCATTAGAGTGAAAGGTGACAATATAACCATGGTTACACATCCGAATCACACTTAATAGGTTGTGTTTCGTTCAATATACATAGAGGATATTCTTAACCTTGCTATTTCCATTATTCAAACTGACTGAACCTTTACCAATGATTTTGCCTGGTGTGTAATTTCCTAAGGTAACACTACCATTCTTATATTATTTTAGTGATATGAATTTACTCCTGTCATCAGTCATGTGCTTTCAACACCCACTATCCACATACCATTAGTTTCCTTGATTCTAAGCATATGGAACAATGCCACACTTTTTTGCTTTTCTAACTTCTTCTTCCATGTCTTATTCTCTTCTTGTGCTTGATTAATCTATGGGGGCATTATAAGTATATTGGTTCTACATTTTGATTTTTATGTTCATAATTATGAAAATTATAACATTCAATGTGATCTACCAAACGAGCAAAGGTATTGTTACTTCTAGGGTAATTTCATTGTAAATTTGTAGAAATTATATCTCTATTCCTTGGGATCTGGTAAGAACCTTTATTTCGATTTCTAATGTGATCATTTTTAACATAATCTCTATATCTAACAAACTTACAACCAAATTTAGTATAAGAATATCAATAGCCATAGAATAGATTTTGGTACCTGGGAGAAAATGACCTTTGAGGAAAAGTTCTTATGATTTTTATTGACTTTGCTTGATTGGTTTACTTTTTATTTTCTCCTTTATCCTTTGGTGTATTTAAATTTATTTTATGAACATTTTTTTGCTGCATCTTAGCTTTGTTATTAGATCTCTTGAGCTTTTTACATTAGAATTTGAGATGTTTATCTTAATATTTCTTGGTACTTGTTTCTCCTTCATGACCCAAACTAGTGTTAATGAGGGGAGATCTTTGAACAATTAGAATTTCATTTAACTTTTCAAATTATTTAATATATTTTTAATTCTGATTCATTTGAGAGTTGGTCTTTTCTAATTCTATTGTAGTGGACACTATTTCTTCCTCTAGCTTCTCCCTTTCATTTTCCTTCTCCTTTAATGTTCTAGGAGAGTTTCTTCAATCTTCTTGGCTTCCTCTAACTATTTTCTTAAAATAATGAGTGATGAATTAGTAGATTTATTCCCTTTCTTGTCATACTTTACTAATAGATATTTTTTCTTCTCGTTCTTTTTATTGAGTTTTTCTATTTCTTCCAGGGCACTAATCAATTCACCTTCAAGATCTACATCACTTTCAACTCCTTTTGATTATGAATCTAATGTCTCATTCTAATTGACTTTAGTTTCTTGAGCAATATGATGATCTTATATATTCATGAGTAGAGGTCCTTCTTCTTCACTAGTAGATGTACATCTATCGCTTTCTTTTGATGTGTCATCATATTCTAATGAATAAATACTTTTCTTATTGATCTCATAAAAATATTTCTTATCTTTATATTTCTCTTTACGACCATTATCTTCTAGAAATAGATATGAAAAATTAGAAACATGATGACCTATATAAATACAATAGAGTGATGAATTACGTTTTTGTTCTCTATATCTTCCCCTTTTGGGTTATACTTATATTGTTTCCTTTGGTGCTATGGACACTGCTTCCTCTTGATCTCGCATTTTTGTTCTCATTTCATGTGCACTATGAGGTTCACACAGTTCATCAATATTCAGATCTTTTTCTTCCTTTATGCCACCTCTTCAATATAATTTTTTGCAACTTATCCTATATTTATTTTGCTATTTCATAATTCATAATCTCAGTATGCACTGAATTTGATAGGAAACATAATATGACATGCTTGTATTTACTATCACTCTCACATGTTAGTTTTCTATCTTTATCTATTGAAGTAGTTATAGGAGTAGTGTAACCATGGATCATATATTCCCAAATGTTTACACCAAGATACATTAAATAAAATTTCATTCTTCTCTTCCAGTAATCATACTTCTCTCCATTCAATAATGATGCTTCATCTTTGTACAATCCTTTCTAATTAACCATGGTCCCTTTAAGGTCTACTTTTAAGTGGTTAAATTTATTTTTTAGACACCTACTGCAACACCAATTGTTGGAAATTATGTTTATACTGAGAGGGGCGTTAATAAGTATAAATAAATTTTGAACAATCTAAACAATTATATAACACAACCATACAACAATTAAGATTCACACACTATGAACACAGAATATACGTAGGGATCCATTCAAGAACAAACCACAACATTTCTTTTGATTAGATTAATTGCAAGAACCAACTTCAAATTACATCAGTATTTGTAGGAACCCACATGTAGGAGACACCAATCCCCTTTTCTTTGTGAGCGCCAACTTATTGGAGACACCAATCTCCCTGATATTTACATGCACCAACCTGAAGGAGAAACAAATCCCCTAAACTTTATAGGAACCAACCTAATGGAAACACCAATCTCTCAATATTTACAAGAACCAACCTAAAGGAGGCACCAATCCCCAAATATCTATAGGTGCTAGCCTATTCTTCCACTTAGATCCATTTTTCATATATTTTCTGACACATATCCATAGGATTTTAAAATCAAATTACTCATACAAACTTCTTAATCATTCTTCAACTTCTTAGATCTACTTTGGACACTAATTCTTTGTTTTCATTTCCAGTCTAAACTTAATTACATCTGCAAGGAACCCATACAAAAATTCTTTAGCTTCTTTTGCAATCAGTTTATATCTCAGTGCCGCATCTCTTCAATTCGGGTTAGGTCCGATCTCAACAACATCACACATTGTGTGTTCTAAATTTAGATTTTCTATGGTCTTCACATTTGACCATCCTACACAATCTCCACTCTCAGGTTCCTTTTCCCTCACACACCTAACACTTCTTCAAGATATTTACTCTAATTTTATATTTTTGGCTCTTTCCTTTACCATGGGGTTAGATCCATAGTGTTGACACATGGTATCACATCTTCACTAGGTCACTCTGCCTTCTTGAATAGTTCAACATTCCATCTTCTATTCACACACCACAAGCTCATAGTTCTCTTACTTTTGTCTTTGACTAGATTTGTATTCTCTCATTCCAGCCAATTTTCTCTCTCTCTCTCTATGTACTCTCTATATCAACCATCTCTCTCTCATTCACTCTACTCCTCTTCTCTTCAAGATTCATCAACATGTTCAATCTTTACTCTCAACACACTTCTCCACTCCTTGCATGCATGTTGTTGTCCCTTATGCTTTGCAACAGTTCTCTAATAGCCCCAATAGTCTTCTAACAACCATAATCATTTGCTAATAGCCCATATTACTACTCTCTCCATAGATTATATCATTTAATATTTTTATCTAATCGGTCTATGCATTAACAAAACATTTTTTCCATCTTACCAATTCATTTATATTTAAAAACGGCCTAAGAGTGGTTAGGCACCTTTAACCTTTCTCTTCCTTCATATGGATCAACGATGTAATAAGGTGCTTAACATGCTATAGGTTCTCAATCTCATCCTTTTGTAATAACCATGAACCGAACACTCAAACAGAAGTGGACGTTCCATGTTCAGATTTCTATTCATGTTAAATTTTTGCCCTGAGAGATTAACATCTCCTTCCTCAAGATCAGGGGTTGGAACCTTAGGCTTAAAATATTTTTTGAACACATTCAAGGCCCAAATGGTTGGGGACTTGGATGTTTTACATACCCCTATATGCTTTTTACTCTCCAATGTTTGGTGCCTCAGTACCTCGAGATTTGTCAACATCTGGTTCTACTTCTAGATGGAAATGTATTTGTTACCTTGGCCAAGCACATGACACACTGATTTTTAATTGTTTCAACCTCTTGATGCTTAGTATCCCTATATGGGACCCATGCAAGCCATCAATTTGTTGTGCCACTAAACCTTAGGTTTCAACCAATTTTTTCAACATGATATACATATAAAAACCTCTCTAAACACAGTTCTGGCATGGATCCTTAGACCGTTGGGTTTTTCAATTCAATCCATGGTGGACCAACTAGGAGCTACCACATGTTCTTTTTTTCCATATCATGATTACCACATTGTACTCCACCAATTCATATCAGCCCAACCTTGGCTTTTTACATTACAAATGACACTTTCGTGCATGGTGTCTTGGTGCCCTAGGGAAAGACCAACCATATCTACATCATCTTCCAAGTCACAACCCACATCAACTAATGTGACTAGTCAGGGGTTTTCATGTGTCACTTGCAAGATGTCTATTTGGGTGACCAAAAATACCAAATATGCATGTCACATGTCATGTATTGTGGCTTCCACATCATAAATTTTTCCTCTTATCATCCACATAAACTTTCCACTTCACATTGGTGCCATGTCATACCGACTGAGGAGTTTTGGTATCCTAGTATAATTAAGGTTCCTTAACCCTCTCTGGTAGCAACTTAATTTTGTTTATTTAGTGTTAGACATAGATTATTGGTTGTGATTAAGACAGTTTAGGTTCACGACAAAGAATTATTTTCTAATTATAACAAATTTATACCCTTTTTGAATTTCATATGTTGAACTATGTTGTGCACCCTTCTATCGGTCCCTGGCCTATTAGGCTTATCTATACCCGACATGGGATCATACTAGTCCCCACTTCTTGGTGAGTCTATACCGACCTATTTTCCAATGGTGTGAGCCCTTCTACTAGTCCTTGGCCTACTAGGCTTATATATAATAGCCGGGTTCATGCAGGCCCCTGATTCTTGGGGAAGTCTATACTAGCCCATGCTCCAATGCTATGGGCCCTTCTACTAGTCTTTGGCCTACAAAGCTAGTCCATATCGAACTAGGCTCCAATCTAGCATATCAAAACTTTGACCAGGTTGGAACCTTTATTGATCTACCTCACTTAAAACATGTTTTTCTCATAATCCTTTTAGAGTTAGGAGAAATTCCACATATTGTTGGAAAGGTCTTAGAACTGGCTACTGTATCACACAAATTTCGTTCTCATTTGAGCTAGGTAACTAGACGAATTGATCCAGATTTAAACAGGAATGCAATAAATTACAGATATAACCATCCATACATAGATGTAGCAGAAATAATACTTCGTTTCATTACTGTAAAATACTGAAATATGCTTACAAACAGAAATGGAAATAAACTAGCTAGGGCGATGGTAGCTTATCTATAAGAAGATATGTGGTGGCTACATGCCTCTGAACTATCTTACAATGAGGCTCAAAGGCCTATTTATTGTTGAGAAACAATGGAAAACCCTAAACATCCAAAAACCTAACCCTAGGAGATGAAGTGCCAAACTATGGGCCCCGTTTTGGGAAAATTGGTACATCAACTTCCCAGGGTCGTAACTTTGGCATATGATCTTCATTTTGCATGCACAATACCTCATTAGAAATATCTATCCAAGGAATACAACTTTGGGAAGAGAAACATCGGTCCATGGACCCATGTTGCTCCTAGTTTTCCCCAAAAATGTCGTTTAGGGCCTTAAAACGGCTCCAGAAGTTTAGGACCCAAAAAAGTGCTAAAAATAGTAAACTGTGCTACAATTAAGGAAACTGAAAAGATGAAAGAAACAATGGCGGGGGTCCAAGTGGTAATGAGTAACGGGAGATACAAAAGCGTAGAGCACCGGGCAATAACAAACGAAGAGAGAGCCAGACTTTCGATTGCTCTGTTCTATAATGCGAGTATGGATGCAGAGGTGGCTCCCTCATTGAAGTTAGTAGATGAACACCATCCATGCTTGTACAGGAAGTTCATACACGAAAAATAAATTCTTTATTACATTTCCAGACAACTCAAAGGAAAACACAACCTGGTCAACTTTGCCAAAATTGATAGAACCAATAGCTAAGTTCAATAATTGTTTTTACGCAAATTGGGTTGTCTATTGTCCTCAGCAAAGATAATCTTTTAATAAAGGTTGAGGAGGTATGTGATAATAAATTTGTATGGTACAATGTTCTTAGTAAGAGAACAGTAGATATGTGAGGTGAAAGTTGTCTTATCCAATGTTGAGTAGGTATGTGATGTGAGTCCTTATAGAAAAATTTTAATATATGTAAAGTAGGTATGTGATGTGAAAGGTGTCTTTTATGGAGATTTTTTAATATTTATAAAGAAGTTATGTGATATGAAAATTCTTTTATCAAGTACATATGTGATAGGAAAGTTATTGTTTAATTACCTTGTTTGATATCTTTATTAAATAATATTATTTTTTAATAAAGTATGTGATAGTAGAAAGTTACTTTGTAAATATCTTTTTTAATATTTTTATTAAAGAATTTTATTTTTTAATAAATTATGTGATAGTAAAGTAATGTTGTATAATGTTTTAGTTTGACAACTTTTCAAGTAGAATCTTTTAATAAAATGTTGAAGAGATTGTTTAAATGTTTGGTTATATGAGTATTGGTAAAATTATAAGTCATAATTATTTACATGGTTGAATGTGTAATAGATTTAACTTAAATAAATAAATAAATAAATTTAATCATTTAAATTTACAATTCCAATAATTTTTAAACAAATTTAAAATAAAATTGGTTTCAAAAAGTGAAAAAAAAATTAGATATGTAATATGAAGTACATGTCCATAATTTTTATTTGATAATAAAAGTGGAGTACACTTGTCATATGAAATATGTTTTTTATTCAACAAAACGTTTTGAAATATCAATCATGGTATTCAAGTCATGTAATTTTGCAACTTTTTTTTTTGTAAGCTTAGTGGGAGTATATTTTCATCATGTCCAATATATCACCTCGTTGGGCTAGGAATGGAACCGCTAACATTTAACAGAATACCCAATCACATCACATCAAGGATTGCCTCACATCACATCAAGGACTTTCTTAACAAAATAGCAGATCATCGTCTATCAAGGATCTCAAGGACGTAATTTACCCACTTTTAATATTAAGAAAAAAGACTTTATTTAAAAAAATAGAGAAAAAGAGAAAATAAATAATCTAAACATATGATATCAAAGTTATATTGTGTGGGTGAAATGTATTTAAAAATATATAATTTAAATTTATTCCAATCCTAGTTTATTAAGTGTTGAAAGGTATTTAAAAACAACAAAAATGTGAATTTCTTTTTATTTACAAGATCTTGAGTTAAAATAAGATTTATGTTGTTGTTCTTTTCCATATTTTATATATTTATCTTTGGTGTACTTTCATTTTTTTTGTTAATTTTGGTTGAAAATAATTAAAATTGATGTGAAATAACAATACTTTGTTTTCTTATTTTCTCATATATATTTTTTGTTTGTAAGATTATAGTTCTATATTAATATTGAAAAAAATTGCAATGCATGCAAAAGAATAAAAAATATGTCTTTCCTTGACTTACCTAATAATAAACTAGACCAAAGATAATAGATAGAAAGTCTTACAACATGACCATAGTTAATAAGAATGCTAAAAATAAGCATAACATCCCATAACAAAAGAGTAGTAATTACGTACTATTACATGAACTCTCTAATAGAAAATAAAACATAACTATTATCAATAGCACATGTTATTACACCAACTGTCCAATAGAAAATAAAACATAACTATTATCAATAACATATTGAGTGTTAAGAATAAGGTAGAATGATACGTGTTTGTAGAGTAGGTTTCTCGAGTATTATTCTAAATAGCAGCCTTCATGTTGGCCATAGGATTATCTATGAGTTGATATTGTAAGTGAAATTCCTCCATGCGTAGGATAAGCTCCTCTTTTCTTTCATTGATTTTAAATAAAACTTTTCCTAGGAGGTTCTTGGTGATGTAAGAGCATCTCGCATGAAAAATATTTGTATTTAATTTTTCTTAAGTCTAAGAAGGGTCTAGAAAACACTAGAATATATAAAATTCAAGAAATAAAATGTAATTGAAACTAAGTGTATTTGTTTAGAATATAGTTTAAGATAGGTTCCAAAGTTTGAGAGGATTCGTCTTAACTTCCTCCAAATTTGTAGGAGAAGAATTATGATGTACATGCAAATCTAACAATTAGTAGTCATATGTGACACAATGAAACAATGAAGAGATCATCAACAAGATCTTGGAAAGAATATTTCCATTGCATTATGAGGGAGAGATCACATTTTTTAAGCAAGGCACCTTGTTATTAACTTAATTACAAATAGTTTTGCATGGAAACAATAAAAAATTATCTAGATATTTCCTTCCTTATTTTAAGTTGTACAACTATTTTGCATGAGAAAAAGTAAATACATATTTTATATGTTTCCTTCCTCATTATAAGTTGCCCGAGAAGTTATATGCCTTTATTGGTTGTCTAATTCCTCCCTATTTAGAGTTGGAAACATCTCTACTTCTACCACCCAATGAGGAAATTTGAACTACAATGTCTCTATAGTAATTCATTTTGCTTGTGCCTGTGTGTGTCCCTTTTGAGCCACAATGTATGATATGTATGTTTGCTAGTGAGATGTCCTCATCTTGGAATCATGAATTGCATCCTTTAGCATGGGAGGTTGAAAATTAGGAATATTACCCATAGGATATTGAACTATTACTAATTCCTCAAGATTGAGGTGGTTCAAGGAGATTCATAATGTTAACATTAAGCACATCATTGATTCCTAGCTGGGAAGGAAAGTATAAGCGATATGAATTTACTCCAATGTGTTCTAGAACAATATAGGGACAATATCTTAGAGCATTCATCTTATGGTGTTGGACCTTGAAGAATTTATTGTCAAATAAGATCCATACAGAATATCCTAGTCTAAATGACAAGGGCGTGTGATGTTAGTCATGCCTTTTTCTTGTATGATCCTAGGAAACTTGCAATGTAGTAGTTACCTGAGTATGGCACTTAGATATGGAGTGAATAAAACACCAAGATGATTTTTTTTCTTGTTGGTGATGTGAATAACCATAAGGGGTGATAGTGAATGGAATCTCATAGGACACACTTGGCTGAATCCCAAAACAAACTTTGAAAGGGGAGAACCCATTAGAGGAGTGTATTATAACTATGTTGAATAATTTGCAAGTAGGAATGCCATTATTTGTTATTAGGAAAATACTTGAGAAGAGAGTGAACCAGAGTACGATTGACTACCTTGGTTTGACCATCTATTTGTAGGTGAAAGGAAGTGGAAAAATGAAGTTGATAGCTCAACATAGACTAGTGAGTATGCCAAAAAATACTAAGAAATGAGAATATCCATAAAAAATAATGCTACCCAGCATCCTAACGTGTGGCAAAATATGATGGAAGAAGAGATTCATGATTTGAGCAGCAAGGATAGTCTTATGAGAGGGAAGAAAGATATCCATCTTAGAAAAATGGCATACCACTACCCAAATAACATCATGTTCTGAAGAAATTAGTAGGAAGAAAACTCAAAAATTCTATGGAGATGGATTCCCAAGAATGAGAGTGAACAGATAAAGCATGGTGCATACCATGCTTACAGTTTGATTTCTTGATTTGTGAACAGAGAGAATATGCTTGAATGAATTTTTCTAGTTGCTTGTGTAATGTAGGATAGTAGAAGTGACATTATCAATTGAGAATGGTCTTGGTTGTGCAAAAATTCCCCCCATATGAAGAGGCATGCACTTCATAGATGAGAAGGAAATGATCATTAGATGATGGTACACATATCTATTTAAGTTGATATAACCAACCATCACAAATGGTATAATCAAGAAAGGGATTTTGGTTGATGGCTGTAGGCTATGGAAAAGCTTCCCTTATCTCATCAAAATCTAGATTTGTTGCCGACATGTCTTTCGAGGCATCAAAAGTAGCACAACAAACCTATACACTATGAAATACCTCAGTAGGTAGCTAGCTTAACAAATCAGTCATTCTATTAGTT
Organism: Pinus tabuliformis; assembly: GCA_031772625.1. NCBI lineage: Eukaryota > Viridiplantae > Streptophyta > Pinopsida > Pinales > Pinaceae > Pinus > Pinus tabuliformis. The sequence goes on along the minus strand of CM062808.1, from coordinate 253,679,416 downwards.
GTACCATTCTTATACTTAATCACAAGATGGAATTGTTGAAACGTAAGCATCCCAATTCAAAAGGGTTTTCTCTTGAATCTTGCTTTGTGAGTGGATGAAAGTCAATGGATGATGATCGGTATGGATTATGGTTTTTTATATAAGAATATAATGATGGTGTTGCTTTAATTCATGCACTAAGTTGTAGAATTACTTATCATATGTTTTTTACATGAGCTTCGCCTTTGCAAGCATCTTGGAATGGTATGCTACAAGATAACGTCCCTATTTAAGAACAACTCCAATGGAAAACTGAGAGGCATCAGTTTCTATTTTAGATGGTTGATGCATATTTGGAAAATGAATAAAGGAGAAGAACATGAAGCATTATTGAGCCTAGAAAAAATGGTGCTCAACCTCAATATCCGGAAGAAAGTTTGTTTGATTTGACAACTAGTGAAAAGGGTGGGACAACTAAGAAAAATGAGAGATAATTTTTCTCTAGAAATTAATACCTCTCGTGGAAGTCTTGAGTTTAGGAGCATTGTAAGACATTGGTCATTGTGCGATAGCCTATACCCGAGAGGGATCTAGTTGAACTCCTTATAAATTAAGTATGAATCCAAAATATTGAAATCAAGGCTGTCAAAAATAAGATTTCTTCTATTTTACCTGAAGTTTATGTGTCCACAATAGCTCAAGTGTGTTGTGGAAGTGTTGTAGATGTTCTTCCCAAAATTTATTGAATACCAAAATATATATCAAGATAAATGACCAAAAACATACCTAGATGTGTCGTGAACACATCATTTATTAATCCCATAAAGGTGTTGAACACATTTGTCAACCCAAATGGCATAACCAACCATTCAAATAGCCCAAACTTTATCTTGAAAGAAGTCTTCCACGTGCCTATTGCATGCATATGAACTTGATGGTAGCCGAATGTTAAATATATCTTTGTGAAGAAGCAAGACCCTTGTAAGTGGTCAAACAAATCCTTAAGCCGTAGTACGAGATAGTGCTTTTTAACAATAACATTATTAAGGGAATGATAATGTATCACCAAATGACATTTTAAATCATCCTTTTTGGGAATAATAAAACCAAAGATCCACATGGGGAGGATGAAGGCTCAATATGGCTTGATGTCAACAGTTGTGTAAGTTGGCCTTTTATCATAGTTTCCTCTCGAGGGGCAAGGTGATAGGATGGCACATTGTGTAAAGAAGCACAAGGAATATGATATATTATGTGTTTATTAGTGTGTGTTGTGGGTATCCCCATGTGTTGTGTTAATACATCCATGAATTATTGAAGCAAGGGAACCAAATCAGGGGGCACCAAATTAGTGAGGTTATTTGGTTTGATAGAGAAAACCAAACACAAATAAATGCATTAACTTAAACCAACTTCCTTAATGGGAACTTTTCTAGTAAGAGGTTCACTTGGTTTAAGTGAAGACGATGTGAGCATTAGCACATAGTTGTAACCCACATGATGCAAGTGGTATTGACTATCTTTAGCATGATAAATAGTGTGTCTCACCCGTTGATATGGAATTCTAAGTAATAGAGAAATAAAATTGCGAGGATAAAAATTACACACCACAATATCTGAGAAAGGATCGATAGAAAAGGTCATTACACAAAGCCGGGAGACAGTAAGATGAGGGTTTTTTTTTTGTACCCAACCAAGCTGATTTGTGGATGGGTGTGGAGTTGTGGGAAGGTTAAGGTATTGAACTAAGTTCTAGGTGACCATATTCTTTTGACTCTCATTGTCAAGGATAAGAGTAGCCAATTCATGCCTCATACCATAATTATGGGTAAACATAGATCCAACAGAGGTGTTGGCTTCATTAGCAGTCATGAGGATGAGCGAGGGGTCCACTTCGGTAGGATTGTTGAGAGAAATAAATATGGTAGGGGGAGGGAAATCTAGCTGCTTGACCTTGGTAAAGTGATTCTTATTAGTGCTAATATTTTTAAGTCCTTGGCAATTGGTAGAAGTATGTGAATTGGTCATATGGAAACTACACTAGGGAGTATTGATGGGTGTGGAGGATGAGGGAGGGGTCACATTAGAAGGACTAGAAGGAGAAGAACCTCTCAGAGAAGGACCATATATGGGTTGAGGAGACCAAATTTGAATATTCACTTTACGTTTTATGGCCAATGCTTGATGAAAGGAATTGTTTAAGGAAGTACTATCGAACAATTAAACTTCTTGATGAAAAACCAATAACAAACGAAAATTAAATTTCATAAAAAGTACCTCTTATATCAAAGATATGTAGCTGAATGTGAAACTTGTAAAAGACCTTGATGTAGGCTAGTACTAACTAATTCGGTAGTTGGTAGAGTTGAAACCATTTTAAAAAGAGATTATTGAAATATCTTCGGGGATAAATGTGTGATCTTAATGCTTGGTAGAAGTAATCCCAAGATGCAATGCCAACAAGGTTGGTCTCATCTATCTCTCTGAGCTCAATTACCAAGGATATATTCTCTAGTTGGGTATCCAACCATGCTTATTCCATGGCTTCCAAACTCAGGTTGGTGATTTAAAGCCTCATGTCCTCTATCATGTCGAGACATGTTTTGAAATAGGTGGAGAGATTGTGGATCTAAGTGTCAACAACCTCTCCATTCATTTAGCTTGAAATTTTGGAAAAATTGAATGCATGTATCTAGCTACATGTACTGTGGAGGGTGTATTTTTTGCTTCAAATTCATTGGCTCATGGAGAGCCATCATTGAATCCTAGATTGGTTATTCCTTGGATGAGTCCACATATGTGGTTTATCTACAAGGCAACATGATTTTCATCTAGCCAAATGGATTGAAATGTAGCTTTTAGCGATGAGATAGCTCCAATTATCTCAAGGAAGGTGCACTACGAGGGGCATTGAATTGTTGAGCCATGAGTCTATGAGAAACAAATTATTTGAATAAATGGATGGCTTCTCATCTACTCCTTGATGTTCAAAAACAACTTTTTGAGATCATCTCCTCTGATACCAATTGATCTACAAGCATATCTCAAAATTATGAATCATATGTGACACGATGAAACAACAGAGAGATAAACAAAAAGATCCTAAAAATGATTCCACCATTCTCTTATGAGGTAGAAGTCACATTTTATAAGAAAGGTTCATTCTTATTTACTTGATTACAAATACTTTGGAATGGAAATAAGAGAAAATTATTTATAAATACTTTACTTATTTTAAGTTTCCCATTTAGTTTTCACGAGAAAAATAAAATGCATATTTTAGATATTTCTTTCCTCAATATGAAGGGGTACACCTTTCTTGGTTACCCAAATTATCTTGTGAAAATCAATATCTTTTCTTCCGTGAGAATAAAAATGGATGTAATGCATTTCCTGAGATAGCAAGGAAAGTCCATAATTAAATAAAATATTTTTTTTTGATAAATTAATGGTTTTGTGTCTGAATTATCCTATTAATGTGTGAGTTATGGCCTTAGTGCTATAATTTTTGGTATCAGAGCAAGATTAAAAAGAATAGCTAGATTTCTCTTATAAAGAACTAAAGTGAGCTAAATTTTTACTCAAAATCATATTGAATACATGTACTTATTTAAAAAAAATTATTCTAAACCATTGCAAAATGCACGTAACTTCTTTGATTTTGGCCAAGTTGTTGGATGTTGAGTCAAAGTTTTTTCTACATCCTCTGCTACAAGGATGAGTTCATTGTTCCAATCTTGACCTTGTTTCAAATTTTGATTCGAAAACAAATCAAGTGAAGAAAATTTCAAATGAAATCGATGAAATAAAAGACCATTAATAATAGGTTTTAGTTTAATCGAGCTTGTATGCTCACGATATTTGTAGTTCTTGATATCATTAGAATTTCTATTGGAAATTATTGTCATGTATTATTGGGTATAGTGTAGTGAAGTTCAACCATGGGGGCACAACCATCAGAATTTTGGCACTATTGAATACAAATGTAACACCATTTCCTGTTTTCAATGGATGTTTGTTTCTTGATACAAAATAATTTTATAGTGTTTTCTAGAAATGTATTGGTTAGTGATTGATGTATTCCTTGAAATGCTTAACTTAGTTTGGAACAATGAATAGAGCTAAATAGTGTGTAGATATTAGTTGTGGTAGCCATAAGTCATCCCAAGGTTAGGGACCCAATTTGATATTGAAGCCATGACCTACAAATCAGAGTCATTCTCCCTTTCCTCTATAACTTCTTCTTCAATTTCCTTAATTTTCTACTAAATTCCCAATGGGGTATGCTCCTGAAATTTATCAATTCAAACATGAGCTTTGGCCTTACTCAGGCACTATTGAGAGATCCATGGCCCCATATATTCATCTCTAGATATTTAAAGAGGTGCAATGATAAAATGAGAGAACATGTTCACTCAACATAAAGTTAGAAACGAGACACAACTAAAATAAAGAGAAGCAACACTAGGTTGTTGCCTTGAGGTACTAACCAAATTAACCATTCTGTGTGTTATCACTCTGTAATTTACCGAGTTGTGAAAGGAAAACCCAGAGATAACATTGAACCAATCTTTCAGATAAGAAGCTAGCCCTTCCGACCTAGGGAGGGATCTCTCTACAACTCAGTTTCCAAGGTCACTTCAATAGTTGGTTGTGTGATGAGATTGGTGGCTAGATATTTGGTATGACATGGTTTAAAATGTCGTCGAGCAGAGTAAAACATTCATTGGGCGATGGGGTCATGTTAAGGATATCAATGAAACAAGATTCTAAGAATGGGTATATGAATAGGTTCTCTCGAAGGTGAGATATACAACATCACCATAGACAAAATATCAGTTGTAGTATGGTGGAAGAATTAGGAAAACATATCATTAACACAGAGCCTAAAAATATGAATTCTTAATGAAATTAGAATGATATGGTGAAATATGGAAATCCAGAGCATCAATCAAAGATGAATTTTAAATTCATTAAAAACACAAAAAATAGACTATTAAAAATTGTAACATGAATCTTTGACACAAAATATAAATCCTTCTGTATAGAAACTTTATTGATAGTAACAAAATCAGACACAAAAAGCCAAGGAGTTTCCATGCAGTTTCGAACCCCTATTCCTTACAAATGAATAAAATATATAGAAATTATAATCTCAACTATCACTAATTTTTAGGAAATAAAATTATCCAATAAGTACAAAATAAAAGTAAATATAAAATATAAAATTGCTGCAAAACGTCACGAAAGTTGAAGGTTGAAGCCTAATCTTCTTAGATTAAGAACGGTCCTCTTGGTTGACCTTTGACGATTCAGTGCATTGTAATATGGTATATGATTTGTTGTTATCAACTAATCCTCTGTTATCAACTAATCCTCTGCCACTTACATCTTTGACCATAGTATTTGTTTTTAATTTGGAACCATTATTCCTCCTTCTATGATGTTTTTTCCACTTTTTATCATGTTGATACTTTGAATGTTGCTTCATTAAATATGGAGATAATCCTTCTAAAACTAATTTAGTGCCTTGATACTTGGGATATAATCAGTTTGTTCGAGATTTTCGCACTAGAGTGCTAATATTCTTCCTTAAGAAGCTGAAGGAAATCCCCAAGCCAAATTGATGAGGTGGCACATCAACTAATGACTAAGAATTTTTTAAGAAAAATAAATCTCGCGAATTCCTGAAAAATAAGGTCCAAAGATCCATTCGTATCTCCAAAACAGTGATTCCTATTCAAAACTTGAAAGATGTTTTTTTAAATGATCCCATTCACAATAAAATGGTTGTTATGTTTTAAAAAATTAATTTCCAATTGTTTGGAAACCAAACCCAAAGTTACCGTCTTTTCTAGGAAAAAACCGCCTTAAAAACAAATTTTTGTCATCATGTTCAAAATAGTAAGTTCTCCATCAATTTCGGGCTTTATTAATAAGAAATAAAGCTTGGTGTGTGAATCCATATTTTACTGAGATTTATCATAACCAATCTACTTATCACTTTCTCAAAATATGCATATTATTCAAGCATTGACAGATCAACTTAGCATATGTCGTGGAGATAAAAACTGCAAAAGCATTGACAAATAATGTATTAGTGCTTACGAAAAATAGGGCAGATTCTAGCGCTAAAAAATTAACTGGCATTATTTTGTCAAAATTAAGAAAACATTTCACTAACGAAATGTTTGGCAGTGTTGTCTTGAAATATTTATTTTATTGCTTTTGTTTCCTCTAACAAGAGGTCCATATTGATTACTAGAGTTTATTTTACCCTCTTGTTTTTCTTGGTCTTGGGGCCCTAATTGAAATGTCAACCAAACTTTCAATGTGACAACATTATGGGAGAGACTCATTAGATACCGAGAAGGCCAACCAAAACAAGAAAGAGAGTGCTCACAAGTGGGTGAAGCAAAAATGCCCCACCCATATGAAGAGGCATGTGCTACACAAATGAGAAGGAAATGATCATTAGATGGTGGCACACATAGCTAATTAAGTTTATATAACCAACCATAAAAAATGGTATAATCAAGAAGGGTAGTTTGGTTGATGATTATAGGCTATTGAAAAGCTTCCCTTATCTCATCAAAATCTAGATTTGTTGCATTCATGTCTTTTGAGACATCAAAATCAACACAACAAACCTACACAATATGGAAGACCTGAGTAGGTTCTTATCTTAACAAATCATTCATTCTAGTAGTTGTACCATTCTTATATTTAATCACAAGATGTAATTGTTGAATGTAATCATCCCACTTCAGATGGATTTAATCTTGAATCTTGCTCTGCAAGTTGATGAAAATCAATGGATGATGATCAATATGGATTATGGTTTATTTTCCAAGAATATAATGATGTAGTTTTTGCAATGCTTGGAATAAATTGTAGAATTCCTTGTCATAGGTGTTTTAGATAAGCTTCACCTCTGGAAGAGTCTCAGAATGGCATGCTACATGCTGACACCCCTATTTAAGAACGATTCCAATGGAAAACTGAGAGGCATCAATTTCTATTTCATATGGTTGATGCATATTTGGGAAACGAAGAAAGGATCATATCATAAGGCATTATTGGGTCCAAAAAAATGGTGCTCAACCTCAATATCCCAAAGAAATTTTGCTTGATTTCACAGCTGATGTAAAGGGCAGACCAACTAAGAAAAATGAGAGACAATTTTTTTGTAAAAATTAATACCCCCCATGGAAATCTTCAGGTCATGAGCATTTGAAGGCATTGGCCGTTGTTCCAAATCCTATTCCCAAGAAGGATCTGGTTGAACTCCTTCTAAACTAAGTATCAATCCAAAATATTGAAATGATGGTTGTCAAAAATATGGTTTCTTCTCTTTTACCTGAAGTCTATGTGTCCACAATAGCTCAAGTGTGTTGTGTACATGTTGAATATGTTCTTCACAAAATTTACTGAATACAAAAATATCATCAAGATAAATGGCCACAAACTTACCCAAATGTGGCCTAAACACATCATTGATTAATTTTATAAATGGGTTCAACACATCTGTCAACCTAAATCTCATAACCAACCATTCAAATAGCCCAAAATTTGTCTTCAAAGTAGTCTTCCATGTGCCTATTTCCTACATTCGAACTTGATGGTAGTCAGATGTCAAATCCATCTTTGTGAAGAAGTAATCCCCTTGTAAGTGGTCCAATAAATCCTCAATCCATTGTAGGGGATAGTGGTTTTTAACAATAGATTTATTAAGGGGACGAAAATCTATCACTAAATGACATTTTGAATGATCCTTTTTGGGAATAATAAAAAAATAGAGATGCACAGGAGGAGGATGAAGGCTATATATGGCTTGATGTCAACAGTTATGCAAGTTGGCCTTCTATCATAGTTTCCTCTCAAGGGCAAGGTGATAGGATGGGACATTGGGCAAAGAAGCACCAGGATAAAGATCAATTGTGTGTTTGGTAGAGCGTGTTTTGGGTAGCCCCATGTGTTTTGTGAATACATCCACAAATTATTGAAGTAGGGGACCAAAATCATGGGGCACCAAATTAGTGAGGTTATTTGGTGTGAGAGAGCAAACAAAATACAAAGAAATGCATTGGTTCAAACCAAATTCCTTAATGGGAACTTTGCTAGTAAGAGGTTTTGTTGGTTTAAGTGAAGAGGATGTGAGAACATAGGTGTGACCCACATGGTGGAAGTGGTATTAATGATCTTTAGCATGATAATATGTGTGTCTAGCCTATTGATATGGAATTCTAAGTTATAGAGAAACAAAATTGTGAGGCTAAAAATTACACACCACAATATCTCTAAAAGGGATGATAGCAAAGGTCATTACACAACGCTGGGAGACTGTAAGATGAGGGATTTTCTTTTATACCCAACCAAGCCGATATGGAGTTGGGTGTGGAGTTGTGGGAAGGTTAAGGAATTGAACCAAGTCTTAGGTGACTAGATTCTTTTGATTCTCATTATCGAGGATAAGAGTATCCAATTCATGCTTGATACAAAAATTATGGGTAAACAAGGTCCAACAAAGGTTCTTGTTTCATTAGTAGTCATGAGGATGAGAGGGGGGCCCACTTTAGTAGGATGTTGAGAGAAATAAATATAGTAGGGGCGGGGGAACTTGGTTAATTGACCTTGGTAAAAAAAAAATCTTGTTATTGTAGATATTTTTAAGTCCTTGGCAATTGGTAGAAGTATGTGAATTGGTCATATGGAAAGTATGCCAAGGAGTGATTATGGGTGTGGAGGATGAGGTAGGGGTCACATTAGAAGGACTAGAAGTAGAAGGACCAGTAGGAGAGGTACCATATATGGGTTGAGGAGACCAGATTTGAAGAGTCACTTCATGTTCCGTGGTTGAGGCTCAAAGAAATATGTTTTCTAAGGAATTACTGTCAAACAATTCAAATTCTCGATGAAATACCAATAAAAAACCAAAATTAAATTTGATAATGAGTACCTCTTATATCAGAGATATGTAGATGAATGTGCAACTTGTAAAAGACCTTGATGTAGGCTAATATTGACTAATTCGGTAGTTAGTAGAGCTACAACCATTTCACAAGGAAATTGTGGAGATATCATGGGGGATAAAAGCATGATATTAATGCTTTGTAGAAGTCATCCCAAGATGTGATGCCAATTGGGTTGGTCTCTTCTATCTCTCATAGATCAATGACCAAGGATATATTTTTTAGCTAGGTATCCAACCATGCTCATGCCATGCCTTCCTGCAATAGGTGTGTGATTTAAATCTTCATGTCCTCTATCATGTTAGGACATGTTTTGAAATAGGTGGAGGTATTGTGAATCCAAGTGTCAACAACCTCTCAATTCATTAAGCTTGAAAATTTGGGAAATTGAATGCATGTATCTAGTTGCATGAACTGCGGGGGCTATCTTTGTTATTTCAAATTCATTAGCTCATGGAGAGCCATTGCTTAATCCTAGATTGGTGATTCCTCAATTGAGTCCACAAATGTCGTTTATTTACAAGGAAACATGATTTTCATTCCACCCAAATGGATTGAAATGTAGCTTTCAGTGATGAGATAGCTCCAATTGCCTTGAAGAAGGTGCACTAAGAGGGGCATTGAATTGTTGAACCATGAGTCTATGAAAAATAAATTCTTTAAATATATGGATGGCTTCTCATCTACTCAAAGTTCAACAAAAAAAAAATGAGATTGTCTACTTTGATACCAATTGATCTACATGCATATTTCAAAATTATTAATCATATGTGACATGATGAAACAACATAGAGATAAACAATAAGATCCTGAAAAGGATAGCACCATCCTATTATGAGGGAGAGGTCACCTTTTATAAGAAAGGTGCCTTCCTATTAACTTGATTACAAATATTTCTAAATGGAAACAAGAAAACGTTGTTTAGATATTGCCTTCCTTATTTTAAGTTTCCCAACTAGTTTGCATGAGAAAAAGAAAATGCATATTTTAGATATTTCTTTCCTCATTATGAAGGGGTAAAACTTTCTTGTTCACCCAAATTATATTGTGAAAATCAATATCTTCTCTTCCCTGAGAATAAATAGGAATGTAATGCATTCGTTGGGATAGCAAGGAAAGTCCAAAATTAAATTAATTTTTTTTTTTTTGAAAAATTAATGGTTTTATGTCTGAATTTTCCTATTAATGCGTGAGTTTCGGCCTTAGTGTTATCATTTTTGGTATCACAACAAGGAAAAGAGAATAGCTAGATTTATCTTATAAATATATAAAGTGGCCTTGCTTTATACACAAAACCCTATTGAATTTATGTACATATTAAACAAAATTCTTTGGACCATTGCAAAATCCATGGAACTTCTTTGATTTTTCCCAAGTTGTTGGATGTTACAATCAAGTCAATTTTTTTTTCTAGGTCCTATGATAAAAGAATGAGTTCATTGTTCCAACCTTGACCTTGTTTCAAATTTTGATTCGAAAAAAAATCAAGTGGAGAAACTTTCAAATGAAATCGATGAAAGAAAAGATCATTAATCATACATTTAGTTTTAATCGAGTCTTGTATGCTCACGACATTTGTAGTTCTCGATATCATTAGAATTTCTATCGGAAATTATTGTCATGTATTATTGGGTACAGTGTTACAAAGTTCAACCATAGGGGTGCAGCCATGAGTGATTTACAAAAATTGAATACAAATGCAACACCATGTCCTCTAATATATGGATGTTTTTTGCTTGATACAAAATAGTTTTATAATGTTTTCTAGAAACGCAATGGTTAGTGTTTGATGTATTCCTTGAAATGCTTGACTTAGTGTGGATTGATGAATAAAGGTAAATGGTGTGTAAATTGTGTTTTTGGTAGCCATTAGAAGTCCCAAGACCAGGGACCTAGTTTTATATTGAAGCCATGGCCTCCAAATTAGAGTTATTCTCCCTTTCTTCTGTAACTTCTTGTTGAATTTCCTTGATTTCCAATTGAATCCCAATGGGCTATGCTCTCGAAATCTATCAATTAAAGAACAAGTTTTTGCCTTGCTCAAAACTATTGAGAGGTCCATGGCCCCATATCTTCATCTCAAGTTGGATATTGAAAGAGGCGTATTGATAAAATGAGAGAGCAAGTTCACTCAACACAAAGTTAGAAAGGAGAGACAACTAAAATAAAGAGAAGCAACACTATGTTGTTGGCTTGAGATAACCAAATTAAACTTTCCATGTGTTGTCACTCTGTAATTTCCTAGATGTGAAAGGAAAACCCAGAGCTAAAATTGAACCAATTTTTCAGATAAAAAACTAGCCCTTCCAACCGAGAGGGGCCTCTCTCTACAACTCAGTTTTCCAAGTTCACTTCAACAGTTGGTTGTGCGCTCATATCAGTGGCAAGATATTTGGTATGAAAGGGTTTAAAATGTGGTCAGGAAAAGTAAAACATCCATTGGGCGATGGAATCGATGTTGAGGATATCCATGAAACAATCTTCTAAGACTGGGTATATGAATAGGTGCTCTCGAAGGCCAGATATACAACATCTCAATAGGAAAAATATCAGTTGTAGTACGGTGGGAGAATTAGGAAGACATATCATTAACACAAAGCATACAAAGATGAATTATGTATCAAATTAGAATGATATGGCGAAATATGAAAATCCAAACCATCAATCATTTATGAATTTTGAAATTCATTATAAAAAAAACAGAAAAAAGCATATTATTAGAAACTGTAAACTGAATCTTTGACACAAAATCTAAATCCTTCTACTTTAAAACTTTATTGATAATAAAAAATATGACACAAAAAGCCAAGGAATTTCCATGTAGGTCTGAACCCCTGTTCCTTACAAATGAGTAAAATATATAGAAATTACAATCTAAAATATCACATATTTTTAGGAAATAAAATTATCCAATAATTACAAAATAAAAATAAATATTAAATAGTAAATTGTTGCAAAATGTCTCGAATGTTGAAGGTTGGAGTCAAATATTATTGGATTAAGAACAATCCTCTTGGTTGACCTTCTGATGATTCAATCCTTTGTAATATGGTATATGATTTGTTGTTATCAACTTATCATTTTCCAGTTGTGTCTTTGACCATAGTATTTTTGTTTAATTTTGAACCATTCCTCCTCCTATTTTTTTTTTCCACTTGTTATCATGTTGATATTTTTACTATTGATTTAGATGTCATCGAAGTTGGAGATACCTTCTGAAAGAGATTTAGTTCCTTGATACTCGGGATATAATTAGTTTTCTAGAGATTTTATCCTCAGAGTGCTAATCTTATTCCTTAATATGTTGAAGGAAATCCCTACGTCAAAATGATGAGGTGGCTGATCAACTGATGAGTAAGCATTTTTTAAGAAAAATAAATCTGGTGAATTCCTAAAAATAGGTTCCAAAGATCCCCTCTTATCTCCAAAACCATCATATTTGTGCAAAAAATGAAAGAGGTTTTTTAATATGATCCCATTCCCAACAAAAAAGTGTATTTTCTTTCAAAAATTCATTTCCAGTTGTTCGTATACCATGCCCAAAGTTACTATCCTTTACAGGAAAAAACAGTCTTAAGAAACAAAGTTTTGTCATCATGTTCAAAATAGTAAGTTCACCATGGGTCCCGAGCTTGGTTCATCAAAACTGAAGCTTGGTGTGTGAATCCATATTTAAATTAGCTTTATCATAACCAATATACTTATGACTTCCTCAAAATGTGCATATTATTCATGCGGTGACAAATCAATTGGGCATACACTGTGGAGATAAAAACTGCAGAAGTGCTGAAAAATAATTTGTCAATGCTTGCCAAAAAAGGGCAGATTCTTAGCTGACATATTAACTAGAATCATTTTAGAGAGAAAAAGCATTGACGAAACATTTGGCAACATTGTCTTGAAATATTTATTTTTGTGTTTTTGCTACCTCTAGCAAGAGGTCCATATTGATTGCTGGATTTTTTTTTACCCTCTTGATTTTCTTGGTCTTGGGACCCTAATTCAACTGTCCACCAAACTTTGAATGTGATAAAATATTCCTCTAATGGGAATGTTATCACCTTGAGAGGAAGCAAAGGACCCCGCAGATGAGGTGCCCAGTCCATTGGCTATCCCCAACTCCAAACCTGCAACCTATTCCAATCCTCAAACTCAAACCATCCCAAACTGAAACTAAAACTATACACTGCTAGAAGTGAAATTTGAAATGTAAAAAAAGCAATATTTCTATCTAAAGCGCACATTTTCAAAGGATGCTTACACTTTGGGCTTATTCACAAACATTCCTAGCTATTGAATTAAGGCATGAACTATTCAAGCAAGTGAAGTCAAAAATCTAGTGCAACCATGCAAGCATCTCATTCACTAATTGAACTCTTTTCATGTCTTTGATCAAGGGAAGAATGAAATATCTAGTTAATAACAACTCAAATAAAACCCTCAAAACAAACTCAATGTTGACAAAATCTAAAAATTTGGGTCTGCTTACTATCCCTAAACATGTAGCAAAAGGATCTTCAAAGTAATGAGCATGGATGTGACTTTGTATGACTTCCCAAAATGTTCTCTTGCTTTCATGAAATTCCAACTACTATCTATCATGAGAGGGCTAAAAATTTTCATGAAATTGCTGCAATGGAATATTTTCTAATAAAGAAAATATCTCTAGTTTCTTTTGAAAATCAACACCCTTAAAAGTGTTACTTCCAAAATCTTCATAATTCAATGATTGTAAATTTGAACTAATAGAAATTTCCATATAAAAAGTCGCTGGATCATAAAAATCATGAAAAGGTCGTTTCTTATCTATAATATTGTCATCATGCTCCAAAAAGCCTATATGATTTTGCATCAACCCACCTTACTATATTTTATTAACAATTTTAAAATCCCCTTTCAGAAACCCGAAAGAAGAAAATCACACATGAAAAGAGTTACCTTTAGTTAACTTACGAATTTCCTTATGTTCTATGTTGTAACTATGATATATGAGCTAAATTCTTTCATTATACTGCTGAGATTAAACACTCTTTGGTGGAGATTTTTATTTTAATTATTCTTGAAAAGAAACATCATTATATTCATCATATATAGGTAAATAAAAAATCTATTAAATATCATCAAAAATAAAATTTGAGACAATGGCTTGCCCTTCAACAAGCTAATTATTAATCTCTATGAAAACATCATCATTGAGACTTTCAAGAAAATGCATGACATTATCAATCCTTTGTTGAAAATGAAAAGGATTGGGATTATGATCAAATCTCTATTGAACGCACTCATTCTCTTGTTCATCTGCATCTATAAGTTCATCCAAAATCTATTTTGGGAGTTTCTCACATTCTTGAAGATTGTCATCTATTTCGTGAGCATCAATGGACATTTGTTGCAAGGTCAAATACCTTCTATTCATGAGAAGGTAAGAGAAATCTAAATGAAAAGTTCTTGCATAATGCAACATGGAATTAGCATGAGGATGTTGAATGTCTCTAGGCATCTTTTGATAAAAAATTAAAACTTTCCTATTCAACATAGAGGTAGTTTCATCCCTATGTTTCTCTATGACATGAAACTCTGAAATATCTTGATCCTTGGATTTCCTCTCGCCCCAAAATTTCAAAAAAATATCACTCAATTCTTACCATGAATTGAATGATTTAGGCTCCAAATGCCTAAACCAATCCTCAGACTCCCCTTGTAATGACTGAGAAAAATTTCTCATGTAAACATCATCATGATCAACTTCGAAAAGGTCTTTAAATTGCTCGAATGTCTAAATGTGTTTTTCAACTGTAATATTCTCTCCATCAAACATAGGGAGGTATTTGTAATACTTTGTAGGGAAGTTATGAAGGATATATGATAATTTAAGACGTCTATATCTCTTTGAAAGCTTTGAATGTATAAGACTAGGTACATGAGGTGTCATATCAACCTTGGTCTCATAAGATTCACAGGACTGACCATGGACATCATATGGCTGATATGAAAAATATTGGTTAAGATCATCAATGCAAAAAGAAAGTATATCTACATCTTTTAAACAAGGATATACAAGTACAGATCTATGGTCTTCATTCGAATATAATAAATAATGGAAAATTGTTTTGATATGCTTTGGAAAGGACAAGAATTAGTTGAAAAAAAAAATATTACATCTTGGCAAAAAATCGATCTTTGATACCTCGTTTTACGATGGTGTCCTTTCATGTCTCTTTCACTAAGGCTTTTCCTCCAATGGAGTCTTTAAATTTGATTTAAAGATTGATTGAAATCACCAAGTGAATGATGTAGAGCATGATTATGTTTGAGCCTTGTTCATAATTAATGATCGGATCTATACCTTTGTCATTCCCTATGGTAATTTACTTTAAGCCTTTGCCTCCCTAGTAATGATGCAAAAAATTTGTCAGTTTGTAATTTTCCCATCTGTGAACAAAAAACTTGAAGATAATATTGAACCAATATTTCATATCAGAAGCTAGCCTTTCCGACCCATAGAGGGCTCTCTCTCTACAACTCACTTGTCCAAGGTCACTTCAACAACTGGTTGTGTGCTCATATTGGTGGCCAAATATTTGATATGACGGGGCTTAAAATGTGGTTGGGTAGAGTAAAATATCCATTGGCCGATGGAGTCAATGTTATTGATATCAATGGAACAAGCTTCTAAGGCTGGGTGTATGAATAGGTGCTCTCAAAGGAGAGATACACAAAATCTCAATAGACAAAATATCAGTTGTAGTATGGTGGCAGAATTAGGAAAATGTATCATTAACATAGAGAACACATAGATGAATTCTGCATCAAATCATAATGATATGGTGAAATATGGAAATCCAGACCATAAATCATGGATGAATTCTAAAATTCATTAAAATTAGAGAAAAAACAGACTATTATAAATTGTAACATGAATATTTGACACAAAATATAAATTGTTCTACTTGGAAACTTTATTGATAATAACAAAATATGACACAAAAAGTGAAGCATTTTGCATGCAAGTCTGAACCCTTATTCCTTACAAATGAATAAAATATATAGAAATTACAATTTCTCAACTATCACTAGTTTTTAGGAAATAAAAATTATCCAATAATTACAAAATGAAAATAAATATATAATATAAAATTGTTGCAAAAAGTCTCCAATGTTGAAGGATCGAGACAATCTTCTTGGATTAAGAACGATCCTCTTGGTTGACCTTTTGATGATTCACTGCCTTGTAATATGGTATCTAATTTCTTATTATCAACTTATCCTCTGTCAGCTGCGTCATTGACTGTAGTATTTTTGTTTAATTTGAAAACATTTTTCCTCCATCTATTGATGTTTTTCCACTTGTTATCATGTTGATACTTTGATTTCTAATTTAGATGTCATCAAATCTGGGGATAATCCTTCTAACACTGATTTAGCGCTTTGATACTTGGAATATAATCAGTTTTCTCGAGATTTTATCTTTAGAGTGCTAATCTTCTACCTTAAGATGCTTAAGGAAATCCCCGAGTCAATTTGATGAGTTGGCTCATCAACTTATGACTAAGAATTGTTTAAGAAAAAAAATCTAGTGAATTCCTGAAAAATAGGGTCCAAATATCCCTTTGTATCTCCAAAACTATGATAGTTGTGCAAAAAATGAAAGAGTATTTTTTAAATGAGCTTGTTCTCAAAAAATAGTCCTTTTTGTTTTCAAAAATTCATTCCCAATCGTTGGGAAACCATTCCCAAAGTTACTGTCTTTTACAGGAAAAAAATAGTCTTCAAAAACAAAGTTTTGTCATCTTGTTCAAAATAGTAGGTTCTCCATGGATCTTGCACTATAAAATCAAAATTGAAGCTTGGTGTGTTAATCCATATTTTAATGAAATTTAACATAACCAATCTACTTAACACTTCCTCAGAGTATGCATATTATTCAGGCACTGACAGATCAACTGGGCATATTATGTGGAGATAAAAGCTGCAAAAGCGCTAACAAATAATTTGTAAGTGCTTGCAGAAAACAAGGTAGTTTCTAGCACTAGCATATTAACTAGCATCGTTTGATGTGAATGCCCTTCCTTTGCTCATCCCCAAACACCCCATCAAGGATTATTTTCTCAAGGTTAATTTGATTTTCTTTTTATAACTTTTTTTTATACAAATATTTATAAATAACATATTATTATTATTATTATTATTAATTACTTAGGATAACATATTATATTTAATGGATGTACATTACAATTTATTCAATATCGATTATGAAATATATTTATTTTTTGTTTTAGTAGAATAAATAAAACTTTATTCTTTATCTTTTTAAAATAATTATAATATTTACATGGATTTGGGAAAAAAAAAATTATCTTTCCATGATAAGTTTTGGGAATATTTTTTTACATTATTTTTAATAAATTGTTTTTAAATAAATTTATATGATGTGAAAGGTGTCTTTTATGGAAATTTTTCAATATATATAAGGTAAGTGATGTGAAATGTGTTTTTTTTATGGAAAATTTTTGATGATGATGATGATAATGATGATAGTGGTTAACATCCACTGAGACGAAATTGGTCTATCGGACCTATAATTTAGTTTTTAATTGTCTAGCTCCTCATATTTCTTGGTGAGATTGATGTTGTAGCTTTCATTTTTTTCTCTACAGTCGTCCAACTTCCTTTATCTTGCATCTCCTTCATCTCTTCTAGTTCTTGGGACATTGGTGTCTTAGCTTCGCGATCTATTGTGTTCGTCATTTTGAAGATAGTCAGAGAAGAAGTTTGGTCTAGGAGATCTACTTTGTTGTTAAATGAAGATTCATTTTGTGTGGTATTCGAATCCTCATAACTGTTAATGCTTGAGGGGTTGTCAAGTTCACTTTATTATATACAGAGTAGGTATGTGATTCAAAATAAAATCGAATAAATCTTATATTTGTAACTTTTACATATCCATGTATTTTAAAATTGAATATATGATTTATTTCAATCATATTTGAGTTTTCACAATTGAATCAAACTTGTTTCCATCATAAGGAATTGATTAAAATACTTGGATATAACTATTTGTAAATTGAAGAAAGTTTATAACATTATATAAAATTATTAAAATGTTGTCATATATATTGTTGAATAAAATCTATTTGTTATTTACATGACATCCTTTATCACAATTGAATAAAATTTATTTCAATCTTATTTGTGTTTTTTAATTGAACCCTCACATAAGAAATTGATTGAAATACTAAAAAAATAGTCCATGCAATGGTATATATGTGGGTCAATTTTTTTTCATATATATATATATATATATATATATATATATATATATATATATATATATATATATATATATGACTTTATAATTCAAATAATTTACTTTTAAAATTGAAGTGTAATAACATACACGCTTATTGCACTAAAAGACACTTTCTACAAGCCGATATGAAGCATGATTAGAATTATTTCCATGTTTGATATTAAATTGATACATGATATATTTTAGTTCATTTTAAGTATAAAAGTGACTTGCATCATAACATAAGATTCTACTTATTTTCTGAGACTATGAAACTGGAAACCAAAATTGAGCGTATATTTTACTAATAAAATTTATAGTATATAGAAAAAAAAAAACTAAAAATAAAAAAATTAGCAAAATAATTTTAACAAATCCATAAATTGAAATAGTGAGTATATGTATCAATAAACTATCCATATGAAAATATACACAAATTACAAATATCACACATGAACATCCATAAACTAAAATAATAAACATCAATAAACTAAGATAACGTTCATGATGTACATCCATAAACTATCCATGTATGAAGATATACAAAGTTTATACCACAAATGTGAATATGCCCTATGAAATGAGCCTGAAATTATACGAACTATGACACTTTAGGTACCACAAAAACTCCTATGTGAGTTCTACCATGCAAAGTAAATGTCCATAAGTTGGGACGATAATATGACACATTCAAATTCAAACTAATTAGATCATTATCTGTAAAAAATAAACGGTATGGAAATAAATGATTTTAAACCACATTTTCAATTACATATATATATGAATCTACTATCTTCAGTCGAGTCCAATTGTAAGTCAGATAGGATGGGGGTCTAATCATGAATCTGGGTTTGGTGCTCCCCCACCAGTGGCTCAATGATTGAGGCATGAATCGATGGACTCGTATCATTAGTGCCTATAAATCCATCATCCCACTCATGTCTCCACATAATATTGACACCAATGACACTCTGAATATGGGTTTGTGTACACAATGGCAAGGAAAAATTATAATTACTCTACAAATTAATTAGCATATATGTGTGACTTAAAAAAAGAAAATGTTGAAATCTTAGGAATCAAAAATTTTACCTCAATTGTTGCTCCATGCGGTTGTACATAGTGACTCTCCTCCACACTAGTGAACATATAAGGTGGAGGTGGAGGTGGAGGAGAATCCATGGAAAATGCTCTGGTTGAGGATGGCCTGGCTAGTTAACTACCCCCTCAGGTGACCTCATAAGCTCATCCATGTATTTGGGATGTGTCTACATGCTATCATGAACATTAATACAAATGAAATCTAATTCGAACTATAAATTTTAATATAAATAATGATGCATAATTTGACAATAAGAGTCAAAAGTTTCTTATATATATCTATATGTGTGTGTGTGTGTGTGTACCTGTTATGTGTCATGCACGCCATGCACCCTCCAAGTCTCACAAATGGAATCACGATAAATAGATGTATTTGTCAAAAAGGGTAAACCCATGAGAAATGCATAAACATATAAGGGCACTAGCGAGTCACGAGGAAATGGTGGTGGTCTCGTAATCTCTCCATCTAATGCAACACGTGAACTGACCAATGATGTCAGCATGTTGTCTGCAATAGTCCCCCTGATATCACCACCGATCTGCGACAACTCTTGTAACTTTGTCGATAATACCAAGCTCCGAGACAATAGTGGAAAGAATCTCAAAGGTGGTGGTATATGCCTAGGGTCCCTATGAGCCCTTTTGCAGTCATAGGTACATCACATATCGATTCCATAATAATGAGATCTGGTATCAGTATAATCTGACATCATATGTAACACAAACTTTGCATATAAATGCTTGTAAAAATAAATGATGACTTGGTCATGGTGGGGGAATTGGCCCAAAGCTCCAATGAATCTATCATAAACAAAAGGGGTTGCATTAACATTCGTAAAACATTTCAGTGGAATTGGATCTTTATGTCTAGCAGGGCGATCTGGAGGGATGTCAAACAACTCCCCATGAACATCAATGTCCTTGGTGGCCTCTTTCACTACCTCCCAAGTATCTAGGCCTTGAATCTCATGCCTCTTAATCCTCTCTATGGACGATATTATGTGGCTATGTGGGCCTGACCTCTAATATGTCTCCATTAACCTATTGATGGTATCGAACATCAAAGACAATGTAAGATGAGTCAGTGAATTGGTGGGTGATCTGAATGTGATCATAGACTTAAACTGATGTAGAAGTGATTAGCCATTTATGATTTGAATGTTAACTGAAAGTGCAAAAATCGAGAAAAATTGCTTGAAAGAAGACGTTATGACAACTGATTAAACACAAAATAGATGCATAACAGAAGTGTAAATAGTAAAAACACAGTGATACTAGACAATGAGATTGATGACAGAGTTCGTCCCTGATGGACTACGTGTCCGAGTTCGCTTTCAAGATGGGCGACCATTTTTATTAGGAATAAAAAGAAAGAGTTTATTACATAGAGATTTTATCAATATGAATAGGTACACAGGAACTTCTTATCATTGTCATTAGATTTCCCTCTAGACTAGCTTTCCAACGCCTGTCACGGTTCCCAATTCCGACTCCGGATGCTCCCGTAACGCTAAAAACAAAACTGCTTATGACCTCTAGAATCTGTAAGCAAAAGTCAAAAACTACTCTCTTCTAATCAATGAAGGCAAATCCGCCTTTTAAAGGCCTACAACTACATGAAAACCACCTTGGCTAAATTCAGGATGAACTTGGTTTGCTTCTGGATTGTTTGAAGCTTGGTCTTGTGGTTCCATGACACCTAGGCTAGGTTTAATGGTCATCGCATTAGTTTGTTTGATAAAACTGTTAAAAAACCCAAAATAAACATTGTATTAACTCCTTAACTGTTTGCGGTTAGATTAACCAGACAGAGGTTGGACAACTCATGTGAGCAATGACCGAACCCGTGGTTTGGGTGCAGGCGGTTCCACTAATAGTTTAGAACTAGCAGCCTATGCTACAACACGGTCACATTTTTCTGTTGCGCTCAACATCTAGCTGTTAATGCTAACTCCAAGCCTAATGGTTAATTGCTAGCTCAACAGTCTAATCTTCATTTACATGTGCCTGATCGCTGACTATTTGATGTTCATAACCCGTGCGGTGATGTAACCTGTCGACGGTCTATACATACTTGTTCAAATGATGGCCTTCTCCGATGCGGTTTGCCTCTGCAGTTAGGGTTATGTATTGTTATTGTATTGTTTTACAATGTTTATGCTGAGGATTTATATTGGATAGGTTTTTTATGCATTACACAATTTTTTGGTAATGTGGTAGGTTTTTAGGATTTAGAACATAGGTAAAGGGTTTTATCACATAGTTTGAATGTAACCATTGGTGTTTAGAACTTAGGTGATCATAGGTTTGAATTTGTAATGTTGTTAATACATGATGCTTAGATTTAGGGTTAGGTTGAGTCTTAGGCTTAGGGTTTTATGATTTCTTTTAAAAACCCATGTACAATGGATTATCACAATGTGATGATACCAATGCATATCGTCAACACAATCCATAGTTGTGAAGACAACCTTGATGACATATCGAACCTCTGCCATGGATGACACTAATGTCGACACCAAATCTTGCGAGTCGAATGACAACACATGTCGTTGACCAATCCTGGCGAAACTGTTGATGAACACAAGTCGACAGCCAAGTACAAACCCATATCAACTGAACACCATGCAAAACCAGAAACATTACTTGAACAACCTGATCCATAACCAATACTGTCGAAGCTAGATTGATTTGACGACGGTGCTGAACACTGATGACGACACTTGAACCCCTGTGCAATTGAATCAACGGAATCCTCCTAGATCATTCCTCTCCACTTGAAGGCTTTTGGACCATAAAATTTTGACTAAACTAATAGTCGATGAGGGTAGAACTTCCTCTCTTTCCATCTTGACCTGACGATGTACCAATACATTCAATCAATCACCTGCAAGTGACGACCCTGATGATACTAACCATGGTACTTTTTGAGTCGATGACCTGTTTCATCCATCCGCAGTATGAACAACTTGTGATGATGGGAAAACAACATGTTATGAACATGGCAATTGATTTCTTTCCATGAAGAACCATGTGTTAGTGATTCATAATCTTTGAAAATAGTCTCTACTATGGAAGGGTTTCTATTCTTTCTTGAGTCACCCCTAGGACTATATTCTCTTATTAATTTATCATTGAGGAAGGAAAAATCTCCCTATGGTTTAGAGTACACTTCCATCATTTGGGAAGAGATTTGTTGAGCTGAGGAATCTAGGGTACAACACTTTGAGCCTCTGATTTCTAGGTTTTTGTCCACTATTTTATAGCCCAATTGAATAGGTTTATTCATCATTTTACTCTCTTTATATTTTGGTTTTTCCTTCTCCCTTAGGATCCCCTTGTGTGTCATAGTTTTTTGGAGCTTCTTTCTTATCCCTTTTCAGTAGTTTTACCTCTGATGTTTGTTAATTGTCTGCACCATTTTCAACAACCTTGTGCCTTTAGATCCCAATCCCTTAGACATTAGATATTTTGGCCATTTATGTGTATTTTAGCAAAAAAAATTCCACCTATTTATTTGTTTCTTGCTTTCCTCTTTGGGTGGGGGTTTGTGTGCTTAGATTTGTTGTTCATTTTACAGTCCATTTTCAACATTATTTGTAGTTTGTCAACACTTTATTATCAGCAGCACATGAAATCATAAAACATGCTCAATTAACTAATCCATTTGACACATCATTTTCAAAAACACACACCCTAAGAGAATGTGAGCTTGGTTAACACCGCTAAGAAAAGAATTGAAACACTACAGCTTAATAATTCAACACACATAGATTAAGCCCACTTGGGCACTAGGGCTAAACAATATGTGTAGTTATGTGTAGGATCAGTGTGATAGGATTCTAATACCACCCATCGATCACTTACAATGAGACATATGAGTTGACATATTAGGGATATTAAAATCCTTCACCATCCGACGATCCAAAGTCGGAGTGCATTAGAAACCCGATTCAGAGGGGGTTAGGCTAGGTCATCATGCGAGTAGTTCTCCTCGAGGATGTCCAACCTGTGGTAGGGAATCTCGTGCGTTGGATGATAACCAAGAAGCTCAATAATTGACCACCCCCACGGGAAAAAGGTAACCATAGTGACCAATCCTAGGAAAACACCCTAGAGGACTCGCTATGGGAAATATTTGGTTCTCTACCCAACCTTTCTCTAGACAATGTTGATTGTGGTGATTAGATCCAATCAAGTAAGAAGTCTTTTGGAAGGCCATTTGAAACAATAGATATAGGACTTGTTTGAGGATTTAGATCACATATATGCTAGAGTTCATTTTTATTTGGTAAGACATGTTTGCTTGAATTAGAGTAACATATTAATATAGTTAGTTTACACTTGGCACCACTACACTAGGTGTTTACTTGTTGTTTGTTTCTATTTTTCTCCTATCATCACCTTTTAGTCTATTGAGTCATCATTTTCTTGACATAATTACACCCCCTAGGAATTTGTTATGGAGACTTTGTGGCCTTCACCCCCAGTTTCCTTTAGGACATATTACTCCTCCCCATCGAGTTAGAGTTCATCCTCCTAGTCATCCATTGAGTCCCCATACTGACTTGGGTTCTTCTGATTCTTCTATTCTTTCCTTTGATTCTACGTCCTCCCAACCCTGTACCACCACCATGGCAGGCACCAACATGAGTGTAGGAAACCAAGGTAACCCCATAGGTGAAACCTCTACGAGTATAGTCACCAATCCCCTATTACTCCCCTATATGTCTAGTTTGAGCCTTCCCGATTTCAGCCAACTCATAAACGATCCTATTCTCACTGACCCCAATTTGCATGTTATACCTACCAAGATTCCTTCTAACATCCCCAAGTTCGAAGGTAATCCTGGAGAAGACCCCACAAATCATGTTTTCTCTTTTCATATGTGGTGTTCATCTAATTCCATCACTGAAGACTCCATTCATCTTTGTCTTTTCCAACAGACCCTTAATGGAGCTACTGCTAAGTTGTATGTGGACCAACTGCATGCCTCCCATTCAGCCTTCACAACTCTTGACACATCTTTTTTGTCATATTTCCAGTTACCCCTATGATATGACATTGATACTGAACCCTTAACCTCTTTTCGTCAAAATTCTGCCACCCGCCTATCTAACCATGTTCAAGAATGGTGTAGAAGGAAAGTATATGTAGAACCCCTGAGTTTGAAGACTATATCTATATATATTGGTTCCTTAGAATTATTTTGGCCCCCATAGGTAAAGATTTCACATCCCACTTCCCCCAGTCTGAGGAAGAAGTAATCCAAGTAACTTTGAAATATGACCTGATCTATGCATAATCAGGATATGTTTATATTATCCTTCCCGATATGCTTTGGCTTGGTGCTACTAATGCACCAAGGGCATCACATGCCACTGCCAGTATCATTGTATCCCTCTCAAACCCTCAAGCTTCAACATATCCTAAGCCTCACATGAGTTATGGTCAACCCCAAGGGGGGACCAGTTCCACTTACACTTACCCCCCTCCTAATCCTCTGTGTATCAATGCTTACTAGAGTACAGGCACATCATATACATATTCCCATCTGCATCAGTAGATGTCAGGGCCAATTGTTTCTCCACCTTGTTATCCCAACGTTTCACTAATCCTTTCTATCCTTATGCACCACCCAACACTCTAGCCCCTTTGGCACTAGCACTTCAACCTCCCATGCCACCTCCACCTCTGCCACAACAAAAACCACCTCCTCAAGGTTAAGTGTATGCTTACTAGAGTGCAACCAATCCCCCCGACCCCAAGCAAAATAATAAGGGAAAGGGTAACCAAAACCAACCATCTCAAGGTAAACAAGGCAACCAAGGTCCACCACCTAATGTCCCTTAAGGTGTCCAGTCTAATCCCGCAACCTTGAAATAGAGTGGAAAGCCAAAGAGAAAGAATGCTCTTCATATGAATAAACCTTATGGTTGTTGTAGAGTATTTGGCCATTATACTCACGAGTGTCCCATTTTACCTCATATTCATTAAGCATGGGAAGCTCAAGAAATTACTTCTATAGGACCTTAGCCTCTTTCTCCACCTTCTCCCCCTCCTGCTTCATCACAACTAACTATGCTTACAAATCCTTTTCCCCATTAGGTATATGTAGTTGCCCAACCCACATAGGGTAATGCAGCTCCTAAACCTCCACAATCTAGCCAAAAATATTACCATATCCTCATGATGAATTATGACAAAGTCAACGCCAAACAAGTCAGCCTCCGAAGTTGGTCGTGCCAATATGACAAGCCCCGTGCAAATTCAATGACTAATTCCCAACCTAAATTTTTCACTAATCCTTTGTCATCAATAAATGGTCCCTTACAGATCTCTCTACCTAAAGTCAAGGTCCCATCCCAAAACCCCAAAGGACCATTACATTGAAATGTTGCTTCTTCTAAAGTTTCCCATACATATACCATAGCAGATGACTTGGTGCAGTCCCGTGCTGCCATGTCAATGTTACAAGTCCTCCAAATGTTCCCATCCCAACAAAAAGCTCTACTATTTTCTTTAGGCAATCTGGATCTCTCTGACAATCATTTGTTGTCTTTTACATTGACAAAGTGGAACATCCCCCCTTCCTTCCTCAGTTTCCTTTCAAATACCAGTCCCAATAAACAACACCATGGTCTAATGGTGTATCATAGATGAAGGTGCCTCCACCTATGTCATGGTCCCTAGTGTCTGGAAGTGACCTGGTTCCATTGACCTATCCCCATCCACTATCACTCTTCGTGATTGGGACAGTCATCCCTCACAACCCCTTGGTCTATATCATAATTGTCCCATTACTATTGTTGGAAAGACTGTCTTGATTGATAAAAAATTTGTTGATGTCCCATTAGATTATAACATCTTTTTAGGTCATAGTTAAACCTATGCCATGTATGCTCTTGCATTCACTGTCTTTCACTAGATGTACTTTCCTCACAATGGAAATATCATCATTATTAAACGATTGACTTACTATGACCCTCAGTCTCATACATTTCCTTATAACACTACCTCATTAATGACTAGAAATAGGACCATCACTTCCTTTACTAATGTGTCTCGTGGAGTCTATAAATATTCGACATTTCTTGGGGCTTATTATGGCCCACCGCCTACCTCGTCTGAGCCTAGCTTGTCTAGTGTTTTATTATTTAAGGCATCATGGGCTGCCAACAAGCGATCTAATATGCCTTCACAAAAACCATCCCCTCCTCAACCACCTTCTCCCATCTCGATGCAACCTTTAGTTATAATTCCTCCAGGTTTATTTCCTTCTACGTGTATCTATCCCCATCCTTTTCATCCTAGAACCATTCCCCCATGTCTTAACCATCAAGGAGTAGTTCCCTTAGATAAGATACATTTCTTATTCCCTCCACTAGGAATCTTTTCTACCATTATTATGGCTATGTTGATTATACCTAACATTAACTTAGGGATTCCATTATGGTACATTGATCCTCCTACAAACACTCCTCCTAATCAACTCAAACCTTACACAATTGTGACACTAGTTCAACTTGTTGTTCCTACCACTTCCTTTGCTTCACTTCCACAACAACCTCAATAAGAATCCACTCTTTTTGTGAAAGCATATGGTGAGGGGGGGAAGCCTAGAAAAAGTGACCCAAAGACAAGGCATCCCAACCAACTCCCACTCCTCCTAAACTACCAAAGCCTACTCCTTCATGCACTTTGTGTGATTTTGTTGGGCATACCACCAATAATTGTCTCGAGCTCCCTCATATTAAGAATGTGGTGGTTGATACCTTTTTTGACTCTAGGATTCCTGAGGTCCATGTCACCTTACGTAATTCCACTAAGAAGAAAAAATCCTTACGCAAAAATTACCCT
Organism: Pinus tabuliformis; assembly: GCA_031772625.1. Taxonomy (NCBI): domain Eukaryota; kingdom Viridiplantae; phylum Streptophyta; class Pinopsida; order Pinales; family Pinaceae; genus Pinus; species Pinus tabuliformis. The sequence goes on along the minus strand of CM062808.1, from coordinate 253,652,215 downwards.
TGTGCTTGGTGTGATAATTATGGCTATTCTTCCCATCATTTTCCCTGTATCAAAGATTTTTGCGATACACTTCAAGTTATTTGTGAGTTAGATGTCGCTCGTAGTGATTCTACTTCCCCTCTACCTATGGGTTCTGGTCCCACTCTTATGCGAGAACAGGAGATTTCCCAACCCATCGTTGTGACTCACCCCTCCTGGTGTTGAGATGACAGACAATTATGCCCTTATTCTCTACTTGTCATCATCCATGGGATCAACCTATTGGGATTCTCTTTGATTTTCCTATTGTGATTCAGTTGAACCTTCTTCGGTGAACATTTTGGTCTCAACATTGATAGATGTTACATCTACTAGTCATTTGTCCACCCCTTTTGATGATGTGCATGAAAAAATGATATGTAATTAATATATCTCATGTAGATCATCTTCATCATGTGGTTTCTCTTCCTCCTATCCTCCTTCACTCGGATGAATACATCATGGAATTCATAACCACCCCTGATTATCCTTGGGATTATATGCACCATCGTGTGTACTTCCTTCCACAGCAAACCCATGATCAATATGTTGCGGAGTCCAAAGACTTCATCCACAGTGAGGTTGATTAGATCAATAAACCCTTACTTTGAACCCATGAGTTTGAACCACAGCCTCCTTTTGGCCATTACATTGCTACTCAATGTTTGGGTAAGGGGCCATACACTTTCACGAGTCTAGGAGAAGAAACTCACCAGCCCTCCTAGTGCATATGGTAGTCTTGATTCTAGTGCCATTATTCTTCCCCATGATGAAGGAATTATAGAGTCCCATTTCACTCTAGATCACCATGGGAATGATCCACTAAATCATTCCTCCATCTTCCATCAACAACCTAGTCCCTTACGCATTGTTGCTTTTCAACCCCAATCTTGTCTAAGTGACAACCAATTCATTCTATTTGAAGTTAATCTTTTGTATAGTGACATCATGTATGCGAACCCAGAAATTCAGTCCATTTGACTTATATATGTAGTACCAAATGAGATTAGTAATCCACCCTTTCCTTTCTCTAACTCTATCTGTCCATTCTTCCCATAAGAATACAACCATAAACAACAAATGGCAAACCACAATCATCAAAATGTATATACAACCCACTATTCTAAATACCTTTGGCATGTCCATAGTATGCTACATCCATCTATACAAAATTAGGGGCTAGACATTCCCCCACATCTACTCATCATCCTCTGAAAGCTCTCGTGCCAGTAGGATCAAATTCTTTAATCCATTATTTGAGCAATGGGCACACAATGGTGCTCCATAAACTCATATAGTTATGGGAATTATTCCCACCTTTTCATACCCGATCAATCACGTCCATCATCATATACTGGGAAGCAATATCTCATGCTTGGGGGCATGATTATCCCTAGCCACATTTTCACTTGATTAACATAAGTCTCAACCTAGACCCCAATGATCTACGTATGGTCAATTATCCTTTCATTCCTTGTATAGTTTTTCCTACAGGCCTCTCCAACGAGCCATATACACATCACATATTGTACATGATTGATACCATATCTTAAAATATTTTATTATATGTGATACCACACTTACCACCTGGTCCCCATGTTTGACTTTGTGGGTGGGGATGATCCTAAACCTTCTTTAGTAGTTCATTCATGTATTCTCTTGTTTCCCTTCTTACCTTGATTCTTCACAAGGAACCATCCTTCCAAGAAGCATTAAGGCCATCATTAGAAAAGTAAGGCCACCTACCTAAAAGTTACATATCCAAAGTCTAGTGGTTGATTTGTTTGCTACGATCTCCAGAAGATTTAGGGCCTTCTCCTCCTCTCCAAATTCTCCAACTGATCACTATGCAAATGAGTTGGATTTGGGGGCAAGAAGCCCTTTTATAGGAAAAGAACTAGTTTTTATGTCGCAAATTATGACCAATCATAGCTAAGCTTGACAAACCGTCAACATCGTTGGAAAGCTCTCATTGAGCTCTATAATGGGTCTCTTTTTTCTTTTGGTAATTTAAAACCTCACCAAGAAGCCATTTTTTCCTAAGGTCTCACTTTTCCACCCATCAAAATTGAATTTCTTCATGTGAGTCACCTATACTCTAGTACCACTTTGCCTTTGCACTCATTGACTTATGTGTCAATTTTCTTCATGAGTAACCATTATTTGCTCATGTGTTTATGGTCCCCTTCGAGCGTCAACTATGTGGCAACATTATTGGGTTAGCCTTGTTCAAAGCATCAGAGATGAGTCACCCATGCATCCATGGAGTCTGTTCAGAATCCCATTGAATCCTATGTATCATCCATCTTTGTGTTGCATTCGTCCCATGTTTCTCATATTTGGCCTCCAACTATACGACTCCATCTTTGAAAAGCCTTCGTCTAAGTAATTAACCATCCCCTCTAAAATCGATTCAACCGATGACAGGTCAGCCATGCATATCATGCTCTGACAAGTGAAGTCGTTAGTCTTCCTCTCATATTTTCTTCTTCCATTGTCATCCCTGGTATCAATCCATCAATCACATTACTATGATCCTTGTGCCTTTGTTGAGTAATCCTCATTGCCTCAACTCTAACGAGCCCTCTTCTGTCAACTTCATCACACTTATTCCAAGAGATTCGTATAGAGGGAAGTGTACCTTGGTTCCAAATTTCATCATTTTTCAGTGCCTCGGATCAAGAAAAGGGAATCATCATTTCCCTTCGACTTGGTTATTTCTTGCATGCTTGATTCCAAATCATTATTGCATGATCGATAATCACACAGTTGATGATCTAGTGATCCAGTAGATTGTACCTAAATTTCTTGGGTGTGCGTGAGATGGTTCATAATTCATGAGTGGGTGGCCCTTAAGGTAACCCCCCACATGCCCAAATGTCCACAACTCATGATTTAGCCTCAGATGTGGTTCCACAGATTTTATGGGTTTAGTTTCAGCCACTTGCAGTGCCCACATCATACATGTCTCCTTTAGATGATCGATTTAGATATTCATAGCCATTTCCAGTTCAAGAAGACTTCTTTGGTTGTGCTTCCCCCTTGCCATGTCAACTTGAGGGGCATTATGTCTCATGTACATAGATGTTATAGTATTCAGTCCTGGCCTCTATTTTTGAGGCACATTATGCATATGGGATTCATTATATTATTGTATCACATTCTATCCCATTGATGACAATGTATAATGTATCATGTATCATGTACTTTGTAGCTCAATCCCATATTGTTTGGCACACCATTATTATTTGTACTGAGTTATCTTAGTGCTTATGGGTATACCTCGCTTGCCTCATCTGAGATCATGTACTCCAAAATAAAAGGAGACTTATATCATATTAGTAGGTCTCACCCCCTCCATTTCTCCATCCTTCCTTGCATTGCTTCAACTATCTCTCCCTCTCTCTCTCTCTAACTCCCCTTTAGTGTCTCATGGAAGTGTAACATACAACATATTTCAAACATATGATTCACTCTTGATGCTCGTATGTTGGGGGAAATTTGTTATCACCTAAAAAATGATCACCTATCCATTTCTAACTAGGCAGATCAGAATACACTGTGTCGGATTGATTTTACCATAGTAAAATCACTTTCACCATAGGAAATAGTTTAGTAAACCATTTTTTAAAATTATTTCTAATTAAAATTTAAAAACCCCATGAGAATAATTGAATAAATCATTATTTATATAATTTTATCTATGAATATTTATTAAATCATTATTTGATAATTATTCCTTGTCACATTTGACTAAATCACCTTGGAATAATTAAATAAATCATTATTTACTTATTATTCTTTAATTTTATTTTTGGAATAATTGTTAAATCACTATTTAATAATTATTTCGAATTCACATTTTTATTAATTCTCACAAAGTAATAAATAAATCATTTTATTTGTTAATTACTTCAACCATTTTCTAAATAAAGATATTTGACCATTCTGAATATCTTTTCCCTCTCCAAAAAATATAATAAAGTATTCCTAATGGCTAGATTTCGATATTGTCAATAATATTTTATTATTTTCCAATTCCTAATTTAGCTCAGTACTTTGTTATAAATAAGAGGGTTTCCATCCATTGTTCACTGTGATCGTTATCATTGTCACCATTATGTTCTTACAACATTTGAGCTCCCACTTGAGTTCCATCTTGTTTTTCTTAGATTTTTCTGCATATTTGAGAGAGAAAGCGAGATCACTGAAGCATAAGGACATCAAAAGGACCCATCCCATGGAGGGAGAAATATAGACTCATATTGTAAATATTCTTCACCAAGTGCTTGAATAATATTATAATTCATTTAAACTCTTCTATTGAGTTATTAAACTTCTCTTTTCTGTTGCTATATGTTTTGGGCTAGCATCAAATATTTTCTTACAGGGTTTTATCATGTTTTATTGCAGATATGAAGCATAAAAGTGGTCAAATCTTATTGTTAGGGTCAATTGTAACTAGTGACTTGAGTGAAGCATTTTTGGTACACATAATAAGAATTTTCATACTAACGCTTTGAAATCATTGGAACATATCTCATGCCTTGGTTCTTTCTTAGCTTCACCAGATGGTTAAAATTTAAATTCCCTAATCTATTATGCTAGATCCAGCTTCCATCAATATTTCCCAAACATATTTTTTCATTTTCCTCATTAAGTATGTAAACATTCCTTGGATTTCTTATTTCCTTTGAAAATACCTTCCTAGTGTTTTCATTTTTTGTCTCACAACCATTAGAGTGAAAGGTGACACCATACCCATGGTTACACATCCGAATCACACTTAATAGGTTGTGTTTGGTTTAATCTACATAGAGGATATTCTTAACCTTGCCATTTCCATTATTCAAATTGACTGCACCTTTACCAATGATTTTTCCTGGTGTGTAACTTCCTAAGGTAACACTACCATTCTTATCTTATTTTAGTGATACGAATTTACTCCTGTCATCAGTAATGTGCTTTCAACACCCACTATCCACATACCATTAGTTTCCTTGATTCTAAGCATATGGAACAATGCCACACTTTTTTGCTTTTCTAACTTCTTCTTCCATGTCTTATTCTCTTCTTGTGCTTGATTAATCTATGGGGGTGATCTAAGTATATTGGTTCTACATTTTGATTTTTATGTTCATAATTATGAAAATTATAACATTCAATGTGATCTACCAAAGGGGCAAAGGTATTGTTACTTCTAGGGTAATTTCATTGTGAGTTTGTAGATATTATATCTCTATTCCTTGGGATCTGGTAAGAACCTTTATTTCTATTTCTAATGTGATCATTTTTAACATAATCTCTATATCTAACAACCTTACAACCAAATTTAGTACAAGAATAACAATAGCCATAGAATAGATTTTGGTACCTGGGAGAAAATGACCTTTGAGGAAAAGTTCTTATGATTCTTTATTGACTTTGTTTGATTGGTTTACTTTTTATTTTCTCCTTTATCCTTTGGTGTATTTAAATTTGTTTTATGAACAATTTTTTGTTGCATCTTAGCTTTGTTATTAGATCCCTTGAGCTTCTTACATTATAATTTGAGATGTTTATCTTAATATTTCTTGGTACTTGTTTCTCCTTCATGACCCAAACTAGTGTTAATGAAGGGAGATCTTTGAACAATTAGAATTTCGTTTGACTTTACAAATTCTTTATATATTTTAAATTCTGATTCATTTGAGACTTGGTCTTTTCTAATTCTATTGTAGTGGACACTATTTCTTCCTCTAGCTTCTCCCATTCATTTTCCTTCTCCTTTAATGTTCTAGGAGAGTTTCTTCAATCTTTTTGGCTTCCTCTAACTATTTTCTTAAAATAATGAGTGATGAATTAGTAGATTTATTCCCTTTCTTGTCATACTTTACTAATAGATATTTTTTCTTCTCGTTCTTTTTATTGAGTTTCTCTATTTCTTCCAGGGCACTAATCAATTCACCTTCAAGATCTACATCACTTTCAACTCCTTTTGATTATGAATCTAATGTCTCATTCTAATTGACTTTAGTTTCTTGAGCAATATGATGATCTTATATAGTCATGAGCAGAGGTCCTTCTTCTTCGCTAGTAGATGTACATCTATTGCTTTCTTTTGATGTGTCATCATATTCTAATGAATAAATACTTTTCTTATCGATCTCATAAAAATATTTCTTATCTTTATATTTCTCTTTACAATCCTTATCTTCTAGAAATAGATATGAACAATTAGAAACGTGATGACCTATATAAATACAATAGAGTGATGAATTACCTTTGTGTCCTCTATATCTTCCCCTTTTGGGTTATACTTATATTGTTTCCTTTGGTGCTATGGACACTGCTTCCTCTTGATCTCACATTTTTGTTCTCATTTCATGTGCACTATGAGGTTCACACAGTTCGTCAATATTCAAAGCTTTTTCTTCCTTTATGCCACCTCTTCAATATATTTTTTGCAACTTATCCTATATTCATTTTGCTATTTCATAATTTATCATCTCAGTATGCACTGAATTTGATAAGAAACATAATATGGCATGCTTGTATTTACTATCACTCTCACATGTTAGTTTTCTATCTTTATCTATTGAAGTAGTTATAGGAGTAGTGTAACCATGGATCATATATTCCCAAATGTTTACACCAAGATACATTAAATAAACTTTCATCCTTCTCTTCTAGTAATCATACTTCTCTCCATTCAATAATGATGCTTCATCTTTGTACAATCCTTTCTAATTAACAATGGTCCCTTTAAGGTCTACTTTTCAGTGGTTAAATTTATTTTGTAGACACCTACTCCAACACCAATTGTTGGAAATTATGTTTATACTGAGAGGGGCGTTAATAAGTATAAATAAATTTTGAACAATCTAAACAATTATATAACACAACCATACAACAATTAAGATGCACACACTATGAACACAGAATATACATAGAGATCCATTCAAGAACAAACCACAACATTTCTTTTGATTAGATTAATTGCAAGAAACAACTTCAAATTATATCAGTGTTTGTAGGAACCCACATGTAGGAGACACCAATCCCCTTTTCTTTGTGAGCGCCAACTTATTGGAGACACCAATCTCCCTAATATTTACATGCACCAACTTGAAGGAGAAACAAATCCCCTAAACTTTATAGGAACCAACCTAATGGAAACACCAATCTCTCAATCTTTACAAGAACCAACCTAAAGGAGGCACCAATGCCCAAATATTTATAGGTGCTAGCCTATTCTTCCACTTAGATCCATTTTTCATATATTTTCTGACACATATCCATAGGATTTTAAAATCAAATTACTCATACAAACTTCTTAATCATTCTTCAACTTCTTAGATCTAATTTGGACACTAATTCTTTGTTTGCATTTCCAGTCTAAAATTGATTACATTTGCAAGGAACCCATACACAAATTCCTTAGCTTCTTTTGCAATCAGTTTATATCTCAGTGATGCATCTCTTCACTTCTGGGTTAGGTCCGATCTCAACAACATCTGTTGGGTCCCTATAATACTAGTGATTACCCCATTACTATTGTAGTTATACCCCTTATTTATATTGTTGTGCCCCTATTACCCCCATATTGTTATTTCTGTGCCCCATAGAATCCCTCTATTGTTATTTTTGTGGCTTTATATTATTATTGTTAGGTTGGCTGGATTATATTGTGACTCCTTAGACTCCTATATATAGAAAGGAAGTTTTGTCATTTGTATCATCCAAAAATTGTTCATTTATGTAATGTAAAGGAGGTTGCCCCCTCGAGGAGGCTGAATTCTAAGACGTTGATCTATCTTTTCTATCCTTTCTTGAGCTGGTTTCATAACATTTGGTATCAGAGCTTTGGATTCTAGGGTTTCGCTGCTCCAAACAGGTCATCGTGGCATTTTCGCTATAACTTGTTTTCTGTGATGTTTCAGAAGTTGCAAGAAAAACCCATTTGAGAAGCAATCGCGTTGAACCTTGGGTCCAAATTTCAGAGCTTTTTGCGTGATACTTGCGGAGATATGATCTGAGGAAGTTGGTCTTTTTGCAGACTCCTGAATTACATTCAAAACAGGTGACCTGGGGAAAATCGTCATAAATTTCTCTCTGGGAATCAGATTGAAATTTCATAAGAAGGTACAGAAAGCGAACGGAATATAGTTTCTTTTATATCTTTTTCAGAACCAAAGATCGAAAATTGTACACGTGGCACTTCATACAAGTTCGCTCTTCTTGAAAGGTCTATAATGAGGCCATCTTGGGAGATTGTGCATAACTCTTTCTTGGAGAATCCAATTTGGATCAGACTAGTGGCATTGGAAAGAGGACACAGAGAGCTACTAAAAGTCACAAATTTAGAACTAGATTATTGGAAAGTACAGAGATACATCAGAGGCAATATTGAGCTCCTACAAAGTGAAAAAAGGTGCGTAGATTTTTTTAAATTTTTGCTTAAGCTTGGTTTGAAAATTTATTTTGAAGGAATTCAAAGGGCATAGAGAATTATTATCGGTACTGATGCCTCGAGGAAAGAAAATGCAAACACCTAGTAAGGAACCTGAAAGCTCTAGCATGACTCATGAAGAAGAGGAAGAAATGCAACATGATATATCAAAATTACAAGACCAAGTGCAACAACTGTCCCTTGCACAAAAAGGAACAGAATCTAAGATGGATGGTTTAAAGAAATGTGTAGAAGCTAAGATGGACTATTTAAAGAAAGGCATAGAAGCTAAGATGATTGACGTGGAAGCTAAGATGGATGATTTGAAGATAGATTTGAAGACAGACATGGACGAATTGAAGATCAATATGAATAAGTTGCTACAAGAAATGGTTCCTAAGGGTGAAAGGGTACTAAAGGAAACTCATGATGAGAACAAAAGAAATGTTAATCATGATTCCATAGATGCTAATGTTGGATCAAAGACTCACCATATTCCAAAAATCGATATGAGGAAGTTTGATGGCAAGGATCCTGCCACATGGAGCAATTCTTCGATCTCAATAATGTGCAAAACGCACAAAAGGTACGTATGGCAACTGTATATTTGGAACCAAATCAGTTTGTATGGTATCAATGGCTTTGTTCTCGTAAACAATTTATCACTTGGGCAATTTTTACGGAAGAATTGATAGCACATTATGAGGATACAAAAAGCAACACTTTTTTTAGCCAATTGATAAGTCTCAAACAAAAGGGTTCAATAATGGAGCACATTGAGGAGTTCCAAAAATTGAACATAAGGGTAAAAGATATTCCAGAGGAGCATAGGATTGATGTGTTCATAGGGTCTTTAAAGGATAATATCCAACATGATGTTCGCCTTTGGGAACCTGATTCATTAGAGAAGGCATTCAGGTTAGCAAGAAAAATGGAAAGCAAAATTATGGCAACTAGGAAGCATACCACTCACAACTATAAAGACGGAAGTGTTGTTGCCCCTAGTCTTCCACAACCTACAAGGTTGACACCACAACAATTGGAAGAAAAAAGAGCAAAAGGGCTTTGTTACAATTGTGATAGCAAATACACAAAAGGTCATAAGTGTGCTGAGAAGAAATTATTCTACATAGATTGTGAAGAGGAAGAAGAAAAGGAGCAAGAAAGGTCAAAAGAAGAGGATATACTCCAGGAACAAAGCCTAGATGAAGAAAAAATAAATCCGACCATATCTTGTAATGCATTGGCGGGAATTACCACTCCTCAAACCATCAAGATAGAAGGACAAATCAAGAAGAAAAAGGTAATAGTGTTGATTGATTCAGGAAGCACCCACAATTTTATTCATTGTAGGGTAGCAAAAGAATTGAATTGCTTCCTATATCCAGCACCAGAGTGTCAAGTGATGATTGCAAATGGAGGAACAATAAATTGCTCTGGAAAGTGCCATAATATCAAGCTATCCATGGGAGAATATGTATTGACTAGCCCAATGCTTTCCATTCCAATGGGAGGTGCTGATGTTGTACTAGGAGTCCAATGGCTACAATCCTTGGGTACAATAGCTTTTAATTTTCAAGAACTTTTCATCAAATTTTCTATGGAAGGAAAGGAAGTTGAATTAAGGGGTATTGCAGGGAAACCAGGAAAGATAATCAGCTCTAATGGCATGACAAAGCTTCTAAAAAAGGAGCAAAGAGGTGTAATTGCACAATTATGTTCGCTAGATGTTTCCACATTGGAATCATCTATTTCTCCAGATCTCCAAAAAGTCTTGGACAATCATTCCAAGGTATTTGAGACTCCCAAAGGTCTCCCACCTATGCGTGATCATGATCATGCTATTCATCTGATTCCAGGAAGTGTTCCTCCAAACATCAGGCCGTACAGATATCCCTATGTCCAAAAAAGTGAAATTGAACGTATGGTTGCAGAAATGCTAGAGGCTGGTATAATTCAACCGAGTCAAAGTTCTTTCTCAGCTCCAGTAGTATTGGTGCACAAGAAGGATGGATCATGGCGCATGTGTCCGGATTATAGGGAGCTCAACAAGCTCACTATTAAAGATAAGTTCCCCATTCCTGTCATTGATGAATTACTGGATGAATTGCATGGATCAATTTACTTCACCAAGTTGGATCTTCGTTCGGGATATCATCAAATCAGAATGAAGATTGAAGACATTCCGAAAACGGCATTTAGAACTCATGAGGGTCATTATGAATTTTTGGTCATGCCTTTTGGCCTTACCAATGCACCTTCAACATTTCAAGGTTTGATGAATTCAATTTTCAAACCATTCCTTAGAAAATTTGTGTTAGTATTTTTTGATGATATACTAATCTACAGCAAGTCTTGGAAGGATCATGTTGAACATGTTGACAGGGTGCTACAACTATTGGAGGAGAAACAATTATATGCAAAAAGATCCAAATGTTTCTTTGGAGTCCAGGAGGTGGAATATTTGGGTCATATTGTATCTCATGAAGGAGTTAAGGTAGACCCTAGCAAAATTAAAGCCATTAAGGAATGGAAAATCCCCACATCCATAAAGCATCTGCGAGGATTTCTTGGGTTGACAGGGTATTATCGCAAGTTTGTTAAGAATTATGGGAGAATAGCAGCACCTCTAACAACATTATTGAAGAAAGATTCATTTTCATGGACTCCGGAAGCAACAAAGGCCTTTGAACATCTTAAAGAGGCAATGTGCCAAGCACCGGTCTTAGCTACACCGGACTTCACAAAAACCTTTATTGTGGAATGTGATGCTTCAGGAAATGGAATTGGTGTTGTTCTAATGCAAGATGAAAGACCCATTGCTTTTGAAAGTCGTCCAATCAAGGGAAAGTTTTTAAGCAAAGCTATTTATGAGAAGGAAATGTTGGCAATACTCCATGCACTTAAGAAATGGCGACCCTACCTAATGGGAAGACACTTCAAGGTAAAAACGGATCATGATAGCCTTAAATACTTTTTAGAACAAAGATTATCCTCTGAAGAGCAACAAAAGTGGGTCACAAAGATGTTGGGTTATGACTTTGAAATCATCTACAAAAAAGGGAAGCAAAATGTGGTGGCAGATGCACTCTCAAGAAAGGATGAGGATGTGGAAGCATTGTTGTGTGCCATTTCTATTATCCAACCAGATTGGATAAACGAAGCAAGGGAGGAATGGAAGAATGACGAAGAAGTGTGGGCACTTATTCGAAAGCTACAACAAGATTCCAGTACTTCTGATACATTTAGCTGGAAAAATGATTCGTTATGGTACAAAGATCGCTTATACCTCTGTAAGAATTCCCAGCTAAAACAAAAGATTCTTATGGAATTGCACACTTCTCCCTTAGGAGGGCACTCAGGATTTTTAAAAACTTACCACAGGGTTAAGAAGGAATTTTTTTGGGATGGCCTTAAATCAGATATTCAAAAGTTTGTGGCGGAATGTTTGGTTTGCCAACAAAATAAAGTTGAAACAATTAAGACACCGGGTCTATTACAACCTTTATCCATTCCAAGCCAACGTTGGGAGGAGGTTTCAATGGATTTTATCACAGGTTTACCCAAGTCTGAGGGAAAGAGTGTCATCATGGTGGTAGTTGACAGACTTACCAAGTATGCACACTTTTGTGCATTATCACATCCATTTAAAGCCAGTACAGTTTCTACTGCATTTATGGAAACAGTTCAAAAGCTACATGGAAACCCAAAGATTATTGTAAGTGACAGAGATCCCATTTTCACTGGAAATTTTTGGACAGAATTATTTTCTTGTCTTGGTACTCAGTTAGCTCATAGCTCATCTTATCATCCTCAATCTGATGGGCAAACTGAGATAGTAAACAAATGTTTGGAAGGATATCTTCGTTGCTTTGTATCTGATAAACAGACACAATGGGTCAAATGGTTGCCTCTGGCTGAATGGTGGTATAACACTTCCTTCCATACAGCAACAAAAATGACCCCATTTATGGCACTTTATGGGTATCAACCACCATCCATCACATCATATTTAAGAGAAAATTCTAAGGTTCAGGCAGTGGAACATCACATCGAACATCAACAACAAGTCCTCCAACTCTTAAAGGATAACCTCGTGTTGGCACAAAATAGAATGAAACAACAGGCAGATCAACATCGCAGTGAAAGAAGTTTTGATGTAGGTGATTGGGTATTCCTACGGCTACAACCATATAAGCAAATGTCCCTAAAGCAAGCTAAGAAGGATAATAAATTATCACCAAAGTATTATGGTCCGTACAAGGTGTTGAAAAAGATTGGTACTATGGCATACAAATTGGAGCTTCCTGCAGCTTCTCGATTGCACCCAGTTTTCCATGTTTCATGTTTAAAGAAGGTTATAGGCGACAAGCTCCCAATTCAAACAATATTGCCAGAACTTGACGAGGAAGGAAAAATTATATTGGAACCGGAAGCAGTCACAGAAACAAGAACTCGACAGCTACGAAATCGATCAATTTCAGAGTATCTTATCAAGTGGAAGAACTTATCCGCTGAAGATTCCACATGGGAGGATGAGAATTTTATGCAGAAGTATCCAGAACTACTCAAGCGTTGAGGACAACACTTTTTTGAAGGAGAGGGGCATGTTGGGTCCCTATAATACTAGTGATTACCCCATTACTATTGTAGTTATACCCCTTATTTATATTGTTGTGCCCCTATTACCCCCATATTGTTATTTCTGTGCCCCATAGAATCCCTCTATTGTTATTTTTGTGGCTTTATATTATTATTGTTAGGTCGGCTGGATTATATTGTGACTCCTTAGACTCCTATATATAGAAAGGAGGTTTTGTCATTTGTATCATCCAAGAATTGTTCATTTATGTAATGTAAAGGAGGTTGCCCCCTCGAAGAGGCTGAATTCTAAGGTGTTGATCTATCTTTTCTTGAGCTGGTTTCATAACAACATCACACATTGTATGTTCTAACTTCAGATTTTCTATGGTCTTCACATTTGACCATCCTACACAATCTCCACTCTCAGGTTCCTTTTCCCTCACACACCTAACACTTCTTCAAGATATGTACTCTATTTTTATATTTTTGGCTCTTCCCTTTACCATGGGCTTAGATCCATAGTGTTGACACATGGTATCACATCTTGACTAGGTCACTCTACCTTCTTGACCAGTTCAACATTCCATCTTCTATTCACACACCACAATCTCATAGTTCTCTTACTTTTGTCTTTGACTAGATTTGTACTCTCTCATTCCAACCAATTTTCTCTCTCTATGTGTGTACTCTATATATCAACCATCTCTCTCTCATTCACTCTACTCCTTTTCTCTTCTAGATTCATCAACATGTTCAATCTTTACTCTCCACACAATTCTCTAGTCCTTGTACGCATGTTGTTGTCCCTTATGCTTTGCGACAGTTCTCTAATAGCCCCGATAGTCTTCTAATAACCATGATCATTTTCTAATAGCCCACATTACCGCTCTCTCCATAGATTATATAATTTAATTTTTTTATCTAATCGGTCTATGCATCAACAAAACATTTTTTAAATCTTACCAATTCATTTATATTTAAAAACGGCCTGAGAGTGCTTAGGCACCTTTACCCTTTCTCTGCCTTCATATGGATCAACGATGTAAGAAGGTGGTTAACATGCTATAGGTTTTCAATCCCAGCCTTTTGTAATAACCAACACCGAACACTCAAACAGAAGTGGAGGTTCCATGCTCAGATTTCTATTCATGTTAAATTTTTGCCCTGAGAGATTAACATCTCCTTCCTCAAGATCAGGGGTTGGAACCTTCGGCTTAAAATATTTTTTGAACACATTCAAGGCCCAAATGGTTGGGTACTTGGATGTTCTACATACCCCTATATGACTTTTACACTCCAATTTCTGGTGCCTCAATACCCCGAGATTTGTCAACTTCTGGTTCTACTTCTAGATGGAAATGTATTTGTTACCTTGGCCAAGCACATGACACACTGATTTTTAATTGTTTCAACCTCTTGATGCTTAGTATCCCTGTATGGGACCCATGCAAGCCATCCATTTGTTGTGCCATTAAACCTTAGGTTTCAACCAATTTTTTCAACATGATATACATATAAAAACCTCTCTAAACATAGTTTTGGCATGGATCCTTAGACCATTGGGTTTATCAATTCAATCCATGGTGGACCAACTAGGAGCTACCACATGTTGTTTTTTTCCATATCATGATTACCACATTGTACTCCACCAATTCATATCAGCGCAACCTTGGATTTTTACATTACAAATGGCACTTTCGTGCATGGTGTCTTGGTGCCCTAGGGAAAGAACAACCATATCTACATCACCTTCCAAGTCACAACCCACATCAACTAATGTGACTAGTCAGGGGTTTCCATGTGTCACTTGCAAAATGTCTATTTGGGTGACCAAAAATACCAAATATGCATGCCACATGTCATGTATTGTAGCTTCCACATCATGAATTTTTCCTCTTATCATACACATAAACTTTCCACATCATATTGGTGCCATGTCATATCAGCTGAGGGGTTTTGGTAGGGGTTTTAGATTCCTTAACCCTCTATGGTAGCCACTTAATTTGGTTTATTTAGAGTTAGACATAGATTATTGGTTGTGATTAAGACATTTTAGGTTCACGACAAAGCATTATTTTCTAATTATAACAAATTTATACCCTTTTTGAATTTCATATGTTGAACTATGTTGTGCACCCTTCTATCGGTCCCTGGCCTACTAGGCTTATCTATACCTAGCATGGGATCATACTAGTCTCCACTTCTTGGTGAGTCTATATCGACCTATTTTCCAATGGTGTGGGCCCCTGTACTAGTCCTTGGCCTATTAGGATTATCTATAATAGCTTGGGTTCATGCATGCTCCTCATTCTTGGGGAAGTATGTACTAGCCCTTGCTCCAATGCTATGGGCCCTTCTACTAGTCCTTGGCCTACACAGCTAGTCCATATCGGCCCAGGCTCCAATCTAGCATATCAAAGCTTTAACCAGGTTGGAACCTTTATTGATCTAACTCACTTAAAACATGTTTTTCTCATAATCCTTTTGGAGTTAGGAGAAGTTCCACATATTGTTGGAAAGGTCTCAGAACAAGCTATTCTATCACACAAATTTCGTTCTCATTTGAGCTAGGTAACTAGAGACGAATTGATCCGGATTTAAACAGGAATGCAACAAATTACAGATATAACCATCCATACATAGATGCAACAGAAATAATACTTCATTTCATTACTGTAAAATACTAAAATATGCTTACAAACAGAAATGGAAATAAACTAGCTAGGGCAATGGTAGCTTATCTCTGAGAAGAGATGTGATGGCTACATGCCTCTGAAATTTCTTACAATGAGGATAGAAGGCCTATTTAATGTTGAGAAACAATGGAAAACCCTAAACATCCAAAACCTAACCCTAGGAGATGAAGCGCGAAATTATGGGCCCCGTTTTGGGAAATTGGTACATCAACTTCTCGGGGTCGTAACTTTGGCATATGATCTCTGTTTGATGCACATAATACCTCGTTAGAAATATCTATCTGAGGAATACAACTTTGGGAAGAGATACATTAGTCCATGGACCCATGCTACTCCCAGTTTTCCCAAAAAATGTCGTTTAGGGCCTCAAAACGGCTCCAAAAGTTCAGGACCCGAAAAAGTGCTAAAAATAATAAACTGTGCTACAATTAAGGAAATTGAAAAGATGAAAGAAATGATGGTGGGGGTCCCAGTGGAATTAGCGGGTGGACACAAATATCCACCTGGATCATTCCTCCCCCCTTAGGAAGTAATGGTCCCCATTGCGTTGAGTTCCTCCATGAGATGAGGAAACTTCTATTGAACTTGGTCCTTGGTGAGCCACTTGCCCTAGTGAAGGAGTTGGCCTACTTTGACAACTCAATACAGTTGGATATTATGCTGGCGAGTGTTCTTGATCTGTGTGTCCATGATTCGATCAATTGCATCTTGTTCCATGTAATCTGGATTTAACTCTGTGGATGTAAGTTGTTCTATGATGTCGGATGTGTCTAGTAATGGTGGAAAGTATGGCCGAAGGCAATCCACATTGAACATTGGGTGCAGGCCAAGGAATGGGAGAATGCTGAGCTCAAATGCATTATCTCCCATAGCCTTGGTAATGGTGTAAGGACCATATCGGAGTGGTCTAAGTTTCCGATAGGCTCTGGTAAGGCGTTCCTTTTGCAAATGCAACCAGACTTTGTCGTCCACCTAAATCTTGTGTGGCACCCGATGTTGATCATGTCATTGCTTGTACTTGGCATTTGATTTCTCCATAATGTCTTGGACCTGCTGGAGAATATGTTGGATGTGCTCAATGAAGTTGTCTGCCT
This sequence comes from Pinus tabuliformis, assembly GCA_031772625.1. NCBI lineage: Eukaryota > Viridiplantae > Streptophyta > Pinopsida > Pinales > Pinaceae > Pinus > Pinus tabuliformis. Next base: position 253,635,392 of record CM062808.1, on the reverse strand, counting down.
TATCTATTTCGAACTAGACATGAGCCGAATCTGCCTTAGTAGTTTCAAATGGCATGGCCACATCAATGGGACATAGTGGCTGGAATCCCAAGCCCACCTAAAAAGGGTTCTGTCTAGTTGAGCTACGGAGAGCCCAGTTATAGCTATGTTGAACATAGGGGAGGCTCTCATCCCATGTACATGGATTCTTTAAGTTGTACATGCGCAGAATTTCTATGATCATCCTGTTGACAACCTCTGTCTGGCCATCAGTTTGGGGATGGAAGGATGTGGACTTAGTGAGTTTGGTGTCCAGCATCGACCAAATGCTAGACCAAAATGTATTGAGGAACCTGTTGTCCCAATCTTAGATGATAGACTGTGGGATCCCAAATTGTACCCACACTCATTCAAAGAAGCGTTTAGCAGTGGCTTCTATTGTGATATTCTTCTTGCAGGCCGCCATAATGGCCACCTTCAAGAACTTGTCGACGACCACAGAAACACAATCATTTCCATGCTTAGTAGGAGAGAAGGCCCGACATGTAATCCATGGAGATGGATTCCCAATGTCGAATACAGGTAGGAAGCGAGGTATAGACGCCTTGCTTCTTGATGGTCGGTTTGGCAATGGCGCAGGCAATGCATGATCTGATGTACTTCCCGACATCCTGTCGAAGATTTGGCCAATAGAAATACTTTTGCAGTACTGCCACCATTTTCTTGACCCCGAAATGCCCAGTAGCCCAACTGTAGTGTGCTTCCCAAATCATCTTGGCACACTCGCTTGAAGGAACACAAAGGTGACCTAGGTGGCATAACAGGGCATCCTGGAGGTGAAAACATGGAACATGCTGACCCTCCAAGAGTGTCTAGTATGTGTGGCCAAATTCTGGGTCTCTTTTGTAGAGAAGTGGCCAATCAGAAGTCTTGTGCCCGCAAGAGTTGAGCACAGTGGTTAACGTCATGATCGGTGGTCGATTGAGTCAATATGCAACATTATTGGTGTTTCCCTTCTTATATTTGATATTCAAATGGGACTGTTGTAGGTATGTGGACCACTTCTGATGGCAATCATTCTACAATTTCCCTTGGGTTTGTATGAACTGCAGGGGCTGGTGGTTTGTGTGGATGATCGTTTCTTTCCCCAAAATGTAATGCTTCCATTTTCGATAGTATTGCACAATGGAATACATCTCTTTTTCATAAGTGGGATACTTCTAGACTTTGTTTGAAAGTGTCTCACTGTGATATGCCACTGGATGCCCATGTTGAGTAAGGACTGCACCAATAGCATAGTCAGAGGCATCTGTCTCAACCTCAAATGGTTGTTGCAAGTCTGGTAATGTGAGCACTGGTGCCGAGTAGAGGCGATCTTTCAACTTTGTGAATGCCTTCTATGGAGATTCAGACCAAAAGAATTTTTCTTTCGCTCCTCCCTTGGTGACTTGACTGAAGAGCCATGTGATATGAGAAAAATCCCAACATGAACCTGAAGTAGAAGTTGGCAAGACCCAGAAATTTGTGGAGCTCTGTTAGAGTGGTTGGAAATATCCAATCCCGATGACCTAGATCTTGGCTGGATCCACATGCACCACCCATTCATCAATAATGTATCCCAGACACTGAACCTGGGTCATGCCAAAAGTGCATTTCTCCAAATTGGCACATAACTTGTGTTGTTGAAATGTTTGAAGAACCTGTCGGATGTGGTGGAGGTGCTCTTCCCAACTCTTGCTGAAGCTCAAGATGTCATCCAATCATACCACTACAAAAGAGTGGGTGAATGGACACAATATGTCATCCATTAGCCTCATGAAGGTTGCAGGAGCATTCGTCAATCCGAAAGGAATAACCAACCATTCAAAAAGGCCCTCTTTGGCTTTGAAGGAAGTCTTCCATACATCAGAGAGTTCGATTGATATCTGGTGATATCCTGACTTCAAATCAATCTTGTTGAAAAATTTTACCCCCTTCAGTTGGTCCAGGAGGTCATCAATCCATGGGATTAGGTACCTATTATGGACAATGATCTTGTTCAGTGCCCGATAGTCAATACAGAGTCTCCAAGTCCCATTCCTCTTCTGTACCAACACAATCGGGCTCCCACAGGGCGATCAACTTGGACAAATGTGACCTTTCTACAGTAGCTCCTATAGATTGTTCCATTGGGCAGTGGTTCACTTGGGGTCAGATCGATGTTGTGCTTGACCTGACAATGTAGAGGAACCTCTGTGGTGGAGGTGAAGATGTCCTTGTACTCCTCCATGACCTTGTCCATCTGTAGTTGTTGTGTGGAGGGGCCATGTTTGGAGGTCATGGCCACCGTATTCTTCTTTCCTTGAGGGCATATCATGAGGAAAACAAATTTCCCAGTTTTGGAAATGAGCTTACTGAATTGTTTTACAGAAAACAAAGAGATGGCGGTAGGTAGTGCTACCTCCGGTATCCTGTACAACTTATTTCCCAAAGTAAAAATAACAGCACGGGGCCTTGAGTCATACACAGCATGTGGCTTCCACAAGTATCGTTGGCATCATAATACATCATAAACATCAAGGGGAGCAACGTCACACAATACCTCATCTGTGAAGGGCTTGATGTTGTATGGAAGGTGACAGTACTAGCTCGCGCGAAGATCCTGTCTTTGATGAAGCCACTGTTGGGTCCCTATAATACTAGTGATTACCCCATTACTATTGTACTTATACCCCTTATTTATATTGATGTACCCATGTAGTGCCCATATTGTTACTATTGTGCCACATAGAAGCCCACTATTGTTATTGTTGTGCCCTACAATATTATTGTTATGTAGGCTTTGATTGTATTGGGACCACTTAGACTCCTATATATAGAAAGGAGGTATTTTCATTTGTATCATCCAAGAATTGTTCATTTATGTAATGTAAAGGAGGTTGCCCCCTCGAAGAGGCTGAATTCTAAGGCGTTGATCTTTCTTTTCTATCTTTTCTTGAGCTGGTTTCATAACATTTGGTATCAGAGCTTTGGATTCTAGGGTTTCGCTGCTCCAAACAGGTCATCGTGGCATTTTCGCTATAACTTTTTTTCTGTGACGTTTCAGAAGTCGCAAAAAAAACCCATTTGAGAAGAATTGACGCTGAACCTTGGGTCCAAATTTCAGAAATTTTTCGCGCCATATTTTCGGAGATATGATCTGAGGAAGTTGGCCTTTTTGCAGACTCCTGAATTACATTCAAAACAGGTGACCTAGGGAAAATCGTCATAACTCTCTCTCTGAGGATCGGATTGAAATTTCGTAAAAAGGTACAGAAAGAGAACGGACTGTAGTTTCTTGTATGTGTGTTTTAGATTCAAAGGTTGAAACAGTGGCTCGTGGCACGTCGTACAAGTTCGCTCTACTGAACCAGTCTAAAAGCAAGTCACTGTGGGAGATTTCACATAACTCTTCCTTGGAGAATCCAATTTGGCTCAGACTTGTGGCATTGGAAAGAGGACACAGAAGGCTACTACAGGTAGCAATTTCAGAACTGGATGATTCGAAATTACAGAGATACATCAGATTCAATATCAGGCTTCTATAAAGTGAAAAAAGGTGTGTAGTTTTTTTTTTAAATTTTTGTGTAAGCTTGGTTTAACGGAATTCAAAGGGCATAGTAAAGAATTATTATCGGTAACTGATGCCCCGAGGAAAGAAAATGCAAACACCTAGTAAGGAACCTGAAAGCTCTAGCATGACTCATGAAGAAGAAGAAGAAATGCTACATGATATATCAAAATTACAAGAACAAGTGCAACAAATGTCACGCTCACAAAAGCTAACAGAAGCTAAGATAAGTGGCGTGGAATCTAAGATAAAGGGCATGGAAGCTAAGATGGATGATTCAAAGACAGATTTGAAGAGAGACATGGCAGATTTGAAGATAGATTTGAAGACAGATTTGAAGAGAGACATGGCAGATTTGAAGATAGATTTGAAGACAGATATGGAAGAATTGAAGAAGTTGCTACAAGAAAGTGTCACTAATGGTGAAAAGGTAGTAAAGGAAACTCATGATGAGAACAAAAGAAATGTTAATCATGATTCCATAGACTCTAATGTTGGATCGAAGACTCACCATGTTCCAAAAATCGATATGAGGAAGTTTGATGGCAAGGATCCCGCCACATGGATATTACAGATGGAGCAATTCTTCGATCTCAATAATGTGCAAAACACACAAAAGGTACGTATGGCAACTTTATATTTGGAACCAAATCAGTTTGTATGGTATCAATGGCTTTGTTCTCGTAAACAATTTATCACTTGGGCAATTTTTACGGAAGAATTGATAGCACATTATGAGGATACAAAAAGCAACACTTTTTTTAGCCAATTGATAAGTCTCAAACAAAAGGGTTCAATAATGGAGCACATTGAGGAGTTCCAAAAATTGAACATAAGGGTAAAAGATATTCCAGAGGAGCATAGGATTGATGTGTTCATAGGGTCTTTAAAGGATAATATCCAACATGATGTGCGCCTTTGGGAACCTGATTCATTAGAGAAGGCATTCAGGTTAGCAAGAAAAATGGAAAGCAAAATTATGGCAACTAGGAAGCATACCATTCACAACTATAAAGACGGAAGTGTTGTTGCCCATAGTCTTCCACAACCTACAAGGTTGACACCACAACAATTGGAAGAAAAAAGAGCAAAAGGGCTTTGTTACAATTGTGATAGCAAATACACAAAAGGTCATAAGTGTGCTGAGAAGAAATTATTCTACATAGATTGTGAAGAGGAAGAAGAAAAGGAGCAAGAAAGGTCAAAAGAAGAGGATATATTCCAGGAACAAAGCCTAGATGAAGAACAAATAAATCCGACCATATCTTGTAATGCATTGGCGGGAATTACCACTCCTCAAACCATCAAGATAGAAGGACAAATCAAGAAGAAAAAGGTAATAGTGTTGATTGATTCAGGAAGCACCCACAATTTTATTCATTGTAGGGTAGCAAAAGAATTGAATTGCTTCCTATATCCAGCACCAGAGTGTCAAGTGATGATTGCAAATGGAGGAACAATAAATTGCTCTGGAAAGTGCCATAATATCAAGCTATCCATGGGAGAATATGTATTGACTAGCCCAATGCTTTCCATTCCAATGGGAGGTGCTGATGTTGTACTAGGAGTCCAATGGCTACAATCCTTGGGTACAATAGCTTTTAATTTTCAAGAACTTTTCATGAAATTTTCTGTGGAAGGAAAGGAAGTTGAATTAAGGGGTATTGCAGGGAAACCAGGAAAGATAATCAGCTCTAATGGTATGACAAAGCTTCTAAAAAAGGAGCAAAGAGGTGTAATTGCACAATTATGTTCGCTAGATGTTTCCACATTGGAATCATCTATTTCTCCAGATCTCCAAAAAGTCCTGGACAATCATTCCAAGGTATTTGAGACTCCCAAAGGTCTCCCACCTATGCGTGATCATGATCATGCTATTCATCTGATTCCAGGAAGTGTTCCTCCAAACATCAGGCCGTACAGATATCCCTATGTCCAAAAAAGTGAAATTGAACGTATGGTTGCAGAAATGCTAGAGGCTGGTATAATTCAACCGAGTCAAAGTTCTTTCTCTGCTCCAGTAGTATTGGTGCACAAGAAGGATGGATCATGGCGCATGTGTCCGGATTATAGGGAGCTCAACAAGCTCACTATTAAAGATAAGTTCCCCATTCCTGTCATTGATGAATTACTGGATGAATTGCATGGATCAATTTACTTCACCAAGTTGGATCTTCGTTCAGGATATCATCAAATCAGAATGAAGATTGAAGACATTCCGAAAACGGCATTTAGAACTCATGAGGGTCATTATGAATTTTTGGTCATGCCTTTTGGCCTTACCAATGCACCTTCAACATTTCAAGGTTTGATGAATTCAATTTTCAAACCATTCCTTAGAAAATTTGTGTTAGTATTTTTTGATGATATACTAATCTACAGCAAGTCTTGGAAGGATCATGTTGAACATGTTGACAGGGTGCTACAACTATTGGAGGAGAAACAATTATATGCAAAAAGATCCAAATGTTTCTTTGGAGTCCAGGAGGTGGAATATTTGGGTCATATTGTATCTCATGAAGGAGTTAAGGTAGACCCTAGCAAAATTAAAGCCATTAAGGAATGGAAAATCCCCACATCCATAAAGCATCTGCGAGGATTTCTTGGGTTGACAGGGTATTATCGCAAGTTTGTTAAGAATTATGGGAGAATAGCAGCACCTCTAACAACATTATTGAAGAAAGATGCATTTTCATGGACTCCGGAAGCAACAAAGGCCTTTGAACATCTTAAAGAGGCAATGTGCCAAGCACCGGTCTTAGCTACACCGGACTTCACAAAAACCTTTATTGTGGAATGTGATGCTTCAGGAAATGGAATTGGTGCTGTTCTAATGCAAGATGAAAGACCCATTGCTTTTGAAAGTCGTCCAATCAAGGGAAAGTTTTTAAGCAAAGCTATTTATGAGAAGGAAATGTTGGCAATACTCCATGCACTTAAGAAATGGCGACCCTACCTAATGGGAAGACACTTCAAGGTAAAAACGGATCATGATAGCCTTAAATACTTTTTAGAACAAAGATTATCCTCTGAAGAGCAACAAAAGTGGGTCACAAAGATGTTGGGTTATGACTTTGAAATCATCTACAAAAAAGGGAAGCAAAATGTGGTGGCAGATGCACTCTCAAGAAAGGATGAGGATGTGGAAGCATTGTTGTGCGCCATTTCTATTATCCAACCAGATTGGATAAACGAAGCAAGGGAGGAATGGAAGAATGACGAAGAAGTGTGGGCACTTATTCGAAAGCTACAACAAGATTCCAGTACGTCTGATACATTTAGCTGGAAAAATGATTCGTTATGGTACAAAGATCGCTTATACCTCTGTAAGAATTCCCAGCTAAAACAAAAGATTCTTATGGAATTGCACACTTCTCCCTTAGGAGGGCACTCAGGATTTTTAAAAACTTACCACAGGGTTAAGAAGGAATTTTTTTGGGATGGCCTTAAATCAGATATTCAAAAGTTTGTGGCGGAATGTTTGGTTTGCCAACAAAATAAAGTTGAAACAATTAAGACACCGGGTCTATTACAACCTTTATCCATTCCAAGCCAACGTTGGGAGGAGGTTTCAATGGATTTTATCACAGGTTTACCCAAGTCTGAGGGAAAGAGTGTCATCATGGTGGTAGTTGACAGACTTACCAAGTATGCACACTTTTGTGCATTATCACATCCATTTAAAGCCAGTACAGTTTCTACTGCATTTATGGAAACAATTCAAAAGCTACATGGAAACCCAAAGATTATTGTAAGTGACAGAGATCCCATTTTCACTGGAAATTTTTGGACAGAATTATTTTCTTGTCTTGGTACTCAGTTAGCTCATAGCTCATCTTATCATCCTCAATCTGATGGGCAAACTGAGATAGTAAACAAATGTTTGGAAGGATATCTTCGTTGCTTTGTATCTGATAAACAGACACAATGGGTCAAATGGTTGCCTCTGGCTGAATGGTGGTATAACACTTCCTTCCATACAGCAACAAAAATGACCCCATTTATGGCACTTTATGGGTATCAACCACCATCCATCACATCATATTTAAGAGAAAATTCTAAGGTTCAGGCAGTGGAACATCACATCGAACATCAACAACAAGTCCTCCAACTCTTAAAGGATAACCTCGTGTTGGCACAGAATAGAATGAAACAACAGGCAGATCAACATCGCAGTGAAAGAAGTTTTGATGTAGGTGATTGGGTATTCCTACGGCTACAACCATATAAGCAAATGTCCCTCAAGCAAGCTAAGAAGGATAATAAATTATCACCAAAGTATTATGGTCCGTACAAGGTGTTGCAAAAGATTGGTACTATGGCATACAAATTGGAGCTTCCTGCAGCTTCTCGATTGCACCCAGTTTTCCATGTTTCATGTTTAAAGAAGGTTATAGGCGACAAGCTCCCAGTTCAAACAATATTGCCAGAACTTGACGAGGAAGGAAAAATTATATTGGAACCGGAAGCAGTCACAGAAACAAGAACTCGACAGCTACGAAATCGATCAATTTCAGAGTATCTTATCAAGTGGAAGAACTTATCCGCTGAAGATTCCACATGGGAGGATGAGAATTTTATGCAGAAGTATCCTAAACTACTCAAGCGTTGAGGACAACACTTTTTTGAAGGAGAGGGGCATGTTGGGTCCCTATAATACTAGTGATTACCCCATTACTATTGTAGTTATACCCCTTATTTATATTGTTGTGCCCATGTAGTGCCCATATTGTTACTATTGTGCCCATAGAATCCCTCTATTGTTATTGTTGTGCCTATATTATTATTGTTATGTAGGCTGGATTATATTGTGACCCTTAGACTCCTATATATAGAAAGGAGGTATTTTCATTTGTATCATCCAAGAATTGTTCATTTATGTAATGTAAAGGAGGTTGCCCCCTCGAAGAGGCTGAATTCTAAGGCGTTGATCTTTCTTTTCTATCTTTTCTTGAGCTGGTTTCATAACAGCCACCCAATGGTGTACAGTTGTGGATGTGTTGTGGTCAGTAAGCCCAACCACTTCATGACCTCTGTCGAAATGAGGTTCTTTTGGCTCCTGCTATTGACAATGAACTATAGTAGGGAGCCCTTTACCCACATCTAGGAGTGGAAGAGGCACTCCTCCTCCTCTGGATCTTCAGGTTACTCCTTTTAGATCTTCGCGGTGGCAACGGTGGCATTGGGCTATGCATCGATAATCTGCTTCCCTTTGTCATTCCCCTTGTCGGGTTCTAACTCAAAGTCGGAACATGCATCTGATTCTGAAACCTTTAGCTTGCCCACCAGTGATTTCTTGGCCTGACACTCACTTGTGTTGTGAGTGGAGCTCTTATGGAACTCACACCACTTTCCCGTGTCCTTTTTTAGCTTTGTGGCACTATTCTTTGCTTGTAGCTTTGGCAGGTTGTCTTGGGCCACCTCGCCTTAGCTTTGTCCTTTGTTTTGCAGTTTAGGGGCACCTTTCCCTTGCTTCAGATTCACAAATCCAAAGTCTCGCTTCTTCTGTTTAAACTTTTTCTCAATCTTGACGGCATATCGATATGTCGTGCCGAGCGAGGAGATGTTCAGGAATTCTATTTCTTCCTGTATGTACCTGTGCAGGCAGCCACAGTATTTGAGTACCAAATGCTGCTCTGAATCCTTGATACCCAACTTTGTGCAAAGGGTATGGAAAATATTGGTAAACTCTAGCACGTCTTGGTCCCTTCCTTGATGCAACATGGTCAACTTTATGTATTGATCCTCGTAGCTTCCGATAGGGTAGTACTACTCCTTGATGATAGCCTGAAAAGAATTCCAAGTGGGTGCGGCTGAAAGCACTGAGGCCATACTTTCATCCTTCTACTCACAGTAGGTTTCCCACAAGTCCTTGACGTGGGGGGTGGCTTTGAGAAGAGCGAAAGTAATCTTTTCCCGGCCGGAAAATTCATGAACAGAAAAATACCCTTCTAGCAGATTTAACCATTTATCTATGATGTCTGCATCTATCTGACCCTCAAATATGGGAATGTCAAAGTTAACTTGTACCTTAAAGGGTGTGGTGCTTCCAGAGTAGCTGCTAGGAGTAGATGTGTCGCCCTTGGGTAGCCGCTGAAGGATCTAGGAAAAGTTATCCATCATCGCGTTCCTTTGTTGCTCGAGGGCCTCTTCGAGCAAGATTTTGATTGGATCTCCTACCCCCTTGTCTTTCTTTTCATTCGCCATGGGAGGCCGTTGGGATTTGCGAAGCTCGTCTTACAAAGGTTTGACAAGTTCAAGCCCTAACTCCTTATATCCCAACCTTGTTGAGGACATGCAAAGAAAGACAGAGAAAGAGAAGACCACTCTGATACCACTGATCCGGATTTAAATAGGAATGCAACAAATTACAGATATAACCATCCATACAGAGATGCAACAGAAATACTACTTCATTTCATTACTGTAATATACTTAAATATGCTTACAAACAGAAATGGAAATAAACTAGCTAGGGCGATGGTAGCTTATCTCTGAGAAGAGATGTGGTGGCTACATGCCTCTGAACTGTCTTACAATGAGGCTCAAAGGCCTATTTATTGTCGAGAAACAATGCAAAACACTAAACATCCAAAAACCTAACCCTAGGAGATGAAGCGCCAAACTATGAGCCCCGTTTTAGGAAAATTGGTGCATCAACTTCCCAGGGTCGTAACTTTGGCATATGATCTCCGTTTGACATGCACAATACCTCGTTTGAAATATCTATCCAAGTACTACAACTTTGGGGAGAGTAACATCGGTCCATGGACCCATGTTGCTCCCATTTTTGCCAAAAAAAGGTTGTCTAGGGCCTCAAAATGGCTCCAGAAGTTTAGGACCTGAAAAATTGCTAAAAATATTAAACTATGCTACAATTAAGGAAACTGAAAAGATGAAAGAAACAATGGTGGGGGTCCAAGTGGAATTGGCAGGTGGCTACCAATATCCACCTGGATCACGAATGACCTTCAAATATAGTTTACCCAAACAACAACTTCAACCTTAACATCAAGTTAGGTATTATAATGACAAAACGAACAACACCATTCACATCAATGATAGTATACTTTTAATCATTCCTCTTGACTTTGGTACCAATGACACCACACACTCAGCAATATGCCAACACACAATAAAAAGGTGAGGAGCATTACCCTCTTTCCATTTTAGGTTAAAATAAAAAATAAAAAACTCAACAAGGGCATTAAAACCAAATATCATAGCTACAAACAGAAATGAAAAGCATGCTAAAATGAAAAAGTCGTCACCTCTTTTTTTTTAAGTGTTAGAATTTGATGCGGGAAAATTTGACTTTTCCTGGAATTTCGCCTTCTCTAGATCACACAAAAATCACTTCATCATCAAGCCCTTAGTTTGTTTTGCAAAATTATTTCATATAAAAAATTTACTTCACTTGCATGGATTCTAGAGCATGGACATATTAGAACTATTATCAATCACACAGATACACTAGACATATTGTGAACATAATGAAAATTCATTTCATTAATAAAATCATGTCCATACAATTGCAAAACAATTACAGAAGTATTCATTCCCCTCTTGACCTGATATCATATTCATTTGGCCAATAGCTTTTCCCTTAGTCTTACATTGACTAAATACAACTTTTGAAGAAAAATAGATTTTCCTAGATCCATAAATTACTCTATTCTCTAAATTTCTCATTATTTATTCCATAAATATCTCATGCTTTTCACGGAAACTTTTCTTTTGCCTTATGGAAAAAATCTTTCCTATCCATAGCTTTTCTAAAACTATTCTATAATAAGTAAATGAAACTAAGAATATTTACAATTAAGGAATTATAATTCATTTACAATATTGAAACTCCTTTTGGAGATTTTCTTCAAAAAACTTGACGGCTTCGAAGCTCTAATCAAAATTCCAACCATTTTCAACCATAGCATTAAAAATAAAAGATCGTGACTATGAAAAAAAAATCCACGCCTAAATCAAAGAGTAATCTTACCAAGAGAAATTTAACATTTGAAAGTTAAAATTATAGCTCATTTGAGACCCTAGCCTAAAATAACCCTCTTTTCATTATGTTTTCTTTAATCCATTTTACAAGCATGCTTAGGCATGTAATTGTAAGAACCCATTTTTGAATTGTAATCCAATCATATAGATATAATAACTATATTAGTATGGGTTCTCTTAGTTTGATAAGTTGAATATTTGTAAATTCTATATGTTGAGCTATGTGATTAAGGACATGTTGTATTCCTCAATGCTATGTTAATAAACTTGAGAGAATAGATGTTTATCTCAATTCAAATTTAAAATGAAAAATACTAGGTTAATCTTAATTGGGTCATTAATAAATTGGTAAATTTCCAATTAGTAAATTATAAGTAGGTGGCATTAGAAAACCTATACTATTTATGTGATAAATCCTTTTTAAAGACTTAAAAGAACTTCATTGTATAATACCTCATAATACAAGGCCAATAGTTGGACTATTGGCCCACATAGGCGTGGTTGGGTAATGTAATATAGGACAGCATATACAGGCTTCATTATTCTATACAACCGAACATGAAAGTATTCTTATTAGAAGCATAGCTTGAGAAAGGATATTGTAACCTCTATATGGCTGAAGAATGCACTCACCTTCCTTTAAAGTGATTTTTTTTCCTTTAAAGTGATTTTTTTTTCTTCCTAAAAACAAGTTTTCTTTTATTTAATAGTTTATTGTTTCATTCAATTAATTAGAGTTGTCTTGTTCCTTTTTTCTCAAAAACATATTCTCTTATTCCTTTTTTTCACTCCTCTATTTTATAGTTTATTATTTCATTCACTTAATTATAGCTGTCTTAATTACGTTTGTCCGCTCATTAACTTCATTGTCTTACTATCAGTGATCATTGAAATCAATGTGTACGCAAACACAACATCAAAACGCAGCTTATTATACTTTCTCAATCCTCGGTCCTGATTTCTAACGTTCAATTAACGCTAATATTGATATCGAGATTGTTCCTTAATATTGATATTGAGATTGTTCCTTAATCGAAATGACCGATAAACAATGATTATCAGTTAAATATTAACATGACGTGAGAAGGATGATAGCATAGTTAAAGCAAATAGATTTGACAGTTCAACAACAACAAATCACTGAGATCATATTCAGCAGAAGGTGAGATCAAGAGTGACAACATATATGGTGAAATTAAAATTCAACCACATGAACGGCAGTTCTTACTGAATGGTTGGTGAGACCATATTTAAGGGTTCATGATCAAGATTAAGCTGCAATACGAAATTCCTGGTATTAAACACACCTGGACAGGATTGTACTTGACCATATTCAAGTGTGGATAAAGATTAAGTTTTAATATGAATAACAATATTTAAGGGTTTATAAAGATTAAGTTACAGTATCAGATTCTTGATGTTAAATACATATGGACATATTGTACTTTTGGGTTACAGAAGCAGTTAGTAATAGGGTCATTATTGGATGATCTAAATGTGAAATAGCTAATTATTTTTGTATGGAGAAGTTCGTTAAAATTAGAGACTTAGTTAACTGATTTAAGTTGAGTCAACTCGAGTTAAGTCATAGTAATATTTAGTATGTGGTTGCATGTTAAGTTATTTTAGGTGAGTGACTAGTTGGAAAAGATTTAAATACTTTTTACTGGGTTCACTGTAACCATCAAATTTTTATAATCAATAAAAACACCGCAGCAGCTCGTGTGTTTTGTATGTATTATTTTATGCATTGTATCATTGAAAAAAAGCATAGATCATTGCCATCTTTAAAAAGGTTCATGCCGCAACCTAAAAAGGAATACAAATCTGTGGTACTTGCATTGCCAGTGAAAAAAGACCCAGAAAAGAAAGACTACATTTATTAAAAAAAATGTGTTGCAAAATCGTCCCACTATTAAGGAGTTACAAGTGTGCAGGTATTTCGCACTTCGTTAATTCAAATTTTGGGTTATTTCCGCAGTTTGGCCGTGGCCAGGTCCACAAGCCCTGTGACGGATCGAAAAAAAGGCGAAGTGTCAAAGTTTTTTTTGCCACGTGGGTTGTTTTTATCTTATGTGAAAGTTTCAAACAATACGTGACTATTGAAAAAGGCTTTCTTGAAACAATATGTGAGCTTTGTTGAAAAGGCTTTAATCAAAAGGATTTTATAAAAGTAATTTTATAAAAAAAAAATTAAAGGTTTTCAGGGAGTTTTTTAAAAGGGGATTAAAAAGTTTTTATAAATAAATAAATATAAAGAAACTTTTATAAAAACTAATAAAGGAGTTTTGCAAAGTTTAAAACTGATTTTTTTCAAGAAAGATGGTTTTCTCAAATTTTTAGCTCCATTTTCTACCGTTTACAGGGAAGGATTATGATATGTGGGTCATTAAGATGAAGACCACATTTATGCCCAGTTTGGGTTTTTAGAACCTAAGGATGAAGCAAAAAAACGAGTCTGCACTAATGCAAAGAGGGAACTATGGAAGAAATACAAAAAGAAGAACGCACAAGTGTTGCATCTTATCTAGCATGATGTGGACCAAGCAGTGTTCTAGAAAAATATGATCACGTCTTCAAGAAGACAGCATGGGAGACTTTGGCGACAAGCTATAATGTTATGGCCAAAGTCAATACTATTAAGTTGCAAAATACGAAGAGAGATTTTGAAACTATGTAGATGGAAAAGATAGATGACATTGATTCTTTCATGAATTAGGTCATGACTGTCGTAAATCAGTTAAAATTTTATGGTGAAGATATTAAAGATCAAACAGTGGTTCAGAAGGTCCTCATATCTTTGTCTTTCAAATTTGACATTGTAGTAGCAGCCATAGAAAAGGCCAAGGATTTGGAAGCATTGACAGTTAATGAGTTGATGGGATCACTTCTATTCCACTTTAGAAACCACTTGCAAAATCTAGGTTTCTATTTCAAGAAATAAAGGTCGAGGCAAAAGTAGATCGAGAGGCAGAGGACAAGGCAGAAGACATGGTGGTGAGAGAGATGGCTGAGAAGAGCATGAACATGAAAGTGGAAGCAACAACTGGAGCTTCAACAATAATCAAAGAGTTGACAAATCAAAGGTGATATGTTATTATTGCAATAAATTTGGTCACTATGCCCGTGATTATAGGAAGATGATAGTTGATCAAGGAAACCAAAGAGTTAATGTCACTACAGATAATACTAACCCCATGTTCCTAGCTTTCCATACCATGCATGAAGCTTCTGATAATGTGTGGTTATTAGACAATGGTTGCAGTAACCACATGACATGAAACAAGAATTTGGTTACAAATTTGGATCAATTTGTGAAGACTAAGGTAAATTTGGGGACTCACAAGACTGTGGATGTAGATGGCAAAGGAGTGGTCAACATCAAACAGGGGGAGACAAAGACAATCTCAGAGGTATATTATGCCCCTAGTCTCAAACATAATTTAATAAGTTTTGGCCAATTGACATAGAAGAGATATAGAGTTATCTTTCAAGGACAATAATGTGTTATATATGACAAGAACCCAAGCAAGAAGCTACTAGAAAAGGTTCATATGATGAGGAACAAACTATTTCCTCTAATTATGAATTATAGTGATCAGGTGAGTTTTGTTACAGTTGCATGTTCTGATGATTATTGGTTATGGAAATTTCAATTTGGACACTTGCTCTTTTCTAGTTTAATATTGTTGCAGCAGAAACAAATGGTCAAAGTATTACCTCCCATCAAAGAACCTGCTAGTACTTGTGAGTGTTCCATCTTGGGAAAGCAACACTGTGAAATTTTCCAAAAGGGAGTTGCTTACAAAGCAAAGCAACCTCTCGAGCTAGTGCATACAGGCCTATGTGGACCTATGAGGACACAGTAGATTGGTGGAAGTTATTAATTCCTCACTTTCATCGATGATTATAGAAGAAAGACATGGGTTTATTTCTTCAAGAAGAAGTCTGAAACTTTTGCAAAGTTAAAAGAATTCAAAGCCTTAATAGAGAACCAAAGTGATCGGCAAATCAAGGTATTAAGGTCATATCGTGGTGGAGAATATGATTCAAGGGCATTCCATGATTACTACAAACACCATGGAATCAGAAGATAGTTTGCAACTAGGTACACACCGCAGCAAAATTGTGTAGCAGAGAGAAAGAATAGAACAATTATGAACATGGCAAGGAGCATGTTCAAAGGAAGAAATGTGTTTAATGAGTATTGGGAAAAAGTAGTTGCATGTTTTTTTATGTGATAAACAAATCTCCTACACAAAGTGTGATGAACAAAGTACCGGAAGAAGCATGGTCAAGTATGTCTTGTAGTGTATCTCATCTCAAAGTGTTTGGATGTGTAGCTTATGCACATGTGCCTTAGGAGCCAAGAGGCAAATTGGATGATAAAAGTGAAAAATGCATATTAACTAGTTATATTGAGCATTCAAAAGCTTACAAATTGTATAACCCTATCACCAAGAAAACCATAATTAGCAGAGATGGTGTGTTCAAAGAACAAGATTCATGGAATGGGATTGTAGACAAAACAATTGATGCACAAGCACCATTGATAACAGAAGATGTAGTAGAAAAGGAGAAAATAGAATCACAAGAGCAGACACCAACAAGGACTCCAAGATTTTGTCAACAGCATGGATCTTCAAGTAGATCAACATATTAGAATTCTCCTAGCAGCCAATCAAGTGATGAATCAAGCAATGGTAAAAGAAAGATGAGACGTCTGAAAGATATTTACAAATGAAACAATCAGAGATGAAAATTGGGTGCAAGCCATCGATGAAGAAATTGATGCTATTGAAAAGAATGATACATGGGATTTGGTTGATTTACCAAAGGTTAAAAACCTCATTGGAGTAAAATGAGTGTACAAGCCAAAGTTGAATGAGAAAGGTGAAATTGACAAATTTAAATCAAGACATGTAGAAAAAGGATTCTCACATCAACTAGGAATAGATTTTGAAGAAATGTTTTCTTCAGTAGTGAGATTGGATACTATAAGAGCAGTTCTAACCACAACAACTTAGAACAATTTGAAAGTATCTCATGTGGATGTGAAATTAACCTTCTTGAATGGAATTTTAGAAGAATAAATTTATGTCCAACAGCCTCCACGATATGAAATTGAAGGTAAATAAGATAAATTTTACAAGTTGAAGAAAGTGTTCTATGGACTCAAGCAAGCACCTAGAGCTTGGTATAATAGAATTGAAAGCTATATGATCAAGAATGGAATTTTCAGAAGCAACATTGAACCTACCTTGTACACAAAGGTAAATGAGCATGGACAAATTTTGATTGTTTATTTATATGTGGAGGACATGATTTATATAGGTTATTTTGAATTGCATGAATTTAAAGTATCCAATGATGAAATAATTTGAGATGACAAATCTTGGTTTCGTGAGATTTCTTGGAATAGAAGTTGAGCAATCTAAAAAATGAATTTTATTTGCCAAAATAAATATGCTAGAGATTTGTTGAAAAGATTTAGGATGGAGAATTACAAACCTATCCCTACACCAGTTGCAATAGGTACAAAATTAAGCACGGATGATGAAGGATCAGATGTCAATTCAAATCTATTCAAAAGATTGGTTGGTGGCCTAATTTATCTCGTAGCTACAAGACCAAATATTATGCAAGGAGTGAGTTTGATTTCCATATTTATGGAGACTCCAAAAGATACACATTGGAGAGCAAGAAAAATAATTCTGAGATACATAGCAAGAACTAGAGATTGTGGCATAATGTATGCAAGCACAAAGAAGGAGTTGGCTAAAATGAGAGAGTCAATTAATTGAGTCAAGTTGAGTCATGTCCTAGCTTAGTGGTCGTAATTAAGAGGGAGTGTTAAAATAGATAATTACTCCCACTTGAAGAAGTTGGATAAAATTAGAGAGTCAGTTAACTGAGTCAAGTTGAGTCAAGTCAAGTTAAGTCATAGTCGAATTTAGTATGTGGTTGTATGTCAAGTTATTTTAGGCGAGTCTCTAGTTGGAAAAGATTTAAATACCTCTCACTGGGTTCATTGTAATCATCAAATTTGTGTAATCAGTAAAAGAGCCGCAACTCATGTGTTTTGCGTGTGTTATTTTGTGCCTTACCTCCTTTTCCTTTCCAATACTGAATTTAAGATTGGAGTATTTAAGAACGAAAGCACAAATGAACGTTGAAGACCTGAAGAGTAGGATGAGAAAATGTTTGAAATCAAAATCGTACTGGGGATTGTTGAATGCCGTATAATTTTCACGACAAATAAATGGTGTGTTGTGGGGCGGGCAAAGAAAGTGTAAATTCCATGTTGCATGAGATATAGCTTGCTCCCTTGGGATAACGAGGTTGTGCAACCCTTTGTTATTCCACTACGCTCATGGCCACTTCAGATGCAAACCCTTTCATCCATGGAAACACAGGCAAAGTGATTCCCATGGAAAGTGTGTAGGAGCTTGTCAAAAATCATGTCCACCAAGATGTTGTTGAAGTTGTTCTCCGATGTTACATAAGACCCCAGGAACAGAGGCCAACTCTCTCATTACTCGCTTCTTCTGAATTTTTAATTCTTGTTATTGACATGAAGAAGCTTATCACCTCGCAGGGATAAGATGATCAGAGACAAGAAGAAATGGAGAGGGTTTCCAACGCCTCCCAAGAATGGGGATTCTTTCAGGTGGGTAATGAATGCCAATAATGGGGTTTCTTCCAGGTGGGTAATAAATTTCATATAGCAATGAGAATATCTATAGTTTAGGTAAGGGGGGGTGTCTTTCTATTAGGCCTAATGTATTTATAGCGAAAAACCAACTGATTATAGAAATTTTGAATAATATAACACTTATTAACAGAGATTATCCTGATTATACACTATTTGCGGAATGCATGCATAATACATAACCTCCTCTACCATTGATCATCAATTTGCAGAATTCAGAAACAATCGCATGCGCACATTGAAGCATCAATCACACATATCAACATAGTATATCACAGGGAAAGCATACAGCTGAAAACCTCCAACTATCTGTATATTATATTGATTGAGAACATGTAACAATACATAGTACAATACTCCTCACAAGTACTCAGTATTATCTCCACCTGTTACACACAAACTAGCTCAGATCTGAATCAATCACAGGTTCAAATCTCCTCCACTACTTGCCTGCCTCCACTGCGCAATCCTGCATGAGAATAGATGAGAATGGTTGATCCAAACTCGTATTTCCCTTAGCTGAACCACGCAATCCTCATTGGCAATACTCAATCCAATCATGCATAACTATAGTCACAACTGATAGGTGTCTTTTCCTTTCAGTCACCTCTAACACTTTTCTCCACTGAACTGTCCATGCACTGAGTTAACTGATGTATTATTTAGTTGATTTATGAGTTAATAATTAGTGAATTAATTAATAATTAATTCACATCACTCATCACTAGTGTATTCTGCAGTTAGACTAAATACAACTAGTTCAACTAAGTCAAACTGAACACAACTCCATCAACTCCTTAATCAACTCCACCAAACTCAATCACTTGAGTTCTAACTGAAGTCCATCATGCAATTGCTCAACTAACCCATAAGAAAAGCATATTTCCTTCTGACAGCAGCATGTGCCACATCTGTAGCTCGAACTGAAGTGCTCCAAGAGGATAAGATAATGTTTATAGTCCAAATATTATTAAGAGCTAATAATATTCGACTGCTCTATTTTTATTCTGGCAGTCTAAAATTAGACTCCGCCCATATGTCTAAAAATAGAAGTCCATCTATTTTTACCAACATGACCAATCATCCATAAATAGCATCCTGCAACTCATAGACCCTGATCCATATGTCTAAAAATAGACAGTCTAAAAATAGACTTTGCACCAAAAATAGCCTATGGGCCCACTTAGTGAAGGCGACTTCTTTTCACTACGCTCCATCATCTTGTTGCATTTTCAACACTCCCTCTCAACAAGATATTGATTATCTGCAACCCCTATCCTGCAACTCTGGAATGTTCTGCATGCAACACATTTGCCCGATCCACTTGCTCCAGCAACACTTGGAACAAAAACACTCCCAATTGACCACTCTGTTGGGCTAGGAACATACTTTGATGCTGAAGCTCTACTTGCTATTGACAAGTGCTCCCTCTTTGACATCTGCTCTACTGCAACATCTCCATGCATCTCACACCATTGCACACCTCTCTGTGCCACGTAGCACTATGCAAAACATTTGTGCCTCTCACATTACTGCAGCCTGCTAGCTATGCGTTGTCCTAGGATTCCCTGCACTATCACTCTCTCTGCCGCTCCATCCACATCTGTCTCTACCTAATCAGTCAATTCCTGCTACTCCACATCGGGGCTCCCATAGCAAGGTCTCATCCAAGAGGTTAGGTACCTCAAGGATCCTGCCCCTCCTCCTTGGGATGATCAATCCACATCACCCCACCTCCTACCTGGAGGTATGGCTACATGTGATCCCTCAACCCACCTGGCTCGAAGTTTCCCCCTACTGGAGGTCTCTGCATGAGTATATGTCTTTACTCGATCTCCTCTCAGCTTCTCTAGTTGTGGCTGCTCCACAACCTCCTGAAGTTGCTGCACCAATCATGGCTCCTCCACAATCATCTGAGACTTCTTTTGGCTCTACATGTTGAGAGGTTATATACGCTCCCTCTCAACCACAAAGTCTCCATCAGTTGCCTCGCTGCTCAAGGCGTTGCATGCATCTTGAACCTCAAGAGCATACAGGTTCTTGACCCGTGAACCAATCTGCCTCACCTGTCTAGTGATGATGTGTCTAAGGAAAACCTTTCCCTTATTGAAGACTACATCATAGCCTCTGTCTTCCAGCATCGCGATCGACACCAAGTTTCTCTTTAATCCTGGTACATACTTTACATCGGTCAAGGTAAGGCGAGCTCCATGCTCCCTCTGAAAAATAACCGTGCCTACACCTGAGACACTATACTTCTCATCATTACCCATCACTATGAGTATGTGGAGATCTTTCTCCTCCAAAGTATTGAACAAACTCTTGTCACTAGTCATGTGGAAAGAAGCTCCACTGTCAAGAAACCAACCACTTCCCACCATGGATGAAACCATGCATGCGAAGAGTGTGAAATCCAACTCAAACTGTGAAGCAAGTGCCTCACCTTCAAATCCTTCCTCGAATCCCTTCTTGGACTTCTTCTTTGGGCAATTAGTAGCATAATGGCCCAACTCATGACAACGAAAGCATCTCACCTTCGACTTGTCAACCTTCTTCCCATCATTGGAAGAACTGGATTTAGAAAGAGAAACCTTCTCCTTCCCCTTCTTTGCTTTGGCAGCCAAAGCACAATTTTCTTCATCAGATGCCTTTGATGAAGATCCGTCCCTGGTATTCCGTCTAATCTCCTCTTGCACAAGATCCGACTAAAGTCTCTCCCATCCTAGCAATCTATCTTGACCATTGATAGAGTCCTGATAGGAATGCCAACTCTTCGGAAGACCAAGGAGAGCCAAGCTCACAAAGCCCTCATCATCGATAGTCACCCCCACACTTCCCAGCTCATCCCGGCATTGGGTGAACTTCGTGAGATACCTGGGCATACTGTCTCCATTCTCACACTTAATGTTTCTAAGTTTATCCTTGAGCGCCAACTTCCTCTGGTCGCTCTTGCTTTGGAATAGATCTATCAACACTTTCCACATCAAGTATGGAGAAGCCTTTCCATGCAGGCTGGAGACAATGTGATCCTTCACGCCCTCCAACAGAATCCTTCGACACTTTGTTGTCTTCTTTTGCCAAACCTCAACGTGAGCAGCATCAGTAGGCTTTGGGACTTCAACATCTATGAAATTCCTTCAACCCATTGTCATCTAACACCCCCTCCATCCTATCTTTCCATGCAATATAATTCGAGCTGCCTTCAAGAGCATACTCCAATCGCAATCCATTGCAAGACATTTCAACTTTGACACCAAGAAAACACTGCTACAAATTCAAATTCCACCAGCTCAAAACTCAACCGCTTCTAATCTAAAATTCGTGAGAACAAAGTATTTCTCGTACAGAGATTGACTGTATGGGCATTCACTGGATATCTCACCTTCCAAAAGAAGGATGAATCTAGAGGCTACCTAGCCCGATTACAGACTCTGCCTGAAGAAATAAAATGTAATCACTTTCTGAATAATAGATCTGATGATCAACTCTGCTTTGATACCATGTAGAAATTTTGAATAATATAACACTTATTCACAGAGATTATCCTGATTATACACTATTTGCATAATGCATGCATAATACATAACCTCCTCTACCATTGATCATCAATTTGCAGAATTCAGAAACAATCGCATGCGCACATTGAAGCATCAATCACACATATCAACACAGTATATCACGGGGAAAGCATACAGCTGAAAACCCCCAACTATCTATATATTGTATTGATTGAGAACATGTAACAATACTCCTCACAAGTACTCAGTACTATCTCCACCTGTTATACACAAATTAGCTCAGATCTGAATCAATCACAGGTTCAAATCTCCTCCACTGCTTGCCTGCCTCCACTGTGCAATCCTGCATGAGAATAGATGAGAATGGCTGATCCAAACTCGTATTTCCCTTGGTTGAACCATGCAATCCTCATTGGCAATACTCAATCCATTGATTGTGCAAATCTCATGCACAACTATAGTCACAACTGACAGTTGTCTTGCCCTTTCACTCACCTCTAACACTTGTCTCCACTTAACTATCCATGCACTAAGTTAACTGATGTATTCTTTAGTTGATTTATGAGTTAATAATTAGTGAATTAATTAATAATTAATTCACATCACTCATCGCTAGTGTATTCTGCAGTTAGACTAAATACAACTAGTTCAACTAAGTCAAACTTAACACAACTCCGTCAACTCCTCAATCAACTCCACCAAACTCAATCACTTGAGTTCTAACCGAAGTCCATCATGCAATAGCTCAACTGACCCATAAGAAAAGCGTATTTCCTTCTGACAGCTGCATGTGCCACATCCATAGCTCGAACTGAAGTGCTCCAAGAGGATAAGATAATGTTTATAGTCCAAATATTATTAAGAGGTAATAATATTTGACTGTTCTATTTTTAGCTTGGCAGTCTAAAAATAGACTCCGCCCATATGTCTAAAAATAGAAGTCCATCTATTTTTACCAACATGACCAATCATCCACAAATAGCATCCTACAACTCATAGACCATGATCCATATGTCTAAAAATAGACTTTGTGCCAAAAATAGCCTGCGGGCCCACTTAGTGAAGGCGACTTCTTTTCACTAAGCTCCATCATCTTGTTGCATTTTCAGCACTGATATTTTCCATATAACATTTTAAACCTTATCATATGTAATTGGGATGATTCTAATCATGAATTTTTTTTATTTTCCATAAATCCGCTGCTACTCTCTCCTCAAATATAACTATTTATAAATGTTATTAATTTGAAAACTGCAATATGTCTCTAGAGACTTGAACTCAAGAAAATAGAGAAAAAAAATTGTTCACCAAATAATTCCAGCTAAGATCCTTTCAAAAATAACATTATTAACCATATCATATTTGAGTGGGAAGATTCTAATCATGAAAAAATTATTGATATCAAACTTATAAAATACCCAACAATATTTACAAGCTTTCCTTATGAATAATTGAGTTGAAATTAACTCCATCATAAATTAGAGGAATATTTAGGAATAATTAATAGAAACTAAGTTAATTGTTTCACCTTATTTAGTGAAATTCTATAATATTTCCAAAATTTGTAATATGAAGAAGGATAGCTAAAAAATTCAATTGTTAAAATGGATCTCTCATAAAATATCATGCTATAATTTGTAAAGTATTACATTTATACAATTTAGGAAGATTGACGATCTTGCATTTTTTCTTCACAAATTGTAAACCATGGAATTCCTTATACTTTAATAGATGAGATAAAGGTTGTAGCTAAAGAATTCTTCAGCCTTCCATTAGAAGAAAATTTGAAATATTCTCCACAAGTAGGAGTCGCTCATGGTTACGGTAATATGTTTGTGACAAGTAATGATCAAACTTTGGACTAGGGTGACTTGATTTTTTGAAACTCATGCCAAACAACATTAAGAATCTTACCCTCTGGCCAACCATCCCCACACATTTTAGGTAACCAAAATTATGCTTGTATTATACTATAAAATTGTATTTACGAGCATGGGTCTGATTATATCATTAACTAATTAATTGCATGGATACAATTGAGAGGTATGCAATTTAGATAGAAAGAGTCGCTCAAGATATGTTGAGTTTGTTCGTTGAAAACCTAGATTTGGAGTCTCTTGATTATTTCAAGAATGTGTTTGGGTCAGAGCCCATGAATTTGATGCGCATGAACTTCTACCCGCCTTGCCCTAGACCATACCTTGTCCATGGATTGATTCCTCACTCAGATGGAGGGGGAATTATTACAAATTAGAGAGAGATCAGAGAGATATTCATACACAACACAAATCACACTCTCTTACTATTGATCACATAAAGGAGTTACATATATAATAATTAGATCACCGACTTTTAGATGATGAGATACAAAGAATTTGGATCTATGACACATAGACAACTCACACACATAGGGAAATAACTACTTCTAGAATGACACCTAGGGAGTCATAATGAAAATTCACAACAACACATGGAAGCATTACTTCCAACACCCTCCCTTAATTCTTACATGGAAAACAATGATTACACTATTTATAGCAACAAGGATAATATGTCTAACTAGTCTTCATCAACACTCACATCCACTCTGGAATCTTGCAAACACCACTCTTTCACCACCACATCTTCGAGCTGTTACTTGACCTCAATTTAAAATGTAACTGCCTTTGACAATCATCGATGAACTTTGCAAGATCAACAATATTGACACCCCAACTCGTTGGGGCTTCCACGATAAGAGTCGTCAAGTAATGAGCCATCCTATGGACCAACCACCATCTGTCAGATATTTCGCTTTCGGCTATCCGTGAGTTGCTAGGATGGAGGTTTGGATACAGAATGTGTTCAAAATTTGATCAAACAACTTGACTTTACTAACACAAGAATTGGTGTTTCAAACACCGGGGCCTCCAATTTAAGAACCACAAACCCTTTTTATAGCTAATAAAACACACAAAAATTGATGTTTTGGACACTGAGGCTTCCAATTTAAAAACCACCAACCCTTTTAATAACTAATAAAAACAAAATCACCAACATCATCTCTCACACTCTCTTTTTTTATATAATAATAGTTAATAAATACAGAGATATTTCCCACTAACTAAATTGAAAATGGAACTCACCCATAAAAGCTCTACGACATTGAATCCTTTCTTTCACTAACAAAAACTTGATTTCAATGTGATAACTCAAATCCACACGCTTTAGCTTTTCTTAAATCAAGACTCCATCAATTTATTATACCCAAATCCTTCGACAAGCCCCAAAAAAACATTTTATATATATTTAATACATTAAATGGCTTGACTATAGAAAAAGGACGAAGACTTTCTCCACGTGGAAACCAACTTCCAGGCAAAAAGCTTTTTCCACGTGGAGGGTTCCAAAAAAATGAACTTCTAAATGAATTGCGAACAAGCCTCACGTCCGTATTAATTGAATGAGTCAAACCATTCGAATCAAAAGGCTTGTCTTTTAAAACAAAGCTTGAAATCCACCCAATTCATATTGTTGTCTTAAAAAAAATGTGAAGAAAGCTTGAAATCCACCCAATTCATATTGTTGTCTTTAAATCAACCTTTCGTATTCCAGTGGCGGCTTTGTCTATCTCTGAGCTTGCACACCGGTCGCTATCTCGGTGAAATGAATCAAATGATCCACAACTCTATGCCGCAAGGAATCACGAGACATGATCTAGGACTGATCACCACTCTGCAAGCACGACCTTGTACCATCGACAAGCTTCTGCTACAGATCTGCCAATTCTGCCGTCTTCTGCACAGATCTGTCTCCAACGACGATAATGTGGTGGCCGTGATGTGAAGAAGTCGTTGGTCAACATGCTTTACCCTTCGCTGCAACATATTGGGCTGCATGCGTTTCATGCTTCTGCAACATATGGGACTGCATGTGTTTCTTGACTTGGGCGAATTTCTTTATCTTCTTATCGTTATAGTTTTTATCATTCCCTTATATCGGCATTCCTGTATGCAGGTAATGACAAACGGGAGATACAAAAGCGTAGAGCACCGGACAGTAACAAACGAAGAGAGAGCCAGACTTTCGATTGCTCTGTTCTATAATGCGAGTATACCTCCGTCACAGAAGCTAGTAAATGAACACCACCCATGCTTGTACGTGAAGTTCACACATAAGAATACATTTCCACACAACTCAAAGGAAAACACAACCTCGCCAACTTTGCCAAACTTGATATAATGAAAGGTTATAATCGATCACTGTTTTCAAACAATTTGGATCACTGTTTTCAAGCAAATTGGACTGTCCACTGTCTTCAGCAAAGATAATCTTTTAGTAAAGGTTGAGCAGGTAAGGGCAAGAGCTAGTGGGCTTGTTATTGGGCATTAAATGTTTGGCTATATGTACTCCGATAGGCTTTTTAACACACACGTTATTATTTTTATTTATCTAATTTCAATAGCTTTTTAACGCACACGTTATTATTTTTATTTATCTAGTTCCAATAATTTTTTAACATACATGTTATTATTTTTATTTATCTATCACTGCCATTATTTTTTATTTATCTATCACCACGTGCTTGTTATAAAAAGCTATCGAAGACGCATGTAACCAGGCATTTAATGCCCAATGACAAGCCCATTAGCTCTTGACCGTAATAAAAAATGTGTGTTGTACAATGTTCTTAGTAAGAGAAGAGTTGGCATGTGATATGAAAGGTGTCGGTATGTGAGGTCAAAGGTGGAATGTTGCATGTAAATTTTTAATATATATAAAATAGGTATGTTATATGAAAGCTCTTTTATAAAATACACATGTCATGTTAGAGTTATTCTTTAATATGAGATTTTTTTAATATAAATGTTTAGGTTATATGTATTATATACATCTTTAAATTATATAAATTTAATATTTTAAATTTGCCAAGTATAATAATTTTAAATTGTATAATAATTTTTATTAAATTTAAAATTAAATTGATTTCAAAAATATGTTTTAAGTGAAAGAATCTTTAAATAAAAATTAAATAGATATGTAACATGAAAAGTGTCATTGCAATATGTCCAATAAAAAAATATTTTATTAAAATTAAAGTTTGTGGTAGGAAATATGTATTTTAAACAACAAAGTTCTTTGAAATATTAAAAAGATTTTATTAAAAAAATTATGATATGAAACTTATATTTTGAGGGTAAGATATATTTAAGAAAAATATAAATTTTTTTTTTAATTTTAATTTATTAAGGGTGGAAGGATTTAAAAAATAAAATAAAATAACTGAATTCCTTTTTTTAATTTTAACTTATTAAGGGTGGAAGGATTTAAAAAATAAAATAAAATAACTGAATTATTTTTTATTTATAAGATTTTGAGTTAAATAGATGTTTATATATATTAAAAATAATTAAAATTTGTGTTAAATAACATTATTTTATTTTTCTTATTTTTTATGGTTTTTTTTAAACCTCACAATTTTATATTATTAACAATAATTAAAATTTGTGTTAAATAACATTATTTTATTTTTCTTATTTTTTATGGTTTTTTTAAACCTCACAATTCTATATTCTTAAAAATATTTACAGTGCATATAGAGTATTAAAAGTTTGTCAGTGTTGACATGCCTAGTAGGAAATCACACTAAAGAAAATAAATGACATAGATGACAAGTTTTATAGTTCTTAGTGTTGAAGAATGTAATTAATGTTAGTCTTTATAATTATACTTGAGTCATGATATAATATATTTGTCAAAATAATTTTTTTTATTATTAAATTGACCTGTTAAAGCATGGATTTCATGCTTGGGGGTCATAGGTCAAGCGTCCATTATAGGCTTCTAGGATTTTTGTTTAAGTCGAAGTCAAATTTACTATGTATGAATCTGTTATTGGGTTCATGGTGTCGAAGGTACAAATCTATTTTGTCATGTCAAAACCTCCTCCATCATGTCACCTTGCATGTCGGCCTCCAAATTGATCCTCTACAAGTCGACTTCCATAAATTATTCATGTCAGCTCATTTATAGTGAGAAACAACTATAAATACCCAAAGGAACTCGACCCCACCTGAAGCAAAAATAAATACCCAAATGAACTTGACCTCACTTGAAGCAAAAAATGTTCAGATATATTTTTTAGAGAAACTCAGATTATAGGACAGTGAAGTAAGGATGATTCACATGA
The DNA here is from genome assembly GCA_031772625.1 of Pinus tabuliformis. Lineage (NCBI taxonomy): Eukaryota > Viridiplantae > Streptophyta > Pinopsida > Pinales > Pinaceae > Pinus > Pinus tabuliformis. Next base: position 253,607,418 of record CM062808.1, on the reverse strand, counting down.
TCAAAGTAATGGATGATTGCAGGACCGAGGCACTAAGTTATTGTGAACCGAGGTATGACTACAAACTTTTATGATCACAGAACCAAAATAAGGTATTACTACAGAATGTTATGACCAAGAACAAAGATAAGGTATGACTACAAGACTGAAGTATGATGTGACTACGGAACTAAAGCATGATGTGTCACTTGTAAACAAGGTTTACTTGATGGATGGAAGGTTTCCTTGGTCTTAGTAATAAGGGTCTTGGTCATCTCAATTTGATTTGAATAAATTGAAAAGGAAGAGTTCTTAATTGGGTTTTCACCTACATAGGGGTTTTGCCTTACAATGTCCCTACATCTGGTGTCCTCTTTTTTTTATTGAGTGGCATTAGTCTTGATGATAAAAACAAGATAATTTGGAAACAAGAACTAATAATTAAATATCATAAGATCATGCCATAATAAGATAAACCAATTAAAGTAAAAATCTAAGTTATTTCCCTAACAAATTTCTCAACATGGTATCGAAGTTCAGGTTAGCAGGGTGAAAATCACTTCTTGTTGGTAATTCTATTTGAATCCCTCTTTGAAATCCCTATGAAGTCTGAGTTTACATATTTGTATCTAAATTTAAGAAGTATGAAAAATAAGTGATACAAGTCCTTAAAGTCTAAGATCCAAAATTCATATTGTCTTCATACAAGATACTTCTGCTTTTAAATCCGAAGGTTATTCCCAATAATTTTGTGGTGAATGTTCATTCAGGCCTAAATTAAACATAAATGTGAGTTGCTCCCTTGAGATATAATATAAGAATTAATTTCTAGGGAAATATGTGATGTACAAACAAAGTTGTGATAATGAGAGATCTCAAACAATAATTTAAATACTCCCGCACTATGATGCAAGGTTCTTCTTCTACGATTTAAAGTCATATTATTGTGATACAAGTCACTCTTATTATTCGAACTATGACAATATCCTAAGTACAAATTATCTTCTTTGATGCAAATAAGTACTAGTGATGCAAGAAAAATAATGCAAGTTATGAAGTTACTCTATGGCCTAAGTTCATCCTTCAATATAATGTGAAGTAATACAAAAGAATGTGAGGCCTTTCACTGTAGAACGATAAGAAGCTCAGTTACAACACATAGGCACATTGTCACAAATCTCTCTTTTGAGTTACCAGATTATGACGATAATGGAAGGAATGACATTGATTTGAAGTCAAACACATTCTGACAAAAATCTAAAGGAAGGTTGACAAGTAATAATACACAATGCATGACAAATTATGACAGTATTGCAAAGTTTAGAAGAATTCGATTTGTGTGATCTGCTACAACATCGAGTTGCCCTATATATATATATATATATATATATATATATATACAAACTACTGCAACAATGTCTTAGATTATTTTTTGTCACACTACCCAATATATTGTGTTGATGACTTGACTACATTTGACAGCGAGAGGTCAACTATCTACCTTCTTCACCTAATGAATGACATCATTCAAAAGAACTGATATAAATAAATGATATATCCTTCAGACTAAAGATTGAAGATTGATGGTAAGTCAAAAGGACTTCATCTCTAAGGTAAAGTTTATATAACGTGTGTATAATCTTCTTTCTTATAAGGTTTGACTCAACTTGATTAGGGTTTTGAAATCCCATTCTTAGATTTGTAACATTTTGTTAATAAATATTAAAATTCTTATATAACCTAGTCTTTTTAGAATCCCTACTATTTGTTCTATAGGAATTCTAAGATGAATGTCAATCCCCTCTAAAGATTCCACGAATTCTCTAGTTCGTTATCTTGCTCTTGTACTTGTATAGTTTTTGTGGTACTTGTCTAGCAAATACTGCAGGTACATAAATAAATGTTAAATTTATGCCAGATGGGGCTCTTCAATGGGAATCCCTACAAGGTTTGTAAAAGAAGCAAGGTATGTAAAAAGTCTTCCTAATTGAAAGTATGATAATTTTACATTTCTCTCCTTCATATTACTAACTCTGTTATGTCTAGGTTACCTAATCATAAATATTATTGTTAGGGTAATTACTCTCTTGGTTAAATGACAAACGGGAGATACAAAAGCGTAGAGCACCGCACAGTAACAAACGAAGAGAGAGCCCGACTTTCGATTGCTCTGTTCTATAATGCGAGTATGCCTCCGCCAAAGAAGCTAGTAAATGAACACCACCCATGCTTGTACGTGAAGTTCACACATAAGAATACATTTCCACACAACTCAAAGGAAAACACAACCTCGCCAACTTTGCCAAACTTGATATAATGAAAGGTTATAATCGATCACTGTTTTCAAACAATTTGGATCATTGTTTTCAAGAAAATTGGAGTGTCCACTGTCCTCAGCAAAGATAATCTTTTAGTAAAGGTTGAGCAGGTAAGTAATAAGGGCAAGAGCTAGCGGGCTTGCCATTGGGCATTAAATGCCTGGCTACATGTGCCTTGATAACTTTTTAACACACACGTTATTATTTTTATTTATCTAGTCCCAATAGCTTTTTAACGCACACGTTATTATTTTTATTTATCTAGTCCCAATAGCTTTTTAACACACATGTTATTATTTTTATTTATCTATCACCGCCATTATTTTTTATTTATCTATCACCCCATGCGTGTTATAAAAAGCTATCGGGGGCGCATGTAGCCAGGCATTTAATGCCCAATGACAGGCCCATTAGCTCTTGCCGGTAATAAGAAATGTGTGTTGTACAATGTTCTTAGTAAGAGAACAGTAGGCATGTGATATGAAAGGTGTCTTGTCCAATGGTGAGTAGGTATGTGAGGTCAAAGGTGGAATGTTGCATGTAAATTTTTAATATATATATATATATATATATATATATATATATATATATATATATATATATATAAAATAAGTATGTTATATGAAAGCTCTTTTATAAATTACACATGTCATGTTAGAGTTATTTTTTAATATGAGAATTTTTTAATATAAATGTTTAGGTTATATAAATTATATACATCTTTAGATTATATAAATTTAATATTTTAAATTTACCAAGTATAATAATTTTTTATCAAATTTAAAATAAAATTTGTTTCAAAATATGTTTTAAGTGAGAAAATTTTTAAATAAAAATTAAATAGATATGTAACATGAAAGGTGTCTTTGCAATATGTCCAATAAAAAAATATTTTATTAAAATTGAAGTTTGTGGTAGGAAATATGTATTTTAACCAACAAAGTTATTTGAAATATTAAAAGGAATTTATTAAAAAAATTATGATATGAAACTTATATTTTGAGGGTAAGATATATTTAAGAAATATATATATATATATATATATATATATATATATATATATATATATATATATATATATATATATATATATATATATATAAATTTTAATTTATTAGGGGTGGACGGATTTAAAAATTAAAATAAAATAAGTGAATTTTTTTTATTTACAAGATCTTGAATTAAATAGATATTTCTATATATATTAAAAACAAATAAAAGCTGTGTTAAATAACATTATTTTATTTTTATTTTTTTATGGTTTTTTTTAAATCTCACAATTCTATATTATTAAAAATATTTACAATTCATATAGAGTATCAAAAATTGTCAATGTTGACATGCCTAGTAGGAAATTAGACTAAAGAAAATAAATGACATAGATGACAAGTTTTGTAGTTCTCAATGTTGAAGAATGTAAATAGTGTTGGTCTTTATAATTATACTTGAGTCATGATGTAATATATTTGTCAAAATATTTATTTTATTATTAAATTGACCTATTAAAGCATGGATTTCATGCTTGGGGGTCATAGGTCAAGCGTCCATTGTAGGCTTCTTGGACTTTTGTTTAAGTGAAAGTCAAATTTACTATGTATGAATCTGTTCTTGGGTTCATGGTGTCAAAGGTAAACATCTATTTTGTCATTTCAAAACTTCCTCCATCATGTCGCCTTGCAAGTCAGCCTCCAAATTGATCCTCGACAAGTCAACTTCCATAAATTATTCATGTGAGCTCATTTATAATCAGAAACAACTATAAATACCCAAATGAACTCGACCCCACCTGAAGCAAAAATAAATACCCAAATGGACTTGACCCCACTTGAAGCAAAAAAAGTTCAGATATATTTTTTAGAGCAGCTAAGATTATAGGACAACGAAGTAAGGATGATTCACATGATCGAAGGAATGGGTGATTGCAGGACCGAGGCACTAAGCTATTGCGGACCGAGCTATGACTAGAAACTTTTATGATCACAGAACCGAAATAAGGTATTACTACAGAATGTTATGACCAAGAACACAAATAAGGTATGACTACAAGACTGAAGTATGATATGACTGCAGAACTAAAGCATGATGTGTCACTTATAAACAAGGTTGACTTGATGGATGGAAGGTTTCCTTGGTCTAGGTAATAAGGGTCTTGGTCGTCTCAATTTGATTTGAATAAACTGAAAAAAGAGTTCTTAACTTGATTTTCCCCTACTTAGGGGTATTGCCTGACAATGTCCCTACATATGTTGTCCTATTTTTTTTATTGAGTGGCATTAGTCTTGATGATAAAAACAAGATAATTTGGAAAAAGAACTAATAATTAAATATCATAAGATCATGCCATAATAAGATAAGTCAATTAAATTAAAAATTTAAGTTATTTCCCTAACAAATTTCTTAACATGGTATCAAAGTTGAGGTTAGCAGGGTGAAAATCACTTCTTGTTGGTAATTCTATTCGAATCCCTCTTTGAAATCCCTATGAAGTCTGAGTTTACATCTTTGTACCTAAATTTAAGAAGTATGAAAAATAAGTGATACAAGTCCTTGAAGTCTAAGACCCGAAATTCATATTGTCTTCATACAAGATACTTCTGCTTTGAAATATGAAGGTTATTCCCAATAATTTTGTGGTGAATGTTCATTCATAAGGCCTTAATTAAACATAAATGTGAGTCTCTCCCTTGAGATATAATACAAGAATTAATTTTTGGGGAAATCTGTGATGTATGATTTGGTACAAACAAAGGTGTGACAATGAGAGATCTCAAACAATAATTTAATTACTCCGGACTATGATGCAAGGTTCTTCTTCATACGATTGAAAGTCATATTATTGTGATACAAGTCACTCTTATTATTCGAACTATGACAATATCCTAAGTACGAATTATCTTCTTTGATGCAAATAAGTATTAGTGATGCGAGAAAAATAATGCAAGTTATGAAGTTGCTCTATGGCCCAACTTCACCCTTCAATATAATGCGAAGTAATACAAAAGAATGTGAGTCCTTTCCCTGTAGAATGATAAGAAGCTCAGTTACAACACATAGGGACCTTGTCACAAGTCTCTCTTCTAAGTTAACAGATACATATTATGACAGTATTGCAAAGTTCAGAAGAATTCGCTTTGTGTGATCTGCTGCAACATCGAGCTACTATATATATATATATATATATATATATATATATATATATATATATATATATATATATAAAGAGAGAGAGAGAGAGAGAGAACTGATATAAATAAATGATATATACTTTAGGCTAAAGATCGAAGATTGATGGTAAGTCAAAAGGACTTGATGTCTAAGGTAAAGTTTATATGAGGTGTGTATAATCTTATTTCTTATAAGGTTTGACTCAACTTGATTAGGGTTTTGAAATCCCATTCTTAGATTTGTAACATTTTGTTAATAAATGTTAAAATTCTTATAAAACCTAGTCTTTTTAGAATCCCTACTATTTGTTCTATAGGAATTTTAGGATGAACGGCAATCCCCTCTAAAGATTCCACAAATTCTCTAGTTTGTTATCTTGCTCTTGTACTTCTATAGTTTTTGTGGTACTTGTCTAGAAAATATTGCAGGTACATAAATAAATGTTAAATTTATGCCAGATGGGGCTATTCAATGGGAATCCCTACAAGGTTTGTAAAAGAAGCAAGGTATGTAAAAAGTCTTCCTAATTGAAAGTATGATAATTTTAAATTTCTCTCCTTGATATTACTAACTCTCTTATGTCTAGGTTACCTAATCATAAATATTATTGTTAAGGTAATTAGTCTCTTGGTTAAATATACCCCCATGATATTCTCTATTTTTTTTATGAAACCCTAATCTTAGGGTTCACTATAAAACCCTAACCTAAGGCTATGTCAATGAAACCCTGATCTACTTAAGATTTGTAGAATGAAATTCTATCATTTCTTAGGATATGTTGACAATAATATTGAAACCCTATTCCTCTTAAGGTTTTTAATAAAGAACCAATGATGAAAAGTTTATTCTCGTAATATTTAGGGTTTTGGTATTGTTATGAAAAAATCCTAGTCGTTTAGGGTTTGTTGTTATTATCCTAGTAATAAACCAAAACCTTAGATAAGTTAGGGTTTTCTTGCTAATGAATCAAAATGCTAGATTCTTATGGTTTGGTAAATCAGGGTTTATAAGAAGAACCCTTGTGGAGTCCTAGGAATGAAACCCTAGGTGTGCATTATTTCGTATAATTGAATTCCTAACTTGGTTGAAATTGTTGTATATCTAATTTTGATGTAGAGATGTTTGTGTCTACAATATACCGAAGTAATTTTTGATAAGTTAATGAAATCCTAGATATGCATATATTAATATGACCATTAATGTGTCTGAGTCCTAATGATATTGCTTTTTATTGTTAATATGATTTAGCCTTGATAATAAAAATATAGGGTTTGTAATAAATTCTAGTAGAGTCAATCATTCTGATAGTAATATTGAATTCCTATATGCATAAGACTGTGATTGAATTATTAACTAATTTACTTGTTGATATCTGAGTTTTAATGTTTCGGAAATGAAGTCTAGGGTTTCTGACAAAATCCTATAAAGAAGTTGAAGTCTATAATGTAAAAAGACGAGTCTCCTACTAATTATGAACATAACTAGATTTAGGAACTTGATGCTTTTATTATGATGACATGATATAATTGACTTCATGTTTCTATATACATATACCTGGTTGTACATGTTGTTGAAGTTTTGTAGATGTTGAGGATGTTTATAATTAAAGATGATAATATTGATGAGCTTGATGAAGGAAGCTATAATAGTGATGATGATCAAGGTGACCCTCATTACATGAGAAAGAAATAAAGTCCTAAAATATTTTAACATGAATATGATTGATCTCCCTAAGTTGAGAGGGAGATTAGATAAAAGAAAGGGTTTATCTTTCTAGTTGAGATGGAAGGAATATTATGAATACTTTGAAGTAAGCAAAAGTACTATCGATAAATGTTCATAAAGTTGCAAACAAAATACTTGAGGAAATATGAAGATGTATTTGGTGTTGATGAGGAAATTAAAAAAGAAAAAAGCTTACGATAAGTTCTAGATTTGATAATTTAATGATCATATAAACAACATTTGAATGAATAAGGACCCCGAAGGTTTGTGTTTACTTGTATGTATATTTTAAACTTTTTTACTAATTGGGTTTTTGTTTGTAAAGTAATATCTATCCAATAGAATATTGAACACTTTGGAAGCATGCTTGGACAAATGGATATATTTGGCTTAGTTTATAGGGATAGTTGAAGCATCTTATGGAAATATTTTTGGGAGGACATTCAAACGACCCATATTTTGATGTATAGATCCCAAAGAGGGAGGGTGGCATTGGTCATGGAGCTCTAACCTTGGATATGCACATAGATCCCTACATTGATGGTTAGAAAGTAAGCCTAATGGTACCTAGAGTGCCTGAAAGCTTGACTCTATCTTAGTCCTACACAGATAGAATACCCTAGTAAGGTATTTAGTCTATAGCACTGAGTGTGCTATAGCTCTTCGTAGTTCATATCATTTTGATATTTCCCATGCACATCTATGTATGTAATTATGAATACTTCCCTAGTTAAGATGGAGTGCTGAAGAATGTAACTATTGTCAGTCTTCATAATTGTACTTGAGTCATGATGTACTATATTTCTCAAAAGAATTTATTATTATTATTATTAAATTGATTTATTAAAGCATGGATTTCATGTTTGGTAAATGGTGATAGGTCAAGCCTCCATTGTAGGCTTCTAGGATTTTCTTAAAGTCAAACTCAAAGATAACAATATATTTTATCTTGGGTTCATGGTGTCAAAGATAAAAATATGCCTTCTTGGGTTCATGGTGTAAAAGATAAAAATATATTTTTTCATGTCAAAACCTCCTCTATCAAGTCACATTATAAGTCAACCTCCAGATTGATCCTCTACAAGTCGTCTTCCATAAATTATTCATGTCATCTCATTTATAGCCAGAAATAACTATAAATACATAGATGAACTCAACGCCACCTGAGAAAAAATGGTTCGAATACATTTTTCAAAGTAGTTTTGATTATAGGACAATGAAGTAAGGATGATTAACATGATCTAAATAATTGGTGATTACACAACCGAGGCACTAAGTTATTAAAGAGCAAGGTATGACTACAGAATGTTATGATCACAGAATCAAATTAAGTTATGACTATAGGACTAAAGTATGATATGAATGTAGAACTAAAGCATGATGTGTCACTTATAAACAAGGCTGAGTTGATGGATCGAAGGTTTCCCTAGTTTAGCTAATAAGGGTCTTCATCATCTCAACTTGATTTGAATCTACTAAAGGAAGAGTTATTGACTGGGCTTTCCCCTACCTAGGGATTTTTCCCTTGTAGTGTGCCTACATCTTGTGTCCTCTTTTTCTAATTGATTGGAATTTAGTGTTGATGATAAGAACAAGATAATTTGGAAGGAAGAACTAATAATTAAATATCACAAGATAATGCCATAATAAGATAAATCAACTAAATCAAAACTCTAAGTTGTTACCCTAACAGATTTCTCAACACTTGGCATAGGAAGGAGATGAACATTGTTAATTTGAATAAAAAAATTATACATAACATCTCATAACATAAGATACATTATTACATGAACTATCCAATAGAAACTAAAACATAACTATTATCAATTGCATATGTAGTGTGACGACTAAGGTAGATCGATAGGTTTTTTTTTATCATGGTTTCCTTGAGGATGATTGTGTTGAAGAATATCATCCTCCATGGGTGCTATGCTATTAAGTGCAATTACTCCATGGGGAGGAGAAGCTTGTTTTTGTTTTCATTTCATTCAAATAAAATATTTTGCAAGAGGTTAGGGGGGGATATAGCAAAGCCAACTCATTAAGTGATAAAAATTCAAGTTCAGATAAAGGAGATATGCCACAATAGAATCCTCAAAGAATAGGCAAGAGTGGTAGGAACCATCAACAAACAAAACAATATGAAAAATATAAAGCTAAAAGTTATTATTGTAAAAAGTATGGTCATTTTAATAATGAATGTATGGCAACAAAGGTTGACCTAAAAAAAAAACTAATTTTACAAATAACTCTATAACTACTTACAATTTTATGTTTACTATTTTGCAATGTTTCACAAAAGAGTACCAAATACTTTTGGTTGCTAGATACAAGTTGTACTAACCATAATACTAGAAACATGAATATATTTGCAATCCTATTTAATTCCATTAAGGTTGAAATCAAATTGGGTGATAACTATGTTGTTAATGTTTTTAGCTAGGGTATAGTCAATATCCTTACTAAACAAGGTAAAACTAACAACATTTTAGATGTATTATTAGTAAAAGGATTAAAATATAGCCTTAATAGTGTTCGTCAACCTAATCAAAATGGTTATAGAATTATTTTCAATTGTAATACTTATACAATCTTGGAAAAACTTCCTAGTAGGAGTCTAATTGCTAAAATTGAAATGACCAGGAATATGATGTATCCTTTGACTATGAACGATGTCTTGATGAGCCTTGGCTTTACCATTTGAGATCATGGAAAATTTTAGGGGCTAATATTCACAAGTGGGCTAATTTTCAATGTTTCTTCCAAAAAAATATTCACCAAATTTCATTTTTTTTCTAAAAATGATTTGCCCAAAATTTATAGTATAAAATTATTTTACCTTAAAAATTGCCAAAATTTTACAAAAACTATATAAAATCATTATAAATTTGAATATGTTTACAAAAGTATCTTCAATAATTTTATGCTTTGCATGTTAGCGACTAGTAAGATTCGTCAAGGTTTCTAAATTTTAAAATAAATTTGTATCCTTATCATTTTCCTTGTTTAAGATTTGTTCACTTGCGTTTTGGAGGACTAATTCATTGCAACAAAATTAGTTGGTTAAAGGCCTATAAATCATACATAAAACCACTAGCTCTTGTGATAACTTTATATTGGAAAAAAAAAGGACGTCATTCTAGCTATCATATCATATAGGGAAAATACACCATTGGAGTTACTGCATATATATTGTGTGCCACTATGAAAAACTAATATCTTGGGGGAAACTCTTATTTCTTGAGATTCATTGATCATTTAAAATGTAGGACATGGGTATACATATTGAAATTCAATTCTTAAACTTTTGAGAAGTTTGAGGAGTTTAAAATCGTACTTGAAAAGCAAAGTTGTCAATACATTGAAATCTTGAGATCTAATTGAGGAGGATAATATGAATCTAAAGGGTCTATAACATATTGTAAACACCATGGAATATAGAGATAATTCATAGCCAGTTACACACCATAGTAGAATGATATAGTAGAAAGGAAGAATAGAATGAGTGTGAACATGGCTAGAATTTGTTTGTTAGAAAAACATCTATCAAATGAGTTTTATGGTGAAGTAATTGCTTCTTTTATATAAATTTTGAAAAGGTCTCCCATAAAGAGTGTTAAAAATATAGCACCTTAAGAGTAACATAATGATATGAAGTGTAGTGTATCACATTTCAATGTGTTTGAATGTGTGGAATATAATCATGTACTTGAATAGTTAGGAAAAAAATAGATGACATAAGTGAAAAGTTTCTTTTCATATGAACAATTCAAAGAATACATATTGCACAATCGAGTCGCAAAGAGGTTTTAATCAACGTCAATGTAGATATGAAATAGGTTAAAGCTTGGAATTGAAGTGTAGACAAACTATGGTTGTTGAAAAATAATTCCTTATGGACAAGTTGATATAGAAGAATAAATTGAGAAAGTCCAACATCAATATACACAAGCTTAATTTCTTATTAAGGGTCCTCCAATAAGGACTCCAAAAAATTATATTCAAGGTGAGTCATAAAGGGAAGTAGGTTAATCTACTCCTAGTCCTCAATCTAGTAATCATTCTAGCCCAACCATAAGAAAGACTAGAAGTATGATTTTTTTTATGAAGAATTAGATAACCATTCAAATTTTTCATTATTCTCATGTCAGCCTACATTCTTTAAAAAACAAATTAAAGAATAAAATTGGGTCAAAGTAATGGATGATGAAATATATTCCATAGAGAGGAAAGATACATGGGATCTACTATATTTTTTCGAAGATAAGAAATATATTGATGTGAAAAAGGGTTTATAAAACCCAATTTAATGAAAAGGGTGTTGTTGAAAGAAGGCATGATTAGTGGAAAATGTGTTTGCACAACAACTTACAATTGATTTTTGAGAAACTTTTACACTAGTAGCTACATTAGACATTAAGTATGGCTTTAGCAATACCTTCTCAAAACAAATGGAAAATATGCCAAATGTTTGTCTACATTCTTAAATAACATTTTAGAAGAAGAAATTTATGTGTAGTAGCCACTAAGGTATGGAATAGAAGAACAAGATGATAAGGCATACTTGTTGAAGAAATATCTCTATGGGCTCATGCAAGATCCAAGAGCTTACTATTGCAAGATAGATTCTTATTTTATAAGCCATGGATTTAGCAAGAGTAGCAGCAGAACCAGTCTATATAAGAAGGTAAATCAACAAAGGAAAATTTAATTATTCATTTAAATGTTGATGACATGATTTTCACTCGAAAACGATCAGTAGATAAAATTAAATTAATAATGAAATAGGAATTTGAAATGATAGATTTGGGATTAATGAACTACTTCCTTGGAATAGAGATAAATCAGTTAGATTTTTGAATCTTTATATGTAAAAAAATATGCATTAGATGTATTGAAAAGATCTACAATGATGAATTGCAAGGAAAAACCCACACCAATGGTAGTATGAAAATTCTCATTAAAGAAGATAAAGGTTCAAATATAGATTCCACATTATTTAAGAGATTAGTTGGTAATCTTGTGTGTCTGACTACCACTAGACTAGACATTATGTTTGTAGTTAGCCTACATTCCATGACTATGGAGACACCTAAAGAAATGCATTAACGAGTTGCAAAAAGGATTTTTTGAAACCTTATAGGAAATAGTAGATATGATATTTTATATTCAAATACTGAAAATCAAATTTTGGTAGGAAAAAGTGATAAATTTGTAGTCATATTAAATGGTACCAGAGTACTTCAAGGTATATATATTTGATTATGGTTCCCCTATGATTTCATGGCCATTAAATAAGAAACCCATTGTAATGATCTCATTAGTAGAAGGCATGTAGCAACAACAATGTCAGTTTTTCAAGCCATTTGGTTGTGTATAGGATAGCATGATCTTAAAGAATGGTAGGAAATACCAAGTCTAGTTTATTATGACCACGAGGGCTTCAATGGAGGAGAAATACCATACCATGTGTGTTCATATTGGGGGATATATATTGAGGAAAAAAATTACATGATATATTGAGCATATAATAGGGGGTAAAGGGCTTTTACATTGGCAAGTATAAAAAATAGAGCTCAAAGGTAATGAAAAAATATAAAGGGGTATAAAAAATGTTAATAAAAAAATGGATACCTACAATATCGAGTGAAAGTAGGGGTTTTTTAAATTGGGAAGGTGTATTGGGTTTGTATTGAGAGGGAATTAAATAATGTGATTTTCAGAGGATTTTTTCAATATGTAGTCAAATTAAGGGTATTGTTTAGAATGCTAAGAACACATGTGATATGTCAAAGGTTCATTGAGTAAATCCCCGATGATTATGACAACAATTCAACCATAGCTCTATCCAAGAATCATGCTTTTCATTATAAAAGAAAGCATATATATACTATATATCATTTTATTATATAGCTTATAAAAAATGGTGATATATATTCAAAATTTTGTAAGTCAAAAGGAGAAATGGCTAATATATTCACAAAGCCATTAGCAAGAGCTAATTTTTAATTTCATAGATATAATCTACGAATTGTAGATGTTGAAGCATTTAGTGGTCATAATTAATGACGAGTGTTAGAAAAATGTAATTATTCACACTAACCTACTTAGTGGAGTTATTTGATTTATCTATTGTTTGTGCATCCTAAGATTGACATGGTCAAATGACTCTTATATCTAGAAATTACATCTATACAATCCTTAGCATTTATATCTAAATAGTTCTTAGTATATATATAGATCTTCTTCAATTTATTTAATATCGCCTTAGGATTTAATAAAATGAATGGAAGAGAGAAAGTGTTCAATAGTTCAAAATTATTTGGATGTAGTAAGGGTAACAGCTTTCATGTGTTTATCCATATATGTTGAAGCAATTTTTTTATGTGAGTATTTTTCCTTCCTCCTTTCATCATAATTTGTGAATTAATAAAATTGTAAAAATTAGGAGGATTGCTATTAATGCATATTTTTTTTATATTTCCGAGCCATGGAATTCCTCATTCTTTAATATATGAGATGAAAGTTGTACATAAAGAATCCTTAAACCTTCCATTAAGAAAAATAGAAATCCACTCCACAAGCAAGAGGCCCCTGGGGCTATGGTTAGATTTTCATGTCAGATAATGATCAAACATCCAATATGAGTGACTCGCTTGCTTCAATATTCATGCTAAAGGATGTTAAGAATATATTATTTTAGTTAAATGTCCCCACACATTTCAGGTGACCAAATTTATGACTGTATTGTACTATAAAATTGTATTTATGAGCATGGGTTTAGTTATAACATCAATTGATTAATTACAAGGATAACATTGATAGTCATGCAACTGAGCTAAAGGTCTTTATGTGGGGATTGTTGATTATCTAAAGGACACGTTCTAGTTAGATTCCATGAATTTGATTTGTATGAACTGATACCTTCCTTACCCTATACTAGACCTTGTTCTCAATTTGAGTCCTTAATCGTATGGAGGAATAATAGCATTGATCTTACAGGATGATGAAAGAATAGGTTTTAATGTCTAGAAGGGTAATCAATGGATTCTTTTGTAACCTTTTCCATATGGACTCATTGTAAACAATAGTGACTTGGTAAAGGAAATAGGATATTATAGTTCTATTAGTTCTCCTGTAAGCTCTATTTTGGTTTTTGTTCCATTGTTATATATGGAAGATGCTTTGTTGTAATTTTTTATAGCATATCGAATAAAGCATTATGCACTCTCTTGTAGAAAATTTTCTACTTTTTGTAGTCTTTCTTGAATCTAATCCATCTCACTAAAGTGCATGAGTCATTAACCACTGCCACTGTAGAGTTAAAATAGGAAATTGTACTCAATATAATGCTCACTCTTAAGAGATAGTTGATGTCAAAAAAATGGTGAAGCATAAAGAATCACTTGAGGAAGCATTGCACACCATTCCCCCACAATGTTCAACTAAGTGGTTTTCCATGATGGCCTTTATCACGAGGTACCTATGTTTTTGCACCTTGAGTACTGGATTGTGCATGACTAGTGCAAATATTCTTAAAGTGTCACTTTCGTTTTAACTCCATGGATAGCCTTGTTTTACAAGGCTTGGAGCTAGCCATTTTGGAGCGTTTTATGCATCGTTTTCATCGTTGATGTCATGTTCAATTAGCACCTCCACACTTTTCCATCATATGTGACATCCATTGCCATCATCTACAACCACCTATTTAAGCATTGTGGGGGATGGTGTGCAATGCGTGTTTGGGTGAATCTTTATGCTTCATCATTTTATTTGACATCAGTTATCTCTTAAGAGTGAGCCCCATACCGAGCATCTATCCTTATTTTAAATTGACAATTCTATTCACTAACGAACCATGCACTCTAACAAGATGGATTTTCATCCATAAAGACACTCATTTTATGATGCTTTTGTCGATTATACATAAGTGCTTGATTAGGATTTTTGAGTCAAGTCTCATTTCATAAAATAAGTCTCCTTGCTTGAAATGTCTAAGATTTATTATTTCAATTTCTACATAAATTTTTTATAGCATTGATAACTTAGAGTTACTCGATCTTTTCAAAATTTAGAATGTTTGAAAATCTTATAAATCATTTCATAATTAATAATAGTTGCTTCCCCGTTAATATTTATTTTTTAAAACATTTATAAATCATTACCAATATTTTCCACTCCATACCTATTCATTAAACCTTTTCAAAATTAAACCAAATATATTTTAGCTTACAACTTTAAAAAAACAAATCTAATTCCATTGATTAACTCTCATCTTTAACATTTACTAAATCCCACTCCCATTTGCTAAACCCCAATCCATAAAATCCCATATCAGGTAGAAAATGACTTTCTTCGACTCTGTGTCCCCATGATCCTAAATAGATTTATTTATGCATTATTATTTTAGGCTTATTTGCTCGCAAAATATTATATTTACAGATAATTATTTTATTCATATGAATAGATTATTGTATTTATGGATAATTATTTTATGCGTATGTACACGTTGGAATGAATTCTTATCCTTTCCAGATTATGAGCATCGGGCAGTAACAAACGAAGAGAGAGACTTTCTATTGCTTTGTTGTATAAAGCGAGTATGGATGCAAAGGTGGCATCTTGTCAAAGCTAGTGGGTGAACTCTGCTTATATGTTTAGAAGGGAATAATACATTGGCTATTACATTTCAGGAAAACTGAAAGGGAAACACCGGTTTGAGAAGCTAGTGGAATATGATATAATAACAAGGAGCAGTGTAAATATTTTTTATTTATATTTTAGTATATAATTTTTTTATAAAAATATAAAATTTAGAGATTTAAAATGTATTTTAAATATATAAATATTTTTTATTTAATTTTTTTAAACCCATAATAAAATTATATAATTAAAATAGATTATTTTAATTTTTTTATGAAATTAAAATAATTATTCATTAAACAAAAGCCTTTAACAATAAGACTTCTAGTATAAGAAATAATAAAGATATAAAAATTGTGTCTTAAATTGTTTAGATTAAAAGAATCTATGATAAAAGTTGAAGCGTGTATTATAAAAGTTTTTGATATAAAGTTATGAGAGGTGTGTGATGTGAAGGGTGTACTATAAAGGTTTTTGATATAAAGTTATGTTGTATCATGTTTGTATAAAGAAAGTCTTTCAATAAAAACATTAGTGGTTAAGTTAGAAGTGGAGAGGTATGTGATGTGAAGGGTGTATTATAAAGGTTTTTGATATAAAGTTATGTTGTACAATGTTTGTATAAAGACCGTCTTTCAATAAAAACATTAGTGGTTAAGTAGGTATGTGATGTGAAGGGTGTTTTATAAAGTTTTTGATATGAAAGTTATGTTGTACAATGGTTTAAAGATAATTTTCCAATAAAAATATTAATGGTTAAGTAGGTATGTGATGTGAAGGATTTTTTTAAAATAATATAAGAAAGTGTTTTAATAAAAATTTGTGTAGGTATGTGATATTATAGTTGATTTGTATTATATTTTTATTATGAAAAAATTAATAAAAATGAGATTTTTTTAATAAAATGAATAAATTTATTACATGAATATATTTTTCTTTTGTTGAATTTAAGCATGAATCATCATATTTCTTTTCTATAATTTTGTTGTTTTTTAATAAAATTATTTACTTTTTAGTGAAAAATGAATTTTTAATTTTTTTAATATATATGTGAATAGTTTATGGTGTGATATATAAATAATTTGAAATCTAAACAAAAAAAAAAAAAAAAAAAAAAATTGAGAAATAAGGATCAAATCACTTATTTCATAATACATTTTAGGTTAAAAATAAAATAAAATAACACACACACATATATATACCCCAATTTTAAAACGGAGATTCTTAATTTGTAATAGACTTTGTTACAATACCATATTGTTCATCAGTACCACATGCCCAACATACCATAACTCATTTCATACAATATGAAATTTTATTAATTGATCAATTTAATTAAAATGGAAAAAGAGGCATAACTGCTTTGGAGATACATCTCAACCTTTGATTTGTGAACATTGCTAGAATATTCTATGAAGATTAAAGCCATACTAGCCACCTAATAATTGATAATTAAATTAAAATTCTAGAAGTCTTATTCCAAAATAGACCTCCCTACAATATAGATTAAATTGCTAGTAAATATCAATAGACATCAATTCAAGATAAGCATCAAAACACTTTATGATATATCTCAAGTTATAAGATTAAAAAATCATTAAAATTTAATATTAACTCTAATTTAAATTATTATTATTGATTCAAAAAGAAATAATTCTCTTTTTTCTGTGAATTAATAATTTTTTACTAAGTGACAATACAACATCCGACCATTTTGTGCTTTCTCATAGTACTTCATAGGTGGTTTCAATATGCCATGAGGGAAATATCATATTTTTAACCACCTATCCATTAGAAAGTAGTATAAAAAAGTATATAATTTTAGTACAATTGGACAGACTAAAACATAGCTCTAAACCAAAAACAATCATCAAACATTCTAGCCATTTAGGAGTCTGACGAAGTAGCAAGTATCGGGTTCTTGGCGCTAGATCTGGGAGGAGCAGGAGTAGGAGGGTCAAATTCAGACTGAAGGTAGCCTTCCAGATGTGCTAGCCCTCAATCTAGTCTATCCAGAAGAAGAAAAAAGAAAAAAATAATAAAAAAAGAAGGGGTTGATTTCTAAGAGCTCTTTTAATTCTTGCATAGAAGTAAATACATTATATCTCCCCTCATGTTTATCCTTTAAAACCCTGTCAAGCAAAGTTTTGATGTGTTAATTAAATGCTACGGAGTTGAGATATTGTTTCCTTCTTCCCCTAGTGTGACTAGGTCATAAACTCAATTAGAGACCTCTTCCAAAATCTTTGAATTAGAAAAGGATTGGTGTTCTACATCAACTAGGGACTCTAGCTTATAGGTTTGATGATGAGTCTCGAGGGGGGGGCAACAAAATAGAAAGTCCCTACGACTTCATGTGTATGTTGTTGAGCACGATCCCTTCCTTGGGGGACTAGGCCACCTCCTCCCCTAAGACTGTGGATATTTTTCCTCAGTGGCATATTGCGTAGGGATTACACTCTCCCATGTTTCTCACAAAGGTATGAAGACACATGTGGAGCTAAGAAATATCAAGCTAAGTCAAACCTATTGATAGAAGACTGCAAACAGTCCTGAGAGCACATATGAAAACCCAAATAAAACACAAGCCAAGGAATGACATTCTTGCGAGAGAATTGAGAGGAAGTTAAAATATTGACTTTAATTCACCATCCAAGGAGACGATACCACACCCACACAAAAGAAATCGCCTAGTCAATGTCAATTAACTCTCTACCCCACAAATTAACCATGCCAAAAGGAGGAAACACGAAAGCCCTTACTAGGGAATCTCAGAAATAACCAAAATTTTGAACCAATTAGTTATGGGGGCCTCTGACTACCCTCTAGTATAGAAACCAACACAATAAAAACTAGGCATACAAGGTTAAACCACTCAATGCCACACCAATTGACAAGCCAAGAGCGGAATAAGAGTAATGTTATTTTTTTGGCGACCTTGATGAATATCATTGGAGAATCGTGCACCCATCCACTAGCATAAGCACATCTCTCCTGCTAGAAGTCAGGCCCTACAACTCCACCCCTTTACTGGATTTCTCTCCACCTCTGTAGCTCCCTAAATATCACTAACACCCACTAATCTTGCTTTCACACAACCTAGTAATACATTGTAACCACAAGATGACACACTCACATTCCAACAAATTGCAACTCAAGTAAATTGCTTCAGTTTTGAACCAAACACACCACTAATAGAAAAATCATCACACACTCCTTTTGCAGCAGGGCCTCGAGCTTTTTTGCTACGCTCATGAGCTAGTATTCCTCCTCTGCATGAACACAAAACCTCTCAAACTTTAACTCTTACACCATACTTAAATATGCTCTAAGGTGATCACATGCTTGTGCATGCATGGGGCGAGCCATTCCACCCCATTCATAAATGCCCATGTCTTCAAAGGAGTGGTGGGCTCACCCTCCATGTCCCTCTCTCTCATTATCCACCCCATCAAAGAAAAAAAAATATTGTTTAAATATATATTTAAAGAAATACATAACATATTATTAACAATGGAGATCTATCTCTACTTTATTATGGAAACTTTTAACTTTTATATAAATTCTGTAAGATAAAATTATATATGAAAATAAATAGCAACCTCAAAAACCTGAAAGATGGTAAGCCAAATAGCCCACATACCCTTGCTAGACCATTAAACATGGTTCCTAAATTGACCAGCATAAAATAAAATAAAATAAAATAAAACTATATATGAAAATAAATAGCAACCTCAAAACTTTGAAAGATGGTAAGCCAAATAGCCCACATACCCTTGCTAGACAAATAAACTATGTAAAACCTCATAACAATGTATTTCTTACGAACAATCTAAATTGACCAGCACCTACCGCCAGTCAATGGGTAATGTTCATAGAACGACATGCATTTCCCACACAAGTTACGTTGTTTTAGTAGGAAAGTATAAATTCCATGTGGATCCCTTATCTTTGAGATAAAGGGGCTGCTGCATTTGTTCGTTCTTCCTCTGCTGTCATGGCCGCTGTAGACGCAAACCCTTTCGTCAATCCAAACGGGGGCAAAGCGATCCCAGTGGAGAGTGTGCAGGAGCTCGTCAAAAATCATGTCCACCCAAATGCTGCTGAAGCTGTTCCCCGGCGTTACATCAGACCCCAGGAAGAGAGGCCGACGGTCTCATTACTCGCTTCTTCTGAATTCTCAATCCCTGTTATTGACATGAAGAAGCTGATCATCTTGCAGGGACAAGAGGATCAAAGAAAACAAGAAATGGAGAGGCTTTCCGATGCCTGCCAAGAATGGGGTTTCTTCCAGGTGGGATCATCTAGGGAAGGGATATCATGTTATTTGCTGATATATAGAAAAGGGATATCCAGGTTGTCTTCCTGTAACAGTGGATGGCATTTTAATGAACATATGTACATATTTCTAATTCCAATGGTCAAGTAGATACTAAATTAACCATATCCCTACAAACATTTACCAGAGGCATTCATATATAAGCAAATAATTTTAACCCCCTACTAATTAAACGAAAAATAAAAAGTATATAGCAGGATTTTGGTTTACCTTAAGCAAATCAGAGAGTTGGCTGAGCGCTATAATGGATCTCTGATAAAAATACTTGTATGCTAAAGCTTTAGATTTGTAAAAATCAGTAGGATCTCAGCTGATTATTAGTACGAAATAATTTCTGATTACTTAGGTTTCTAAAAATCAGAAGATTGATACTAGTGCATTCCTTTTCACAGATTGTGAACCATGGGATTCCTCATTCCTTAATAGATGAGATAAAGGCTGTAGCTAAAGATTTCTTCAACCTTCCATTAGAACAAAAGCAGAAGTCTGCTCCGCAAGGAGGAGACCCTCAGGGCTATGGTCAGATGTTCGTGACAGCTGAGGACCAAACGTTGGACTGGGGTGACTTGCTTGCTTTGTCACTTAAGCCCAACCAGATTAAAAATCTCGCCCTCTGGCCAACTGTCCCCACAAATTTCAGGTAGCCAAAATTAGGACAATGTTGTATTGTAATATTAAATTGATGAAAGTGGGTATTGTCTATATTAACATTAATTTATTGATTGCAGGGATACCGTTAAGAGGTATGAAAGTGAGGTAGAAAGAGTGGCTCAAGAGCTGTTGAGTCTGTTCGCTGAAAACCTGCATCTGGAGGATGCTGATTATTTCAAGAATGTGTTTGGGTCAGAGCCCATGAATTTGATGCGCATGAACTTTTACCCACCTTGTCCTAGGCCAGACCTTGTTCTCGGATTGAGTCCTCACTCAGATGGAGGAGGAATAACTTTGCTTCTGCAGGATGATGACACAGAAGGCTTGCATGTCCGGAAGAATAATCAATGGATTCCTGTGAAGCCCATTCCTTATGCCCTTGTTATAAACATTGGGGACTTGGTAGAGGTAATGATTTCTAGTCCCTGCTTTGTGCTTCAGACATTTCATTTATTAGAAATTGGCTACCTCGAGGATAGTTCCATGGGCTTCATGGGTGGGGACTGTTATCCAATTGATGCTACATTCATTCACTGATAGTATGATTGGTATTTTTGTTATGGTTATTTGTTTTTTCATTGTTGATCTCTTTGATGGTTCTGATACTACCTAGTTTTCACTGATAGTATGATTGGTGTTTTTGTTATGGTTAGTTGTTTTTTCAGTGTTGATCTCTTTGATGGTTGTGATGCTACTTAGCTTTCATTTGAATTATTATTGGTGGATGTCAATTTGCTATTTATATTGTGTGCCATTTGAAATGCAGAACATTTAACACATCCTTCTACAGTTCCATTGAATAATTTTTTACATCAAGCTATTAAATTCAGTGACTCTAGGTCATGGTTGGACTGATAATTTATTAAGCTGTTTCGAACATTTATAATATCACTTATTCAGTGTCTGATTCACTAATTGTCTATTCTTCTTTATTAAGGTGATGACAAATGGGAAATACAAAAGCATAGAACATCGGGCAGTAACAAACCAGGAGAGAGCGAGACTTTCTATTGCTAATTTCTACAATGCAAGTGTGGATGCAGAGGTGGCTCCATCGCCAAAGCTAGTGGATGAACACCACCCATGCTTATACAGGAAGTTCATTCACATAGATTACATTCGCTATCACCTTGCAAAACAACTCAAAGGGAAACGAAACCTTGCAGACTTTGCCAAAATTGACATCAGCAAAACTTGAAGCTGAACATTGGCATTTCATCATTACTGCAAGGATCAACCAATGTTATTTCAATGAATTTGACTAGTGTTGTTCGCAATAATTAGAAGTCCACTATTGTTACAATATCTAAGGTTAATTGGTTTCTCCAGTAGTGTTATGCACTGGTTGTGTTTTGTTATGCTCTAATTGTGTTTTGTCTATACGGTTATCGATAATATTTAAAATAAGTAGATTGCTGACCAACAGTTGGATTTGGAGGATTATTACCACTGCAATATTATTGTTATTTGCATAAATTGTTATGTTCAATATTGTCAGTAACAAGTGTCGTTCTGTTATTGTTCTTTCCACAAGGTAAAAGTGCTAAGGCAGTTAACTTCTGCTTTAAGCTTAAAATTATGTTTTCCTTTGCTTTAATTAATAATGAAAACAATGAACTTTTTAAAATAATGACGATCTTGTTAATTAAACTTAAAAATTAAAATCCAGAAATTTAATGTAAAAACAGTCCAAATTATTCAAATCCAGAAATTTTAATATAAAAACCATCCAAATTATTCAAAGATAGCGTTGTTTTTACTTTTTAAAAAAGGTGCACATTCAGCAAATTATATATATATATATATATATATAATATGTACTGTTGACATGCTTTACCTTCTCGCTCTGTAATATTTTTCTTGCATATGGAAAAATAGTTTCTCATTGATCCTCGATGATTGATCATTGATGCTTGATATGTACTATTTTGTATTGATGCTTGATAGGTACTGTTTTGTACTATTATATAAACTCAATATAATACAATTTAGCTTTTTCTTTCTAAAAAACTGTTTAGTGTTAAATATAGTTTTTGAGATTTGATTGATCTCTTTATCAGGCTTTTACTGGTTAAAGATATTTTGTTTGTGTTTAAAAACAGCTTGTGTGAGTTGCTTGATCTCCTTGTGCGGTTTTTGCTGGTTAAAAATAGCTTGTATGAGTTGCATGATCTCCTTATGCGGATTTTGCTGGCTTGTGGAAATATATGTGGCTTTTACTCGTGGAAATATATTTTTTAAATCTTCGCTGCAAGCTATAGTTCAGATCTGTAGATGGTTTTCTGCATTAGGTCAATCATCACTTTGATAAAAAAAAATGTAAGGTACAATGGACAAGATGGTAAAATCAATTGCTACGCTTGTATGACAATGTATATCCTACGCTATCTTTTCTGCAGCTTTAGGCTTAATAAAATGTTTTTAGGTAGGAGATAATTACATAGAGAGAAGGATTTAATGCGCACAAGTATCAAGTTAAAAAAAAAAATCAATTAGAAAACAGTAGATGTCATCCATTAGATTATAAGTGGCTTCAATACATTAATAAAATTATTGTTACACAAATATTAATTAAAAACAATTAAACATAACATATCTCTCTTCATATTTCTATGTTTACCCAATCAAATTAAAGATATTTCCAAACAGATTCTCACGACAAACTGTACAATATTCACGTGTCTTCTCACGACAAACTGTAGCTTGCAATATTCAGAAATTTCAATCCCTTGTTGGGTCAAGTGGTATCATGTTAGATGGGATCGTTGATGAGATTGGTCCAATCTTTGAGATGAAACCTGGTCATGTAAGGCAAAACGGGTTGGTTAGCATTAGTTTTTTGGGTTCACTGTCCAATAAGATGTCTTGTGCCTATTGGGACAAGGATAACTATAATTTTTAGGAATCCACAAGATGGAGTTTGCCGGTTGGCACAAGGATAATGATAATTTTTAGGAATAAGGAAAAGGTTAGGTATCTCCCACAAGATGGGTCAGTCTTGTGGTGAGAAGGAAAATGATAAATTTTAAGTATTGAAAAGAAAATACCAGGAACTGTAAATGGAGAATCACTCCTTGTTATATTAACAAGTTTAACTTTTTAATAGTTGGTTAACAATAATGAATGGTTTTTTTTGAGGTAGTGGATGTATCAAATGGAAGAAGAAATTTAGCTAGGTAGTGGATGTATTAAATGGAAGAAGAAATTTAGGTAAGTAGTGGATGTATCAAATGAAAGAAGAGATTTAGCTAATTGGAATGGATAGGCCAGACTATCAAAATCTGATCTTAATTTTAAAAGTATGAAGAAAATTGAACTTTTAACCTTGCTATGAAGAAAATTGAACTTTTAACCTTGCAATAATAAACATGAGAAAATTAATCAATTAAAAAAATTAAATTTTTATTAAATTATTATATAATTTACATTATTAAATATTATATATAAATATAAAATTTTATTTATTTAAAATATATAGATTCAATCTTATTGATCGAATAAAAACCCATACATTTTTTTAATGTAATTCCCGTTCACCCTTATACTCTGGACTCAAACTTATTTCAATATATAAGATTCTATTGTATTTCAGTCCTACTAATCAAACAAAACCACCCAGACATTTTTTAAATGTAATTCACCCTTCTACCCTTGACTCAAGGGTATTTCATCCTTAATTTCTTGATTATGTTTTCAAGAGAAATAACAAGGACAACCAACCCTGCAATGCTTTCATGACGATCTGACATCACTTGGATGTAATCGATGAAACTGATGGGGTAGAAATGACCAGAATTTCAATGGCATGAAACTAACCGCATACACAACAACGTTTATCCAAATCACACGTACTGAAATGTTGATGTATCTCTCAACCTACAATCAATTTCATGATGTTACTATTGCATAATAAATCAGGGCGAGGTTCATTTACCAGGTTATCAAGCCATAAATAAATATTCTACGGCAGTATATTCCTAACGGTTAGATCATGTACTTGTTTTGATCTAACTGTGGTAAGATCATGTACTTGTTTGGATCTAATTGTGGTATATACTGTTTTTCTTATATTTATGGAGTTACATTTATAGAGTTAGTTTTATTAATGCATTAAACAGTAGATGTCATCCATTAGATTATAAGTGGTTTCAATACATTAATAAAATTATTGTTACATAAATATTAATAAAAAATAATTAAACATAACATATTTTTAGTTGAATTGAGGCTTTTGTGATCCATATTAGGTTTATAACAAGTTGAAGAAACAGATCCTAAGTTGGATCTGTTTCTTCAACTTGTCCTGACTATGAACCACACTTGTTGGTTCGAAAAAACTTGACAAATCATTTATCTTATAATTTACCCAGGAAAATTTCTATCTCTTCATATTTCTATGTTTACCCAATCAAATTAAAAATATTTCCAAACAAATTCTCACGACAAACTGTACAATATTCACGTGTCTTCTCACGATAAACTGTACCTTGCAATATTCAGAAATTTCAATGGATGTTTTGAAGCCCCTGCAATCCTTTAAAAAATCTTATGGCATTGAATTCGTTCAGATCATCTCGTCATAAAAGTTGATCATGTGAAACATAGAAATGTGAGGAGAAAGAGACAGGCAGTACCCAAGCTTTTTCGTGGCCTCAGTATGATTGTAGGTCAAGAGTTCACGTCAACATTTGGACAAAAGAAAATGATAAATGATGTACGTTGTTGTTTGTATGGTCAATTTCAGGCATTTGAAATTCTGGTCATACCTGTTCCATTCCAGAGAACTATCAAACGCTGTCAGGAATTCAAGAATCGCCTTCATCGGTTGAATTGTAACATCATAATGGAAGCATCATAGGATTGTTTTTTTCATGACAAATAATTCAGGTTGCTTTTTATCCAAATAATTAAAGTCTAATAAAACGGCTTCAATTATTAAATTGTGGATATGGATGTTAATAATTATTATTTTTATTATTAATTAATGATTAACTATCATGTATAACTCGATGTTTTAGATGTCAAAATTATGTTATAATTACTTTAAAAATCAAAAGTTTATATTAAAGATATGACTAACATATCACTTGATGAAATTAAAGTTTGGTAGTAAAGATAAAAATAATGTCTCTAGAGTCACAATAAACTCAAATTTTTATATTTATAATTTTGGAGTATTTGATTTATAATAAATATGGCATGTTTCTTAGTATTAATAAAAAGTTAAAAGGTAAATCTATTATCATTTTTAAATAATATTATTCAGGTTACTTCAAAATTTTAGAAAATAAAATATTAATTAAAAAAAATAAAAAAAATTATAATTTATAAAATATGAAGAAATAAATAAATAAAATATTTATAAATAAAGAGAGTATATTCTTACTAAATTTTATGTGTTCTTTCTGATAACAAATTTGATTTAGCATAGAGGTAGCACTATGAGGATGTTGGATGAAGATGAAGTGTATTTCAATGAAGATTTTGCTTGCACAGAGTGAATCTTATGGAAAAATGAGGAGTTTATTGGGCTACAAGATGCCTGCCATCTTCTGTGATTGATATTTTCACATCTATAACAATGGGCTTGTGGCAAGCCGAGAGCATGCTATAAAGAATACGAGCCTTGGTCCTTTCCCATTATTCATCCCCACCTTGAACAAAGTTTTGATTTTTCTGCTGGGCATGTCACCTTTCTCTTTTGTCATTTAGTCTGCAAAAGCCAAAAATGAAGCTCTTCAATAGTCCCCTTATAACTCTAGATATGGCTTTGCAAGATAAAACTTTACAAACTCGGCTCATGCCTCAGAAGACAAAATCCATGTGCACGAGGGCTTGAGTGGTAAGGTTAAGATGGTTGTCAGGAATGATGTATATGTTGATGCCATTTTGAAACTATTGGCAAAAGATGCATAGGGAAATTCCATTGAAAATTGGTGTGATTGGATGCATTGAAGTAATGGCTAGAGTCGATGTAGGCATTGATTTTAGGGTATAGTTGTACCTTCCATATCCTGGTTCAAGCTAGATGGCTATGCTTTATATTTAAAAATGGAGATGAGTTACACTATCTCTTTTGACCCCTGAAGGGATACCGTTATAATAGTATTTGTTTAGGAAATTTTGTTAGGGATTTCCTTAGCCTTCTCACATGAAAAATACCTTGAGTTAATTGGGAACTAGACTAGGTGCTTCATTGTATTAGAGAAGGATTCGAGGTTGAAACTGGACTCTCATTGGGCTTCGATACAGGTGGAAATTAAGACTAAAAGTGTTTTGACTTATTTTTGTGCAATATCATCATCACTGTCTATTATACAACACACCTCAAAATTATGTGCTTAATCATTCCTCTATGTGTGTAGTGTGCAGAAACATTTCTTTGCCCTTATTTTCATACATTCTCGTGCTCAACACGCTCCTCTTTTTGCACACTACTCCCCAAACTTTGCACATACCTCTTTTCAAACACTACTCCCCACACTCTGCACATACCCCTTTTCAAACACTAGTCCCCACACTCTTACATACTTAGCCATTTTTCTAGGTGTGCGAAAGACCTGCATAACCCAATCTCCAACACATGTTTCCATTACACATCTATTTTTTGTGCACAACCTATTCCTTTGCACAAATCAATCATATGCACGTCCATTTCTCTGCACAATCAACTTTTTGCGCATATCAAATCTCCATACAAAATATGTCATAAAATCCACTTCCTCGCTTTTATTCCATACCTAGTGGAAATCAATCATTTGTTCTTTTTTTAGGCAATTTGAAAACTCATTGAAGAAAGTCTGATCCTCAAGGTAAAAAGAGGTGCTCAATATTATGTTTTGGGAATTATCTTCCAACGCATCTATTAAATAATTTTTTAAAGTTATTAACTTTCCATTATCATTCTTGCATGGCAAAACAAAGGTGGTATGTGAAGAAATAACATCCTACTAAATTCTATCATAAATTGAGGATTTAACGGTTAAGATTTGTACCAAAACATCATGGATAATCCCATATTTCTAGGTAAATTAAACAAATGAGAAACATGGTGACGAAAAGGAGAAAGAAGCCAATTTGTGGGGATACAACCAACTCCCTGGCTCACTAGGATAAAAACTTTCATTGGTCAATTTCACATTAATGGTATTTAAAGTTGTCTCTAGAGGAGAAACAGAGTAATAAGAATTGAATACAGAACTAGCTAATGTTGCATGATTCCCAAAAGTGTTTGACGTCAAGGAAATAGTTTTTTGGTGTGCCCGTTAGTTCAACCCTAAAATTAGGACCATTAAACTCAGCCTAAAGAAGAATCTAGTTCTACTTACTCCTTATGTCTTCATAAAGATATTGAAGTTTCCACGACCCACTAAGAAACTTAAATTATCTACAGTTGACACTCTTCTTGATTCCAATGTGGCAAAATGAGTATTATCTAGTATTTTATGTCACATTTTGCACAAGTCTCATCCAACCTATATTTTGTTGATATCTCTATACCAGTTGAGCCTTATAGGGATTTCACCAAGTTTTTCCTAAGAGATGCAATGTGAATCAATGACTAATGTACCCAAGTCAGTTCTATATATACTACATTTCTCTTTGAATAAATATGTCATTTTTTGCCTAGGCAAAGGTCATTTCAAATAAAATTTCTTTTCGATTGCTCACTTTTTATAAGAACTAAAGATTCTTTATGATGACCTAACTGATGATGACCATGTTTCTTGTAATCCATTCAACAGAATACTTGACAAAGATAATATGAATCCTACTATAGAACCAATGCAATTATGGTATCCTATTCTATGGAGGCATAAAGTCTTGTTCCATTTGCCTATGATGTATATTCTAGATAGAAATTTTGTTGCTGAGGCTTGTAGAAAATATCACCCATGTTGATTTTGTTTAAAAGAAAGAAGAAGAAGAAATTCATAACATTATCTTTCATTGTAGGAGTTATTACTATAAATAATTATGCTCCCCTTTAGAATTTTTTGAGTTATTGAAACCTTTTATTATGGCTTAGGCCGAACCCACTCAATTATTCGAACATGAAGGAACTTTCTCAAGACACTTGGCATTGGTAAGATATGGACACTTGTTTACAACAATCTTAGTAAAAAGTGTGAGAGAATCAAATTAGCCCATCCAATCAGAAGGAAAGACCCATACTTATTGATGATCTAGTGAGAAAGATAAGTATTAATATTGATGAAAGAACTAAGTAGAGAGAGAGATAAGTTAATATTGATGAAATAACTAAGTATAGAGGGAAGAGGCTTACTAGTGTTTATCTTACTTCACCTCCATAGTCCTGTCCTCAACGAACAGAAGAAAAAATATGTAATAATATTTTGGTTAATGAGATTTTCTCAAATATCAATAACTCCCACAAACAATATGTAAAAAAAAATTAATATTGAGCAAAACCCATTTTATTATAAAGAGGAGCTCAAGCAATACTTAAGGCTCATAAAAATTCAATAAAAATGACAATAGATATGAGTGGGCCCTGAATAATATTCTGAGATATAAAATAGAACCTTTGTTAAGTCGCTTTGCTACAACAGAGCCTTTTTATTAACCGATTTGCAAATGATTTATTTTCTCCAACAGTGCGTTGCTGCAAACAAGAGCCTGGGCTACTACATTCTATTAAAGTGCTCGCCTCAAGGTCCACGAGCTCTCTCTCCACCGTGTGCAATGGTAACACGCCTACTCTGAGAATGGTTGCCCCACTGTTGAAAACATGAACTCGGCCAAATGATTAGTGATGGATCTCAGCAGGGTCTGACTCCAACGATGACTGGCGTTCTCCTCATTGGTTCGAGCCTACTCAATGTATTTATCATGCATTAATTTAGCCAATAAACATGGGTTCCAGCATGATTATATATTTAATTTAATACGTTGTTGTCAATACGGTAACATTCGGCCTCTTGTGTAGCTAAACTTTCTATATTTGTGCTCATGTAGCTCTCAATCCATCGTTCTTCCAGATAACAGACTCCCGCTCATATTCAATCTTTATATGACTTCACTACTCTGACTCGATGGCTGGAGGGTTGGATTCTGGGTCCCAGTGGTGTTTTGTTCACCATTTAATCCTTGCTCTCGGCCCTAGATGCCATAATCCTTGAATTCCTTGCTCCAAGGGACAACAATAATCCTTAGCACTCCTGAAATAGAAATAACATTCGACCCTAAGAATGGAGAAGATAGACCCTGTAATCAATTACAAAGCATATAATATTTATAATCTATGATGAGATACTGATATGCACAAGAAGGAACTCCACTAGGGTGGTAGTTATGCCCACCAAAGATGGAGGGTGTCTAACTAGGGTGAGATCGGATCGCATCGAAGTTAGGTTGGTTGAGGATCTCACCTGAGACTCTTACTTAAAAAATCGCCTGAGGCTTCAATTAAAATGCCAAGAAGAAAATCCCAAATTCCATGTCTGCTCTTGTTCCTCCTTCATCCTTTTAAAGCTCAATAGCTCGAAGAAAACCAACAAAAATTACCTTGGTTGAGAGTTACTTGGGGCAAAAACTATGTGCTCTATGCCACTTCTATATATATATATAAACTCATTCGAACTAGGTCAATTGGTTGGGGACCTTACAATTCCCCCTACCCGAAATTTCTTGCCCTCAATCAATTCCAATGTTGAATGTTGCAATATGTGCTCTCCTTCCAAGGTGGCATCCTCGACGGGCAAATATTTCCATCGTGTCAAATTCACGGATGATCCTACTTCAAATCTTCTTTTATCGAACCTCCAACACCTCATGTGGAACTAATTGAAGATGTCATTCCTCATCTAATGTGGGTAAATCAGGTGATGATTTGATGTTCTCCCCTACTTCCTTCTTCAAACAAGAGACATGAAATATATTATGAATTATGCTATCTACTCAAAGCTCCAATTCATATGCCACTTCTCGACCTATTTTTTAGATAATTCTATAGGGCCCATAGAACTGTGGCTTTAACTTTTATCCTCATTTCTTCTTCAAGGTAGATTGTTTGTACGGTAGTAGCAGGAAACAAAATACATCTCCCACTTCGAAACTCCTTTATAGCCTTTTTCGATCTGCATATAACTTCTATTGATTCTGAGTTGTCTGTAGGTATCCTTGAGTGCCTAGAGAATATCTTGACATCAATGAATCCAATCCTTCACTAATGGTTCCCTGTTATCTCAAAATGTTGTGTCTACAAAAGATAGTACCTCATATCCATATAAGGCTTACAAAGATGGCATCCCTATGGACATGTGATAAGTGGTGTTATATCAATATTCTTCTAAATACAACCACTTGGTCCATGCTCTTTGTTGCCCTGTGACATAGTTTCGTAAGTAACCTTCCACCCATTTATTTATTGCTTCTATCTGTCCATCTATTTGTGGATGGTAACCTAGTCTAGGAGTGAGATATGTGCCTACTAACCTGAATAACTCCTACCAGAACACTGCCATGAACCTACTATCATGGTCACTGATAATGGCTTTGGGAAAACCATGTATATGAAATACTCCATGGAAAAATATTTATGTTATCTAAGATGCAGAGCTTTTGGAGGAAATCACAAAGAATTAGGCATATTCGGTCAAATGATCTACCACCATGAATATATAATCTTTTCCTTAGGATGAAGGTAGCCCTATAATGAAATCCATGGAAACACTCTCCCATTTTTGTTCCGAAATGGGTAGCGGTTGTAACAAACCTGTTGGGTGTGTATGTTCAACCTTATTGCTCTGATAAGTACCACATTCCTTGACATATTTGATAATGTCCCTCTTGAGTCCCTTCCATGTGAACCTCTCCCTAATGGTCCTGTAAGTCTTCAGAAATCCCAGATGTCCTACTAGAGGGGAGTCGTGGGCTGCTTGTATGATCTTCATCTTCAGTTGGGACTCTGGTACTAGATAGATTCAATCCTTATAATAGATAATGTCATTGAAAACTCTATATCGGTTGTCTAATGACTGTCCATCAAGAATCTCACAGGCTGACTGGTTCTTTGAATATTCCACCAAAAGATGGGACTTCCAGTCTTCCACAATGTCTATGAGGGAGAAGGTAGTTAGTCTCCTAGACAAGGCATCTGCAACTGCATTGTTTTTTCCTTTGACGTATTCAATCTCGAAGTCATAGGCTTGAATCTTGCTAACCCATTTTTGTTGCCTCTTGTTCAATCCCTTCTGATCCAGGAAGTACTTGAGACTATTATGATCAATTTTGACCTTGAACTTGTTACCCACTAGATATGGTCGAAACTTGGTCAGTGCATGCATAATTTCTAGCATTTATTTGTCATAAATGGAATAAGAGCGCTCATAATCCTAGAGCTTCCTACTCTAAAAAATAAAAAAACCCCAATACCCTCCCGAGAACCATCACACTCCAATAAGAATGGTTGGGAGAAGTTTGGCAAGGCTAGAATTGGGCATGAACTCATCACTTCCTTCATTCTCTCAAATGTCTCCTATGTTTTGTTTTTCCATACAAAGACTCCCCTTTTCGTCAGGTCAGTAAGAAGTGCTTTGAGCTATGAATATCCCTTAACAAATATTCTATAATAAGTACAAATACCTAAGAAGCTCCTTAATTCTGTTACATTTTTGGGAGTGGGCCAATTGAGAATGGCTTCAATCTTCTCCTGGTGCACTTTGACGCCTTGGCCTCCGATGATGTGACCTAGATATAAAAAATTTGTCATGCCAAACTCACATTTGGAGATTTTGGCATAGAATTTTTGTGCCTCTAGTATTCCCAAAACCTCATCCAAATGTTGTAGATGCTCCTCCCATGTTCAACTGTAAATTAGGATGTCATCCAAATCAAGATGTCGTCGAACAATAATAACACAAATTCACATAGCTTCTTATTAAACACATGGTTCATACATGACTGAAACATCGTAGGGGTGTTGGTCAATCCAAAAGGCATCACTAGGAATTCATAGTGTCCATAGTGGCATCTAAAAGTTGTCTTTGGAATGTCCTGATCTTGAACTCTGATCTTGTGATAACATGAGTAGAAGTCAATCTTTGACAATTACTTGGCTCCCTTTAGATCATCCATTGGCTCATTGATCCTAAGGATAGGATACTGATTTTTGATGATCCTTTTGTTTAGTTCCCGATAGTCTATGGACATCCTTAGGGACCCATCCTTCTTCTTGACCAAAACCACGAATGAAGCAAAAGGGCTTGAGCTTGGTCGAATGTGTCCTAATGCCAACAAATCTTGGATTTCCTTCTCTATCTCATCCTTATATGATTTGGGATGTTGGTAAGGGGTAGTGATGACAACTTGTACCCCTTCCTCTAGTTCAATGATGTGTTCAAATCCCCTATCTAGTGGTCGTCTTGGTGGTATATCTCCAAAAATCTTATGGTGATACCATGATGTTAGGGGGATACTCCTTATGTTGTTCTGTTGGTTTCTTCTCCATGATTCGACACTCCACAGTCCATACAATATCCCCATGTCAAAGATCTGCCTCCATCTTGTTGGATGTCACAATCTTGGGCGGGTATGCATGCATTCCTCTTAACATCACCTTCTTACCATCTAGACCTGTAAATGCAAATTCCAAGTCTTGATAGTTCACTGTATGAGTCCCAATTGAATATAACCATTGAACCCCTAACACTATAATGGGAGCCTGGACATTCCACAACAAAAAAATTATCTGTAACCGTGTAGTTCCCAATTGTTAGACTCATATTAGGGAATATTTTAGTGCATGTCAAAACTATAAACCCTCCAAATTCTTTAGTTGCCAATCCTCTTCTAGCTACAAATTCTACATCAATGAAGTTGTGGGAGGCCCCACCATCAATCATCATTGTCCCCTTATGTCCTTGTATGGTGCCCCTAACTTGAAGAGATTGGTATCTTGGGACCCCTATAAGAGAATCAATAATACCTTCCTAGGTTTCCTTCTGTATTGCCCCCATACCTTGTGATTCTCCCTGATCCACCTCTTGCTGCTCTTCTTCTTCTTATCTCTCAAAAAATACTTCAATATAGTGTGCCTTTCACTTAGTACACCAATGCCCTAGTTCCGAAGGTTCATGAGAAGAGAAGCCTAGCATTCTCCTCCTGAGATATTGCTTGATTTCATCATCCAACTTGCCCTTCCCTAACGACTCCCTTTTATGTTTCTTGACTTCCTTTCCCCTTTGATGAATAATTGGTTTGGGTAGGAATCTAGCCTTCGGTATTACATCTTCCATATCCCTTCTTCTAATTGCATCTTGTAAGATCACAGTTTGGTAGGCTCTGATCTAACCACGCAGCGGTTCTAACGACCCTTCTATGAACAACATGATCATCCAAGTCATTAAGAGGTTGGTGACCATTACTGCAAGCCTATGGAATTCTTCGATACATGATTTAATGCAACCTGTCTTCCAGAGTTGGATTAGCTCCTAGAGGTACAACTCAGGTTCCTTCCTGTCAAATCTCTCTATCAATCTTTGTGTGAATTATTCGTGTGCCACCATTCGTGTGCATCTCCATAATTATGAAGTGTGGCATATTTAATGGCATCTCTCTCATGCATGGGACTAATCTAGAAATGTATATCTAACTTTTTCACCCATGATCTTGCAAAAAAAATTGTTGATCCATTAAAGTAAGGAAGAGTTAATTTCCCCACAACCTTTTTCAGATCCTTGTTTGACTCAGGGCACCAATATTTGGTTGCCTTATTTTCTTTTCCTCATGAAATAATATTCATTGATGGTTAAAGTTTCTTTCACGTTGGGAGGAAACACACCATATTCCTTCATCCAAGTTGTAACTGTCTCTGCAATTTTTGGAGATTATTTCTCCCTGGAGGGATCATCCAAGAATGGAGGCATAGTTGGTCTACTAAATGGGATTCTCTGGAGGTTGGCATGTTCATGTGATGGACCATCCCAACCTGAATGAGAGCCACCTTCCCTGTTGTTTCTTTGCAAGGTAGATTGTCTGATTTTCAATTTGAGAAGTTCGACAATTGTGTCTTGAGTGGCGACGATCTTTTGTAATGCATCTTCAAGATTGGTACTTTTGTGATCACCCATTGGTTCGTCTAATGCTTCCGACTCTCCCTAGTCCTTAGTGTTGATCTCTTTGTTTTCCCCTCTTTGATTTCTAACCTTTCTCCCTTTCCAATTGATAGAAAGACATTTTTGTTTTTCTTTCCTTGGCATTCCACAGCTGGCCAATATTGTGGCTTTGATACCGCTATAATAATATTTTGGCTAATATGTTGAGATTTTCTCAAATATCAAGAACTCCCATAAATAATATGTAAAAGAAAATATTGAGCAAAAATCATTTTATTATAAAGAGGAGGTTAAGAAATATTTTGGCCGCATAACAATTCAATAAAAAGGGAAATAGATGAGTGGGCCTTGAATAATATTTTGAGATATACAATAGAACCTTTGTTAAGTTGCTTTACCACAATAGAGCCTTTTTATTAACCAATTTTCAAATGAATGACTTTCTCCAACAATGCGTTGCTGCAAACAAGAGCTTGGGCTATTGCTTTTTGTTGATGTGCTTGCCCCAAAGTCCACTACCTCTCTCTCCAGCGTTTGCAATGGTAACATGACTCCTCTGAGAATGGTCGCCCCCATGATCCTTGGTCCACTATTGAATACATGAACTCGACCCAACGATTAGTGATGGATCTCAGCAGGCTCTGACTCCAGCGATGACTGACATTATCTTAAGTCGTTTGAGCCTCCTCAATTTATTTAGCATGCAATAATTTAGCCAACAAACATGGGTTCCAGCATGATGAGAGATTTAATTTAATATGTTGTTGTCAACGCGGTAACAGTCGACCTCTTGTGTAGCTCAACTTTCTAGATTTGTGCTCATGTAGCTCTCAATC
The DNA here is from genome assembly GCA_031772625.1 of Pinus tabuliformis. NCBI lineage: Eukaryota > Viridiplantae > Streptophyta > Pinopsida > Pinales > Pinaceae > Pinus > Pinus tabuliformis. The sequence goes on along the minus strand of CM062808.1, from coordinate 253,571,684 downwards.
CATCGTGCTTCCAGATAGCAGAATCCCACTCATAATCAATGGCTGGAAGGGTTGGATTCTCGGTCCTGGTGGTATTTTTTTCACCATTTAATCCTTGCTCTCTGCCATAGATGCCATAATCATTGAATTCATTACTCCAAGGGACGACAATAATCCTTCACACTCACTCCTCCTAAAACAAAAATAACATTAGACCATGAGAATGGAGAAGATAAACCCTGTAATCAATTACAGAGTAGATAATATTTTCAATCTATGATTAGATCTTGATATGCACAAGAAGGAAATCCCCCCGAAGATGGAGGGTGTCTAACTAGGGTGAGATCGGATCCCACCAAAGTTAGGCTAGTTGAGGATCTCACCTAAGACTCTCACCTGAAAACTCGCCTGAGTCTTCAATTAAAATGCTAAGAAGAAAATCCAAAATTCCATGTCTTTATCGTGTGAAGAAAACCATGGGAAATTACCTTGGTTGAGAGTTACCTAGGGCCAAAATTATGTGCTCTATGCCATTTATTTATTTATTTATTTTTAATGCTCAATCGTTTGAAGAAAACCATGGGAAATTACCTTGGTTGAGAGTTACGTGGGGCCAAAGCGATGTGCTCTATGCCACTTATTTATTATTATTATTACTTATTTATTTATTTCGAAATCGGTAAAACTAGGTCAATTGGTTGCGGATATTGCAAAATAATCTCACAATTCAAATAGAGAGTAAAGAATGACATTTTTATAGAAGTGATGGAGAAGAAACACCCCCTCAAGTTACCCTTCAAAGATCCTACATTGTGAATTCATCAAAGTAAATGTTTGAGTAAGAAATTTCCCAACATGTAGAAGGAATTACTCTTGATATGCTTTACCTTTGTTCTCGCTCTGTAATATTTTTCTTGCCTATGGAAAAATAGTTTCTCATTGATCCTCGATTTTACAACTGTTTAGTGTTAAATATAATTTTTGTGATTTGATTAATCTCTTTATGAGGCTTTGCTGGTTAAAGATATTTTTGTTTGTGTTTAAAAACAGGTTGTGTGAGTTGCTTGATCTCCTTATGCGGTTTTTGCTGGTTAAAAATAGCTTGTATGAGTTGCATGATCTCCTTATGCGGATTTTGCTGGCTTGTGGAAATATATTTTATGTAGTTTTTACTTGTGGAAAGATATTTTTTTAATCTTCGCTGCAGCTATAGTTCAGATCTGTAGATGGTTTTCTGCAGTAGGTCCATCCTCACTTTGATAAAAAAAATTTAAGGTTACAATGGACAAGATGGTAAAATAAAGTGTTACTCTTGTATGACAATGTGAAAATGTATATCCTACTCTATCTTTTCTGCAGCTTTAGGTTTAATAAAACGTTTTTAGGTAGGAGATAATTACATAGAGAGGGATTTAATTGGCATAAGTATTAAATTAAATTTAAAAAAAAATGAATTTTAAAAGGATTAAATTTAAAAAATGAAATAAATTTTTAATTTGAAAACATTTTGATGATTTTTGTGTTATAGAAATTATAAATATAAAAATAAATTTTGGAGGAAATGTTTTAAAAATAAATAAATTAAAAAAATGATACTTTTCGACCAATTATAAATTTATATTTAAAATGATTTTATTTTGATATAAAATTATCAATAACATTTACATAGTTAAAAATAATAATAACAAAATTATTTCAAACTATTTTTTCATGTCCAAATAAAATATTAACTTGTAAATAATTCAATAAAATTTAATAATTAATACTTATTCCATAACAAAAATATTTTTTATTAATAATAATTATCTCAATAAATATACACAAACTCAAAAAATAAATTAACAAATATGTTTTTCTCACTAAAATATTTCAGTAGTAGAGTCTAGATAAAGTTTCAAATAACCAAAAAAAGATTTATCTAGTGATCAGTTTCAAATAACCAGGAAGAAGTTTATCTATCGATCACAGTATTAAATAAAAATGCTCTCAAACTTCAACGCTCAAGTGATTTTTTATCTTTATTTTCTCTTATTATAAGAAAACTCTTTTGTCACTATTTCATAACATATCAAAAACTATAATTCATATGAAGAAACAGGAAACAAGAAAAAGGTTAACTATTTAGCAAATCAAGCTATTTTAGCTACTCAAACTGGCTTGAACTTTAGTGTTCAATGGACATGTTTAAAAAATACTATGAAACCAATTAATTCCTCTCAAACCATTTTGGCTATTGGGTCTAAACAATTAGAAACATGGTACAATAATTTATACACAAACAAATTGGATCTAAACCATTAGAAGCATGGTACAATAATTTTTACACAGACAAATTGGAAACATGGTGAACTAATTCTTACACAGACAAATTATAATGGGATAACTTCAACCCCAATTATAATGGGATAACTTCAACCCCCTCCTCTGGCTCAGTGCTTCCATCATACCCAGCAGAAGACAAGATCATGCCAATGCATTATTCCTCACTTTCACAGGCTCATGTAGACATGATGCAAAGGACATGGACTACCCCACTAGGTATATGTATACATGATGCAAAGGACGAGGACTGCCCTCTTCTTATTAGAGCAGCCCTTCGTGATAATACAAGACCCGTTCTTAGTGAACTGGCAGCACAAGCATTGGTCTCCAATCCCTTGTTCAGGGTCACTATCTCCCACAAGATAATAGAGGACCCTTTCTTGGTCAACTAGCAGCACAAGTATTGGCTTCCAATTTCTTCTTCAGGCTCACTATCTAAGGGAGGAGGGTAAATTGTAAACCCCACTTTATCCACAGGTCCATCTGTCGGGGGCTGGGGTAAGCCCAAGTACGGATTCTGGCTTCAGTAGTAGAGTAATATTCGATACAGTGGGGTAGACAGCTATTCCAACCTCAAATTTAGGGATATCTGAGGGTAGCTTAGTTGGCATATTGGGCCAAGTGGTATCATGCCAGATGGGATCGTTGATGAGTTTGGTCAAATCTGGGAGATGAAACCCCGCCATGTAAGGCAAAACGGGTTGGTTAGCATTAGTTTTTTTTGGGTTCACTGTCCAATAAGATGTCTCGTGCCTATTGAGACAAGGATAACTATAATTTTTAGGAATCCACAAGATGGAGTTTGGTTTCACTATTTAACAAGAGGAATCCACAAGATGGAGTTTGGTTTCACTATTTAACAAGATGTCTTGTGCCGGTTGGCACAAGGATAAGGATAATTTTTAGGAATAAGGAAAAGGTTAGCTATCTCCCACAAGATGGGTCAGTTTTGTGGTGATAAGAAAAATGATATCTGCTGATAAGGACAATGATAAATTTTAAGTATAGAAAAGAACATACCAACATACCAGAAACTGTAAATGGAGAATTACTACTTGTTATATTAAGAAGTTTAAGTTTTTTAATAGTTTTCTAATAGTTGGTTAACAATAATGAATGTTTTTTTTTGAGGTAGTGGATGTATCAAATGGAAGAAGAAATTTAGGTAGGTAGTGGATGTACTAAATGGAAGAAGAAATTTAGATAAGTAGTTGATGTATCATATGAAAAAATATTTTTAGGTACCTGGAATGGATAGGTCAAAGACTGTATCAAAATATGATCTTAATTTTAAAAATACGAAGAAAATTGAAGTCCTAACCTTCCAATGATAAAAATAAAAAAATAGATCAATTAAAAAAATTAAACTTTTATTAAATTATTATATAATTTACATTATTAAATATATATATATATATTAAATTTATTTATTTAAAATATATAAATTCAATCTTATTGATTGAATAAAAACCCATACGTTTTTGTAATTCCTGTTCACCCTTATACTCTGGACTCAAACTTATTTCAATATAAAAGATTCTATTGTATTTCAAATATAGACTTTCAGTCCCACTAATCAAATAAAACCACCCAGACATTTTTTTAATGTAATTCACCCTTCTACCCTTGACTCAAACTTATTTCATTCTTAATTTCATGATTATGTTTTCAAGAGAAATAACAAGGACAACCAACCCTGCAATGCTTTCATGACGATGTGACATCACTTGGATGTAATCGATGAAGACGAATCTTGAATTACTGATGGGGTAGAAATGACCAGAATTTCAATGGCCTGAAACTAACCGCATACACAACAACGTTTATCCAAATCACACGTACTGAAATGTTGATGTATCTCTCAACCTACAATCAATTTCATGATGTTACTATTGCATAAGAAATCAGGGCGAGGTTCATTTACCATGTTATCAAGCCATAAATATTCTAGGGCAGTATATTCCAACGGTAAGATCATGTACTTGTTTTGATCTAACTGTGGTAAGATCATGTACTTGTTTGGATCTAATTGTGGTATATACTGTTTCTTATATTTATGGAGTTATATTTATAGAGTTAGTTTTATTAATGCATTAAACAGTAGATCTATCTATTAGATTATAAGTTGTTTCAATACATTAATAAAATTATTGTTACACAAATATTAATAAAAACAATTAAACATAACATAGCTCTTGTTGAATTGAGGTTTTTGTGATCCATATCAGGTTTATGAGAAATTCTTCGGCCCAAATCACAAGATAAATCATTTGTCTTGGAACCAACAAGTGTGGTTCATCAGGACAAGTTGAAGAAACAGATCCTAACTGTTTCTTGAACTTATCCTGATGATGAACCACACTTGTTGGTTCGAAAGGCGTCGACAAATGATTTATCTTGTGATTTGCACCAAAAAATTTCTCATAAACATATCTCTCTTTATATTTCTATGTTTACCCAATCAAATTAAAAATATTTCCAAACAGATTCTCACGACAAACTGTACAATATTCACGTGTCTTCTCACGATAAACTGTACCTTGCAATATTCAGGAATTTCAATGGATGTTTTGAAGCCCCTGCAATCCATTGAAAAATCTTATGGCATTGAATTCGTTCACATCATCTCGTCATAAAAGTTGATCATGTGAAACATAGAAATGTGAGGAGAAAGAGACAGGCAGCACCCAAGCTTTTTCGTGGCCTCAGTGGTCATCTGGGCCATCCCAAGATATGATTGTAGGTCAAGAGTTCACGTCAAGGTCTGGACAAAAGAAAATGATAAATGATGTACGTGGTTGTTTGTATGGTCAATTCCAGGCATTTGAAATTCTGGTCATACCTGTTCCATTCCAGAGAATTATCAAACGCTGTGAGGAATTCAAGAATCGCCTTCATCGGTTGAATTGTAACATCATCATGGTAGCATTTTAGGATATTTTTTTTCCTGACAAATAATTCAGGTTGCTTTTTATCCAAATAATTAAAGTTTAATAAAACGGCATCAATTATTAAATTGTGGATATGGATGTTAATAATTATTATTTTTATTATTAATTAATGAGTAACTATCATGTATAACTCGATGTTTTAGATGTCAAAATTATGTTATAATTACTTTAAAAATCAAAAATTTATATTAAAGATATGACTAACATATCACTTGATGAAATTAAAGTTTGGTAGTAAAGATAAAAATAATGTCTTTAGAGTCACAATAAACTCAAATTTTTATATTTATAATTTTGGAGTATTTTATTTATAATAAATATGGCATGTTTCTTAGTATTAATAAAAAGTTAAAAGGTAAATCTATTATCATTTTTAAACTCAAATTTTTATATTTATAATTTTGGAGTATTTTATTTATAATAAATATGGCATGTTTCTTAGTATTAATAAAAAGTTAAAAGGTAAATCTATTATCATTTTTAAATAATATTATTCAGGTTATTTTAAAATTTTAGAAAATAAAATATTAAAATAAAAAAATAATTAAAAAAATAATATTTTTCCATGGATTAAAATAAAATATTAATTAAAAAAATAATATTTTTTTATAATTTATAAAATATGAAGAAATAAATAAATAAAATATTTATAAATAACGAGATTATATTCTCACTAAACTTTATGTGTTCTATCTGATAACATATTTATAGAGGTAGCACTATGAGGATGTTGGATGAAGTTGAAGTGTATTTCAATGAAGATTTTGCTTGCACAAAGTCAATCTTATAGAAAAATGAGGAGTTTATTAGGCTCCAAGATGGGTGTCATCTTTTTTGATCGATATTTCCACATCTATATCAATGGGCATGTGGCAAGCCGGGAGCATGCTATAAAGAATACGAGGCTTGGTCCTTTCCCATTATTCATCTCCACCTTGAACAATGTTTTGATTTTCCTACTAGGCATCTCACCTTTCCCTTTTGTCATTTAGTCCGCAAATGCCAAAAATGAAGCTCTTCAATAGTCCCCTTATAACTCTAGATATGGCTTTGCAAGATAAAACTGTAAAAACTCGACTCATGCCCTAGAAGACAAAATCCATGTGCACGAGGACTTGAGTGCTAAGGTTAAGATGGTTGTCAGGAATGATGTATATGTTGATGCCATTTTGAAACTATTGGCAAAAGATGCATAGGGAAATTCCATTGAAAATTGGTGTGATTGGATGCATTGAAGTAATGGCTAGAATCCATGTAGGCATTGATTTTAGGGTATAGCCGTACCTTCCATATCTTGGTTCGAGCTGGATGGCTATGCTTTATATTTAAAAATGGAGATGAGTTACACTATCTCTTTTGACCCCTGAAGGGATACCATTATAATAGTATTGGTTTAGGAAATTTTGTCGGGCCTTCCCTTAGCCTTTTCACATGAAATATACCTTGAGTTAATTGGGAACTAGACTAGGTGTTTCATTGGATTAGAGAAGGATTCGAGGTTGAAATTGGACTCTCGTTGGGCTTTGATATTGGTGGAAATTAAGACTAAAAGTGTTTTGACTTATTTTTGTGCAATATCATCATCACTGTCTATTATACAACACACCTCAAAAATTTTGTGCTTAATTATTCCTCTATGTGTGTAGTGTGCAGAAACATTTCTTTGCCCTTCTTTTCGTACATTCTCATGCTCAACACGCTCCTCTTTTTGCACACTACTCCCCAAACTCTGCACATACCTCTTTTCAATCACTACTCACCACACTTTGCACATACCTCTTTTCAAACACTAGTCCCCACACTCTTACATACTTAGCCATTTTTCTAGGTGTGCGAAAGCCCTACATAACCCAACCTCCAACACATGTTTCCCTTACACATCTACTTTTTGTGCACAACCCGTTCCTTTGCACAAATCAACCATATGCACATCCATTTCTCTGCACAATCAACTTTTTGCACATATCAAATCTCCATACAAAATATGCCATAAAATGCACTTCCTCGCTTTTATTCCATACCTAGTGGAAATCAATCATTTGCTCTTTTTTTAGGCAATTTGAAAACTCATTGAAGAAAGTTTGGTCCTCAAGGTAAAAGGAGGTGCTCAATATTATGTTTTGGGAATTATCTTCCAACGCATCTATTAGATAATTTTTTAAAGTTATTAACTTTCCATTATCATTCTTGCATGGCTAAACAAAGGTGGTATGTGAAGAAATAACATCCTACTAAACTCTATCATAAATTGACGATTTAACGGTTAAGATTTGTACCAAAACATCATGGATAATCCCATATTTCTAGGTAAATTAAACAAATGAGAAACATGGTGATGAAAAGGAGAAAGAAGCCAATTTGTGGGGATACAACCAACTCCTTGGCTCACTAGGATAAAAACTTCCATTGGTCAATTTCATATTAATGGTATTTAAATTTGTCTCTAGAGGAGAAATAGAGTAATAAGAATTGAATACAGAACTAGCTAATGTTGCATGAGTCCCAAAAGTGTTTGACGTCAAGGAAATAGTTTTTTGGTGTGCCTGTCAGTTCAATCCTCAAAATTAGGACCATTAAACTCAGCCTAAAGAAGAATCTAGTTCTACTTACTCCTTAAGTCTTCATAAAGATATTGAAGTTTCCACAACCCACTAAGAAACTTAAATTATCTACAGTTGACACTCTTCTTGATTCCAATGTGGCAAGATGAGGATTATCTAGTATTTTATGTCACATTTTGCACAAGTCTCATCCAACCTATATTTTGTTGATATCTCTATACCAGTTGAGCCTTATAGGGGTTTCTCGAAGTTTTTCCTGAGAGATGCAATGTGAATCAATTACTAATGTACCCAAGTCAGTTCTATATATACTCCATTTCTCTTTGAATAAATATGTCATTTTTTACTAGGCAAAGGTCATTTCAAATGAAATTTCTTTTCGATTGCTCACTTTTTATAAGAACTAAAGATTCTTTATGATGACCTAACTAATGATGACCATTTTTCTTGTAATCCATTCAACATAATACCCAACAAAGATAATATGAATCCTACTATAGAACCAATGCAATTATGGTATTATATTCTATGGAGGCATAAAGTATTGTTCCATTTGCCAATTTTTGGACCAATTCATTAAAAAGTTCAGCCAAATGATACGAGGGCATGAGCATGAAAGAACATATTCAAAGGGACAAATTTTTTAATAGGAAAAAGGATGCACCAAGAAAGGGAAGACCATACTCTTGCCAAATTGTAGTGATATCAAAACAAACTGCTATTATTACCGATGTATATTGTTGGGTCCCTATAATACTAGTGATTACCCCATTACTATTGTAGTTATACCCTTTATTAATATTGTTGTGCCCCTATTGCCCCTATATTGTGATTACTGTGCCCCATAGAATCCCTCTATTTTTATTTTTGTGGCTTTATATTATTATTGTTAGGTCGGCTGGATTATATTGTGACTCCTTAGACTCCTATATATAGAAAAGAGGTTTTGTCATTTGAATCATCCAGGAGTTGTTCATTTATGTAATGTAAAGGAGGTTTCCCCGTCGAAGAGGCTGAATTCTAAGGCGTTGACCTATCTTTTCTATCTTTTCTTGAGCTGGTTTCATAGCAATTGGTATCAGAGCTTTGGATTCTAGGGTTTCGCTGTTCCAAACAGGTCATCGTGAAATTTTCGCTATAACTTTTTCTGTGACGTTTCAGAAGTCGCAAGAAAAACCCATTTGAGAAGAAATCACGTTGAACCTTGGGTCCGAATTTCAGAGCTTTTCACGCGATATTTGCGGAGATATGATCTGAGGAAGTTGGTCTTTTTGCAAACTCCTGAATTACATTCAAAACAAGTGACCTTGGGAAAATCGTCATAACTTTCTCTCTGGGGATCGGATTGAAATTTCGTAAGAAGGTACAGAAAGAGGACAGACTGTAGTTCCTTGTATGCATGTTTCAGATCCAAAGGTCGAAACAGTGTTCATAGGATTGATGTGTTCATAGGGTCTTTAAAGGATAATATCCAACATGATGTTTGCCTTTGGGAACCTGATTCATTAGAGAAGGCATTCAGGTTAGCAAGAAAAATGGAAAGCAAAATCATGGCAACGAGGAAGCGTACCACTCACAACTATAAAGACGGAAGTGTTGTTGCCCCTAGTCTTCCACAACCTATAAGGTTGACACCACAACAATTGGAAGAAAAAAGAGCAAAAGGGCTTTGTTACAGTTGTGATAGCAAATACACTAAAGGTCATAAGTGTGCTGAGAAGAAATTATTCTACATAGATTGTGAAGAGGAAGAAGAAAAGGAGCAAGAAAGGTCAAAAGAAGAGGATATACTCCAGGAACAAAGCCTAGATGAAGAACAAATAAATCCGACCATATCTTGTAATGCATTGGCGGGAATTACCACTCCTCAAACCATCAAGATAGAAGGACAAATCAAGAAGAAAAAGGTAATAGTGTTGATTGATTCAGGAAGCACCCACAATTTTATTCATTGTAAGGTAGCAAAAGAATTGAATTGCTTCCTATATCCAGCACCAAAGTGTCAAGTGATGATTGCAAATGGAGGAACAATAAATTGCTTTGGAAAGTGCCATAATATCAAGCTATCCATGGGAGAATATGTATTGACTAGCCCAATGCTTTCCATTCCAATGGGAGGTGCTGATGCTGTACTAGGAGTCCAATGGCTACAATCCCTGGGTACAATAGCTTTTAATTTTCAAGAACTTTTCATCAAATTTTCTACGGAAGGAAAGGAAGTTGAATTAAGGGGTATTGCAGGGAAACTAGGAAAGATAATCAGATCTAATAGTATGACAAAGCTTCTAAAAAAGGAGCAAAGAGGGGTAATTGCACAGTTATGCTTGCTAGATGTTTCCACATCGGAATCATCTATTTCTCCAGATCTCCAAAAAGTCCTGGACAATCATTCCAAGGTATTTGAGACTCCCAAAGGTCTCCCACCTAGGCGTGATCATGATCATGCTATTCATCTGATTCCAGGAAGTGTTCCTCCAAACATCAAGCCGTACAGATATCCCTATGTCCAAAAGAGTGAAATTGAACGTATGGTTGCAGAAATGCTAGAGGCTGGTATAATTCAACCAAGTCAAAGTTCTTTCTCTGCTCCAGTAGTATTGGTGCACAAGAAGGATGGATCATGGCGCATGTGTCCAGATTATAGGGAGCTCAACAAGCTCACTATTAAAGATAAGTTCCCCATTCCTGTCATTGATGAATTACTGGATGAATTGCATGGATCAATTTACTTCACCAAGTTGGATCTTCATTCAGGATATCATCAAATCAGAATGAAGACTGAAGACATTCTGAAAACAACATTTAGAACTCATGAGGGTCATTATGAATTTTTGGTCATGCCTTCTGGCCTTACAAATGCGCCTTCAACATTTCAAGATTTGATGAATTCAATTTTCAAACCATTCCTTATAAAATTTGTGTTAGTATTTTTTGATGATATACTAATCTACAGCAAGTCTTGGAAGGATCATGTTGAACATGTTGACAGGGTGCTACAACTATTGAAGGAGAAACAATTATATGCAAAAAGATCCAAATGTTTCTTTGGAGTCGAGGAGGTGGAATATTTGGGTCATATTGTATCTCATGAAGGAGTTAAGGTAGACCCTAGCAAAATTAAATCCATTAAGGAATGGAAAATCCCCACATCCATAAAGCATATGCGAGGATTTCTTGGGTTGACAGGGTATTATCACAAGTTTGTTAAGAATTATGGGAGAATAGCAACACCTGTAACAACATTATTGAAGAAAGATGCATTTTCATGGACTCCGGAAGCAACAAAGGCCTTGGAACATATTAAAGAGGCAATGTGCCAAGCACCGATCTTAGCTACACTGGACTTCACAAAAACCTTTATTGTGGAATGTGATGCTTCAGGAAATGGAATTGGTGCTATTCTAATGCAAGATGAAAGACCCATTACTTTTGAAAGTCATCCAATCAAGGGAAAGTTTTTAAGCAAAGCTATTTATGAGAAGGAAATGTTGGCAATACTCCATGCACTTAAAAATGGTGACCCTACCTAATGGGTAGACACTTCAAGGTAAAAAAAGATCATGATAGCCTTAATACTTTTTACAACAAAGATTATCCTCTAAAGACCAACAAAAGTGGCTCACAAAGATGTTGGGTTATGACTTTGAAATCATCTACAAAAAAGGGAAGCAAAATGTGGTGGCAGATGCACTCTCAAGAAAGGATGAGGATGTGGAAGCATTGTTGTGCGCCATTTCTATTATCCAACCAGATTGGATAAACGAAGCAAGGGAGGAATGGAAGAATGATGAAGAAGTGTGGGCACTTATTCGAAAGTTACAACAAGATTCCAGTACGTCTGATACATTTAGCTGGAAAATGATTCGTTATGGTACAAAGATCGCCTATACCTCTGCAAGAATTCCCAGCTAAAACAAAAGATTCTTATGGAATTGCACACTTCTCCCTTAGGAGGGCACTCAGGATTTTTAAAAACTTACCACAGGGTTAAGAAGGAATTTTTTTGGGATGGCCTTAAATCAGAAATTCAAAAGTTTGTGGCGGAATGTTTGGTTTGCCAACAAAATAAAGTTGAAACAATTAAGACACCAGGTCTATTACAACCTTTATCCATTCCAAGCCAACATTGGGAGGAGGTTTCAATGGATTTTATCACAGGTTTACTCAAGTCTGAGGGAGAGAGTGTCATCATGGCGGTAGTTGACAAACTTACCAAGTATGCACAATTTTGTGCATTATCACATCCATTTAAAGCCAATACAGTTTCTACTACATTTATGGAAAAAATTCAAAAGCTACATGGAAACCCAAAGATTATTGTAAGTGACAGAGATCCCATTTTCATTGGAAATTTTTGGACAAAATTATTTTCTTGTCTTGGTACTCAGTTAGCTCATAGCTCATCTTATCATCCTCAATCTAATGGGCAAACTGAGATAGTAAACAAATGTTTGGAAGGATATCTTCGTTGCTTTGTATCTGATAAATAGACACAATGGGTCAAATGGTTGCCTCTGGCTGAATGGTGGTATAACACTTCCTTCCATACAGCAACAAAAATGACCCCATTTATGGCACTTTATGGGTATCAACCACCATCCATCACATCATATTTAAGAGAAGATTCTAAGGTTCAGGCAGTGGAATAGCACATCGAACATCAACAACAAGTCCTCCAACTCTTAAAGGATAACCTCGTGTTGGCACATAATAGAATGAAACAACAGGCAGATCAACATCGCAGTGAAAGAAGTTTTGATGTAGGTGATTGGGTATTCCTACAGCTACAACCATATAAGCAAATGTCCCTCAAGCAAGCGAAGAAGGATAATAAATTATCACCAAAGTATTATGGTCCGTACAAGGTGTTGCAAAAGATTAGTACTATGGCATACAAATTGGAGCTTCCTGCAGCTTCTCGTTTGCACCCAGTTTTCCATATTTCATGTTTAAAGAAGGTTATAGGCAACAAGCTCCTAGTTCAAATGCTAGAACTTGACGAGGAAGGAAAAATTATATTGGAACCGGAAGCAGTCACAGAAACAAGAACTCGACAACTACAAAATCGTTCAATTTCAGAGTATCTTATCAAGTGGAAGAACTTATCCGCTGAAGATTCCACATGGGAGGCTGAGAATTTTATGCAGAAGTATCCAAAACTACTCAAACGTTTGGGACAACACTTTTTTGAAGGAGAGGGGCATGTTGGGTCCCTATAATACTAGTTATTACCCCATTACTATTGTAGTTATACCCTTTATTAATATTGTTGTGCCCCTATTGCCCCCATATTGTGATTACTGTGCCCCATAGAATCCCTCTATTTTTATTTTTGTGGCTTTATATTATTATTGTTACGTCGGCTAGATTATATTGTGACTCCTTAGACTCCTATATATAGAAAGGAGGTTTTGTCATTTGAATCATCCAAGAGTTGTTCATTTATGTAATGTAAAGGAGGTTGCCCCCTCGAAGAGGCTAAATTCTAAGGCGTTGACCTATCTTTTCTATCTTTTCTTGAGTTGGTTTCATAAAATATATTTTAGATAGAAATTTTGTTGCTGAGGCTTGTAGAAAATATCACCCATGTTGATTTTGTTTAAAAGAAAGAAGAAGAAGAAATTCATAACATTATCTTTCATTGTAGGAGTTATTACTATAAATAATTATGCTCCCCTATATAATTTTCTGAGTTATTGAAACCTTTAATTATCGCTGAAGCCGAACCCACTCAATAATCCGAACATGAAGGAACTTTCTCACGACACTTGGCATTGGTAAGATATGGACACTTGTTTACAGCAATATTAGTAAAAAGTGGAGAGAATCAAATTAGCCCATCCAATGAGAAGGAGAGACCGATACTTATTGATGATCTAGTGATAAAGACAAGTATTAATATTGATGAAAGAACTAAGTAGAGAGGGAGATAAGTATTAATATTGATGAAATAACTAAGTAGAGAGGGAAGAGGCTTACTAGTGCTTATCCTACTTCCCCTCCATAGGCTTGTCCTCAACTCACATAAGAAAAAATATGTAATAATATTTTGGTTAATGAGATTTTCTCAAATATAAATTACTCCCACAAACAATATGTAAAAAAAATAAATATTGAGCAAAACCCATTTTATTACAAAGAGGAGCTCAAGCAATACTTTAGGCTCATAAAAATTCAATAAAAATGGCAATAGATATGAGTGGGCCCTGAATAATATTTTGAGATATAAAATAGAACCTTTGTTAAGTCGCTTTACTACAATAGAGCCTTTTTATTAACCGATTTGCAAATGAATTATTTTCTCCAATAGTGCGTTGCTGCAAACAAGAGCCTGGGCTACCGCATTCTATTAAAGTGCTCACCTCAAGGTCCACGAGCTCTCTCTCCGCCGTGTGCAATGGTAACACGCATACTCTGACAATGGTTGCCTCACTGTTGAAAACATGAACTCGGCCAAATGATTAGTGTTGGATCTCAGCAGGGTTCGACTCCAACAATGACTAGCATTCTCCTCATTGGTTCGAGCCTACTTAATTTATTTAGCATGCATTAATTTAGCCAATAAACATGGGTTCCAGCATGATTATATATTTAATTTAATACGTTGTTGTCAATACGGTAACATTCGGCCTCTTGTGTAGCTAAACTTTCTATATTTGTGCTCATGTAGCTCTCAATCCATCGTTCTTCCAGATAACAGACTCCCGCTCATATTCAATCTTTGTATGACTTCACTACTCTGACTCGATGGCTGGAGGGTTGGATTCTGGGTCCCAGTGGTGTTTTTTTCACCATTTAATCGTTGCTCTCGGCCCTAGATGCCATAATCCTTGAATTCGTTTCTCCAAGGGACAACAATAATCCTTAGCACTCACTCCTCCTGAAATAGAAATAACATTCGACCCTAAGAATGGAGAAGATAGACCCTGCAATCAATTACAAAGCATATAATATTTGTAATCTATGATTAGATATTGATATGCACAAGAAGGAACTCCACTAGGGTGGTAGTTATTCCCACCAAAGATGGACGGTGTCTAACTAGGGTGAGATCAGATCCCATCGAAGTGAGATCAGAACCCATCGAAGTTAGGCTGGCTGAGGATCTCACCTAAGACTCTTACTTAAAAAATCACCTGAGGCTTCAATTAAAATTCCAAGAAGAAAATCCCAAATTCCATGTCTGCTCTTGTTCCTCCTCTATCCTTTTAAAGATCAATAACTTGAAGAAAACCACGGAAATTACCTTGGTTGAGAGTTACTTTGGCCAAAACTATGTGCTCTACGCCACTTATATATATATATATATATATATATATATATGTATATATATATATATATATATATATATATAAACACAGTCAAACTTGGTCAATTGGTTGGGGATATTACAGTTCCCCCTACCCGAAATTTCTTGCCCTCAATCAATTTCAATGTTGGATGTTGCAATATGTGCTCTCCTTCCGAGGTGGCGTCTTCAATGGGCAAATATTTCCATCGTGCCAAATTATATTCACGGATGATCCTGCTTCAAATCTTCCTTTATCGAACCTCCAACACCTCATGTGGAACTAATTGAAGATGTCCTTCCTCATCTAATGGGGGTAAATCAGGTGATGATTTGACGTTCTTCCCTACTGCCTTCTTCAAACAAGAAACATGAAATATATTATGAATTTTTCTCTCTGCTGGAAGCTCCAATTCATATGCCACTTCTCGACCTATTTTTTAGATAATTATATAGGGCCCATAGAACCGTGGCTTTAACTTTTATCCTCATTTCTGCTTCAAGGTAGATTGTTTGTACGGTAGTAGCAGGAAACAAACTACATCTCCCACTTCGAAACTCCTTTATAGCCTTTTTCGATCTACATATAACTTCTATCGATTCTGAGTTGTTTGTAGGTTATCCTTGAGTGCCCAGAGAATATCTTGACATCCATGGATCCAATCCTTCGCTAATGGTTCCCTACTATCTCCAAATGTTGTGTCTACAAAAGACAGTGCCTCATATCCATATAAGGCTCAAAAAGATGGCATCCCTATGGACATGTGATAAGTGGTGTTATAGCAATATTCTCCTAAATATAACCACTTGGTCCATGCTCTTTGTTGCCCTGTGACATAATTTTGTGAGTAAACTTCCACCCATTTATTTATTGCTTCTATCTATCCATTTATTTGCGGGCAGTAACTTGTACTAGGAGTGAGATATGTGCCTACTAACCTGAATAACTCCTACCAGAACCCTGCCATGAACCTACTATCATGGTCATTGATAATGGCTGTGGGAAAACCAAGTATATGAAATACTCCATGGAAAAATATTTATGTTATCTAAGATGCAGAGATTTTGGAGGAAGTCACAAAGAATTAGCCATATTTGGTCATATGATCTACCACCACGAAGATATAATCTTTGCCTTGGGATGAAGGTAGCCCTATAATGAAATCCATGGAAACACTCCCCCAATTTTTTTTCCGGAATGGGTAGCGGTTGTAACAAACCTGTTGGGTGTGTATGCTCAACCTTATTGCTTTGATAGGTACCACATTCCTAGGCATATTTAATGTCCCCTTGAGTCCCTCCCATGTGAACGTCTCCCTAATGGTCCTGTAAGTCTTCAGAAATCCCATATGTCCTACTAGAGGGGAGTTGTGAGCTGCTTGTATGATATTCATCTTCAGCTGGGACTATGGTACTAGATAGATTCAATCCTTATAATAGATAATGTCATTGAAAACTCTATATAGGTTGTCTAATGAGTGCCCATCAAGAATCTCACGAGCTGGCTGGTTCTTTGAATATTCCACCAAAAGATGGGACTTCCAGTCTTCTACAATGTCTATGAGGGAGAAGGTAGTTGGTCTCCTGGACAAGGCATCTGCAACTGCATTGTTTTTTCCTTTGACATATTCAATCTCGAAGTCATAGGCTTGAATCTTGCTAACCCATTTTTGTTGCCTCTTGTTCAATCCCTTCTGATCCAGGAAGTACTTGAGACTATTATGATTAGTTTTGACCTTGAACCTGTTGCCCACTAGATATGGTTGAAACTTGGCTAGTGCATGCATAATTGCTATCATTTATTTGTCATAAATGGAATAAGAGTGCTCATAATCCTAGAGCTTCCTACTCTCAAAAGAAATCAAATGATGATTTTGTGTTAAAAAAACCCCAATTCCTTCCCGAGAAGCATCACACTCCAATACGAATGGTTGGGAGAAGTCCGACAAGGCTAGAATTGGGCATTAACTCGTCACTTCCTTCAATCTCTCAAATGTCTCCTATGTTGTGTTTGTCCATACAAAGACTCCCCTTTTTGTCAGGTCAGTAAGAAGTGCTTTGAGCTATGAATATCCCATAACAAATATATTCTATAATAAGTACAAATACCTAAGAAGCTCCTTAATTCTGTTACATTTTTGGGAGTGGGCGAATTGAGAATGGCTTCAATCTTCTCCTGGTGCAATTTGACACCTTGGCCTCCCATGATGTGACCCAGATATAAAACATTTGTCATGCCAAACTCACATTTGTAGATTTTGGCATAGAATTTTTGTGCCTCTAGTATTCCCAAAACCTCATCCAAATGTTGTAAATGCTCCACCCATGTTCAACTATAAATTAGGATGTCATCGAACAATAATAACACAAATTCACATAGCTTCTTGTTAAACACATGGTTCATACATGACTGAAACATCGTAGGGGTGTTGGTCAATCAAAAAGGCATCACCAGGAATTCATAGTGTCCATAGTGACATCTGAAAGTTGTCTTTGGAATCTCCTGATCTTGAACTCTGGTCTTGTGACAACATGAGCATAAGTCAATCTTTGACAAGTACTTGGCCCCCTTTATATCATCCATCGGCTCATTGATCCTGAGGATAGGAACCGATTTTTTATGGTCCTTTTGTTTAGTTCTCGATAGTCTATAGATATCCTTAGGGACCCATCCTTGTTCTTGACCAAAACCATGGATAAAGAAAAAGGGTTTGAGTTTGGTCGAATGTGTCCTAATGCCAACAAATCCTGGATTTCCTTCTCTATCTCATCCTTATATGCTTTGGGATGTCGGTAAGGGGTAGTGATGACAACTTGGACCCCTTCCTCTAGTTCAATGATGTGCTCAAATCCCCTATCTGGTGGTCGTCCTGGTGGTATATCTCCAAAAATCTTATGGTGATACCATGATGTGAGGGGGGATACTTCTTATCTTGTTATGTTGGTTTCTTCTCCATGATTCGACACTCCACAGCCCATACAATATCCCCATGTCAAAGATCTGCCTCCATCTTGTTGGATGTCACAATATTAGGGGGGCATGCATGCATTCCTCTTAACATCACCTTCTTACCATCTATACCTAAAAATGCAAATTCCAAGTCTTGATAGTTCACTGTATGAGTCACAATTGAATATAACCATTGAACCCCTAACACTATAATGGGAGCCTGGACAATCCACAACAAAAAAATAATCTGTAACAGTCTAGTTCCCAATTGTTAGACTCATATTAGGGAATATTTTAGTGCATGTCAAAACTATAAACCCTCCAAATTCTTTAGTTGCAAATCCTCTTCTAGCTACAAATTCTACATCAATGAAGTTGTGGGAGGCCCCACCATCAATCATCATTGTCCCCTTATGTCCTTGTATGGTGCCCCTAACTCGAAGAGATTGGTATCTTGGGACCCCTATTAGAGAATCAATAATACCTTCCTAGGTTTCCTTTTGTATTGCCCCCATACCTTGTGATTCTCCCTGATCCACCTCTCGTTGCTCTTCTTCTTCTTATCTCTCAAAAAATACTTCAATAAAGTGCGTCTTTCACTTAGTACACCAATGCCATAGTTCCCAAGGTTCGTGAGAAGAGAAGCCTAGCCTTCTCCTCCAGAGATATTTCTTGGTTTCATCATCCAACTTGCCCTTCCCTAATGACTCCATTTTTTGTTTCTTGACTTCCTTTCCCCTTTGATGAATAGTTGGTTTGGGTAGGAATCTAGCCTTGGGTATTACATCTTGCATATCCCTTCTTCTTCTAATTGCATCTTGTAAGATCACAGTTTGGTAGGCTCTGACCTAACCACGCAACGGTTCTAATGACCCTTATATGAACAATATGACTATCCATGCCATTAAGAGGTTGGTGACCATTACTCAAAACCTATGGAATTCTTCAATACATGATTTAACGCAACCTGTCTTCCAGAGTTGGATTAGCTCCTAGAGGTACAACTCAGGTTCCTTCCTGTCAAATCTCTCAATCAATCTTTGTGTGAATTATTCGTGTGCCACCATTTGTGTGTGTCTCCATCAATATGAAGTGTGGCATATTTAATGGCATCTCTCTCATGCATGGGACTAATCTAGAAATACATATCTAACTTCTGCACCCATGATCTTGCAAAAAAAATTGTTGATCCATCAAAGTAAGGAAGAGTTAATTTCCCCATAACCTTTTGCAGATCCATGTTTGACTCAGGGCACACATAATTGGTTGCCTTATTTTTTTTTCTCCTCGTGAAATAATATTCATTGATGGTTAAAGTTTCTTTCACGTTGGGGGGAAACACACCATATTCCTTCATCCAAGTTGTAACTGTCTCTGCAATTTTTGGAGAGTCTTTCTCCCTGGAGGGATCATCCAAGAATGGAGGCATAGTTGGTCTGCTAAATGGGATGCTCTGAAGGTTGGCATGTTCATGTGATGGACCGTCCCAACCTGAATGAGAGCCACCTTCCCTGTTGTTTCTTTGCAAGTTAGATTGTCTGATTTGCAATTTGAGAAGTTCCATAATTGTGTCTTGAGTGGCGACAATCTTTTGTAATGCATCTTTAAGCTTGGTATTTTTGTGTTCACCCATTGATTCATCTAACGCTTCCCACTCTCCCTAGTCCTTAGTGTTGATCTCTCTGTTTTCCCCTCCTTGATTTCTAACCTTTCTCCCTTTCCAATTGATAGAAAGACATTTTTGTTTTTCTTTCCTTGGCATCCCATAGCTAGCCAAGGTTGTGGCTCTGATACCACTATAATAATATTTTGGCTAATATGTTGAGATTTTCTCAAATATCAAGAACTCCCATAAATAATATGTAAAAGAAAATATTGAGCAAAAATCATTTTATTACAAAGAGGAGCTTAAGAAATACTTTGGCCACATAACAATTCAATAAAAAGGTCAATAGATATGAGTGGGCCTTGAATAATCTTATGAGATATCCAATAGAACCTTTGTTAAGTTGCTTTACCACAATAGAGCCTTTTTATTAACCAATTTTCAAATGAATGACTTTCTCCAACAGTGCGTTGCTGCAAACAAGAGCTTGGGCTATTGCTTTTTGTTGATGTGCTTGCCCCAAGGTCCACTACCTCTCTCTCCAGCGTGTGCAATGGTAACATGGCTCCTCTAAGAATGGTCACCCCTATGATCCTTGGTCCACTGTTGAATACATGAACTCGACCCAACGATTAGTGATGGATCTCAGCAGGCTCTGACTCTAGCGATGACTAACATTATCCTAAGTGGTTCAAGCCTCCTCAATTTATTTAGCATGCAATAATTTAGCCAACAAACATGGGTTCTAGCATGATGAGATATTTAATTTAATACGTTGTTGTCAACACGGTAACAGTCGGCCTCTTGTGTAGCTCAAATTTCTAGATTTGTGCTCATGTAGCTCTCAATCCATCATGCTTCCAGATAGCATACTCCTGCTCATAATCAATCTATGTATGACTTCATTACTTTGACCCAATGGCTGGAAGGGTTGGATTCTCGGTCCTGGTGGTATTTTGTTCACCATTTAATCCTTTCTCTATTGCATAGATGCCAAATCATTGAATTGATTTCTCCAAGGGACAACAATAATCCTTTGTACTCACTCCTCCCGAAACAAAAATAACATTCGACCATGAGAATGGAGAAGATAAACCTTATAATCAATTACAGAGTAGATAATATTTTAAATCTATGATTAGATCTTGATATGCACAAGAAGGAACTCCACTAGGGTGGTAGTTATTCCCACCGAAGATGGAGGGTTTCTAACTAGGGTGAGATCGGATCCCACCAAAGTTATGCTAGTTGAGGATCTCACCTAAGACTGTCACCTGAAAACTCGCTTGAGCCTTCAATTAAAATACTAAGAAGAAAATCCCAAATTCCATGTCTTCTCTCATTCCTTATCTGTCCTTTTAATGCTCAATCGTTTGAAGAAAACCACGGGAAATTACCTTGGTTGAGAGTTACCTAGGGCCAAAACTATGTGCTCTATGCCACTTATTTATTTATTTATTTATTATTAATTAATTATTTATTTATTATTAATGCTCAATCATTTGAAGAAAACCACGGGAAATTACCTTGGTTGAGAGTTACCTGGGGCCAAAGCTATGTGCCCTATGCCACTTATTTATTTCTTTCTTTCAAAATCAGTAAAGTAGGTCAATTGGCTGGGGATATTACAAAATAATCTCACAATTCAAAGAGAGAGTAAAGAATGACATTTTTATAGAAGTGATGGAGAAGAAACACCCCCTCAAGTTACCCTTGAAAGATCCTACATTGTGAATTCATCAAAGTAAATGTTTGAGTAAGAAATTTCCCAACATGTAGAAGGACCCAAAAAAATGGAAATACATATTGCCACTATTGCAAAACAAGTGGTATTTCACATGGATGAGACCTAGAATTTAATTGAAGTATTGGTTGTTAAATAATCAATCATTTTTAACAATCAATCCTTTACCATGCACAATACCTATCATGACAAGGCCACCAAGAAGCTACAACTTGAAATGGTGTGTGTAAGGAATAGAAAAAAACTAATTAGTGGAAGTATGAGGTAGACATCTTAGAAGTTAGACCTACAAGGCTGATAAAATTACAACAAACTATAGGGCATTACTTTTCTCACTTCATCATTGAGAATGTGACACCCTTTTTTATTTTCCCACTTTTGTGATGTGATTGAGAATAGTATAATGCTAGGGTAGTAGCAATATGCTATGTGTAAAAACTCTATTATGTGATGTAATATTTATTTTTATTAATAAAAATGAAAATACTAAAGTTAAAGGAAGGTGGATAGCTAACAAATTATGTTGCCTTGAGAAGAAAAATAGCATTTAATTTTTCCTTTTGACGTGATGGTTAATATTCCAAAAAGCTTCTAGCAAGGGGTTAGGAAAATGAAGGGTCAAGGTGGGATTATAAAGACAAGAGGGAGGATCAATAAAGAGGTTCTTATTCATTTAGATATTCTTCCTATTCCATTTTCTCTCTCCTACATTCTTTTCCATCTCACTTAGAATTTTGATTTGGAAAGAGAGTTGGTGACAGAACTGAGAGTGGTTTAGACCTTGTGAACAGTTAAGAGTTGCGAGTGACAACTTATGTGACTTGAAGAGAATGTGTTGCAACACCTTTATTTGGACTAGATGGCTACCAGGAGTAGGAATGGTGTTTTTTGTGTGTGGCACATAGAAGCACTGTTACCGGGAAAAGTGTCTATTTAGAACTTCTTTATCCCACTAAGGTGTGACAGCTGCCTTAGAAACAAACAGAGAAAACTACTTTTGTATCTCCTTTATGAACTATAAATAAAGAGGAATAGGAAGAACCAACCTATGTCTTGCGCTAGTCCTTTGATCCAATCTCTCTCCTCTTTGACAGCTTCCAGCTACCTGCTCTCTTACTTGCCCAGCTTCACCAAGTACCTGTAAGATCACAGAAGAATAAAACTATACAAAGACATGGATTTATATTCATAAATAACTTAGGATCAGATTTAAGTTAACCATACAAATGTAACAAGCATCAATGAGACAAAAGCATGGAGAAGAAACTCAAATAGTTTTTATTGATATACAAGAAGATCCAAGAGGAGTTACAACCGATGATTCCTGACCCAGCATCAACCTCCTAGCAAAGAAGCCCCTCTTCACCTCCAACAAAGCATAGATCACCCAATTCTCTGATATGTGTCTCAAAACCAACAACAATTACTTACAATGTGAAAATTTCCAGCCTCCGGATCTCTGGGATGAGGGATCCATATATAGATGTATGCAAGGAGGATGAGTCAGCTTGTGATTTGATTAGTGGCTTCTCTCTGTCAGTTCTTGCTTCCACTTGGAGACTGAAGGCCTCTTACTCATCCTTGGTCGAATTCAGTGAGGCAAGTGTCATAGGAGAAGATTCTGGAAGCTTCCATTGTCTCTCCACCTCGCGGAATGACACTGCCATTTGTCATTTCCCGCTCAACGCACCCTGGTAGTGCATTTAGGTGCGTTGCAATGCACCTAGCTAGTGGATTTAGGTGCTATGCAACACACTTGGCTAGTGGAGCAGCTGAAATGATCCCGTTTTGACTTATTCTGAGCAGTTTCTGGTGGAGAACTTCTGGGAGAAGCTGTAATTTGTTGACCTTGTTCCTTTAGGGGTTAGAACAACACTTTTAGGGACTTAGGAGCCCTTGGTTTATGGACATTTCATGCTTAGAGTTGTAAGGCACAAAAATGTCTATAACAGTTGCCCCCTAAAGTATGAGGCCGTTTATCGGGTGAAATGCTTTATTATGAGGATCCGAAGTTCTTTCAATGCTGGGAGGAGACCTGTAATAAGATAAAATACAATACATTATCTTCATACTGTTTTCATGATCTAGCTGAGGCGGGCATTCCCATGCTCAGCTTTATAAATTCATTTCCATGGACATAGGACAGACAATCG
Organism: Pinus tabuliformis; assembly: GCA_031772625.1. Lineage (NCBI taxonomy): Eukaryota > Viridiplantae > Streptophyta > Pinopsida > Pinales > Pinaceae > Pinus > Pinus tabuliformis. Next base: position 253,548,130 of record CM062808.1, on the reverse strand, counting down.
TCTGATGGTAGACTGATGAATCTGATAGAGCCATCATCCTTTTGGTAAGATGATTATCTGTGCTGCAATGTTGTACATTTTAACGTCTTTATTTCCCTGAATATATATCGTAGCCCGGATGGATGAAACTAGATCCGGGGTCTTCAATCTCGTCCGATCTTCACTCGAAGTACAAGTTGATCCATGTGAGAAATGTTTTGAAGTCGAACATGGAAAGACATCACTTGATTACCAGTCAATGATGTAAACTGTTAACAAGCGCGAGAGGAATCACCGATAATGATAATGATCCTCAAGGTACTGCAGTACAATTCACGTGGTGTGAATAAAGGACTTGGCGTCGAACACCACGCAAAATCTTTCGGTCGAAGGTCATTGATGTAAACTTGTCGCTGGAAGTGAGAAACTTGCCATTGAGGCATGCAAGCTTCAAAGTACTGAATGGGGTGTCCCTAGACCAACTTCTTGGATAATGAGCTGATGTCGACAAGAAGTGATCCGTCATAGGAGGGCCTTAATGAATCCCACATCAATAACACGGAACGGAGCAAATGATTTTGATGGAGGTGAAAACGATCTGATGATATATGGTTCAGGGTGGCGGTCATGAAAGAATGGAGTATAATGTATGGTAGTGGGCAGGACACAGGTGGCATTTCTGGATGACTTCTCTTGAACATGTCGGTGACACTTATGTGATGGATTGGTAGCATTAACCCCAAATGTGGATGGTATGATGTTACCATGGCGATGTGACCGGTGAATGAAACAACCCAACCTGACTCGAGCACGGAGCGGAAGTGTCATGTTCCAAAGCGACTTGCTACAAATAAAGATTCTTTGAGTTTTCTTCCCAATTTTTCCCCAGGCATTGCTGACCAGTACCTCTTTATTTTTGTCAAGCTTGAGGAGGATAACATATGCTTGTTCTATAATTTGCCCTTCGGGAAAACCCATCGCTATGTTTTAACGAGCCTAGCGATAGTGAAACTCGTTCTCGTCTAAAGACAAGTTTGTCGCTATTAATATTTTTAACAAGTTTAACAACAAAGATAACTCGGTCCTTTTCATTTTTAGAGAGTCTGAAAAGGTACGTAAAGGTAACTCCAAAATTCCTTTTTCTTCATCTAATCCCTTAAGTCTGAAAAAGTATAAAACAATACAGAAGGGATGAATTTTCGATAGCTTTAATGAGCCGAACAAAACAAGCACTCGATCTTTTTGTGTAATAATCCCTCAGGTCCAAAAAGATTAAAATCTAGAGGAAGGATAGCACTTCCTGTCCCTTTAACGAGCTGGAGAGGCCAATGGCTCAAAAATCTTTTCATATTTTACGAGTCAATTGAAAAGAGCTTAAAGAAGACTCGTCTTTTGAGGAACGAGTGATAAAATGGGTAGCAGCTGATTCCAGGTAAGGTTTGGAATTTTCCAATCACGGCAGTGTCACAAGGATGGCTAGTGAAATCACTCTTCGCAGCTGTTCCTCAAAATGGGTAAACAATCAAATGGAGGTGAATGATCGACCAATGAAAAAGTGGAGGTGACGGTGCAAACACGACCAAGGCTTTAATGGCTGAAGTACTACATTCACAGTGGTTATTTACCAGGGAATAGTTCATTTTTAAACGAGCTTAAACACGGGTGGAAACATTTGCTCGTTGCGGGTTTATTTTTTAACGAGCTTGAACCTTGCGGTAACTTTGCTCAATTAATCCAGTCATATGATAAGAATGTCTCATATAAAAACGACAATTTTTAGAGTTTTGCCCCACATCCTTTCTTTATGCAAGTTAGGAAACGACTAATCCAAAAAACAGATAAATAATCACTCTTTGCTTGCACTCCAAAAGGTTTGCATGCCCCCAGGTATAAAACAGAGTTTCAAGGTTACCTCTACTTCTTTCTGCCAAAACATTTGTTTTACCAAGAGAGGCCTACCTCTTACAGGTTACCTAAAGATTGTTCTATTTACGGCGTAAACAAAACACTTCTCCGGCGATGTCTACCGAGATAAACAAAGGTGAGCGACGATGCTCGCCAACTCACATAACTTTGACAAGAGAATCTTGTTCTAGAATAACCCCTCTTCCAATCACGGATGGGGTACAAACTAGTCATATTCTCTCATGGAAACCTACTCTATACCTGAAGTTTTCCTACCGAAGCAGACCAGGATGCATGCCCCCTGGGTTTCAGTCATATCCCTCCGAATTACTCGCGCTCATCGGGAGGACAGACTGGAGATTGAGACATTTCTTGCGTGAAAAGACCATTCAAGGATGGTATACGACTATTTGCTCTGTATGATCCGGGAAATGAAAGATGGTCCACGAGCTTGACCACTCTTCCTTCGTGCGGAAAACACATTACTCTAAAGAGTGAGGAGACAATCGCTCCCATGCAATAAATATAGTCTCGTCCAAGGAGTAGGTTATAATCCAAGGGTCCTTGAACTAACATTACGTTCATGCGAACTGTCTTCCTTCTCAATGTTATTGGCACATCGGGAAGGATCCCTAAAGGTCGACTGGTTCCTTTATCAAAGCCTGTCAGATTTCTCATTTCAGGCAAAAGCGATGGCGAACCAAGCGCTTTCCAAGCAGCTGAAGAAAGGATACTCACAGAAGCCCCCTCATCTATGATGGTACCAGCCATAACCATTCTATATATTTGAACGATAATTCGGAATGGTATGCTTGCTAGTAAACGGGGTCTGCCTAGTTGATTCCAGTCAAAGGAGACAACTAGGTTGCTTGGAGGTGGGACCGAATAGACGGCCGGGTACGGCTCTGATGAACTTCCTTCCTGCGGTAAAGGAACGGGTAAATTGCCCCCATGTTTGTCGGAGTCTGTGTTTATGAAGAGAATTTGGACGGTGTCATCCTTGTTCTCTTCAGTGACTGTATCATCTGAAGATAAAACCTCTGAAGGCAAGACCGGGTCAACTGCCGCCTCAACCTTTTGACTTTCATCTAGTATGGATCCAAATGGTTTATCTTCAATGATAGGTGCTTCAGCCGACCACATGAGTGGGCCAGCCGGATTTTCAACTAGCGACGGACTCGGCAAGAGTTTTTTATATCCAGGAGGAAGTCGTAACGGTGAAACCGAACGATCATCCAAAACTCTTTTAGCTTCGTCTAAGAAGGGACAACGGTGGACGACATGATCGCCTTCGCACAGTATACAAGGAAATCTACATTTCCCTTTTTGTCCTGGGGCTTCACTTTCACTAGTTGACGGTGTGCTTTCAACTTGATCATCAGAGGTTGACGACACCGGGTTGTGCAAACGAGGAGACCAGTCCCTTAATATCCGAGGGATGCAAGGACAATCTCTATGAAAGTGGTCTCCTTTGCAAATGACACATGGCGATTTAGGCCTGGTTGGTGCAGTGTGTGGATTTTCGTTAGACGACACTCATTTTCCCCCATTCGCCTTTGGCTCCTTCTTCTTCTTTTCCTTCTTCTCCTTAGGCACTTGACTTTTAGCTTTACCAGCCCCATCAAGCGAAGAGGAAGGAGGAGAGGAAGAATTAGAGGAAGTAGAAGGCTGGTGGGCAACTCTGGACTCGTCTAATTGCTGATTCGATTGTTCAGGAATAGTGGTGTTCTGAACGACAGAGGTTGAGAAGAGCCATACCGGAAAACCAATTGTCAGCCCCGGAAGCGACAATGTGGCCATATGGGGCGCACCAACATCTCCCCAAGAGGAGAAGGGACTAGGATTTCCACCAAGGGGAATTCCTTGGTTGGTAGGCTCCATTTTCTCAACCCAAGATCAACGTAGGAAAGGGGTATGAATATTCCGTTTAAAATAAATTTTAACACGCTTTGACACAACTTGTTTTTTCATTTTTTAAGAGTCGAGAAAAAACAAAAGATGACTCTAGTCTCCTTCGATTTTTAATGAGCCTGAAGTGACAAGTGCTCAGATGGACCTTTTCCGTTAAAGAGTCTGAAAAGGAACGAAAGGGATTGCTCTGGAGGTCTAGGTAGAGGGAGTACCAAACCAATCACAAAACTACAGAATACTTTTTACGGTACGGCAGTCAATCTTCCCAAATGCTGTGTTCGGTGCATTGCGATCAGTAGGGCGGCCGACACGGCTTCCTATGGATAAAGGTTTTAAGCCTATAGGGGTCTCCCAATATATACTCGATGGTACGTGGGAGCACAAGTCCGTACTGGCACTTATCGTCTCAAAGTGGAGGAATCACCCAACCATCACTGAGGACAACAGTTACCAGGCTTTACGACGCCGGAATACGTCTCTAGCCTAGACCTCTAAATGTTGTGCGTTAAGTTCCAAAGCGCTGTTAGATTCATTGAATTTATTTTAAGTTGATCTTTCTTATGAAGTTTTCCTTTTGGGTTCACCACGAGATGTAGATGTAATTCCTAAAATGCAATCTAAAGATGATAAACAAACTTTTATCTCTTTTCAGCAATGAAAATCCTAGCTACTAGGGGAAAAGAAAGACACAATCTTTTCACAAAGAGCAAAGAGCATACTGTAAATGCACTTTCCTAAATCAAGCCAAATAGACTGTCTATATGCAAATGCACATGCATGTATTTGTTTTTTCACTTTCTTAGTATTGATGCTAAAGAGAAAGTTGATGTACAAATCTGAATTTGCTTTCAAGCGACAAACACAAACAAGCTTCTTTTCGAAATCAAAAGGTAGATATGATTACGACACTTTATGATTTTGAAATAAATACTCGTTTTGACACTAGAAAATCACAAATTCAAACCAAAGGCAATAGTAAAAGCATAATCGACCATCAACAGTAAATAAACTTTCCCCTATGATCAAAATCGACACTTGCGACAGATCTAAATCAAAGGACGACAGTATGACTATTCTACTTTTGCAATGGAAAACTCTAAACAACTCAACAAACACACAAAAACATCTACAGTTCTTTTGTACAAATGAGGTGGAATATCAGTAAGGAAAATGGGTTTGAAATAGTCATATATTGATCACGGGCTGCAAAAATCAGAGACAAAACTGGAAAGAATGAAGCAAAGAACCTCAGCTGCACAGGGCTAGGCTAATCAGCGCACCTGTTACACAGAGAAACTGCATTGCAGTGCAGGTTGCCCTTTCGGGAAGTGCATTGAAATGCAGAACCTCTTCACAGTGCCTGCGCTGGGGCAGAAACGAGAATTCTATCCGGGTTCTAGGTCACAGTTTGCAGTTTAATCTTTGGTTTTTGGCCGAGTAAAAGCAATCAGTAATGCACAATCAGGGGTAGATCTAAGGAGGGTCTAAGAGCTATCACAAGGGAAATCAGATAGTCTATGAATCAACTGTTCAAATCATAAACAGATCCAGTGAATGGATTGAAGCAGCAGATGTCTACTTTGCATTTGTTATGGAAAATGCAGTTCGAATGCTTGCTTATAAGTTTATGAAATAAACAACAAGAGATACACAAACAAACTAATTAGGCAATCGTCCCCAGCGGAGTCGCCATTTTGTTACTAGGAAAGGTGTCTATTTAGAACTGCTCTATCCCACTAAGGTGTGATAGTTGCCTTAGAAACAAACAGAGAAAACTACTTTTGTATATCCTTTATGAACTATAAATAAAGAGGAATAGGAAGAACCAACCTGTGTCTTGCGCTAGTCCTTTGATCCAATCTCTCTCCTCTTTCACAGCTTCCAGCTACCTGCTCTCTTACTTGCCCAGCTTCACCAAGTACCTGTAAGATCACAGAAGAAGAAAACTATACAAAGACATGGATTTATAATCATAAATAACTTAGGATCAGATTTAAGTTAACCATACAAATGTAACAAGCATCAATGATACAAAAGCATGGAGAAGAAACTCAAATAGTTTTTATTGATATACAAGAAGATCCAGGAGGAGTTACAACTGATGATTCCTGACCCAGCATCAACCTCCCAGCAAAGAAGCCCCTCTTCACCTCCAACAAAGCACAGATCACCCAATTCTCTGATATGTGTCTCAAAACCAACAGCAATTCCTTACAATGTGCAAAATTCCAGCCTCCGGATCTCTGGGATGAGGGATCCATATATAGATGTATGCAAGGAGGATGAGTTAGCTTGTGATTTGATTAGTGGCTTCTCTCTGTCAGTTCTTGCTTCCACTTGGAGACTGAAGGCCTCTTACTCATCCTTGGTCGAATTCAGTGAGGCAAGTGTCATAGGAGAAGATTCTGGAAGCTTCCATTGTCTCTCCACCTCGCGGAATGACACTGCCATTTGTCATTTCCCGCTCAATGCACCCTGTAGTGCATTTAGGTGCGTTGCAACGCACCTAGATAGTGGATTTAGGTGCTATGCAACGCACTTGGCTAGTGGAGCAGCTGAAATGGTCCTGTTTTGACTTATTCTGAGCAGTTTCTGGTGGAGAACTTCTGGGAGAAGCTGTAATTTGTTGACCTTGTTCCTTTAGGGGTTAGAACAACACTTTTAGGGACTTAGGAGCCCTTGGTTTATGGACATTTCATGCTTAGAGCTGTAAGGCACAAAAATGTCTATAACAAGCACTAAAGAGGGAAGGGTCAAGGGACTACAAAGATCAGAGAAGGACTTGTGTTTTGAAGACCAGCATAGTCATTTTGTGAATGCTTATGATCCTAGTCAAAGATGGAAAGGCTGAAAACTAATTTCTTCCTTTTTGTGAAGGTGAATGGCCTTCACTTTTATGTTTAATCTGGTGTGAAAATTGCATGCTCAATCCCTAAGTTTAGTTTTCTTTCAAGGCATCAAAAATTTGGCTTAAAGGTGGATGGCTGAGAGAAATATTATAGCATGGTCTTGTCTATGGTTGGGTGGACAGTGGCTCACCTTGCTTTAGATCCATATTCATTTTTTCTGAATAAGATAAGTACATGTGTGCTTTGTAAATGAAATTGATTATTGCAAAAATATATGTATGAAATTATAATAGTGGAAATTGTTTATTCTCAACAGTTTTTTCTAATGAGATCTATTTATGAAAAATTAGAGGAAATTTTAGGCTAACACTGCCCATGAAATTTTCACGTAATTTCCATGTCATAATATGTAAACCAATAAAAATCCTTTAAATTTAAAAAGAGGCACATGTAAATATTTTGGAGAGAAAAGAAGAAAAACTATTTTTAAATTATAGTTTTAGCTTATCTCATTGTAGATTAAATCAAATTTCAAGTGTAGGCACTCATTGGATGCGTAATTAAATTCCACACCCAATGAGTACCCATTATGCATACTTTTGAGAAGACCCACTGATAAAAATGAAGATTCATTAAAAAATCATGTTGAACACTCATTTTTAATGTATCTTCATTTTTTTTTATCAATGTGGGTCTTCTTAAATGTATGCATAATGTGTACTTGTTGGATGTAGAACTTAATTCCACATCCAAGGAGTGTCTACACTTGAAATTTGAGTAAACCTATAAGGAGATAAACCAAAAATACAATTAGAAAAATTAGTTTTTCTCTTTTCCCTCCAAAATTCATAACTCTTATTTTGTTATTTTAACTATTATTTTATTATTTTTCCTTAGGAGATCACTTTTAGGCTGAAATTTCCTCTAATGAATAAACATGTAGAGCATATGAATTCTGTTATTGATAAACTTATTAATTGTTTTCTTAACCTTTGAGTAAATAAAATGAATTGATTTTGGAAATCTTTTCTTCCTGGTAGAGATCGTATCAACAAAATTTCAAATTCATGAGGTGATTCTACGCATGAATGCCCTCTTTGTTAATTGCATGCTTCTTTTTCTTTAATTTTATCTATAACCCGAAATTCCTTTTTCTTCTAATTTAAAGAGATATGAGGTGAAAAATGAAGCTCAGGAAGATCCTTGGGGTTATTCTTGGAGTTTAAAGGTGGATGCCAAAATGTGTTTTATGGTGTAAACTATCATATTGGAATTTTAAGTATTTCTATATATATATATATATATATATATATATATATTTATTTATTTATTTCGAGAGGATTTAAAGGCTAAAACATGGACCATAGTGATGGGAAATCTCACTGAATATCTGGTTCTATTTTTATATCTTATTTTGCTATATTTTTCAGATATATGATCTCATCAAGTTGAGCTTCCTAAATGTTTTTTCAAATAGGTCATCTTAGAATTTTGACTATAAATTTTCTTATGAGAAATTTAAGAAGCTAAAACTTTGACCATAATGAGAAGAAACCTTGCTAAACATACAACTCAATTTCTAGACCTTGGTTCGATATAATTTTGAAGATATGATCTGAGCAATTCATGTATCCTAAATTCTCACGAGATTGGGCTTCAAAAAGATCAACATGGTATTTTCCATATAAATTTATTTCTTTAAGATTTTGGACCTTGAAAGTTGGAGGAGACAGAGAAAATATCCCAAGGCACCCATGATAGAAGTTTCAGATATTAGTTCTCTATAATTTTGGAGATATTCCCTAAGGATTTTGGGTCTTCAGAATGCTCCTGAAATTAGAACTAGTTGTTTTGTTAGAAAAGCACAAAAGAAATAGGAGAAAAGTTGATACCCCATATCCTTAATGAGGATTTAAATGACTAGGTTTGAGAAAAATGTGACGCTCCATAGACTTGATGAAGGATTAGAGGGTTGGGTGTGTGACAAAGTGGTATCATAGCTAAGTTTCCGCATACACCCTAGATGGGCTTGAGTATAGGAAATAATTTAAGTTTTAAATTAATATTTATGCATTCATGTGTACTTATGTGAACGAACTTTGTTGTATATCTAAATAAACTGATGTTACTTGAACATTGATTTGAGTTTGATACAATAAGATAAAATGCAAGCTTGTATATGCATGAAACAAATGAACTAAAGGTAATAAATATGTTTAATTGTTATGGTTTTAGTGGTACCAATAGATATGTGTTATTTTAGTAAATAAGAAGACTTTTTAGAGTGAAAAAAAAAGAGAAAGATGTCCAGCAGAGAGGGATATCTTAGTACTAAAATGATCTCCTCTGAGGAAAATGGGAGAGAAGAGTGCACATCTCCCAAACCTATTGAGACAATGAAAAGTTTGAAAATTTAAAGGAAGACCTTTAGAGTTGCAAAGTAGATAACGAAAGGTTGATCAATTAACAAGAAAGACAAGAAGAATTGAATGTGGCGTTCTTGTAATTTTTGTCTAAAATTAAAAAGCATATGCATTAAGGACCAAATTCTAGCAATGATGGAAAAGGCCCACCCAAGAAAATGGATATCCCTTCAGAAAATCAAAAGCATGAATTGACCTTCAACAATACAAGAAGATTACATCTAAGAAAAGACACTGAAGTAGAAATGTGCCTACTTCCAGTGAATACTCCTCCTTTTATTCCTCTAGTGATGGGGCAACTAGCTAAGATGGGATGAGTAGCAACAATTGACATAGAAAAAAGAAGAAGAAACACTCTAAAGATGCATTGCATGAAGAATTTAGGAAGACAAAACCACCCACATTCAATGGTGAGATCAAGAAGGGTGAGAACGTTGAAGCATGGTTTTCATGATTAAATAAACACTTCCATGTGTATGATTACTCTATATTATTTATCTATTTCATTTTTTATGACTTATGATTTTACATAGTTCAGGAAAGTATTAAATTATAATTTTTTAAGTGAATAAAATCTATTATAATTACCTAATTTAATGGTTAATTATTGATTAAAAAAAATATTAATAATAATCAATTTAACAAATATAAAAATAAACTTAGGGAAAATTACTCTAAATAATGAATATTTGCAACGTAAGGCATTCCCCTTTGAAAACCACTCCCTCGGTTGCCACTGTGTACTTCTATGCACCATTGGATCACATATTGGACAATTAAAGAATTATTTGTCGTTGGATTGATAATGTAATTGTTGATTGGTTAAGTATTTGTTAAAGAGCATTACTCCATTTATATGGTTCAGTTGACAGTTAACCACCATAAACCTTGCAGTAATAATCAACAATCATCATTCACCATAGAAGTGGGGATGATTTCCTTGGTGGTTAGGGTAACCACCTATCCTGTTAGGGTTTATCCATTTTCCACATACTCATGGTATGACAACACCTAGTCTCATATTAAAATTGTACATGGCCTAAATCCTTTATGTTTTCATGTGTTTTTGGTGAGATGTTAGGGACTCTGTACCAAAAACCATCCGGCTTGCTTGGTTATGGATGTTCCCTGCTCAAGTTAGCTCTCCAAATAATTTGATCGCCTTCTACTCCAATAGGTGAGGGTAGAGAACTAATTGTCATCACTTGATTTTTTCTCAAGAACACATTTAGCTCCTGGCGGAGAGGACACAACTGTTTCCATGTTGTTTATAGGTAAGGGTTGTACCTGCTAGGTTTTAAGTTTAATATTCATATAATGGAAATTTTTACTTAGTTCCTTCCTCTGTTTCTTTTTTTCTTACTTTCAATTTTATTTCCAATGAATTTTAGTTCAAATCGTGTTCCAGTTGTTTTAATTCACGACCTCTCTGATTTGTTCCAGGTCGACCCTCTTACTCAGGAGATAAATTTTATTTTTGTTAGCGACAAAACCCTAACCTCAAGGTTTATTATTTCTTTCTCTTTGTTTCTTGTCTCCAGAAGAAAATGGCTCTACAACCTCGTAATCCCAAACCCTTAGGGTTTCTTAATTTTCTACAAACTTTGTAGCATGACGATGCCTAGTCCCAGTATTTCCTCGCATTTTCTAGTTTCATGTCCTCCCTCTAAACATAGATGTGATGCCAGATTCTGTTACCTTGCCATACATGTTACAAGCATGTGCCCATTTAGGAGTTATGAGACATGGTAAGTCTATTCATGATTACATTATACCAAATTCAGTTGAGTTGGATGTTTCTATAGGGAATTCAATGACATCCATGCACTCTAGGTGTGGGAGTATAGAGGATGCATGCAAGTTGTTTGAGAAGATGACTGCAAGGGATGCAATATCATGGATTTCTTTGATTGCAGGGTATGCTCAAAGTGGATATGCCAATGAGGGTATGCCACTTTATTTCAAATTAAACTATAAAACTTTATACCTGATTTGATGTGTGCTACTAGCATGCAACAGATTAGGAGATCTACAACAAGGCAAGATCATACATAACTATGTAATTAAAAGTCGATTTGAATCAAATTTCTTTGTAGGAAATACCATAATACACATGTATTCCAAATACAGAATAATAGATTTTGCATGTTTTTGTTTGAAAAAATGTCTATAATAAATGCAATCCCTTGGAATTCATTGATTGTTGGGTATACCCAGAATGGACAACCCAATGAGGGCTTGAAACTATTTTATCAAATGTAGCAAGAAGATGTGACATGGGAATATCTGATGGTGTTGAAGGATCTATTTGTTGGCTCATGTTGGTGGATTATCACTTCATCTGCATTTTTTCTCTAGTGGTAGGTGTTGTTTTTCTCCATTCTCCCATCCCTTCATAATGTCAGACGTGTAGATGTGTGATTATGAGCATCTACTATCTCCTGAATCTGTTGATATGGGTCATGTTATTTATTTTTTGTACCTATTCTCTATCTTGATGAATGGTATTTAGATGTGGCCCTATTCATTCATCATCTTTGTGCGGTAGACATTTTATCTTTGATCATGGTATCATTGACATATCTCTTCATTTCTAAACATGTAAACAAGTTTTCTCTTTGAATAGAACATTCAATTTTTCTTTCCTGAAAAAAAAAAAAAGATGTGACTTTAGACTATTCCACTATGGTAACTGTTCTCCCAACATGTTCCCATTTAGGGGTTCTGGAACCAAGTAAGTGGATCCATGATTGCATAATTAGAAGATACTTCAAGTCATATGTTTGTGTGCCAAATGCTCTCACAGTATGATAAATGAGCGGTTATAGAGATTGCAATACAATTGTTCCATAAAATTTCTAACATAAATATAATTTCTTGGGGTACAATGATTGGTGGGTATTCCCAAAATGGGTTTGGTAGTGACACCTTAGCCCTATATCATCAGATGCAATTGGCAGATGTGAAACCTAACTCAATCACTTTGGTAAGTGTGCTCCTGGCATGTGCTCATTTATCATCTGAGAAATAATGTAATTTGATTCATGGTTTTATAATTAAAAGTGGATATCTTGTTACAATAACAACCCTAATTGACACGTATGCCAACTGTAGAAGTTTAGCAGTTGGACATGAGTTGTTTGACCAATTGTTTGGAAACAAATGTGGTATCATGAAGTGAATTGATTTCTTCCCATGGAATCCATGGTCTTCGTTGGGAGGCCATTTCTCTTTTTCACCAAATGCAGATGACGTGCATACTTCCAAACCACATCACCTTTGTTTCTCTTTCGTCTGCATGCAACCTGCAGGCTTGTTGCTTGAGGGCATACACTATTTCAATTCTATGGTTCAATATTATTATATTTCTCCTAGGGTTGTGAATTATGCATGCATGGTTGATCTCCTTGGATGAGTTGGGCATCTGCATGAGGCATGGGACTTAATTAAAACCATGCCTTTAGAACCAGGTGCAACTCTCTCCCATCTGCATACCTCAGGATTTTTCATCAGATCTATACTACACAATTTGAAATTTACTTCATGTGAGAGTAGTCATAATGAAGAGGCAAATGATAATTATTGTGCAATAGTCAAGTCCGAATTCATAAATATGCTGAGAAGACTCTCTAGGTTTCATAAATCATAAAAGTTCCTCCGAAGATGTAAAACAATTTTCATTGCATGGTTTTGTTTAGGATTGGATTGTAATTTGTAAAGGTTGGGTTCACAAATATCCTGAGAATTATTTCTTTGTAAATCATACAGGTTTCATATATAATACAAGGTCTTCCAACGATGTAAAACAAATTCTATTGCATGGTTCTCATGTGCAATATTGGAAAATAATTTGTAAAGGTTTGTGGATCGATTTGATGAAACAATTCATGACAACATTTTAAAAACAGATGCTAACTATTGTATTTTTCCACTGTCATAATATAAACTACGTGATCGTGATTATGCTCATAAACAACGAAATGCTTTAAATTTTTCATCTTCAATATCTTCCTGGCTAAATCTAGACACCACACCAGAAACTCATGCAGTAGGAACTTTTCTGTTAGAAGTTATTCTAACTAATATCAGATATGAAATAATGCAAATATATGAAATTTTTCTATCTTCTACTCTTTTCTACTCCATTACAGTGCATGTCAAGCAAAATATTGCTTGGAAAGTAACAGTTTTACTGGTGCTACAAAACATGGATCAAACATCAATGGAAAGCCAAAGTTGTTCTAGAAAAACATTGCAGCCATTTAAAGAAAAATACAAGGATTTTGAGCATTTAATGCCCTTAGGGTTTCCATGCATTCTTTCTCCAAAATAAGCATATGATCACATTGTCTTGTTGGTATTCACGTAGAGTCTATACAAATATGTTTGAGAATGCACCTGGAGCTAATTGTGGTAAAACTTGTAGTCTAAGCTATTGTAGAATTCATTTATGGTAGCTTAAAGGTGTTGAATATGGACTCGTGTAGCCGTAGGAAGAGGAAGAAGTAGTGCATTATGAATGCATGGTTGATCTCCTTAGTTGAGTTGGGCATATGCATAAAGCATGGGACTTGAGTAAAACCATGTAGTCATATAAGATCCTCAACAATTCTCATTATTGACCTTCAAAGTTAGGGAATTAGCTGATAGGTCACTGACATTTTCTCCTTCCATTGAGCTTCTGATTCATTTCATATTTCCGCCAGTACTTAGATTGATGATGTCTCCTACCTCAATACTAATTTTCTCAATGAATCCATAATCATCATCAACATTAGCTTTATGGAAAAAAATTGAATGGTATGTTATTATTTCTTGACACGGAGCAACGGGTAAGGAAGGTCATTGGGAAGGAGTTGTTATTTCCCAATTCCTTAATTTTTCTCGTGTCTTATAGTAACAATATTTTTTAGTAGCTAGAAACCTATAGTCATTTAAATTGCTTGAATATTTAAACAATTTATTTTATGCGAACGTACTTGTCCCATTTCTAACATTTTCTTACCATGGCAATGGGTAATGAAAATTTTTTGTTTTCCATTTCAACTGCTTCTGCTATTCTATAAGAAGATGCATGTCTCAAGTTTGCAGCGGAGCATGGTGATTATATAGAGATAAAACCAGAGGCCAAAGATGGTAACCAATTGATTTTGTCTGAAGCACAAACTAATTTGCAATTTATAGGTAACCAGAAATTAGGAAAAGATAGAGAGAGTAAAGGTGAAAATGGTGGCCAAATCTTGGAAAATTCATCAACACTATCTGCAAAAAATCTATCAAAACAACATCAAATAAAGGAAGTTGGACGACAAAATAAGGATTTCTATGAAATTCCATTGGAGGAGCGGAAAATTTTAAATTATAAGTAAATGGAAAAAAGAGAACAATGGTCTTTAGAACAAGTTTCCATATTTCCTTCTGTAGAAGGCCATGGCAAATCATAGGTAGAAAACATAGATTTGGATGATCCAAAAGACCTGCATAAATTTTATGTATCAGCATCTTGAGCTTCATGGTAGTATTGTGGGAAGGGGTGAGAAAATATTGGATCCAACTCCTAAAATTTTGATGAAGCGATTGGAAAATGTTACAATAGAACCCAATCAAGGCATACAGACTTATGAGCCTCGTTATTGCAACAAGAATGCTGTAACTCCCAAGGCTACCAAATTTAATTATCAACCTGGGATTCATAAAAACTTAAGAGGTATCGTCACTATATGTTAAACATACAATGTGTCCTTCCTTCGTTGCCATGATGTAATGGAGTGAATGTAACGAAATAAAATCCTAAACTAATTTCATAAATGGAAATGTTACTTTGAAATGAAATTAATCCTAGGCAATAACAACAAATTCTAATTGAAATCCTAAGAGCATGAATTCAAATAAATAGGCCTAATTTGCATTATAAAAATGCATGTCCTAATTGGTGTTTATTATTCCTCAACCATTTATTTAGAGCCAATAGGTCATGATTCAATCCTACGAGACAAAAACCAATATTTTTGAGCAAACCTGGGCAAGTATATATGTGCTAGAAGAGTGATACAAGAAGTTACAGGTGATGCTATAGGAAGTTACATGATTTTCTACTCGAAGATAGAATTCACCAAATGACCAAGAAAATAAAATCCAAATTGGATGGGACAAATTTTTTTATTGAATAGGATGCATTAGGTCTCCATTCCAAGCAGAATCAGTCAAAATACCCATGTTAACACATGCTAAAAAATAACATAAAATTACTAGTCTAAAATCTAGAAATTCAATAACTAGTGATCTAGTTAATCTATAAAATGCCTAACCTAATCAAGTGAATATTTAATGGGCTAATTTTTTTTATTAACTTGAATGTTCTTATGATCTAATGCAAGTGTAATAAACTCAATTTAATATCATTAACATGATCTGAAAAATAGTAAAAATTACTACTATTTGCCACAAGGGACTTCCAAAAATTTAGATTTGGGAATAAGAAAACTAATCCAAGTAGCTCAATGATTAATATAACCTTCCAAATTTGTTACAAGTATGAAATAATTATTTTGATCCTTAAAAATAACTTGTTTCAACCATTTAACCCAATACTACAACAAAAATCATCAGTACTAAATGCAGGAATAAGAAAATCAAGAACAAGAGATGCATGTGAATAAGAAGTGAAAAGAAGAAAATTAAATGATACAAAAGGGCTCTGAGGCTCCCGGGATGGCCAAGCCCAAGGAAACTCAAATTCCTATGAAGGAGACCAAGATTTAGAAGCTGAAAAGGGAACCAATCTTCATTATTTCCATCAATACAGTTACATCCCTGCAAGAAATGAAAGTGGAGCTGCAAAACTACAAGTTCTCTCCACAAGAAGACTAAGAAAAAATGACCCCTAGAGGAAAGTTTGAATTGGTACTTATATAAGATGATGAAGAAGAATTTTCCTTGAAAGGAGGAAGTTTTCCCCTCCAAAATCCCTCAAATAGTGGATCTGGTTCCTAACACTAGGAATTTGCATTAAATGACAGGGAACACATTCCTAGATTTTCTCAATCATTGGAGCTCTAGAATTTGTGCAATAATTTCAAAATATCTTGTTGATTTATTATCCAATATTGATCCTCCTTTAGTATGGAGCAAGTCCCTAAATTATCTCCTCCTCCAAATCTTTATAATCTGCCAAATATTCTCACAATATTCTACAAAAATAAATAATATTAGGCACAAATATGAAATCATCTTGAAACCTTCATAATGAACATATTAAAGCTAAAAAACATTATTAAGTGTAGAAGGAGAGGTTTAATATAGTCTTCATACATAATAATGGTTAGATGGGCCTTAATTTGTGTCTAATTTGGAGGCCCATCATACCCCCTACTGAAGTTGTTGCTCATCCTTTGAGCAACCTATTCATCCTCCTTTCCCTGTTGTTCTTCATGTATGCTGACAATTTTCATGCTTTGTTTGATAGGATATTTGATGTTATTTATGTTTCTCTTCTTGCTAATGCATTTTTTCCCTATCTCAGTTTTCGAAGGAAGCCCTAATGTAGGTTGAGGTTGGTTCTTTCTCTCAGTTGATTCTTCAGTTGTAATGAGTTTTATTTTTTAGGGCAACACCTTTCTTTTGGTTCATCTTCTTGGCCACTTGGATCATGTAAATTGACTACAAACTCAAGTGCAATCCCATCATCATACCCCCTTACCTTTTGTTTGCACCCTTTCCATTTCCTTTGAATATTTCCTTGTTTCTTAAGGCTCTAGCGGCTATTCTGGGTGAAATTTTCCTTCCTATAGCACTTTGTTAGCTTCCTGTAGCAGTTTCTCAACCTTCCTGTAGTGCTACATGATCTTCCTGTAGAAATTACAGTCTTCCTATAGCAATCCATAGGGGATGAACTTTGATTTTGGAGCTATTGGGATGATGGAGAGTGGTGGGTACATGAGATACACACAACTTGAATCCTATAAAAACAAAAATTTTCATCCCAAGAGGTGTTGGGTCTACCTTTTATTTCTTTTATTTTTTTCCCTTTTTTTTTTCCATTATTATTTTCCAACTTTTCTCTATTTTTTCATTGCATGCAAAATAAACTCAAAGTGCTTTGAGTTAACGGAGTTGGCCCTCACCTACCCCTTCACACTCCTTGTCTTCCATCATGACTAAATGATTACATCCAAATTTCTCAAGTCCTCTTCACTTTTGTCTTGTCCTCTCACCCATGTGCGGGTGTCTTGGTGCAAAAGTGAAGTTAATTGCAAGATAAGGCTAAGGCTTCTCTGCTACAAGTTTGGCTATAAACAAAAAAAAAACATTTTCCTTCATACACTTACAACATTTTTTGAGCTAAAATAATTCTGTAGGAGAGGTTTTGAGGATTGCATACTTGGGCCTTACCCTTGATGTATTTTTGCAGGTGATATTGAGGTTGCTGATATGATTGTTGAAGTTGCCTTTGGTGGTTCTAAAGCTTTTAGTGATGATCCTTTGGTGGTTGCATGCTACTTATGAACAAAGGTAATGGCTAATTTGTTGGCTTCTTGAGGTGTCATCTTCTTATGATTGTTTCTCCATGCATTGGCTTTGCTCTGAAATTTTTCTCTTGAAATGTGCTTGGCTGATCGAAGTTGTCACTGTAGGTCTTCTTGATGGTGGATCAAGCTATTGTTGTTTAAGATGATCAGTGACTATGTAGTAGCCCTTCAAAAATTTTGTGGCTACCCAAGATCGAGGAGATGATCCCTCAATGCTTCATGTTGGTCAATTCTTCATTTGAGTGCTTCCAAGTGGTTTTGATTATGGTTCTAGAGGGCTTGTGCAGACTGCTACAAGAATGTGTGTCTTCCTGTAGTAGTCAAATAAACCCTCCTAGGATCATTATTTCCTTTAGGTGATACCTTTAAAAATACTAATAATTCATGAGTAATCTTTTGACAAGGATCAAAGGCCTTTTTTTGTGTGGAAGGGATGGAAGAATGGGTGAAAATGAAGATTTTTCATTGATAGGGATGAAAATGAGAGTGGAAAAGAGGTTAAGTGGTGTGGAAATGAATGATGAGGCTATGGTGGACCTATCTCAAGCTTCCCTAAAGAAAAAATGACCTTTTGACACCTTTCTCCAATCGGATTGCCTCTTGTAGCTTCTTCTCGGCCATCTTGTAGCAATTCAGAACTTCCTGTAGCATTTCAGGACAACCTCCTATAGGAAAATTATTTTATGCATATCTCTCAAGTAGACTAGATTGACTTGAAATTTTGTGAGAATGTTTCCATCATCCTATGCATCTACCCATTAAATATCTTGGCCAATGGATGCACAAACCTCGAGAAAATTTAAAAATGGTTGTAGGTGATGGAGGTCAATTTATCGAAAAGTGTGCACCGGAATTTTCTGAAATTTCTTGGGCATTTTACCATCATCCATATGCATCTCGCCATGAAACATATCAACAAATGGATGTGTGGTTTTGAAGATATGATAAAAACAATTTTCTGCTTTGTGTATTTTGGCTTCTTGTAGCAAAATAGAGCCTTCGTGTAGCATTTTAGGAAAACAAGGAAAATGAATGGGAAAATCTTAGGAATGATGGGTGGGTGGTGTAAATATATGAGGGTGATGGATTAGCATGACCTTGGTCCTGTTGTAGCATATGAGAAAAAGAGGAGAAAGTCCAAATTTGACTTTATTTGACTAGGCTTTTGATCAATTTTCTTTTGGTAGCTAACTTTTTTTGTTGCTTGCAGAGGTTGGAGAGCACTTTCATTCATCATATAGATACATGGAGCAAAGGATTTTTCTTTCTTCATTTTTTATTTTAGGCCTACTAGCTTCCTCAATTAGATTTCCAACTAGTAGGTCGGCCTAGGCACCTCAAAGGAGGTTTTCACCTATGACCTTTTTTTTTCTCTCTTTTCCAACCCATTTAACACCTCATAGAGGTTTTAAATCAATGAGCCAATCTCGAACACCTCAAAGGAGGTTTTCACTTGAGATTTTATTTTTTCCTCTTATTTTTCAATTTTTTTTTATTTTTTATTTTTTCCTATTCTACTCTACTTGAAACCCAAAAAAACATT
The DNA here is from genome assembly GCA_031772625.1 of Pinus tabuliformis. Lineage (NCBI taxonomy): Eukaryota > Viridiplantae > Streptophyta > Pinopsida > Pinales > Pinaceae > Pinus > Pinus tabuliformis. The sequence continues at coordinate 253,528,992 of CM062808.1, read as the reverse complement.
TTCAAGTATGGGGATACTTCCAATGGAGCCACTTGCATAATTGGATGACAGATAAAATCATTTGTAGGCTCAAAACATATTCTTTGACATGTACCTGAATGTAAGATTCCAAATGCTTTGACTAATATGAGATTAGGAATTGTTGAAGAAGAGTTTTTTGTTGCAATTTAAAAAAAAAAATTGGAACCATATTTCAATATAGTTGTGATGCGTCCACTTGCTAATTTGGATCATCTTGGATGTCTTGTTCTTCCATGAAATTTGTATCTTCTTATTTTTTCTAATTATTCTCTTGACCACATAGAGGATCTAATGGTGAACATGATGTAACTCCATCAATCTATGATTTTGATTCTCTCCATCAAGTACAACCCATGATCCTTTGGTCTTCTCATTCGAATCTTCTTTTTTTGAATGCTGTCCTTCATTGACATCCAGAGAATGTCTTTTTTGCAATACTATTCTTTAGCTAAGATGAATACCATTTATATCAAGAGGATATATTTGGAAGTGGTGTACCTCAACATTGTAAGTGGGTTGAGCTACTTCATTGTGTGGGTTTCGAAACGGTGGTACAGGTAGTTGAGTGGAAGTGGATATTTGAGATGGATGTGGTTGGGGTTGTGGTTGTGGTGGAGGTGGATGATAGGGATAACATGGATTTGGGTATGCAGTATATTGAGGATATGGTGGATTTCTCCCATAAGTTCCTTGCCAACCTTGTTTCCAATATTGGTTTTGGGGTTGAGATGGCCAAGGTTTCCATGGAAAGGGTGTGTTCCAATTACTTTGAGTTTGATGTGCATAACCTTGAAATTGTGAATTATGATCTTGCATCATACCAAGTTGACTAGGATTCCATGGTCCTCTTGGAGCTACATAACATAGTTTCTTTGGTGATTGACTTTCTCCACTGTCCTCTTCATAAACTTCCTTCAACGTTGGTAATGATGGGGCAATATTTAGCATACCAAGTTGACTAGGATCAATACCAGGTTGACTAGGGCAATATTATGATCTTGCATCATACGAGGTTGACTAGGATGCCATGGTCCTCTTGGAGCTACATAACATAGTTGCTTTGGTGATTGACTTTCTCCATTGTCCTCTTCATAAACTTCCGTCAACCTTGGTAATGATGGGGCAATATTTAGCAACATGTGATTCTACAGGGACAACACAAATATCAGCATCTTCGTTTTGCTCATTTTCTATTCTTCAAATTTCTACTTGTTCACTTAGATTCCTAAGAATTTTTATTTGTCATCAAACAAATTCCGAAGTTTAGCTTGACTTGCTGATCTTGATGTTAATTTACTTACTCTTTCCCTTCCTCTTGATATGTGTTTGCATGTTTCATAAATTTCTTCAAATGATAATTGGTATACATCACCTCTACTCATGAGATCAAGGATATTAATCCACTCATCCCTAATTGTTCTAAGTAAGAGGATTTTTAGTGTATTAGATCCTAAATGATGGAATTTTTCCCTCTTAACATTATACATGAACCTCTCTATTAGATCCTCAAGGCTCTCATCTTCTTTTTTATTCATTCTAAATATTTCTTATTTAAGATCACAATCTTTATATTTTTCTAGAAATAGCTTTTGCATATTATTTCATGATCTTATTGAATTAGTCCCTAAACTCACGAACCATTTAACAACTCTATCCTTCAATGTTTTTGGAAACAATCTCAAATTTTGAGAGTTTAATAAGTAACCATAAGATCTACAAACAATTTCAAATTCAAATAGAAATATTTATGGGTCCTCTGACCTCATACCTTGGAAGTTGGGAAGGAAGGATGTAGGGATGTTCTTCATATGCACACTAACATCAGTATCTTGAATGGGAAATCCAAGATGATCTTCTTCATTGTCATCATCTCCATCTAATACTTCTACCTTCTCTGCCACTTCTTCTTCTTATACCTGCAAAACTGGATGGTGGTTTAGTTCTTATTGCACCACGTGATCAAATGGGTGGGTTTGGTGTTGGAGAATTTTTTTTCTTTTATGATTGAATGAAAACACTAATGTAATGAACTTTTATGTTTTTGAAATGAAAGATGCATAACGAAATTTTTTGTTTTTGAAAAAAGTAAAAGGAAATAAATCAACCATGGAAGAAAATAATGGATACTTTGACACATCCCTGGAAACGGTGCCAAAAATTGATGACCCTCGGTATTGAAACAAAAATGATGCAATTCCCAAGGCTACCAACTTTAATTGTCAACTCGGGGTTCATACAAACTTAAGAGGTATTAGCACTATATGTGCATCATAAAATCTGTCCTTTATTCACTATCGTGATGTAATGGAGTGAATGTAATGAAATCAAATCCTAGGTAAGAACAACAAATTGCAATTGAAATCCTATGAGCATGAATTCAAATAAATAGGCCTAATCTACATTGTAAAAAGGCATGTCCTAATTGGTGTGTATTCTTCCTCAACCATTGATTTAGAGCCTAAAGGTCATGATTCAATCCTAAGAGAAAAAAACCAAGCTTTTTGAGAATATTTGGGCAAGTATATACGTTCTAGAAGAGTTCTACAGGAAGTTACAGATGCTGCTACAGGAAGTTACAAGGTGCTACAGGAAGTTACTAGATTTGCTACAAGTAGATATAATTCACCGAATTACCAAGAAAATCAAATCCAAATTGGATGGGACAATTTCTTTTATTTAATAACATCTCTTAGGTCTCCATTCCAAGTGAAATCACTCAAAAATTCCCTTGCTGACACATGCTAAAAAATAGTAGAAAATTACTAGTCTAAAATCTAGAAATTCGAGAACTAGTGAGCTAGTTAATCTATCAAATGCCTAACGTAATCAAGTGAAAATAAAATGTGGTAAATTTTTTTATTAACTCGAATTTTTTATGATCTAATTCAATTGGATTCAACTCAATTTAAGCTCATTAGCATGTTCTAAAAAATATCAGAAAATTACTACTATTTTCCATAAGGGACTTCCAAAAAGTTACATTTGGGAATAAGCAAACTAATCCAGGTAGCTTAGTGATTAATATGACATTCCAAAGTTGTTCCAAGGATGAAATCATGCTTTTTATCTTGCAAAATATCTTACTTCAACCATCTAACCCAATCCTACAATAAGAAATCATCAATACTAAATGTAGAAATACGAAAAAGAAGAACAAGAGATGCATGTGAATAAGAAGTGAAAAGAAGAAAATTAAATAATAAAAAACGGCTCTGAGGCTCCTGGGATGGCCATGCCTAAGGAAACTCAGAGTCATATGAAGGATACCAAGATTTAGAATCTAAAAATGGCACCAATCTTCATTATTTCCATCAATACAATCGCATCCTTGCGAGAAATAAAAGTGGAGCTGCAAAACTACAAGTTCTCTCCACAAGAAGACTAAGAAAAACCAACCCCTAGAGGAAAATTCGAATTTGTACTTATTAAATATGATGAGTAACCATTCTCCTTGAAAGGAGGAAGCTTTCCCCTCCAAAATCCCTCAAATAATGGATTTAGTTCCCAACACTAGGAATCTACATTAAATGATAGGGAACACATTCCTTGATTTTCTCAATCATTGGAGCTGTTGTTATGAAACTAGCTCACAAAATATAGAAAAGATATTAGATAAACGCCTTCAAAATAAGCCTCTTCGAGGGGGCAACCTCCTTTACATTACACAAATGAACAATTCTTCGATGATACAAATGACAAGACCTCCTTTCTATATATAGGAGTCTAAGGGGTCATAATATAATCAAAGCCAACATACCAATAATAATGTAAGGGCACAATAATAACAATAGTGGGCTTCTATGGGGCACAATAATAACAATATGGGGACTACATGGGTACAACCATATAATAAGGGGGTTGAACTAATAACAATAAGGGGTTACACTAGTAGTATAGGGACCTAACAACTGTAGAATTTTTGGAGTTATTTTTTGAATATATTGTTGATTTATTATCCAATATTGATCCTCTTGTATTAGGGATCAAGTCCCTAAATTATCTCCTCCTCCAAATCTTATTAATCTGCCCAATATTCTCACAATATTCTACAAAAATAAATAATATTAAGCACAAATATGAAATCATCTCTAAACCTTCCTAATGAACATATTAAATCTTAAAAACATTATTAAGTGTATAAGAAGACGTTTAATATAGTATTCATGTGCCTAAGAAAGGTTATATGGGCCTTAAATTGTGTGTAATTTCGAGGACCATCACAAACCATATAAGAACTAACGACCATGATAGCTAGACAACAACATCTCCAAAAAATCAACTGTCAACATTTCAGATTTGAAGAAGAATATTCCTGAAATCATATGCTTGGGTTTTGGGGTTTATGCTCTTCATTCTGTATATTCCATTCTTCGTCCATTATCTCGTTTCTAAAACCTAACAATCTAGTTAGGTTGTGGACTTGCAACAATGGTGAAGGGAAGTGGTTTTTTCTCTGACATTGGCAAGAAAAATCGAGATCTCCTTTATAAGGATTTCCTCATTGACCAAAATCTTAGTCCAACCACCTACACTCCCACCAAATTGGTCTTTACATCCACTTGTACCAAGAAAGGGGAGTTTTTTCTTTGGGATCTCATGACACTGTTGAAGAATAAAAATGTTACAGCTAATATTAAAGTGGACACAAGATCCAATTTATTTGCAACTGTGACAATCGATGAGCCCACACCAAGATTGAAAGCCATTCTTAGCTTCAATATCCCAGACTAGAGATCTGGAAAGGTTGAGCTTCAATACCTTCATGATTATGCAGGGATCAGTACAAGCATAGGCTTAACAATAGCTCCTATTGTGGAGACTTTTGTAGTCATATGGAATGAAAGTGTTTCTCTTGGGGGGGAGTTTGCTCTTGATATTGCATCAGGAATATTTATGAAATATAATGTATTCCTAAACTTTGTGAAACCATATTTCACTTATTCTCTTAATTTAGTGGACAAAGGTGGTACATTGAAGGCATGTTACTTGCACACTGTGAGCCCTCTGACAAAGACTACAGTTGGACCCAAGATTTCCCATATCATTTCAAGTAATGAGAATACTTTCACCATGGGTACTCAACATGCTTTCGATCCCTTTAAAACTGTAAAGGCACTCTTGAATAACCATGGAAAAGGTGTTTCCCTTGTTCGGCATTAATGGAGGCCAAACTCTTTGATAACTATTTTCGGGGAAGTAGACAACAAGGCTCTCGATAATAGTGTTTGTGATAGGTCTATCTCTGGTTTTGAAACCATGAAAGGAGTCTTGAGGATTACTTCATAATTGTTTTCCATAAACGATGGACTACGGACTTAACTTTTCTTTGTGGTCCATTTAAGACTGCATCCTATTTAGTGCCACATTTTGTGTTATAGGCTGGCACTATAGCGACATTGTTCAGTTCTTGGTATTTTTCACTTATAGATTCCCATAATTATATTACAAGTTTGAGATCGGTGAGGTTTGAAGACGTCCATTGGAGAATATTATGGAAGGTTAATAGCATATGGTTGTTATGTGTAGTGAAGTCAGAAGTAAAAATTATGATGTTATTTTAACTACCAAAAGAAAGAGAAGGGGAAATTTCCTAATCTTTTGTCTTTCCTATTGTTGAATGTTGTTTTGACATGATTGAAGTTTTATTTTCTTGAAAAAATTGGATTTTGTGATGTTAAAATTATGTTTCATGCACTAGAATACTCCATTGACTGATCAAGGAGATAGATTTTCAATGATATGGGGTGTTCTCCATGTCTTAAGAAGGGATTCCCCATGGTTGTCATAAATCATTTAAATCTATGTGTGTGGCTATGAATCTGTAATCTAAATCCGAGAGGAAGGAGAAGAAAATAAGTGTTACCCCATTGGTGAAACTATAAGAACCAATGGTTGGAGCTTGGTTGGATCCACCATGTTTTTGAATTACGAGCATATACACATTAAGTTAGACTATGTGGTTTTCACCATACAATATTGATTTGAAATAGAATCGTCACACACTAAGTTGTGCCCATTAGGAAAGTGGGTGGGTGATATTCCTTCCCAGAGAGTGATTGATTTCCCACATGAGAGATAGGTTATTTTGACCCAACGCATCGATTTTTGGTACTGGTTTGAAAGTGCATGGAGTTGAACCCTATGCATAGACTAGGTTAATTCTATTTCTTATTTAACTCAACAACATTAATTCTCAACAATTATTAGTATATGACCATCACCTCATGAATTCGCTCTGTGAATTAAACACAATACCAAGGTTAAATATCCTAACATAAACTCGACATCATTTTGATAAATAAACATACTAAATTATAACTACTTGATATAATTAGATGGATCAGTTCCAGAAAATAATGTGATAAATAAGTTGAGCAATAAAGGAAATAAATAAGTTGAGCAATAAGATCACTCACACATGCATACACACACATATATACTTCTAGGTCGAAACATACAAAAAATTATTGTTAAGTTCTGAAGCCTAAAACATACTTGTTCATGTCCTCCAAACTAAATTCTTATTTCACATAAGAGCACATATATATATTTCATAGCTAGGCATATTGTTGATAGTTCTTTTACAGCGAAGTTTGTGCATTTTTAGATCACATTACATATCATATCTTCCTTCATGTACACTCTTCTTTTATATGCTATTGACTTACGACATTTCCTTTGCAACGTTTGGTGCAATTTCTAGTAACTATTTGTATAAAAACAAATCTAACACGGTCATTTTACACTTATGGGATACATAAGGAATATCCTGTTAGTGGATATTCTAAAATATCTAAGAAAGGGTTTATCTATGCTGCAAGCCATTAAACAAAGAACGCTCTAAAGCTTCACCATTGAGTTGATTCTTTCTTGATCATAATAAATCTCTATTGTTAATTTTTTCAAAAGATGAAAAGTAAAAAAAAAAATATTTTAATGGAATATATATTGAATTTAAATATTATTTTCACATTTCTCATGAGAATAGAAAAAGGTCCATTACTTAGAAAATTAAATCACTTATTCTGCTCAAAAACGAATTATAATTTTGATATTTAATGACATGTTATAAAAATCATATATCATAATTATGATCCAAATAAGTCCTCAAAATAAGTTGTGTGTAAACAATTAGAAACATGGCAAAATAATTTTTAGATAATTCCCACTTAGTGTATCTGCACTCTCCTCCATATGGCTCATTGCTTGGCATGAAAATTTAACTTTTACATCACTCCTACTTAGTATATCTACACTCTCCTCCGAGTGACTTAGTGCTTTCTCACCATACCCAGAAGAGGATCCCTTTCACTTTTGTTCCATTGGGTCGTTATTTGAAGTATTTAGAATTTTTTTTCTTAGTAATAGAGAACTCCTTCCTTTTTAGTTAGTACACAATAATTGGCCTTGAGTCTAGACCTAAACAAATTTCATGATTATGTTTTCAAAAGAAACAAGGAGAATAGTTGCAATGTAGCATAGTCCTTGCCCCTACCGCTAATTAATTGATTAAAGATTGTGCAGAGTGTGGAGAAAACTCCACACAATGAAAGTTATCTAGATAAAGCTCTATCACTAATTAATTGATTAAAGGTTGTGTACTCCACACAATGAAAGTTTTCTGCACAATGAAATCCCTCCATGCAAAACTCTCCGCACAATGAAAGATCTTTTCATAGTGAAATCTCTTCGCATAATGAAATCTCTTCAGACAAAACTCTATGCACAATGAAAAGGGAGTCTGGATAAAACCCCGCACAATGAAATCTCTATGCACAGAACTCTCCACAAAGTGAAAATTCTCTACACAAAGCTCCACACAAAGAAATCTCTTCGCACATAACTCTCTTCATAATGAAAGCTCTCCATACAAATCTCTATTAATAATTAATTGATTAAAGTTTGGGTACTGTGCATAATGAAAATTTTATGCACAATGAAATTTCTCCTCACAAAACACTTCGCACAATAAAATATTTTTGCATAGTGAAATCTTTTTGCACAAAACTCTCTGAACAATGAAAGGTTACCACACAAATCTCTATGCACAGTGAAATCTCTATGTATAATGAAAGTTCTTCACACAACACAAAAATAACCAACAAACATAGTAATTAATTGATTAAAGGTATGTGAAATTTGGAGAAAACTCTGCATAATGAAATCTCATCCCAGGTGCAAAACAAATCTAAGAGAAAAAACTTGAAGTTGAACATTTCCATTCCATCATTACTGCAAAGATCAACCATTGTTATTCTAATAAATTGGAAAATCAAGTGTTGTTCACAGTAATTAGAAGTATTATATTGTCACCAATATCTAAAGCTAATTTTCTCTAGTAGTGTTATGCATTGTTTTTGTTTTGTTATGCACTACTTATGTTTTTTCTATTACGTTATCAATGATATTTAAAATAAGTAGATTTCTCACCAACAGTTGGATTTAGAGGATTATTACCACTATATCATCATTGTTATTTACATAAATTGGGAAGTTCAATATTGTTAGTAACAAGTGTAGTTCTATTATTATTCTTTCCAAAAGGTAAAAGTGATAAGGTAGTTAACTTCTACTTTAAGTTCAATCATGTTTTCCTTTTCTTTAACTAATAATGAAAATAATGAAATTTAAAATAACCACAATGTTGTTAAAAAAAGAAAAAAAAAAACAAACAAACAAAAACTCCAAAAAATTATTGTAAAAACAATCCAATTTATTCAAATTCATGCATAAAATTACTTATCAAAGTGCATATCAGCTTCAAGATGTCCCTTGTTTTAAAAATTTCTTTATGCATATTAAAACAAAAACAAAAATTATAAGGCAAGGATCGCTACTTATGAGTTAAGGGTTATCATAAAAAAATCTTGCATTTTAATTATTTGTCGCTTTTCTCCATGCATGATCTTGACTCAATGCATTTATCATTTTACACCAGCGCTAAATATGTTCTACCAATTTTTTTCATGTTATATCATTAATACTTCCAAATATCCCTCGACTACGAGTTTGTTGTTGCTTTCTTTCCTTCTTTTTCTAGATCGTGAAAAAATTGATTTTTTCATTCCGTTGGTGACTTGTTCCCCCTATGGTTTTCTCTTCTTTCTGGAGATGTAGATTTCAATACTCATCGCATCAACAACACTTCAACAATAATTCTGATCTATAGATAGTTTAGGCGGGTCTTTTTGTTATGGTAAAAATATTCAATATTATATAATTGGCTATAAATTAAGATATTCAGTGTTATATAATTGGATATAAATTGAGATATTAATTGGCTTAATTCTCCCTCCATTCATATTTTATTATCAGGAGACATGTTAACCATGGTGGAAAAAAATTGTATAAGTTGAAACTTCCTTTTGTTGAGAAAAAGTCCAATAAGCTCGAAAGAGCATAAATATTTGAATATTTTGAAATTGAAGTGAATATTGACAACTGACAAAGAATGCAGAGATGAAAAGACACAAATATATGATTCAAAATTGGAATGAAGTGAACAACTCTTCTCATCATTCAAAATAAGTTAAATAAACTACATGTGAGACAAGGAAACAAATAGCTATAAATAACTGGAGAAAAACTCAACTAACTCAACCAAATTTAAACTAGCTATGAGACCTAGTAGAAAATGGGATTAAATATCATGACATCTAGTAGACAATGAGATTAAATATCTCAACAACCCCTCCGAATCTCACCTATTATGAGCATTCAGAGTTACAATTTCTAACACCCCCTCCATCTCAAATGTTACAAGTATTGGGACTTATAATGCCCAATTGCCCTTTTTTAAAATTCAAATACATTTTTTCTCAACAACTTTGTGAAAATATTTGCAAATTGATCTCTTGAACCACAAAAAACAGGTAAGATGTCTCTATCATTGACAAGCTCATGAATGAAATGAAAATATGTGTCAATGTGTTTGTTCTTTTTGTGAAAGACATGATTTTTTGATTAAAAAAATTGCAAAATTGTTATCATAGTAAATATGATTTGACTCCTTCTGATCATTTGAAAGATCCTTTGATAGTATTCTTAGCCATACTGCTTAACAAGATGTTAAATTTGTAGCTACATACTCTGCATCTGCAAAATATATTGAAATGATGGGTTGTTTCTTGGATGTCCATGAGATCATATTAGTTCCAAGGTGAAAAAGTTAAAAACATACCTTGAGGTGCTTTTTCAATCATCTAAATTGTCTGCATAATCATTGTTTGTACAACCTAAAAGTGAGCAATTTTCTTAATGTGTGTAGAACAAGCCATAGTTCAGGGTCCCTGCAACATATCTTAAGATCCTTTTTTGCAATCTTACAAATGAAAATCTTGGTTGATTACATAAACTTGGAAACAAAACTGGCTGCAAACATGATATCAGATCTAACCGTACTGAGATATATGATACTTCCAACTAGACTTTAATACAATGTGGAATCAACTGGTGGTGCTACATCTCATTTTCTCAAATTGGTGCCTAGAGAAATTGGAGTATCAATTGGCTTTCAATTGGTCATTCTGAAATTTTGGAGGATGACAATGGCATATTTGTTGGAAATAATACTGAGAGGGGGGGGTGAATCAGTATTATCAGATCAATAAAACTTTTTCAATGCTCATAAACATATACGCTACTTCAGTTAAGTGAACCAGCGTGTACACGCTACTGTGTTTAAAGAAAGCAGCGTATAACCATAAATCTTATAATTCAGTTAGTTTATCTTCAGTTAAATGCATTAGGACATTATTCACCATATTAAGAGTAAACAGATGCAGTATAACAGAACAGATCATCACACAAAAGCCACACACATGAACACCATGATATAAGGTGGAAACCCAATGTGGGTGAAAACCACCTGCTGCAAGTCGTCTCTATCTTTCTTTAATAAGAACTTCAGTTTACAATCTTTTGTACTGGTGCAGCCTTATACCAGTACGCAGGCTACAACCTGCAGAAGGCTTCAACCTTCTCTCGTTCTCCAAACTTCCTTGGAAGAGAGCTCCAACCCCCTTTTCTCTTGTACTAGCTAAGATACTAGTACGTAGGTGCAGGCCTACAATCTTCTTTCCTTCAGGTACCACTTTTCATACATCTTCAGACTAGATATTCCTGAATCACAACATTACAATCTGAAGACCACAATTCATTCAACTTTCATAGCAGATTACAAAACAACCAATACTCGCATCAACAATCTTTGAATCACTGAACCACTGAAACCCTGTCAAACCCAGTCACCAGAACACAGAGCAGACTACAGAACTCTGCAATAACAGTCAGACCCAGTTGCAACCCAAAAATCAAGCTCCAAAAGATATACACTACTTCAATGAAGGCAACCCGCGTATACACGCGGTTTTACCGAAGACAACTTGCGTACAGATCTAAAAATATTTTTTCATAACTTGCAGCTGTACCAGATATCAGTTATACCCAGAACATAACATTGCGTCAGTATGCAGATCTAGAAATACGCATAATCAACCATATAAAGATAGTTCATTTCAAACCATTTGATCCCGATCTCTCCTTAGATCTTGTTCTCCATCAACCGATGAGATCTCTCCTTAGCTCAGATCAAGCAATACATCATCAACCAATAACCTGCATACTGGATCTAATACTTCATAAGATATTCAAGCCTTTTCAGATACCTTTGCCTAATGATCTTCTTCTCCTTATATAGCCTTAGGCCTTGCTCAATACCTCGGGCCAAAACCATAGTAACACAATACCATCAACTTCAAAACTAGGGATCAACACGTCCATCGAGACACCATGGTCCAAAACCATAGGCACAACTTCCAAGGAATAACCGCCATGGACCAAAGATAAGTTTTCCACATACACGCTCTTTTACTGAAGCCAACCTGCGTGTACACGCGACTTGGTATATAGCGAACCTGCGTATACGCGACTTGGTATATAGTGAACCTGCTTGTATACGCGACTTGGTATATAGTGAACCAGCGTGTATATATTTTTCTTCATACTTGTAGACTGATCATCAATTCCTTGCTGCTATCCTTCTGCACTATGATTTGTTATCAGTGTGATTTGCCATCAAGGACAACACTTGTCTCATAATGCCAACAATCTCCCCCTTTGGACTTGATGGCAACAACACCAAACTGAACATCAATTCCTTGCTGCTATCCTTCTGCACTATGATTTGTTATCAGTGTGATTTGCCATCAAGGACAACACTTGTCTCATAATGCCAACAATCTCCCCCTTTGGACTTGATGGCAACAACACCAAATCAAATCACTCTCCCCCTTTGTCATCAAGGGCAAAGGGCTGTGCTCCCCCTGAGTACATGCTGATATCTTTGCTTGGCTGTGCTGAAACATGCTCCCTCTGACTGTAGGCAAGATCTGCAAGATGTTCTTCAAAAGAACCAAGACTTATACACCATAAGGGACCTTCCTATCACCAAAAGACTCAATACATACATCCATACTCCCAACCAAGAGGGGATACATTAGAACCAACCAATTATATTACATCATTCATCCCAGGCATAGTGGGGAAACCAACATAGGCCGTTACATGACCTTGACACCATAAAAGAGATATCACAGAAGAGATACATGACATAGAGACAACAAATCTAGACCAAGACTTATGAAAGTCACAAGCAGCATCTGATACACATCTTTTAGATCAGCAACCAAGATTTCCTTCTGAGCTCCTTCTCCTGAAACCAACAACAGTTGTGTACTAGAACCAAAAGCATCTAAATGCCAACAATGCTTTATGAGACTTTAAGCTGCTCCCCCTGAACCTGTGCCTGCTGCACCCCCTGAAACTGTGCCTGAAGAATTCTGGCATACCCATCTCAGACCTTCTCCAACCGGAGTCTGCCCTTGCTGTTCAGAACTCCATATACGCGACTTCTCCTGCATAAAACAGCGTATGCACGCGGATATGCTTTCTGCAACACGCGTACACCATACACGCGACTTTCCCAGCATAAATCGGCGTATATACGCGGATATCCCTTACGTAACTTGCGTATACCAACTTTTCTGTAGAACAGACAAGCTTCAACAGCAGGATGAAGCATCAACTACTCCCAGCTTTTGTCTGAGATATTCAAAAGTTTCCCTGGGCAGTGGTTTTGTGAGAATATCAGCAACTTGTTCCTTAGAAGGAACATACTCCAGCTTGACCTTTTGCTCAAGCACTTGTTCTCGAAGAAAATGGTACTTGATTGGTATGTGCTTGGTCTTTGAGTGCATGAATGGATTCTTTGAAATGCTGATTGCACTTGTATTATCACATAAGATAGAGACTGGTGGAGTGCAAGTGATTTGAAAATCCTGCAAGGTCTGCATCATCCAAAGAAGTTGTGTGCAACAAGATTCCGCAGCCACATATTCTGCTTCAGCTGTAGATAAGGCAATCGAACTCTGTTTCTTGCTGAACTAAGATACTAATCTGGAACCCATGAAGAAAGCACCACCACTTGTGCCTTTCCTATCATCCACACTTCCGGCCCAATCTGCATCTGTGTAAGCATGAAGAGTGAGATCTGTATCTCTAGGATACCATAAGCCATAGTTTTGGGTCCCTTGAAGATACTTGAAGATTCTTTTGACTGCCTGAAGATGAGTTTCCTTTGGGTTGGCTTGAAATCTTCCAACAATTCCTACTGCATGCATAATATCTGGTCGGGTACCTATCAAATAAAGCAAACTCCCAATCATGGATCTATAAGTGGGTTGGTGAACTGCTGCTGATTCGTCATTTGCACTGAGGCTGCATCCTGTAACCATGGGGGTACAAACTGGCTTTGAATCTTCCATGCCATACTTCTTCAAGATCTGCTTGAGGTACTTGGTTTGAGACAAGAAAATACCTCCTTCATTTTGTTGGATTTGCAATCCAAGAAAGTATGTCAATTCTCCAAGTAATGACATTTCAAATTCTTTCTGCATAACCAAGGCAAAGTTCTGACTCATAGCCTCTTCATTGCTACCAAAGATAATATCATCTACATACACAACAAGTATTAGCAATTTGTTATTTTCAACTTTCATATAGAGATTGCTATCTGCTGATCCTTTTGAAAAACCTTGTTTGTGAAGATATTTGTCCAAACGATAGTACCAAGCCCTTGGAGCTTGTTTGAGACCATAGAGAGCCTTTTTCAATCTGCATACAAGGTTTGGATCATTCCCAAGAATGAAACCATCTGGCTACTCAATATATACTTCTTCTTCTAAGTCTCCATTCAGAAAGGCTGATTTCACGTCCATTTGGAATACCTTGAAGTTTTGAAAGCTTGAGAGAGCAAGGAACATTCGGATGGCCTCAAGTCTTGCAACAGGAGCAAAGGTCTCTTCAAAATCTATTCCTTCTTGTTGCGCATACCCTTTACAAACAAGTCTGGCCTTGTTTCTAATTACTTCTCCATTTTCATTCAATTTATTTTTGAATACCCATTTAGTCCCTATGACATTTTTATCCTTTGGTCTAGGAACCAATTCCCAAGTATTGTTCTTTTCGTTCTGCTCAAGTTCTTCATCCATTGCTTTGACCCAACATTCATCTTTGCATGCCTCTTTCACATTTTGTGGTTCAGTGGAAGAGAGTAATGCCAAATAGCTTGAAGCTTCTGCAATTCTTCTTCTTGTTTGTATTCCTGCTTCTTTCTGCCCCACAATCTGAGATTCTGGATGATTCTTTTGAACATATCTGGATGGAGTCTTCTCTTTTATTCTTGTCTGCTCCTCTGGTTCTTCTTGAGGTTCTTCTTCTTCATCATTCTGCCTTTGAGGGTAGCCTTCATCTTCTTCAATGTCTTCATGATGAACTTGCCTAGGAATATATCCCTTCTCATCAACCACTACATCAATGCTGTCAACAATTCTGCCAAGTCTTTTGTTGTAGCACTTGTATGCTTTGCTATGTGGAGAATAACCAAGAAGAATGCCTTCATCTGCTCTTGGTTCAAGTTTTCCAAGTTGCTCATCAGTATTCTTATTATAACATTTGCTCCCAAATATTTTGAAATGCTTCACCGAAGGAGTCTCACCACTCCAGAGCTCATGAGGTGTTTGAGTGTTGTTTACTCGGACATTTGTTTTGTTAAGAATAATAACCGCAGCATGTGCAGCCTCACCCCAGAAAGTTGCGGGAGTACCTGATTCATCAAGCATAGCACGAGCCATTTGTTGGATTGTTCTGTTCATTCTTTCCACAACCCCATTTTGCTGAGGAGTTCTAGCTGTAGAGAATTCTCTTCTTATCCCATGTTCTTCACAGAAATCGAAAAATTCGTTTGAGGTAAATTCCCCACCTCTGTCAGATCTGAGGCACTTAATTTTGTGTCCTGATTCATTTTCAACCAAAGCTTTGAAGGATTTGAATTTTTCGAATGCTTCATCTTTGTGCTTCATAAGCCCTAACCAGACAAACCTGGAGAAATCGTCAATGAATAATATCAAATATTCTTCTCCTCGAGGTGTCCTTTTCCTAAATGGACCACATACATCTGTATGGACTAGCTCAAGAGGTATGCTGGCTGATCCTTCCTTCTCTGGAAAGTTAGTTCTGGTTTGCTTTCCAAACTGACAAGATTTGCATATAGTGTTGTCTGGAATTTTGATATCTGGAAGACCACAAACTGCCTGATATTTGCATGCTTTCCTTATTTGTGAAAAGCTTAGATGCCCCAACCTCCGATGCCATAGCCATTGTTCATCATCCTTGCTCAAATAGCAATGTTGTGGTCCTTCTTCAAATATGTATAGATTATTTGGAGTCCTTCTTCCTTTGATCACTGTTTTACCTGTATCAAGGTCACGAACACAACATCCATTTGATCTAAATATTACCTCTGTTCCTTGATCGCACATCTGACTGACACTCAGAAGATTATGCTTCAATCCATCAACATACAAAACATTTCCAGCTTTGACCTTCTCTTTCAATGGAGGAACACCTTTTCCTTTTATGGCTACAGAGATATCGTTTCCAAAAGAAACTTTCTTCCCCTTTTCTAATGCGGTATATGACTCAAGCTTTTCTTTGTCCCCTGTCACATGCTTCGAACATCTGCTGTCAATGTACCATAGACTTTCTTGACCTTCTGCATAAAACGCTATCCCACATCTTTCTGGTTGCGGTTCCTTTATTCTCCATGTTCTGACATTTGAGGTTTGTTCCTTCTGAGTTGTCTTCCGGAACCTGCTCCTGCATTCAGAGTCTTCATGACCAAAGTTATTACAAATAGAGCATTCAACTTCATTTTCAAGAACCGAAAAGTTGTTATAAGTTCTTTTCATGGTTCCAGTCATTCTCCCTTGCTTTTGAGCTTCTCTAGTCATGATTGTCTTGTAGGCAACACATTGAGCTGCTTTGTGACCGAAGTTATGGCAAGAAAAGCATTGGCCATTAAAGAAACTTCTGCGATAATCAGATCTATCATCCAACCTATTGTAGCTTCTACTCACATTCATTCTTGGAGAAAATTGGGAAGATTTTACTTGAGGCTGATTGTACCTTTTGTTTGTCCTTAAGGCAGTTTGTCCCCGAATTTCTTGATGGTCTTTATTTGTTCTTGAGGTAAACTGTCCCTGATTCACCTGATGACTTTTATTTGGCCTTTGCTCGCTTCTCCTTGCTGCATCAAGATAACTTTTAGAGGTAGATGCTTGAGATGTTTCTCCATTATATCCAAGACCTGTCTTGATCAGAGGAGATCGCTGCACATTGATAATCTCATCCAAGGTTTCAGATCCTTTAACAAATTTAAGATTAATCGCTTTTGTTTTCTCAATCTCCTTTCTAAGACAAACAATCTCACATTCCAATTTTTCAAGATGTTTTTCCTTTTCAGCTAGTTGACATTGTAGAGAATCAATAATAGCACTCTTCTCTTCTAAGCAAACTTTGAGATCTTTCATTTCTTCACAAAAACCTTCTACATCTATAGCATCCATATAGTCATCATCTTCAAAAGCCATTAAAAGTTTATATCTATTACCTTTTTCATCTTCATCACTATTTGAAAGACCATCACTATCTTCATGAGTGTAATAGCTTTTCTTCTTTTCATTTTGTTTCTTGTTCCATTTAACAGGTTCCTTTCCCTTGTCATTCTTATCTTTGTGAGGACATCTGGCAGCATAATGACCTACTCTTCCACAAGCAAAGCATTTAAAAGGTAACTTACCTCTGAACCTTCCAGAACCCCTTTGAAGATTTCTGACAAAATTTGATTCCTCTTCTTCATCTTTTGGCACGTGACTTGCTTCATAATAATCTTCTTTGCCTGAAGCCTTGAAGGCAGCTTCTCTTCTGTCTGATGGACCTCCCTTTCTCATTTCATAAGCGGTTAGAATTCCGTGAAGCTGAGACATAGTGAGAATTTGCAGATTTTCCTTTTCTTCTATGGCAGACACTTTAGATTCAAACTTGGGGGACAAAGATCTTAGAACCTTTTCAACCACAATAGCCTCTTTTATTTCTTCACCCAAGTTTTTCATGCAATTAACAATCTCATCTACCCTAAGGAAGTAGTTAGCCACACTTTCATCATTATACATTCTGAGAGTCTCATACTTAATCCTGAGAGTTTGAAGTTTAGCACGCTTTACTTGTTCGTCTCCTTCATAGCTCGTGACAATTTTGTCCCATATTTCTTTTGCAGATTTATAGTGCATTACCTTCATGAATTCTGATTGAGATATACATCCCAATAGAGTATTGACTGCTTTCGCATTTGTTTCATAATTCTTTTTCTCGGCTGCATCTGTAGGAGTAGCTGAAGGAAAAGTGTAGCCTGTCTCTACGATGTCCCAAGCTTCTGTACCAAGAGATTGAAGATAGGCAGTAACTCTTACCTTCCAATAATTGAAGTTTGTCCCATCAAAAACGGTGGCCTGATTGATGCTTCTCTCTCGTAGTTGCTCATGATGAACGATCTACCTTCAAGCGATCAAGATTCTCTGAAGAACCTGGCTCTGATACCAATTGTTGGAAATAATACTGGGAGGGGGGGCTGAATCAGTATTATCAGATCAATAAAACTTTTTCAATGCTCATAAACATATACACTACTTCAGTTAAGTGAACCAGCGTGTACACGCTACTGTGTTTAAAGAAAACAACGTATAACCATAAATCTTATAATTCAGTTAGTTTATCTTCAGTTAAATGCATTAGGACATTATTCACCATATTAAGAGTAAACAGATGCAGTATAATAGAACAGATCATCACACAAAAGCCACACACATGAACACCATGATATAAGGTGGAAACCCAATGTGGGTGAAAACCACCTGCTGCAAGTCGTCTCTATCTTTCTTTAATAAGAACTTCAGTTTACAATCTTTTGTACTAGTGCAGCCTTATACCAGTACGCAGGCTACAACCTGTAGAAGGCTTCAACCTTATCTCGTTCTCCAAACTTCCTTGGAAGGGAGCTCCAACCCCCTTTGCTCTTGTACTAGCTAAGATACTAGTACGTAGGTGTAGGCCTACAATCTTCTTTCCTTCAGGTAACACTTTTCATACATTTTCAGACTAGATATTTCTGAAGCACAACATTACAATCTAAAGACCACAATTCATTCAACTTTCATAGCAGATTACAAAACAACCAATACTCGCATCAACAATCTTTGAATCACTGAACCACTGAAACCCTGTCAAACCCAGTCACCAGAACACAGAGCAGACTACAGAACTCTGCAATAACAGTCAGACCCAGCTGCAACCCAAAAATCAAGCTCCAAAAGATATACGCTACTTCAATGAAGGCAACCCGCGTATACACGCGGTTTTACCGAAGACAACCTGCGTACAGATCTAAAAATAATTTTTCATAACTTGCAGCTGTACCAAATATCAGTTATACCTAGAACATAACATTGCGTTAGTATGCAGATCTAGAAATACGCATAATCAACCATATAAAGATAGTTCATTTCAAACCATTTGATCCCGATCTCTCCTTAGATCTTGTTCTCCATCAACCGATGAGATCTCTCCTTAGCTCAGATCAAGCAATACATCATCAACCAATAACCTGCATACTGGATCTAATACTTCATAAGATATTCAAGCCTTTTCAGATACCTTTGCCTAATGATCTTCTTCTCCTTATATAGCCTTAGGCCTTGCTCAATACCTCGGGCCAAAACCATAGTAACGCAATACCATCAACTTCAAAACTAGGGATCAACACGTCCGTCGAGACACCATGGTCCAAAACCATAGGCACAACTTCCAAGGAATAACCGCCATGGACCAAAGATAAGTTTTCCACATACACGCTCTTTTACTAAAGCCAACCTGCGTGTACACGCGACTTGGTATATAGCGAACCTGCGTATATGCGACTTGGTATATAGTGAACCTGCTTGTATACGCGACTTGGTATATAGTGAACCAGCGTGTATATATTTTTCTTCATACTTGTAGACTGATCATCAATTCCTTGCTGCTATCCTTCTGCACTATGATTTGTTATCAGTGTGATTTGCCATCAAGGACAACACTTGTCTCATAATGCCAACAATCTCCCCCTTTGGACTTGATGGCAACAACACCAAACTGATCATCAATTCCTTGCTGCTATCCTTCTGCACTATGATTTGCTATCAGTGTGATTTTCCATCAAGGACAACACTTGTCTCATAATGCCAACAATATTTGTGTTGACAAATGAAAATGTCATTAGTAGATTGTTGAATTTCAATGCCTAAGAAGTATTTCATGAGCCCTGGATTAGTCATATCAAATTTTTTTTCATTGTTGATTTGAATTATTATAACATCATATTATCTATATAAAGTAGATAATTAACAAAAAGACAAATAATGAAAATTTTACCTTCATGAGTTTTGGTATACAAAGTTGGCTCATGGTTGCTTTTGCAAAAGCCACATTTGATGAGATAAGTGTTGATGCAATTGTACCAAGCTCAAGGACTTGTTTCAAACCACATAAGGCTGATAAATGGACAACAAAGATAAGAATACTTCAAGCAATGTTTTTACAAAGTTTGTCTAAAATTCAAAAGCATTTGTAAGAAGGACCAAATGCTGGCAATGATGGAAAAGGCCCATATAAGAAAATGGATAACCCTTGAGAAATCATAAGCATGAATTGACCCATCAACAATACAACAAGAGTACATCTACAAAAAGACACTGAAGTAGAAATGTGGCTACTTCTAGTGAAGACTCATCCTTTGATTCCTCTAGTGATGGGGAAACTAGCTAAGATGGGATGAATAGCAACAACTCACATAGAAAAAAGAAAAAACAGCACTCTAAAGTTACATTTCATGAAGAATTTTGGAAGGCAAAACCACCCACCTTCAATGGTGAGATCAAGAAGGGTCAGAACATTGAAACATGGTTTCATGATTAAACAAATGCTTCCATGTGTATGATCATTCTATATTATTTATATTTTCAAATTTGTATGGCATATGATTTTATATAGCTAAAAAAAAAAAAAAAAAAATTATAATTTTTTAACTGAATAAAACCTATTATAATTTAATAATTTAATGGCTGATTATTAATTAAAAGAAAATCTTATTAATAATAATCATTTTAACAAATATATAAAATCACTTTAACAAATATATAAATAAACTTAGGAAAAACTATTTTAAATAATGAATATGTTTTTAATCTATATTAACTATTTGGATAAAAACAAATCTAACAAGGTCATTTTACACTTCCGTATTCAAGCTTCTGTGATCCATAATGAATTAAACAAAGTCTTTCAGTAGAAATCACATGAGAGAATTTTTTGGCCGACACGTTTTGAACCAACAAGTGTGGTTCATCATCAGAACCAGATGAAGAGGCAGACTGGTGAGCTCTAGTATTGTAGCAATAATGCTACAACTCCTGGGGCTTCCTGTCTCTCATTTTATCAACCCGGTAGTTCGTACAAACTTGGAAGCGACGGTGCTATATGCACAAGTACTAGCTCTTGTCGCAGCTATCACTTGGTCAGCTGGCACAAGTCCGCTAGGGCTCAAGCCAACTTCTATAGGCTCTCAGAAGAAGCTTGCTAATTGATGGACGAAAGCTAATCTCAAAGGAAAGCTACTTTACTTGACAAAAATGAACTGAAAGCAAATCAAAGCATGTAAACCTAGGAAACCCTAATTTGACTAGTCTAACCTCTACAATGCAAAGAATGTAAATGCAACTTCTACCAATGCTGTCATTACCTCTAATAAGTGAAAATGCATGGATCTAAACTACTTGCATCATGAAAGTTATGTTTTTGTATTTTTCCTTTAAGTGTGTGGAATGATTGTGACCTTGTGCTAACTAGGGTTTGGTTGTGCAGATGGGATGGAGAAGGAAGGAAAGTGTGGGACAGGTTGGGGAGGCTAGGAGAGGTTCCTCACATTCAGATGCTCAGCAACCGAGAGAGTGGCCTGCTACAGGATGTCTACAGGGGATCCTACAGGATACTCTGGTTTCTACAGGATGTCTACAAATGGCTACAGGATGACCTACCGTGAGTGTTTGGCGTGATGGAGGAGTGATGAAATGGTAGGGGGAGATGTGTAGGGTAGGAATAAGGCTGGTGATGGCTGTAGAAGTGGAAGAATAGGATGGGAAGTGAGTGTAGGGAGTAGGTTGGAAGATAGAGGGCTAGGTCAACGAAAGGGCTAGAGAATGGAAGTACGTGAGGAGTGAAAGACTTTGGGAGATGACAGAGTGGAGCAGGGATCAAAGATGTGTTTGCATGCGTGATCAAGATGGAGGACGAAGTGATGGAACGAGAGGAAGCAGTGTAAGTGAAACAAATGCTTATGATTGTCACCAAACCGAAAATGCATCAACCTAAACTACCTGTGCTTGTAAATTCAATGAACATCAATCTAAACGCGAAGGAGAATGTGCATGAAGCTGTGGTAAAGGAGTGTGGTGCAGGTGTGAATCATGTGGAAGCATCTAACATAACGTGACTGTGTTTGCAGCAATCATGGAATAAAGGAATGCGTATTTTTGGTGGTTAGTCATGGACTTCACTCCAATCCCAGATGAGACGGCAGTGAGCCTTAACAACCTTTTTGTTGGAGCTCCAATCGATTATATCTATCCTCTGCTACGCTAAGCAAGTGGAAACAAATTCACCATAAGCAACTCCTATCTAACTCATGAAAAAGACCAACTTAACAACCTGTAATTCGAATTGCATGTGCAAATGAAAATCTCAAAGTGCTGAAATGAAATGGAAACAAAACTACAGCAGAGGGGATCTATGGCTCTCAGGTTGGGCCCTAACCTGAGAGCTATAGTCTCCTTAAGAAAACTCAGAACTAGATCAGAATCTGCCTTCTTTATTCATAATCTGATATCATGCCAAATTGGCTTACAAAAAGGAACAAAAACTGAGCTGTGCTCCAAAACTACAATAGCAATACGAGAGTTTCAACAACCTATCCAAGGCTAAGGCCTCTATACTTATACAAAAACGATGATCCAACAAGTGTCCTTGATTTTAGGAGCTCGGCTGTCCAACTAGAGTTTAACTGCTGATCCTGTAGGACGGTCATAACTGCTGTTCCTGTAGAGCAGTTTATAACTGCTGTTCCTGTAGAACAGCTGGCTGCTTCTAAGCTCGGAGGGGAGATGGATTGGAGCTCGGAGTTCTTGGTGGGAATAACGAGGAATGTCCCTAAGACCGTGGACATCCTCTCCTAAAAACCAGCAGTGCCACCTCATTGTCTCCTTGTCTCCTTTTTCGTTGTCTTTTGCTCCCTTTTAATGCCAAAACCTGGAATCATAATGCATTAGACACGTAGATAGAGTGCCTACCCTTCTTCCTACAAACAACATGAATAAACTAAGAAATGCATGCATAAGCAATAAAAAATGAATGGTTTGAGCAAGTAGAATAGGCCAAAATGAGCCCAAATTGTACCAAAATTGGGGCTCATCATCACCCCCCAGCTGAACCATTTGCTCATCCTTGAGCAACCTTGCGCCTGCTCCTTGTCCTTGGCCGAGGACTCGGGACCGGAATAGGCTCTTTCTTTTCTGCTTTTGATGGCCCTGCCTTCTCTGCCCCTGGTGGTGACGAGGGTGATGCTTCCTTCCCCTTTTCTATTTCCTTGAGTCGGGCTTCGGAAGGCGACTGGCCTATCTTTCGTGTCCAGGAAGTTATTTTTGGGCTCCCTTTTTTGGGGGGTGGCTGATGTTTTAGAGGGGGTCCTTGCACTGGGTGAAGTAGGGACATCCCCTGAAGTGGTTCGACTGCTGGGTGGAGGCTGTGGCTTGCCCGTGGTCATCCTCTTGCTTCTCTTGGCTTCAAGTGGTAGAGGGGTCTCCCTCTCCCTTTTCTCTTTCTGTTTTGGAGGTGTGCTGAGGGCAGCCAGTGCTGCTGCTGCCTCCTTTTCAAGAATGCCAGCCTTCTCTTTCTTGCGTTTTTCTCTCTCGGAGCTCCTTGTAGAGGGCCCCTCCTTTTTAGATTTCGGGCTTCCTGTGGAAGACCCTGCTTTGCCCGCTTCCGGGCCTCCTGTAGAAGATTCTTTCTTTGTCTTTGGACTCTCTATAGGAGGCTGTTTCTGAATGACCTTCGGGCCTCTTGTAGAAGCCCCTCTTTCCAATCTCGGGCTTCCTGTAGAAGCCCCGGTCTCTGTCTTCGGGCTTCCTGTAGAAGCCTGTGGTTGCACTTTCGGGCTTCCTGTAGAAGCCTTTGTCTTCGTTTTTGGGCCTCCTGTAGAAGCCTGTTCTCCAACGATTTTCGGGCTTCCTGTAGAAGCCTTCTCCTTACTGATCTTCGGGCTTCCTGTAGAAGCCTTTGTCTGTGTTTTCGGGCTTCCTGTAGAAGCCTGTGTTTGTGTTTTCAGGCTTCCTGTAGAAGCTCGCTCCTTCTTTCCTGTAGTGGCAGGTGTCTTTACTTTTCCTTGCTTTGCTGCAGGGGTTTGATCCTTTTGTTTGCTTGTGAGTGCTGAAGAGGTAATTGGGCTAACCTGGCCTGCCCCAACTTTGTCTCTTCTGCTTTTTTGCCTTATTTCTCTTGCTGACAAGATGGGGGAGTCAGCTTTTTCTTCAGCCTTCTTTTCCTCAGCCACCGCTTCCTTGTCTTCAGTGCTGGAGGAGCCACTATCTTCGATCAACATTTTAATGTCCCCATCTCGTGTTAGATTCCTAAATGACTCCCAGGAGAGGGGAACTTTATATGAGTGCAGTGCATCCTCCACAAGCAATTTTATTAACCCATGATGGGCTATCTGATCGGGGATGCCCTGTCTTAGCTTTGTAGAACACTCCATTAGGGACTGCAGGAGATAATAAGGGATGCTTAGTTTTTGCTCTACAGGAAGGTCAATTCCGTGCCTTAACTCAGTGAGGAGCCGGAAGTGATATGCATACACGATACTGAACCGGCCTTCACAAGTAATATATTTCATAATGTGCAAACTGACTTCGTTCCATGGTGGTGACAGGCTGGTCCTCCTCACCCCGTTTTTATCCTCAGAGAATGATTCTTCAGGTGGGAAGAACTCCTTCTTTGCTTGCTGGCTCTGCTTCCGCTCTTCTTTATCCCACGGCAGACCCATGGGCAGTTCTGTGATTCGACTTATATGCTCTGGGGTGAGTTGGAGGCTGAGACCTCTGAAGCTTACTGTGGCCAGTGTCTGGGATTTAGGCTTCAATGCCTGCAAGAATTCCTCGGCTACTTCATCATCGTAGCCCTGTAGCTTATCACAAAAAGGCATCCACTGTGCCCTGGTAAAGAGATCTACCACTGCTGGATTTCTCCTTAATCTGGTGGAATCTGTGGGTTCTCGCCTGATAAATCCACCCGGCATGATGCACAATTTTCTTAACCGGAGGTGGTGATGGTGGAAGAGAGTTTAGTTTCGGTGACATAGTGCAGAACAATGCGTATAACCCACAAAAATTTTACAACACAGTCTAACCACGCAAAAATCCTGTAGAATTGCAGTATGGGCACACAGACAGCAATTGGTCTACTTTCTCATTTACCCTGACAGTAACTGACAATCCTACCACCTTAAATGAGCAATTGCATGAGAGGTCCAAGGTTACCTCGTTACTCGGCCACCTTTTTCGTGAACACCCGCGTTCCTGTAGAAGACTGCGTCCTGTAGGAATGTGTTCCTGTAGAAACTGTTCCTGTAGGAACTGTTCCTGTAGGAGCAGTGTGCAAACTTCGGGGAGGACTGCAATTGGACTGCGGTTGAGGTGCGCTTCACTGGTGTTCAGTCGGCCGAAAGCTTGGCGTATCAACATGCAGAGGTATTCAGAAGAGTTACTCAAGTTTTGAAGTGGAGGTGGATGGATATACGCGCACAATCTAGCCGATTAGATTTTGAATCGGCGCAGCTCGTGGCATGGAGGGTGAGCTGTCCCCGCCGGACCGTTGGGTGACATCACCCGTCATCCTCCTGCACATTCACTTGCTGCCGCATTCATTCCCACAGATCTGCCGCCACCCTTTTCGGTTAAACTCGTTTCTCGGTTGACGGGACTGATCTTCACGTGCGTGCTGCGTGTTCCCTTTGTCGCGGCTGCCACCCCATCATCTGACTATCCCTTCACTAGCCAACGTGGCCAGTCAACTGGCCTTACGGCCGCTCAACCATTCATTTCTACGCCATGCAAACAAATCAAAGTAATACCCATGCGATTTTATGGAAGGAAGGATTAGAACACTTACCTGTGCGCGTCTGCACATGATTTTCAGTTCTTGGACGACGGATCTACCTGCTGCATGTGGCTTACACAGTCCCGGAGGCTCGTGGTTACAGGATGTTGGCGCTGTAGTGGACGCTCCGGTTGCATGCGCCCGCGTTTTGCTTGCAGATGGCTGGGCGATGAATGGTATCCACTCCTGCAAGTTTGACTGCTACAGGATTCCCGCGGGGTGCCTTGTAACAGTCTCACCTCCTCGGGTGCATGCTACTTGACAATGGAGATGACCTGCTAATCGCGCTCCCGAAGCTTCTGATGCTCGACATGGACATGGTATTAGCTCTCGATGTTCATTTTTCTCTGACAACTGATTTTTCCACGAGAACTCATTGATCTGGTTTGCTGGTGCAGGGATCTTAGTTGCATGGTGACGAGGATGGTGGAGCAAAGTATCAGCGTCGTGCATGGGCCCAAAAGAGGCTTGCATGCATCCACACCAACCCGTAGTCATCAGATCTGCTCATGAAACGCATTCTGGCTCGTTCTGAGCTTCTACAGGAAGTTTCCTGTAGAAGTAGAGAGCTTCCTGTAGACAGGCAGCTCTTCCTGTAGAAATTCGCACCTTCCTGTAGAAAAACTGTGCCTTCTTGTAGAAAGACAGCAGTTTCTTGTAGAAGATTCAAACCATGATAAAATTGCACATACCTTGAAAAACATAAGCATTCTTGGAGGGGGAGCTTGTGAGGTGTCCTGGCTGCATGAGAAGGACCTTTGACTTTGACCTGAGAGGCTTCCTCTCCTCCATAGAACACCTGCAATCTGCATGCAAATTTCACATAATAGCTTATTGATCTTGTTTTTTTTCTTTTTGTTTTTTCTTCTTTTTTCCTTTTTTTTTTTTGAAAGATAGCAGGGGCGCCTCAATGAGGTTTTCACCCTTACCACCTGCCTTAAGCGCCTCAGAGAGGTTTTCACTCAAGGATCTTTATTTCTTTTTTCTCTCTTTTTTTTTTTGAAAGATAGCAGGGGCGCCTCAGATGAGGTTTTCACCCCTACCACCTGCCTTGGGCGCCTCAGGAAGGTTTTCACCCAAGGATCTTTATTATTTTTTCTTTTCTTTTTTTTAGATTCTTCAGGGTGTGCCCAAAGCAGGGGCAGGACCCTTCTCTATGACCAATACTGCTTTCTCCATAGTTTTGATGAACTCTTGTCTGGAGGGAGGCCTCCTGTAGATCTTCAATCGATGCCCGTTGACAAGCATGGGGATGGCTTCCTCATCAATGGTTCGAATGAGGATAGATCCATTGTCATGACACTTTTCCACTGAATATGGCCCTAGCCATCTGGTTCTCAGCTTCCCCTTGAAATCTTTGTATCTGGAGTCGTACAACAAAGCCCAATCTCCCGGCTGAAATTGCTTGTCATGGAGATGCTGGTCATGCCACACCTTCCTCTGAAGTTGAACCACTTCTGAGTGAAGGAGGGCCTGCATGCGGTGCTCATCCAGTCCATTAAGCTGCAATAACCTTTCTTGTTGTGCATGGCTGAGATCTAGATCCAGCTGAGCTGCCATCCTCAAAGTGTTATACTCAAACTCAATGGACAGCAAAGCTTTCTTCCCATAGACCAGCTCATAAGGTGTGAAGCCGGTGGTGGTCTTCCAAGTGGTGTTGTAAGCCCATGTGGCTTCAACCAGGCGATCTGCCCAGTCCTTTCTACTGCTGCTCACCACTTTAGTCAAGATCCCTTCTAATGCTCTATTGGTGACTTCCACCTGCCCATTTGCTTGAGGATTATAGGGAGTGGAAGTTATATGCTTGATCTTGTGATGAGCTAGGAGATCTTCAACCAGGTGGGAGGTGAACTGGCTCCCTTGATCGGTGACCAGCTCTCTTGGATAGCCAAACTTATAGAAGATGTTCTCTCTTAGGAACTCGGCCACTTTTTCTTCTGTTGCTGCTTTGATTGCTTTGGTCTCTGCCCACTTCGTCAGGTAGTCAGTGCACACAATGATGTAGGATCTTTGCCTCGAAGAGGGATTGATTGGACCCACAAAGTCCATGCCCCACTTCTCAAATGGCTCAAGAGTCACTTGAGGTTGGAGAGGCATCTCATCCCTTTGGGTCGGTTTCCCCATTCTTTGGCATTGGTCACACTGGCTGACATATCTTCTGACATCTTGATGAAGTGTGGGCCAATAGTAGCCTGCCTGCAGGATCTTGAAGGCAGTTCTCTTTGCTGCAAAATGTCCTCCACAAGGCCCATCATGACAGGTGAGGAGGATGTCAAAGACTTCCTCTTCCCTTACACAACGCCTTAAGATCTGATTGGGGCCAAGCTTGAACAGGTTGCCCCCGATCCAAGTAAATGAGGCACTCTTTCTGATGATTCTGCTCTTCTCTTTTGAAGAGAGGTGCGGAGGAAACTGAGCTGAACCAAGGTAGTTTGCTATATCAGCAAACCATGGAGAGAGTACTGAGATAGCAAACAGATGCTCATCAGGCATCTGGTCATCCACCGTCCCATCTTCATCTGTAGACAAATCCAATCTAGATAAAAAGTTAGCAACAACATTCTCTCTACCTGGTTTATCAACAATGGTTAAATCAAACTGCTGCAATAAAAGTAACCATCTAATAATACGAGCATTCACATCTGGTTTATTCATCAAATATCTAATAGCAGCATGGTCAATATGTACAAAAGTCTGGTAACCAGTAATATAATGGCGGAACTTGTTCAGTGCATGGACCACAGCTAAGAATTCCTTCTCGGTTACAGTGTAATTCAGCTCTGCTTTGGACAAGTTTTTGCTAACGAAGTAAATGGCATATGGAAGCTTTTGCTCAACTTGTCCTAAGGCTGCACCTATGGCTTTGTTCGAGGCATCAGTGTGGATGTGGAAAGGTAGGGCCCAGTTTGGACCTCTCAAGATTGGTGTTGACACCAACTTGTCCTTTAACTCATTCAAACTCCTCTGACAATCGTCAGTCCATTTAAACTCCACATCTTTTGCCAACAGACCAAACAATGGTGAGGCTAACTTGCTGAAGTCCTTAATGAATCTCCGGTAGTATCCTGCTAATCCCAAGAAACTCCGGACATCCCTTACTTTTTGAGGAGGTGGAACCCTCTTGATGAGAGCAATTTTGTTGGGATCCACCTGCAATCCTTGGGAAGAAATGGTATGGCCTAGCACGGTCCCTTCAGTCATTAGGAATTCACATTTCTCAGGGCTAAGGGACAAGTTCATCTCGGTGCATTTGGTTAGGAATTTCCCTAGGTTGGACAATGCTTCCTGGAAGTTGGCCCCATAAGGAGTAAAGTCATCCATGTATATTTCCACTGCATCATGGACCAACTCCGAGAAGATGCTCAAGACAGCTCTCTGAAAAGTAGCAGGAGCATTGCATAGCCCAAAGGGAAGGACTCGGTAGGCAAAGGTACCCCAAGGAAAAGTGAAGGTGGTCTTATCTTGGTCTTCCGGGCTGATTTGGATTTGATTGTACCCGCTAAACCCATCCAGGAAAGAGAAGAACTTCTTTCCTGCTAGTCCATCCAACACTTGATCTATGAAAGGTAGAGGGAAATGGTCTTTCTTGGTAGCTTTGTTCAGTTCACGGTAATCTACACAGATCCTCCACTTCCCATTCTTCTTGGGAACCAACACTAGAGGGGACACCCATTCACTATCTGAGATGGGGTAGATGAATCCGGCATCCAACAATTTTTGCAACTCTTCCTTGACAATGTCCTTAAGGGCTGGATTCATTCTCCTCTGGGGTTGCCTAACTGGTTTACAATCCTCTTTGATGTATATATGATGGGTACAGCCCGAGGGATGGACTCCTTTCATCTCCTTATAGCTCCAAGCAAAAGCATCTAAGTGGCTGGCCAATAGGCTACACAACTCCTTCTCCTGGGAAGGAGATAGGGAGGAGCTAATCTTTAATGCTCTCTCAGGGCCGAACTCCACACTTTTGACTCTGGGAGTGACAGGGCTGGTTGTACAAAGGTCCACTAAGGTGCTAGCTTGGGCATCCTCCACCAACTTCTCTAAAGATAGTGCACTGGAAGGTGGATTCTGGATCAGGGTCTCAATGAAATCATCCTCGGTAGGAGGGTCTCTTCTAGTGGTATCTAGGGTGCACAGAGGTGCAGAGTACACCTCGTCTTCCTCTCCTTCCTCCAACCAGAGTGGTAAATCATGCTCTAAAGAAGGTTGGGCAGGAGGGTATAGGACTAGCTGCTTGGACATGGGACCATTTTTGATGGTCATGTTTCCTGCCCGACAACTTATGTAAGCATCTGCAGTAGCTAACCAAGGCCTTCCCAAGATGAGAGGATATCCAGTAAGCTTGGCCTTTGGTTGCAGAACCAGGAAGTTTGCAGGGTATTCCCAAGAATCAATAGAGACCAAGACATCCTCCACAATCCCTTCGGGAGTCACGGTGGAGCGATCTACTAATTGCAGTATTGTCGAGGTCTTCCTCAAGGAACCCTGAAGATTGAGTTTAAGCATGGTATCCCTGGTCATCACATTGATGGCTGCCCCCAGATCAATCAAGGCGTGGGGGATAATGGTGCCATTGATGTGAACATCTACTACAGGACTTCCAGGATCTAGGTACTTTGGGCAGATGAGTTGTCCTAGCATAAGGTCAGACAGCTGTCCTATGACATTGATAGTTGAGGCATCTTTCTTCCGTCTGCCTGGGTGTTTGAAACACTTCTCCTTAACCAGCTTGTTATATATTGGCACATCCTTGATGGCTTGGAGAAGTGGGATTTTTACACACAACTGCTTGAGCTCACCCAAAAGCTCATCTTCTTCTGGGTTAGGTTGTGTGGTGGATGTTAGTCTCTCAGGAAAGGGTGGAGTAGGCTTTGGTTCACTCTCCTGATGGTTTTCCTCATCCTCTGGGGGAGGAGGTTGGCGATCTGGAAGAGTCTTTCCAGATCTAAGATTGATCTCCTGGATCTCCACAGCATAGGTAGGGCATGAGGTCTCCCCAGTATATACCTGCTGAGCCTGTCTATTGTTGGGGTTCGGGTTTCGTTGAGCAGGCATCTGAGGTTGCCTTGGAGGAGCAGGAGGTAAAGGCTGAGGTTGAACTGGTGGTGGAGGTAAAATGGCAGGAGGAGTGTTGTATTGGGGCCTCCACCCCGACTGAGGAGCACTCCATTGAGGCTGCGACTGGGTATGTGAGTGATATGGATGAGAAGTAGGTTGAGTAGGGTACTGAGGTGGATAAGACCATGGAGGAGGCATGGACCAAGAAGGATGAGCAGGGGGACCCCAGGAAGGCATAGGAGTTGACTGGTTGGGGTTGTAATAAGCTTGAGATGCCCCTTGCATCCCCTGCTGATAAGGTCTAGATCCTTGAGGCCTCCTTTGGTTGATAAAGTAGAGAGGTTCAGTGGGGGCTTCGGTTCCTTGGTACATGGCTTTAAACCCAGGTAAGGTTGGACACTGATTTTTTGGGTGGTCCTCCTCACAAACGAAACACACTTCAACCGAATGCAATGGACATTCGTTCTTAGGGTGTCTTCTGGTGCACCTAGGACAGAAGACAGCCAAGGCTCTCTCAGCTTCTTCTTTCTTCTGCTGGATCCTGAATGTGTCC
This sequence comes from Pinus tabuliformis, assembly GCA_031772625.1. Taxonomy (NCBI): domain Eukaryota; kingdom Viridiplantae; phylum Streptophyta; class Pinopsida; order Pinales; family Pinaceae; genus Pinus; species Pinus tabuliformis. The sequence continues at coordinate 253,497,665 of CM062808.1, read as the reverse complement.
AGCTGCATGGCAATGGTCTGTCTCACCTCACTCTTAAGATCTTCTAATTGGTTTGTAAACTCATGTTTGGAGAAAGGGACACCAGTGGAGAGGAGATTTCCTCTACCTCGTTTTCTAGCTGCCCTGGAATGGTTTCGAAACACAGTCTTGATGTCCTCATAAGGCAGTTGGTAAATGTCCCCCCCCAGCTAACATGTGAAGGGTGTCTAAGAGATCTTCAGGGACTCCTCGGAGTAGAACCAACTTGAGGGATTCAGGGTCAAGTGTGCACCTGGCCCGTTTATAGCTAAGTTGGAACCTCTCCTCATAATCCTCTAAAGACTCATCATTCCCCATGGTCATTCGAAAGATCTCTCCCTTGGTTTCCTTGGACCTACAATAATCCCTATACTTGGTATTGAAGGCTTGCTGCATCTGAGACCAAGTAGCGATGCTATTCCCAGGTAATCCCATGAACCAGCGTAGTGCTGCATCCTTAAGAGTGGAAGGGAAAAGCTTCAGCTTTTGCTCATCTTCAGTATAGTCATAGGTTCTACAAAGGACAGCAAACTCAAACAAGAAGGTATCAGGATCCTCAGTGGTCAGTCCATGGAAGTGAGGCAAGGCGGAGGGGCTAATGTTTTTCATTTTCATATCTCCATTGGTCTCTCGGATGGGGAAAGCTCCTTCTATTCTCTCATCTTCTCTCCTATTATCAGCCATGGCTTCAAATGGAGTGGTCTCTAACTCTTCTTCTTCTATAGGGTCTTGGTATATCTCAGGATGTTCACCTATAGGTTCCTCTGGGTCACTGTCACCAAAGAAGAGAGAAGGGTGACTCAGTGATGTGGTGGGGGTGTTTGGTAGGAATTTGCCTGATCTATCTCGGTTCCTACGAGGCATGAAATGGAAAGGACTTTTTTTTTTTTTTTGAGTGCTTTTGCTTTTTCTTTGGTACCTGCAAAACTGAAACAAAGTGATCTACAACTAACTATATTGCTCAAATGAAATTGCAGAATTGGAAAGCTAATCTAGGAAAGCAAGAAAAATTACTCTAGGAAAGCAAGACATATTAATCTAGGAAAGCAGGAAATGCTAATCTATGAAAGCAGGAAATGCTAATCTAGTAAAGCAGGAAATGCTAATCTAGGAAAGCAGGAAATGCTAAGCTACTTTTGCAGAATGGAAATGAAATAAACTACTGAGCAGAAGTAAGAGTACGAAAGTAGAAGAAAAGCAACAATTACTAATACTCTGACGCTTCCCTGGCAACGACGCCAAAAAGATGGTGAGCTCCAGTATTGTAGCAATAATGCTACAACTCCTGGGGCTTCCTGTCTCTCATTTTATCAACCCGGTAGTTCGTACAAACTTGGAAGCGACGGTGCTATATGCACAAGTACTAGCTCTTGTCGCAGCTGTCACTTGGTCAGCTGGCACAAGTCCGCTAGGGCTCAAGCCAACTTCTATAGGCTCTCAGAAGAAGCTTGCTAATTGATGGACGAAAGCTAATCTCAAAGGAAAGCTACTTTACTTGACAAAAATGAACTGAAAGCAAATCAAAGCATGTAAACCTAGGAAACCCTAATTTGACTAGTCTAACCTCTACAATGCAAAGAATGTAAATGCAACTTCTACCAATGCTGTCATTACCTCTAATAAGTGAAAATGCATGGATCTAAACTACTTGCATCATGAAAGTTATGTTTTTGTATTTTTCCTTTAAGTGTGTGGAATGATTGTGACCTTGTGCTAACTAGGGTTTGGTTGTGCAGATGGGATGGAGAAGGAAGGAAAGTGTGGGACAGGTTGGGGAGGCTAGGAGAGGTTCCTAGGGATCCTTAGCATCCATCCACAGAGGTTCCTCGCATTCAGATGCTCAGCAACCGAGAGAGTGGCCTGCTACAGGATGTCTGCAGGGGATCCTACAGGATACTCTGGTTTCTACAGAATGTCTACAAATGGCTACAGGATGACCTACCGTGAGTGTTTGGCGTGATGGAGGAGTGATGAAATGGTAGGGGGAGATGTGTAGGGTAGGAATAAGGCTGTTGATGGCTGTAGAAGTGGAAGAATAGGATGGGAAGTGAGTGTAGGGAGTAGGTTGGAAGATAGAGGGCTAGGTCAACGAAAGGGCTAGAGAATGGAAGTACGTGAGGAGTGAAAGACTTTGGGAGATGACAGAGTGGAGCAGGGATCAAGGATGTGTTTGCATGCGTGATCAAGATGGAGGATGAAGTGATGGAACGAGAGGAAGCAGTGTAAGTGAAACAAATGCTTATGACTGTCACCAAACCGAAAATGCATCAACCTAAACTACCTGTGCTTGTAAATTCAATGAACAACAATCTAAACGTGAAGGAGAATGTGCATGAAGCTGTGGTAAAGGAGTGTGGTGCAGGTGTGAATCATGTGGAAGCATCTAACATAACGTGACTGTGTTTGCAGCAATCATGGAATAAAGGAATGCGTATTTTTGGTGGTTAGTCATGGACTTCACTCCAATCCCAGATGAGACGGTAGTGAGCCTTAACAACCTTTTTGTTGGAGCTCCAATCGATTATATCTATCCTCTGCTACGCTAAGCAAGTGGAAACAAATTCACCATAAGCAACTCCTATCTAACTCATGAAAAAGACCAACTTAACAACCTGTAATTCGAATTGCATGTGCAAATGAAAAGCTCAAAGTGCTGAAATGAAATGGAAACAACACTACAGCAGAGGGGATCTATGGCTCTCAGGTTGGGCCCTAACCTGAGAGCTATAGTCTCCTTAAGAAAACTCAGAACTAGATCAGAATCTGCCTTCTTTATTCATAATCTGATATCATGCCAAATTGGCTTACAAAAAGGAACAAAAACTGAGCTGTGCTCCAAAATTACAATAGCAATACGAGAGTTTCAACAACCTATCCAAGGCTAAGGCCTCTATACTTATACAAAAACGATGATCCAACAAGTGTCCTTGATTTTAGGAGCTCGGCTGTCCAACTAGAGTTTAACTGCTGATCCTGTAGGACGGTCATAACTGTTGTTCCTGTAGAGCAGTTTATAACTGTTGTTCCTGTAGAACAGCTGGCTGCTTCTAAGCTCGGAGGGGAGATGGATTGGAGCTCGGAGTTCTTGGTGGGAATCACGAGGAATGTCCCTAAGACCGTGGACATCCTCTCCTAAAAACCAGCAGTGCCACCTCATTGTCTCCTTGTCTCCTTTTTCGTTGTCTTTTGCTCCCTTTTAATGCCAAAACCTGGAATCATAATGCATTAGACACGTAGATAGAGTGCCTACCCTTCTTCCTACAAACAACATGAATAAACTAAGAAATGCATGCATAAGCAATAAAAAATGAATGGTTTGAGCAAGTAGAATAGGCCAAAATGAGCCCAAATTGTACCAAAATTGGGGCTCATCACAGACCATGGCAAAGGCTTAAATAGAGAGCAATGTAGAGACATAATTTCAAGTAACGGCTATATTTGAACAATTTTGTTTAAATTATAATATTAATTTATTAATATATTAAAAACAAATATTATTATAGCCATTACCTATTAATATTTTTAATAAATTAATGAAATAATATCATTATTTAAATATTTTTTAAAAACTAGCCATTTAATATAGACGTTACCTATTAATATTTTTGATAAATTAATGAAATAATATCATTATTTAAATATTTTTCAAAAACTAGCCTTTTAATATAGTCATTACTTAATAATATTTTTTTTAATATATTAATAAAATAATATTATAAAATAAACAAAATTGTTCAAATATAGCCGTTACTTGAAATTATGTCTCTACATTGCTCTCTATTTAAGCCTTTGCCATGGTCTGCCTCTTCATCTGGTCCTGATGATGAACCACACTTTTTGGTTCGAAACACGTCGGCCAAAAAATTCTCTCATGTGATTTCTATCGAAAGACTTTGTTTAATTCATTTTACACTTACTGGTTACATATGGAATATTCTATTAGTGGATACTTTCAAATAACCAAGAAAAGGTTTATCTATGCTCGAATGTATTAAACAAAGAACGCTCTAAAGCTTCACTACTGAGTTGATTCTTTCCTGATCATAAGAAATATCTCTTGTTAATTTTTCAAAAGATGAAAACTAAAAAATTATTTTAAGGCAATATATATCGAATTTAAATATTAGTTTCACATTTCTCATTGGAATAACAAAAATTCCATTACTTAGCAAATGAAATCACTCATTCCTCTCAAAAACTAACTACAATTTTGATATTTAATGACATGGTACAAAAATCTTAATTATATTAATGATGTTGGATCTTAGACTTTTGTGATCCATATTGATTATGAGATTTTCTTTCGGATTAATCACATCATGAAGTTATGGTCGATGTTTTGAACCATCTAATGTGGTTTACCTACAACCACATTAGATGGTTCAAAACATCAACCATAACTTAATGATGTGATTAATCCGAAAGACAATCTCATAATCTATATTAATGATATTTAATATCATAATTATGATATAAATATATCCTCAAATCCAGCTATTTGTAAACATTTAGAAACATGGAAAATTACTTTTTAGATAATTCCCACTTAGTGTATCTACACTCTCTTGCTAGTGGATTAGTGATTTCTCATTATACCCTGAATAGGACCCTGATTTCTCGATATAAAACTCTCTACACAATGAAATACCTCTACACAAAACTTCACACGGTGTTGGAAGTAATGCTTCCATGTGTATGATGTGATGTATAGGTTGTCATTGTGAGACCTAAGGTGTCAATTGAGAAGTTGTTGTTCCCTATGTCTTAGTTGTAATTGTGTCATTTCTGAGTCATAGGTCCACTTTCTTAGGAGCTAGATTTGTTGAAGTCTGTGATCTATGTCCTATATATTTGTAACTATTGTGAAATATATAAAGCTCTTTGAGTGTGTCATAATGTACCCTCTCTATTTTTCTAACATGGTATTAGAGCTGGTACTAGCTTGACTCCCTCAAGGGAGGGCCAAGAATATATGAGGGATCGTGAGTGTTATTGTCTCTGTACATATTAGTATAGATGTGTGAGAGTTTATTTTTAGTGTGTGAAATTGTTTGTGATCATGTGTGTAGATTTTTTATTGTCTTCAACTTCTTCAAGAAAGGTTGGATCCTTTTATCATCTTGCTATGCGTAAAGTTTTTTTTTTGCTTATCTTCTCATAACTTGTAAATGGTTTAATTCATGCCTGGATGGTTTTGTCAAAAGTGTGTGCATTGTCATATTATAAATATACAAAATCGTGCCCATGAATTGTACATGTTGTTGCATGGATATGGACTTGAGATCTGGATCTAAGATCTAGTGTAGAGGAGTTTCAAGTGGCCAGTGGTATATGTCAAAAGTGTTAATATTTCAGGAAGATCTCAAATTTTTGCTTCTGTAGGGAAGAGATCGTTGCATAATATTTTTTGTTGCAATCTTGTCTTTTATCACAAATTTTGGAGTTTTCATTTTAAACATATTGAGTCTGGTCAACTCAATACGCGAGTGTAAGTTTGTTGGAATTTACCACTCTAACAAACGTTTTATAAAGACAAGAAAACTCCAAGATAAAGATTGAACCAGATGAAAAAATTGACCTATGTTAAGGAGGGACATGGTAGCTTGTCTATTCCTTGACGACAATTGATAGTTTGATGATTATTGAGTTTGTAGTTGTGAGATGTCTTTGTCAAGTAGTTTTATATTTCTTTCATTTTTGGTTATAAAAAGGGTTAGTGGTTCTTAAACTAGAAGCCCTGGTGTATGAAACATCAATTCTTGTGTTAGTAAGGTCAATTTGTTTGATAAACTTGTGAACACATTCAATATCCAAACCTCCATCCTAGAAACTGATTGATAGCCGAAAGAAAAATATCTAACAGATGGTGGTTGATCCATAAGATGATTCATTACTTGACAGATCTTATCGCGGAAGCCCCGATGAGCCGAGGTTTCAATATTGATGATCTTACAAAATTAATCAACGATGGTCAGAGGTGGTTATGTTTTAAATGGAGGTCAAGTGACAGCTAAAATATGTTGTGGTGAAAGAGCGGTGTTTACGAGATTACAAAGTGGATGTGGGTGTCGATGAACATGAGTTGTAATGTGTGTTTCTATATTTGCCATGTAAGCATTAAGGGAGGATGTTGGAATTAATGCTTCCATGTGTATGATGTGATCTACAAGTTGTCGTTATGAGTCCCAAGGTGTTAACCTAGAAGCTTTTGTTCCCTATGTCTGAGTTGTACTTATGTCATTTACGAGTCGTAGATTCACTTTCTTAGGATCTAGATTCATCGAAGTCTATGATATATGTCCTATATATATTTGTAACTATTGTGATGATTAAAGTTATCAAGTGATTTATGTGTGTCATAATGCGCTCTCTATATTTTTCTAACAAAGAGAACTCTCCTCACAATGAAATCTCTCCACAAAAATCTCTATCAGTAATTAAATGATTAAAGGTTGTGTACTTTGTACAATGAAATCTTTCCACATAATGAAATATCTCTGCACAAAAATATCCACAAAAACAAAAAAACAAAAAAAACAAAAAAACAAAAAACAAAAAAACAAAAAAACTCTTTGCATAGTGAAATCTCTTCTCATAGTGAAACCTCTTTGCATAAAACTCTCCACACAATGAAAATGCTCCACACAAATCTCTCTGGATAGTGAAAGTTCTATGTATACTGAAAGATCTTCACATAACATAGAAGTAAGCCAACGAAACTAATTAATTGATTAAAATTTGTGTGATATATGGAGAAAACTTCACACAATGAAATCTCATCCCACGTGCAAAACAGCTCAAAGAGCAGACTTTGCCAAAATTGACACTAGCGAAACTTGAAGTTGAAATTGCCATTTCATCACAACTACAAATATCAACCATTTTAAATTGGACAATGAAGTGTTGTTCGCAATAATTAGAAGTATAATATTGTCTCTAATATCTAAGGCTACTTTCTCCAGTAGTTTTATGCATTGGTTGTGTTTTGTTATCCACTACTTGTGTTTTGTCTATGCGTTTAACGATAATATTTAAAATAAGTAGATTTTTGACCACTGATTGGATTTGGAGGATTATTACCATCATATTAACATTGTTATTTACATAATTTGGGAAGTTCAATATTGTGAGTAACAAGTGTAGTTATATTATTGTTCTTAATAATGAAAATGATAGACTTTAAAATAATCAATGTTGTTAGTTTAATTGCAAAAAAATAAACTCCATAAATTTAATGGAAAAAAAATCTTTGAGAGGGGAGCACAGCCTATGGCGTAGCTGCATCTTCAGCCCCCGCTACCCCCATTACCGCAAATCCGAACCCTCGCAACGTGCAAATAAAGATTCATTTACCAAAGCACAGCACTAAAGCCCTTTTCCTTGTCTTCGGCTCTGAGAATCCGGGTTGTAAGATAGCTCGTCTTCAGCTCTGAGTATCAACAGAAGAGTACCGGGGAGACTTCCATCGAGTATAGAGTTGGGAGGCTGAGGCGAGAGTCAGTGTTTTGAAGGTTTCAGAGGTCTACTTCTCGACCCTTCCATGCCGCTCTGCTTTGGCGGACAAGCCAAGGAGTAGGCCTTTGGCATTTTTGATCTGAGCTGCGGAGCGGGAGCGGGGAATTTTTGGTCTTTAGATTTTACTCTACGCGGGGGCGAGGTGGCTGCCCTAGCCGCCTCTACCCCCGGACTCGCCTCTGCTCTGGTTGGGACCGGATGGGTTCCTTTGCTGAGGCAGATGGTGCTATTTTTGGTCGCTCGCTGGCATACCACTGTAGTTATTTGGAGCGTTGAGGGAACTGGGGTGTGGAGGTGACTGTCTCTGCATTGTTTCGTGCCACTACATCATGGCTGTTTTCGCTGGGGTTTCTGCAGGCTGATGATGAAGTATGGGGCAGTTTTGTTTCTACCTTTGGTTTCATCTATTTCAGGAGGAGAGTTTGAGGGGGCAGGGGAGGAGTGGCCACCCTGGCTACTCTCTTCCTCATTTCATGCCTCTCCTATTTGTCTGGGTGACTAGAATTAGAGCTTACTGTTCTCATTTTCCCTCCTCAGGAGCTTTTATTTGTTGTTTGTTGTGATGGGTATGGGTATCGTCCACAGGTCTATTTTTCTGCAGACTCGTTGGGGTTTACATACCCATTTACTTGTTGCTCTGTCTGAGGGCGTTTCTGGAATACTTCTTTTGAAGTACTGTTATTGTAAGTGGCTTTTCCCACACTTCTGCATATGCATTTAGCATCTACAACATGTAATTTTTTGAAACTAATGAAAATTATGAATTTTGTCCATGGGAAAAAAAAATGTAAAAATAATCTAAATTATTCAAATCCATGCATAAAATTACTTATCAAAGTGCATGCCAGCTTCAAGGTGTCCCTTGTTTTTAAAAGTTCCTTATAACTATATCAAATATGACTTATAACTTATAACTTATATTAAATATGACTTATAACAAGACAAAGTTATAAGGCATGGATGGCTACCTATGAGTTAACATAAAAAAATCATGCATTTTAAATATTTGTCTCTTTGCGCCATGCATGATCTTGATGCATGTATCATTTTATGCTTGGACTAAAAATGTTCTACCAAATTTTTTCATGGAATATCAATAATAATTACAAAGATCCCTGGACTAAGAGTATGTAGTTTCTTTCTTTCCTCTAGCTTTTTCGTGTTTGTGAAAAAAATTATTTTTTCATTCCAAAAATCTACAACTCAGATATGCATATAGCTTTTTTTGATGACTTGTTCTCCCTCACGTTTTTTCTTGTTTCTAGAGACATAGAATTCAATCCTCATCGCATCAACAATGATTTAGATCTATGGCTGGTTTAGGTGGGTCTTTTTATTATGGTAACAATATTCAATATTATATAATTGGCTATAAATTGAGGTATTCAACGTTATATAATTGGATATAAATTAAGATATTAAGGGGTTTAATTCTCACTCCATTCAGATTTTATTCTCAAGACACATATTAGCTCATGTGGCAAAAATTTGTATAAATTTAAATTTCTTTTTGTTGAGAAAAAATCCTATAAGCTCAAAAAGGTAGAAATCTTTGAATATCTTGAAATTGAAGTGAATATTTAGAACCAGTCTGATTTGATCTTGGAACTTTCCTAGATCAATGGCCATAGTTACACATTCACCCTTTTCTATTAAAATATATATATTTAATGTATTGTTGAGTTGTTTTTCCTTTGTTCTCCTAAATATAGTTTTTGATATTTGATTGATCTCTTTATGTGGTTTTTGCCTGTTAAATAGATTTTTGGTTGTATTAAAAGATGGATTCAGTTAGTTTCTTGATATCCTTATTCAGTTTTTTCTTGTTAAAATTAGCTTTCGTAATTTTCTTGGTCTCCTTATGTGGTTTTTGTTGGTTAAAAATAGCTTGTATGAGTTGCTTGATCTGCTTATGTAGTTTTACCTGGTTAAAATTGGCTTTTGTGAGTTGCTTGATCTCCTTATGTGGTGTTACACAACATTTTGTCATTATCCCTATACTCCATGTTCCTTGATCCCGTAGGACCTCTACAGTGAACCCTAGATGCTTTCTCTCCATGAAGAAACTCCCATTATGTCCCTCTTCATTGGCAGATCAATTCCCCTTTGCACCATTTCCCCTAAAACCCCTGTTTTTCCTAGTTTACAAGATTGGCACTAATGGCCATTGTCTTCCTCGTGCCGATATGCAAGGATTTTCACTATCCCTAGCGCCGACTAGAGCGACTGAGATTTGTTCCAGTGGTGCCAGTCCTCTTATGGAATTTTTTTTAAACATAGAGTTGGAGCTTCCAACTCTAGAAACTTCGTAACAGAAGTCTAGTAAATGGTTTAGCCAGATGGGGTTGAGGATGACAGTTTGGGCTCCTTTCCCCTATAATGATGGAACTACCTCAAGGGATAAGACCTTATCCTATGATAAGAGGATCCATCTCCCATCCATTGATCCTATATAAACCTCCCTTTTTCCCAAGCACAAGCTAGTATTAATGTTGGTGTGATAGTGCTAATTAATTTTGGAGTAAACACCAAGCTATTCATAGTTGTAGCTCTCTAGTTGTGTGAGGGAGAACTATGAATTTGGTTTGAATTGAAGCCTAAAGGGAAGAGCCTTAAAACTATTGTTGTTGAGTCCATCATGGAATGCTAGCAGAAGTGTGTGGGAGCCTGGTCTTATCAAAGGAGAACGACAACGTCAAGACAATGGTTGTAATCTCTTCTTAATTCAATATATATGCAACTGTCGATTGATATCCTACATGATGTGTCATATTACATGTTCATGGCTTAATGTTTATTGACTTGTTAAGTAGGTTGAATTACAATTTTTCTATTCTCACAGTTGCTTTTTGTTGTTGTTTACTTGTTTCAGGTGTTTGAAGAAGGAAACGAGAGTTAGCTGGAGCAAGAAAGCAAGCACATCATCAAATGGAATAAGTTTGCTAAGAGGTAGGCCATCTTAATTGGTTCTAACCTAAGGAAATATTCCATAGAATATATCAGTTGTGGCTACACCCATTGTCGGGCTAGAGGAATTTGTTTGTGTCAGCACTTATAATTTTACTTCACCACAAATTGGCGACTCCGCTGGGGAACCAATCCTTTTGTTTGTCTTAGATTTCATGATTTTGTATGAACTTTTCTCGTTCCACTTTTTCCCTTTGGTTTTTTTTATTTTCTTCTACTTATTGGCCTGAGTTTGAAATTCATCGTAGCAGATCTGGGCCCTTTTTCAATTTTTTTTTTATGTTTTCTTGGCTCCCTTGGTCAGCGCGCTTAATCTGTTGACAGTCACGTTGATCAGTGCGATATGCTGAGAAACAGCCACGTCGACCAGCCTCTAGCCCTTGTTTTTAGTTAGGTAGTCGCGTCGATGCCTGTAAGTGAAAATTAGGGTTTGTCCCCAATCTTGGCCAGTGTGTTTTACTCTCATGATTTCGACCCCATAAGCCTTTTAGACCGTTTTCTCCCTGACTAGAAAGCTGCTTTTCATTTGGGTTTGTTTGTTTGTTGTCTTATCATCTTTCTCCTTGATTTCTTGAGTCATTGGGTGGTCAGTGACACTACAACATCTAGATTACCATCCATTCATCTATTTATGAAATTAGTGATTCGATTTGTAGGTGTACTTACTCCTTGCATTTCGTTTGCATCCCTTTTACAACTTTGACCTCCATTACACAAGTTTGAAAAGTCTTTGCTCGTCTAAATGTTTCTTTTCCAGCATGGATTACGTTGCTTATCTTGTTGTTGGTAAAGTCAGTGCTTCATTAGTCTAAATGAGCCTCTCTTTTCATGTTTTCATTTGCTTGAAGAGCTAATTGTCTCAAAACTTTTTCATTGAAGTGTTGTATGTGAAAATTTTATTTCGTTGTTTCATGAAAAGTATGAAATTCTAGTTTGTTGCATCATTGTGCTATGATAGCCTGCATCATTAGAGACTAGGATTGCATTGGCATTTGAAAAAGGAAAAGAACTCTTTTTCTTTTGAAAGGACTGTTAGAAATGTGCTTGTCAGGAAATTAGGAATTGGAATGTATTTTTCATTAGTTTATTTTTTTGAAAAGTGAAGTAGTGAAAGATCATTCTTCTTTTAGATGCTTGGCTATTTACAATTGATTGTGTGGCTTCTACCCTCTCTAGTGTAGGCAATTCATCAAATTTTAAGGGTCTTGTCTCATTTAGTTGCATTTAAGGTTTTTCAAGTCGCATCGCTAAGACCTAAAAACTGAAACATAACTCAATATAAACTTTAGAATGAATTCAATTAACCTAACGCACATTTGACATTTAACGATCATATCTAGAAGGTCTAGGCTAGAGACTTGTTCCGACATCTTTCAACCTAGTAGTTGTCGTTATCTTTGGCATTAGACACTGCTAGTACAGATTTGTGCTCCCTATACTGTTGAGTATATAATGGGAGACCCCTCTAGGCTGCAATCCTTTATCCTTAGGAAGCTGTGTTGGTCGCCTTACAAACTTGATACACTGAACACCACATTTGGGGAGATTGCCTGGTAATCATATTTACCTAGATCATCCAAAGCAATATTTGATCTTTTTAACTCATTAAACTTCAAATATCATTCGAGCACTTGTCCTTTCGAGCTCGTTTTCAATCAAAAGCGATAGACTCATCTTTGTTTCTTTCTCAACTCTTAGAAAATGAAAGAGAACCAGTCTTTTTATGCGCCTTAATAATTGATTGCCCATGATCTGATAACATCCTGTTAGTCTTTTCTGAGATCAAATCGTGAGTTTCCCTTAAAGAACATTTTAAAACCTTCAAACTTATTTTTTTGACGACTAAGACAAGGTCATCATGGTTGAACCATCTGGTTCACCTAGTTCCTCTTCCTCTCCTACGTCTAAAAGATTGTCTGAGGTGTCATTTCCTGAGTTACCAGAGTCACTCAAGAACCAAAGTGTTGAACTCAAAATTGTTCTGACCATTCAACCTTTGTCATCTCATCCTCCGCCTACTTTCAATATTAGGTTATCTGTTGATCTTGGCCCGGAATCTTCGAACAGTCCCGTTCAAACTTCTGAGAACTCGCCGACCACTCACAATCAGCTTGGACTATTTATCTACTCTCTGAATCCTCTGTTTGACCCCATTGTGATATCACTGCAACATCCTTATAGTCCGTATGACCAGCCGGGTGTTCCTTTGGAACTATCCCCTCGTACTTGTTCAACCATTCATCATCATTTATTCCTGGATATGGAACTTGAAGGTGATGTTCCAGTCACCTCTCCAAAGGAGTCAGAAGTTTCTACTCCACACACTGTCGAGGAGGAAGAACATCCTTTTCCTCCTGAGGGTTTCCCCTATATAGGGGGTATTCCCGCCAGTTTGCCACCTAACTATGTGTCTTTGGCACAGTTGGTTTCAGGTACACCTAGTGCCTCATCACTTTACCATAACCCTGTTTGGGCATCAGGTGCCATGCCTACTTCAGGTTCGTTCATTGCGAACACGACTTCCCAACAGGCTGTTACCTTAGTCTCAGTGCAACCCACCGTTCTGAACACCCTTGTATCATCAGTCCCAGTCACCCATCAGGCCCAACCGATGGTTTCGAAGAATGTCTCTGTCAATTCCTCCATCCCTCTAGTCAGTGGCCAAGTTGTGCCACCACCTAGGGGGCAAAACCTAAATGTTTCTATGGTGTCAGGTGCCACCAATGTGAGTGGATCACAAGCTCACATGCTTGGTATGAACCAACCTTCTTCTGGTGTTATTCATAACCCTGCTAATCCTACTGGATCAAGCAATGTCCAATACCAACAGGTTCAGAATCTCGTTGGTCCATCTGGATCGAGAAATGTTCAATATCAGTAGCCCTATGAGGCTCAGGTCCAATACCAAACTCCTTACGTTCCATATGGTTCTCAAGGAATGGTTAATCAACCTTACACCCTTCAGTCTAGGCAGTACATTCAACTTGGATCATCCACCTTCCAGGGTGGCTACGGCTAGATTCAGTTCAGAAATTTTCTGGGCACTATTCAACTACCCTTGCAACAACAAGGATAGCCAATACAACCACAAGGGCAACCTTTGTTGCAGCAAAGGCTATCCGTGCAACAGCAAGTGAAAATGATCCTGCAGTAAGGTCAGCTTCAATAACCGCAAGGTCAACCCTTGCAACAGTTGCAGCAAACTGTGCAGCAACAGATGCAATATGCTCCACACACCTCCCAACCCATGTCCTCACAGGGCCAACCTCTGCAACCCTAGGGACAAATTTTGCAGCCACAAGGTCAACCCTTGCAACAAAAAAACCAACCCAGGCAATAGCAACCCTTGTATACATATCAGCAGGGTCAACCCTTGCAAGGGAAAGGCCAAGGTCTAGTCTTGCAATAGCAAGCCTGAAATCCTAATGTCCTAGGTCAATAGGTCCAGATTCCTTCTGGCCAAGGGCATTAGGTACAAAACCCTAATGCCCTAGGTCAACAGGTTCAAAATCCTTTTGGTCAAGGGAAACATGTACAGAATCCCTATGTCGAATGGCAACAAGTGTAGCAACCTTATGCCCAAGGACATCAAGTCAAAAATCCTCTTGTTCAAGGACAAAAAGTTCATCACATGTATGTTCAGGGACAACAGGCCCAATATCCATATGTCCAAGGTCAACAGGATCAACAGCTTTTTAACTCGCATGTTGCTTATCAACAACCTATGGCCGGACAGTTCCAAGGTATTCAAGGTCAAAATCCTCCCTATGGTCAAGGTAACCCGCAATGGGGGTAGCATCAGATGGCATATGGCCAAAATCCCCCACTGTGGGGCCAAAATCCTTACCAGTAGGGATGGGTTCCTCCGTTCAGACCCACTTATCGACCTCCTATGCCTTTTAACACCCAATTGCCATTCTTGGCCACACTCAAGTTGCTAGATGTATCTCGCCTTATGAATGATCCAATCCTTCATTTGCCATACTAGCCTCTAGTGTCGTCCAAGATACCAAGCAATTGTCCAAAGTTCAATGGGAAAGAAAAAGAATATCCTCAGGCCCATGTGATGACATATCACCTCTGGTGCTCTTTGAACTCTTAAGTTGATGACTCCATTCATCTCCGACTTTTCCAACGAACCCTGACAGGCGCTGCACCCAAGTGGTACATCAAGCTTCCTCGAAGTAATTACCATGACTTTAACTCTTTAGCCATGGCTTTCCTCACACATTTTCAGCTGCCAGTTCACTATGAAACTGGGAGCTATTTTCTCACTTCGCTTAAGCAAGATACTACGACGAACATCTCCGATCACATCCATGAATGGAGATGTAGACATCGCCTGATAAAATTTGAGATTGTTGATTAGTTGCTCACTGAATGGTTCACTAAATCATTTGTGGCCCCAATTGCTCGCGATATAGTTGTGGGTGGATGCGTTATTGAAGAGAAAGCCATTGCTCGTGCCCAATACTTAGATCTAGTTTTCTCTCAGTTTGGAACTTTGTATGAGTTATTACCCAATGCTCCGTGGCCATCATCTGATCCCATGACATCCAAGTCACAAGTTGTACCTCCTCTCGATGGAGTTATTGGTTCAGTATCCCAAACCCATGTTAAACCTTCTTCCAAACAAAAGTCGGTATCGAATGTTGTTCCTAATAGTTCTTCCCAAAATCCACTTGGCCTTGGTAAAACCTCAGAGGTCCACATTGTCCAATCTACCATAGTGGAAAAATCCTCGAAAGGTAAGAAGAAAGGAAAAGGCAAGGGTAAAGCCGATGCCCCAAAACAGGGTCCTCCCAAATCGTCTGCTGGCGAATCTTCACAACGGAAACCTAAGTATCCCTGCCTCATTTGTGAGGAAGATCACTACACTAAAGATTGTCCCCGATGATCAAAGGGACCCCCGTTGTCCTCAAAGAGCCATTTCCGTATCAGCAGACCCAGATGGTAGACCAACCCCAATCATCTGCTTCCTCGGGATCTTAAGTTTTCATGATGAGTACGCCTATTAATATGGCTACTAGATCGAAAGATTATCAAACTCCTACTTTGATAGCTGGGAAAGAGAAAGAAGCCACCCATTTTTCTTCTGCCCCGAGTTCTGGCCATCTCCATATCGAGTGCCCTAACCCTGATTCCGCTATATGGACACCCTCTCAAGGTGTGCTGCGGAAATCCTCATATAATCCTAACTCCCGAGCCGCTCAACACTATAATATTTTTGAGGATTTGGCTTAGGCGCCATCAACTATGTGGGTTCTCGAGGTGCTCCAAAGCTGCCCATTGCAGCGGAAATATTTGCTGTCAACTATCGGGAGTATCGATCCCACCGATTCGAATTTTATATGTTTTGATCTAGAGAACCATGTTCTTCACCTCCCTCATCATATTTTCTTTCTCATTAAGGTAATCATCAATGAGAAGACCATCCACAATACTGTCATCAATGAAGGTGCTTCCACCTACATCATGTCAACCGTATGCTAGAAGGTTATTGGTTCTCCTGCTTTGAGCCAATCTCCGAACACTTTGGAAGCTTTCTATGGGCATGATTCATGATCCTTTGATGTCTTACCTAACCTTGCCATTACCCTGGAAGGAAAGATAGTGCAAGTCGAGGTAGAGATTTTTGATGCCAATCTCAATTAAAATCTTCTACTCAGCCGGAGCTGGACCCATGCTATGCATGTTGTAGCCTCCTCCCTATTTCACGTGATTCATTTTCTCCATCAAGGGAAGATTGTCACTATCAACCAGCTATCTTTCTTTACCTCTTCCTCCTTGTTATAGCTCCAAATCTCACTCTTATGGTTTGTGATGCTGTACTCATGGCCTAGGGCAACCCCTCCTTCCAGACCTGGTCCTAAAATTAAAAAAAAACAGTGTTTTATTCCTTATACGTGACATTGTCCTGAGTTAAACGCGTGTATACGCGGGTCTGTGTATATTCAACCCACGTGTATGTATTAAAACACTTAAAAATATATAAAATTCCTTCTTTTCAGGCAAAGATCGCGGGTTTTACCTGCTGATCACCTGTTAGTGCCCGTGGCCCAACTGTTCCCAACCAACTCCTAACTAAAAAACTACTTTGGAGATGGTATAAAAATACCTCAAAGGGAAGGCGTAAGGAAGAGGAGAATTGAGAGAATGGTTATTATGTTGAGATTTTCCCCTTGACCAGGTCTGAAGTCCCTTGTGCCTTCTGCACTTCCCCCATTTTGTATAGGAAACCTTTGTTTCCTTGTGTGTTGATGTTCATCCACCATTTATGACATCATGGAGAGAGTCATGGAAGGAGATTTGTTAGAGGCTTGAGGCTGGAACAGATCCGGAAGGAAGCTTTGCTTGGAGCCTGCTGAAGGTGACTCAGGTGAACATATTCCTTTTTATGTACTTTATTTGTCTGTAATAAAAGAAACACATGTCTTGGTTCCCGAATTGAATCCTCTCTATGTTAATGATATTCATGTTTTGAATTCATGTGTAAATGGTTGTTTGGATTTCATAACTAACTACCTTTCTTTGTAACATGAAGATGGTTTCTTTATAAGTTTTTGTCCATGTACTGCTGCATTCTTTGAATTGTTTGTTTTTTAGGACAAAAGAGAAGAAGGGAACTCCAAGAAGGGTTTGGACCCTAAAGGCCTTCTCAAACGTAGGACTAAAGGTACGTACCCTTATCATAGAATTTTCTTATAATAGCATAATGGCTGCATGAATGTATATTTCTTTGAATAGACAACTTTCAGTCTGCTAGGGTTTCACCCAAAAAGCCCTAGGGGAGTTTTTCCCTCTACCACTCCTCGAATGGAAATGTTCCATACGTCAAGCACATTGGTGCTCCCTATGAGAGTGTGGGGGCAAGTCTTTTTAAAGATTCTACCTTAATGGGAATTTTTCCACTCCCACATCCTCATGTTGCCTCTGTCAACATGGTCTTAGTTAAATATAATCCTTGGGTCATACCTTCACCCGATATTGTTGATACCTGGGCAAGGTTATGCCGCTTAGTCCCATTGAAGTCAATTACGTGTAAATTGTTTTGGATTCAAGTTTCGCATCCTCTGATTCTTTTATTTCGAAGACCTCTCTCGATACATACTCTCAAACCCTGTGGCTTGGCGCTTTTGAATCACCTGATCCCTTAACCGAGACCTTTCTTGTTGATGAAGGTATCATGGAAGTCATGTCTCTCGAGGAACCACCTTAGATCGATACTCATCATCGTTCCTCGTTCCTGCCTCATCCGACGATCATGTCTACTACTTTTGAAGAGTCCTCTTCTTCGTTTCCTTCCCTCCAAATTCTGTTATCGATCACGACTCATGAAGTATGGTCAGAAGGAAATTTGGGTAATATTAACCAAATGATGCTGATTGATATTTCTATCAAGCCTAGTATCATTGAACATGTCCATATTGGGGTATCTTGTTCTCTAGATGAGATCCAGATTTATACTCATCTATTTTAGGAATTTCATGATGTGTTTGCTTGGTCCTATGAAGAAATGTCTCGCGTTGATCCTAGCATCGTTGTGCACAAAATACAAACTTATTCACAAGCAAAGCCCGTCTTCCAACGGCTTTGCCAGTGCACCCTCAGAAGGCCGCCGCTATCAAGGGTGAAGTTGAAAAACTTCTCAAATCTGGGTTCATCTATCCCATCCCTCTTACAAATTGGGCATCCAATATTGTTGCGGTGACTAAAAAATAGGGCACAATCCGCATTTGCATTGGTTATCGAGATCTCAATCGTTCTTGTCCTAAAGACAACTTTCCTACTCCCTTCATTGATCAGATCATTGATGAATGTGCCAGGAGCAAGATCTTTTCCTTTATGGATGGTTTTTCTAGTTACAACCATATCAACATTGCACTGATCGATCAAGAAAAGACGACGTTTATCTATCCATGGGTTACGTTCCCATACAAAAAGCTCCCTTTTGGCCTCAAAAATGTTGGGGCTACGTTTCAGCAGGGAATGCCCTATGCATTTCATGATATTCGTAACATTGTCCAGTCTTACTTGGATGACCTTCCTGCTCATTCTCGTAAGCGCCAAGATCACCCTGACCATCTTCGACAGATTTTTCTATGTTGTAGACACTATAACATTCGGTTAAACCCACATAAATGTGTTTTTTGTGTAGAATCTAGATGACTCCTCGGCTTCATCATTTCCAAGGATGGCATTCACCTTGATCTGCTGAAAGTCGAGGCCATTGTAAATTTACCCCCTCCATCTTCATCGCACTAACTCTAGTGCCTGCAAGGAAAGGTAAATTTTCTTCGTCGTTTTATACCCAATTATGTTGGGCTAGCTATAGGATTTACTTGGTTGCTAAAACAAGGAACGCCCTTTGTATGGGATGAGGTGGCCCAAAAATATTTTTATGATCTCAAGGCCATCCTCGTAAATGCTCCTCTGTTGCACCCCCTAAATTATTATCGAGATTACTTCCTTTACCTAGCCACAACCCCTAGCACCATTGCTATGGTCTTGGTCCAAGACGATGATGAAGGAAATGAACATGTTATCTACTACCTTAGTTGTAATCTCCTCGACGCTGAAACGCGTTATGCACATGTCGAGAAGTTGGATTTTGCAGCCATCCAGGCTATTCAACGCTTTTGGTAATACCTCCTTTTGTGCACGACTACGGTGATTTCCGAATGCAACCCCATGACCTATATCCTGACTCGTCAGTTGCAGGGGGGAAATATTCTAAATGGATCATGATCCTGCAAGAATTTGATTTGGTATTTACTACTACCAAATCTAAGAAGTCACTCATTTTCACTGAATTAATCTATTCCCTTCCTTCTAAATCTCTCCCTGCTGGTGAAAATGAACAACTCCCAGATGAGCCTATCTTCCTGATTAGCACCCTTGATCCATGGTATGGTGATATCATCGTGTACCTCCAAATGTCCATGTTTTGGTCCGCATTGACTTAGCACCCTTGATCCATGGTACGGTGATATCATCGTGTACCTCCAAACGTCCACGTTTTGGTCCGCATTGACTAAGGATGATTGCTAAAGGATTCGGCATAACTCCCAACCCTACCGTATTATTGGCGATACTTTATACGATGTCGATGTCGATTCAGTTCTTCATTAATGCCTTACGATCGAGGAAGCTAAAAGAGTTCTCAATGATTGCCACTCCGGGGCATGTGGTGGTCATATGTTTGGTTATGCTACCTCTTAAAAAATCCTTCGCGCTGGTTATTTCTGGCTGTCCATTTTTAAGGATTGCATCCTTGTTGTTTGCAAGTGCCATGAATGCAAAATTTACCAATGCAAGATATGTGCCCCACCCATTGACCTACACCCTATCATTACCGTTGGTCCTTTTGCCAAATTGGGCATCGATTATATGACATGCAACCCTTATTCAGCTGGGGGGCATGGCTATATTATCGTCGTTGTGGATTATTTCACCAAATGGGCCGAAGCGATGCCTACATACTCTACATATGGTAAGACAATGGCCCAATTCCTTTTCAACCATGTTATTTCTAGGTTCGGCATAGCTCAGGCCATTGTCACAGACCATGGCTCCCATTTCGGAGATTACATGATGGTTGAGCTGATATCTGTATTGGGCTTGTGCCACAAGGGCTCAACCCCATATTACCCTCAGGCCAACGGCCAAGTTGAAGCCGTGAACAAGGTTTTGGTTACAATGCTTTAGTGTACTATTGGGATGCACAAGTCAAATTGGCATTTCATGCTCTTTTTAGCTCTATGGGCTTACCGAACCTCAACCAAAGATGCAATTGATTTCACACCATTCCAGCTAGTCTATGGTCTGGAAGAAACATTGCCAATCAAATGCGAGATTCCTTCACTCAAGTTAGCTGTTGAACTCCTCCCCGAAACATCACCTCAGGAGGAATGCCTCTTATATTTAGAATGACTGGATGAGACTTGTCGTCTCATTGCCTTGGTCATTGAAGTAAAAAAGAAACAGATCAAGTCCCATTTCGATCAGTCGGTCTCCCCTCACGCGTTCTCTGAGAGTGATTTGGTCTTACTATACGACCGAGCTAATGATAAGCTGGGGCAGGCAAGTTCGAACCCATAAGCCCTGAAATGGGCTTTATCTCAAGAAGTACTATGCTTAGGTGATCTTGCATGGTCACTTGTGTACATTAGTGTGTCATTCATTTTTGTGCAGTGTGGTTTGGTGTGTTAGTTTTCAAACAACTTTCTTGTTTACTATGCTTTTCTTTCTTTGCAGACGTCTGCGACTCCCCACATTGGTTTCGTTGATGGTGCTTGCCATAGTACCTGGAACCTATCATCAGTGGCATGGGCTATTTATGACCCTAACGATGATTTTATTTACCTTAAAGGTATCTGTTTAGGTCTAACAACTAACAACATTGTTGAATATAGTGCGGTCATCGAACTATTGTCAGAAGCCATTGCTCTTAACATTAGAGAGTTGGTTGTCAACCTGGATTCACAGCTTGTCATCCTTCAACTCAATAGGCAATATTCCGTCAGAAACCCTCAAATATTGAGAATGTATCTCCGTATTCATCTATTGGAAATAAATTTTGATTACATTACATATAATCATATTCCTAGGCACATGAATACATTGACAGATGCATTAGCTAATTATGTGTTGGATAGACATTTACGAAACACGTGAAAAGATAAAACAAACTATTTGTACCATAGTAAGCAAGAAAATACAACATATATATATCTATATATATATGATGATAACATTTGATACATCCGAACCCCGAAAATAATATATGTGTCCAAAATAACATCGACGACTCATAGGCCTCATATATCTATGGCACGCAGACCTCAAAAAATGTAAGTGCTCGACCTAGGAACTAATCAGCATGGTGATTGTGGTAGCATGATACAGCTCGCGCAACATGAGTCAGCAATCAGCGGATCCGATCCAAGACTCCCACCGTGTGTCTCTGGTACTGGTGAGGAATGTCTCCTACTCGAGCATACTCTGAGCTACCACTAGTCAACCGCTCAAGGTTCCTCGCGATCTCCTCCTTGTTGTCACTGCCCTCCTGATAAGGAGCAATGGCATCAATCGAGCAGGTGACGCGCCTGGCTATTGGGGACATCCCAACAGGCCACTCTAGTCCAATGTCTGCATTAACAAGAAAAATGTTATAATCAAATATATACCAAAAACAATTTTAAAATCTCAAAACTAAAAATTTTATCTTTTAGCTTCATCATCAAAATCCTCTCCATTTGGTAATGGCATGTCCGGATCTCCACGGAAGTCGGTGCCACTGTATGACCAATCCTCCACAATGATCTTCTGTTGTCATAGCCACGAAAAGAATGCAGGTATTTAAGACATGTGCTGATCCCTAGTGATCCTAGGCATCAAACGACTCCAGCGGGCCATCCACAGATCGCGTGGCATGGGAGAATCTACCTCAATCAACTGATACTGGAACAGTGGCACCCATTCCAAGAAAAAGGTCACAACCGCAGATTCGAAGCAAAATTGCTTCAGATTGCCCACATTATCTTTGGTCAACTGGCATTTTATGTTGATATCCATGGCCTCTACCCAGTTGAATATTGTAGGTGTTGTACAGTCGATAGCATACAGGAACTTTGACTTGTTGGTCTCATGTACTACCTGGGACCTCGCCACTCTGTTGATGGTCAACAGAAGCACTCTCAGTGTCAAATCCTGAATAGTGGAAATCTCAATTTTCCCACTTTTGGATTTTAAGGCCTCAGGGCAGTGTTTAGCAAGCAATGAGGATATGCTTTCCCCAATCAGTCGTGACCCATACAAGTTGACTGGTTCCCCTCTTCGGGACAGTCCAGTGATGAAATATATATCTAAAGTTTCCAACTCCAACTCCTAGTCACCAATGACAAATATTTCCCGATTTATGTCCCAAAGACTAATTAGGTACCAAAGCAACTCGGGTTGGGCCCGCATCCCTGGCGTGAGAAAGAATTTGAGGAGCCCACAAGCCCTCAAAGATTCCAGGAAATTTGGATCATTCAGTGCTTGGGTGTCCACATCCTCATGTTCCCATTCTTTCCAGTCCACCATTTTCAGCGATTCTTTCCTGTAAAAGCCATTAATTTGAGTCAAAAATCATTCTTGGCCCATAAAATTCAAGTTTTAATGGTGATTTTGTGAGGAAATAGGTTTTTTCCCTATTCACGGCACTGGCATGATTCCGTGCCCAGAAGTCGCGCTGACCGAGGTTGAAAAACTTTTTACAAAACCTTCCTCAAAAAACCATGAAATGGTTAAAAACTAGGATAAAAGACATGAAAATGGAGCTCAGGGCTTTGGCTCTTACCTGTAACTTGCGGCTCGGCGAATGACCTCCCAGATCTCCCACAATATTCTCTATAACAATTAGGGCAAAAGTGAGTAAAAGGACTTCACAACAAGGAAAAATGGTAAATGGTAGAAATATATTTACTTTTCTGCTTTTTATTCATTTGTTTTAAAATATCAGGTTTTTGTAAATATGTTAACCTATTTTGCCTCAGGAACTGGATAATACACTTTACCTTTTTTGTGTAGCGACAGGTGATGGATGTTCGACGATGATGACGAGTCACGTTTCAGCTCTTTTATCGACTCATTAAGCTCATATGAAAAGATTGCCGAGTATTTTTCCCTTTTGACTCGTAAAAGAGAATAAAATGGGGGGTCTGCTTTCAAGCTCTTTTCCGACCCTTTAAAAGAGAAAATATGGCCGAGCCCTTGTTATTTTGAACTCGTTAACGGATGCAAAATGTCATGCACCCAGTATAAGTTTACCCCTTTTTTGGGTTGGGATGCACTCTTTACAAAAAAGGTACTCCTTGACTGAAATGGTCAAGTGGTTCTCTCAAGTATCATTTTCTACCTTTTCGGGCTTGAGGGACACAAATGCACGAAAAGGGACCATGTGGAGTTTTCTTTTTCGTGTATTTTTCAAACTCTCTAAACATGAAAAGGATACTAAGTTACACCTTTGTCGGACTCGCTAAAATATTAAACAACATCAAATTCGTCACCATGATGAACATGAGCTTCTCCTTCCTAGGGCTCGTTAAACTTAATAAGTCGGATCCGTCCAAAGGATGAACTTACAGTGAAAGCATATGCTATCCCCTTCAAGCTTGCGTTTAAAAGATAATTGGGGTACCTACCAGGAATGGTGGGGGAAAATTTGTAAATATAATCAGTTGTGTCGGTAGCTCACTCTTGAACATGACACTTTCTACTTCGTGTCAAGTTGGGATATCCTTCTTTTTATCGTTGACCTTCCTAGGTTGAGCCATTCATTTTTTCCTTCCATTTGATCCCTGCCACGTCATCATGACCACCAATCGTATGGATCCAAAAGTTGCCAAACTTCCATTCGTGTCACTGATATGTTTAAGAGTTATTCTTTTGCAGTTACATTTACCTCCAATTCTTTCTATCATCCAAAATCATTTTGCATCCTCTTGTCTCGCGTCAATCATGTGGGATACATTATGGCCCTCCTTCGACACGTTCGCTTCCCTTCGACTTCAACTCATTATTCGAGAAGTTGACCGAGAGACTCCCTTCCATTACCTTAGAGCTTGCATGCCCTAATGGCAAGTTCTCTGCACTCGACGACAAGTTCACATCATTGGATTTCGATCGAGTGATTTCACAGGTGTTCGACTTCAGTTCCTCTATTCATATTCCATGGATTGTGCTGATAATACCTTGAGAACCATTGTCATTATTGGTGGTTTCTATCGCACTTGTTAATAGTTTACATCATTGACTGGTAATCAAGCAACTTTCTAGCATGTTCGACGTCAAAAAATCTATTCACATGTTAAAATTTGTACATTCATCAGGTTGTGTTGGAGCGCAAGACCCTAGACTCAGACCACAAAAATTTAGGTTGTGAGGTGATGTGACATGGTTATGTTGATATACATGTCTCTTTTAGATGGATGGCTATGACCATACCATGAGTTATCATATTTAATCCTTATTATTGGATGGTTACAACCATACCTTGGTTTCATTGTGATCCTCTTTAACGGATGGTTGCGCCCATACCTAGATTCATTTACATGATCATTCTCTAGATGGTTGCATCCATGCCACAATTCATGTATCATTTTATAGATTTCTTAGTTATCTAAGTGTATATGTACCTTCTTGAGGGTTTTCCGATGGCAGACTATAGTTCCTTGCACTGATTCATAAAGCATTTCATCCCCCACTCTAGTTCGGCCTTCACGCTTTAGGGGGCATCTATTACACAGCATTTTGTCATTTTCCCTGTACTCCCCATTCCTTGATCCTAGAGAACCTCTACAATGAACCCTACATTCTTTCCCTCCATGAAGAAACTCCCATTTTGTCCCTCTTCATGGGCAGATCAATTCCCTTTTGCACCATTTCCCCTGAAACCTCTGTTTTGCCTAGTTTACAAGACTAACGCTAATGTCCCTTGTCTTCCTTGTGCCAGTATGTAGGGATTTTCACTGTCCCTAAAGCCGACCGGAGCGACTGAGTTGTGTTCCATTCGTGCTGATCCTCTTATGGAATTTTTTTTTAATATAGAGCCGAAGCTTCCAGCTCTAGAAGCTTCGTAACGGAAGTCTGGTAAATGGTTTGGCTGGATGGGGTTGAGGATGACAGTTTGGGCTCCTTTCCCCTATAATTATGGAACTACCTCAAGGGCTAATACCATATCCCATGAGAATCTCCCATCCATTCATCCTATATAAACCTCCCTTTTTCCGAAGCACGAACTAGTGTTAATTTTTGTGTGATAATGCTAACTAAGTTTGGAGTAAATAGCAAGCTATTCATAGTTGTATCTCTCTAGTTGTGTGAGGGAGAAGTGTGAATTTGGTTTGGAGTGAAGCCTAAAGGGAATATCCTTAAAACTATTGTTTTTGAGGCCATCATGGAATGTTAGCGGAAGTGTGTGGGAACCTGGTCTTGTCAGAGGAGAATGGAAATGTCAAGACAATGGTTGTAATCTCTTCTTGATTCAATATATATGCAACTATCGATTGATTTCCTACTTGATGTGTCATCTTACATGTTCATGGCTTAATGTTTCTTGAGTTGTTAAGTAGGTTGAATTACAATTTGTCTATTATCACGCTTGTTTTTTACTTCTTTCAGGTGTTTGAAGAAGGAAACGAGAGTTAGCTGGAGCGAGAAAGCAAGCACATCATCAAAAGGGATAAGCATACTAAAGGTAGTCCCTCTTAATTGGTTCTAACCTAAGGAAATCTTCCATAGAATGTATCAGTTGTGGCTAGACCCATTGTCGGGCTAGAGGAATTTGTTTGTGTCCGCACTTATAATTTTACTTCACCACATGTGGCCATTTGGTTTTTTCTTACTTGTGGAAATATATTTAATGTCGTTTTCACTTGTGGAAATATATCATTTCAATCCTCCCTACAACTATAGTTCATATTTGTATATGGATTTATGTGGTAGGCCAGTCCTTAGTTTTAAAGAATGAAAACTGTGGAGAAGAGTTCCCTTATCAATATTATCAAACAATTAAATAAGATTACATAAGAGACATCAGTGATAAATGATTGGAGTAAAACTCAACTAAAACTTAACTAACCGAACTAAAATAGAACTAACTATGACACTTGGATTAACAAATATGACACTTGACAGGTGGTTTGAATTAGTTTCTCCAACACTCCCCCTTAATTACAACCAAACAAATTTAAACTAAGATGTTCGTTGGCCTTAGTCTCAACTACACTTATAATTTAAAATAATTGACATCATCTAGATTTCCTTTTCTTTTTCTCTTCTTCAAGATCCTATAGCCTCTAAATTGTGTCACATTTTTCTTTTTGTTGTAGGCTTCAAATTTTAGATTCGTCATTTGCTGGTACAACACTTCTATTTTTCTAGGATGTCCATGTATGTCCTCGACTTCTTCAAAAATCAACTTGTATGTGGATTGCTGCCACATGTCATCTTCTATTGTGTGTTTTTCATTAGCAATATTTGGTTGCAACATCATTCTATAATAACAAATTATCTCTTTAGGACACCCATACATGAACATTTCATTAACATTTCCATCATCCATGTTGCCTTCAACATTCATTGTTGCAAATTCTATATAAAATTCATCAAGACATGGTGTTGCAAGGCATGCTGCAAGGAAATTTAATTCTTCTTCAAATTTTGTTACTTATTTCTGGTTGTTGCTAGCATTTTCACACTCAAAACCACAGTTAAGTTTAAAAATGTTTGCAGAACCAAATCAATTTTGTTATTTCTGCTTTGTTTTGAGGGTTTTATCCTCTTGTGTTTCCTTCTCCCCTTTATTGCTTCCACTTCTTTACTAACCTCTGTTGCTTCAAATAGGTTGTGTTCGACTTGGTTTTCAAACCTAATAGGACTTTTCTCACAAAATAACAGTTTATCAATAAGATGTTTTTGTTGCATCATATGCAACTATTCATCATTAGTAAACAATTCTTCATCAAAGTTTACATCATAAATATTAATTGCTAGATTCACCATAACACTAGTTGCTCCAATGGTAGCTCCATTGTCATTAGCAAGCTATATTACTCGATTCATCAAATCTTCATTTACTTGTGACTCTACACAGTGGGATTCATACTCATTGATGTGCTCCTTCTTTGCTTCTGGTAATAGATCATCATCATTTTCATCCACTTTGAAGTGGGATTTACAAAATTATTCATCTCATTGTAGATTTGTTGCTACATATCCACTGTAATAGCACTAGATAAAAAATCCATGTAATAAAGTTAATAAAGGAAAAATAATACCAAGTTCATGGGACATGTATTCGAAGTTGAAAGTTAGGCACAAAAACATAGTGATGGGGATCACTGGTGATTAATAAATGGCTATGGAAATTGGCAAAGGCATTGGAAAAGGAAAAGAAGCACTTATTGAAATTTATTTATGGAAATATTGGAAAATAGGAGAAAAAGAAGGTGAAAGGTCACAAAATTGCATGTGAGAAAAATTGAAGGAAAATAGAGAAAAATGAAGAAAAATAAAGGCCTCAATGATGAAAAGGCTTCTGAGGATCAGTTCACAACCTTTTGTCAGTTTTTAGCTTGGAGCTCTCTTTTGTTCTCCCTCTCTCATACTCTTGCACACTTGGAGTTTTCTTGGAGCACTCTTGGAGGATTTTGGTATACTTTGGATTCGGAGAAAGAAGGAAAAGGAAAGTAGGAAAGCACAAGGGGACAGACATATCAGTGGCTACAACTCGATTTATTTTCAGGAACTAAGTTGTATGTATGATTTCCTTACTATTTTGGCATGCATGGCATATTCATGTGGTTATTTGGTTAAGATATTTCATTGGCATGGACGATTCCCTGGATTGAAAGTAGTTTTGCCTAGCCTTGCCATTTCCTGGATAGCCATGGTGTTGTGGCTTTTCCTCTTGATTGTTTCTAATCGGTGCTCATGTTCCTTATGGTTGTGGTTGGAGTTACTACATGTAGGTTTTAACCTCGTACAGAAATTACCTGCATACAAATTCTAAGAACAGAAAATAAACAATGCAAGATCATAACACATAAAACACATATACATAGAGATTATCCCCTGGATCCAAAAACCGAGACTACCAGCTTGATTTTTCATTATGTTCCTTTCAATGTTACAATACATATTTATACATGCCAAAGCATCCAATACCATGGACCGAAAACCACCACATCCAAAACCATGTGCGACAACCATGCACAAAACCATAGGTAGGTCTGGCCTACCTAATATACGGTCCAAAAAAAATTTCCTACCCCCCTCAAACCCCCTAGACAAGGGGGCTACCGCTCCCCCTCTAACCCCCCAGTTAACTAGGGGAGCTAGTCATGGAAAGACTATAACACAACCCAATAGTACAAACACTCTCAAACCCTTGGTGGGTTGAGTTACTAGTCCTGGCATGTGGAATCCCTAGTATGGTTTCGCCTGGTTTATTCCATGAGATCCCACATTCATACTTTTAATATGGCATATGGGTGATTGGCTAGAAGAAATATTTTGTTCAGACTAATATTATAATCAGGTGGTACGTCGAAGTCCCTGACTTGGTTGGATTTGCATATTTTAATAAGGGCTATTTTCCTCTCGTAATGTTATCAAAAAATGTACTTGTTATTATGTGGCTTTGATGGTTTTTCTATCATTGTTATTGTTCTGGTTACATTCTGGTTAAAAGTATGGTTTCATGGCATATTATAGTTATGGCTCTTAACATGTTTTGATTAGTAAATGAATTATTGAATGCATGACCTAATAGATGTTTTTAGAGTGATTATGAGAGGGAATTAGACCTTCTTGATGATTATCAGATAAGTATGAGACCCCTATGTTCATATATGAATTTATGACCTGTAGATTACATGTTCACAATGTGTTCGATAAAATTATTGTCATGCTTAGACCTATTTAGGTCAAGTCTTTGATTAATTCTTGTGTTAGATTCTTTATCCTTGTGCCATTTATTGTTTTGTAAAGTCTCATCAAGTTTTGGGAAGTGATATGGAGTCTATCCCTGAAAAGGTGGCACAAATCTCGTGGTTGCAGTCTCAGAACTAAGAAATTAGTACTACAATCACTACCTTCTAGGATTATGCATGTGACTAAAAGCCTGAATTCACATGGATGTAGGCTTATGCATTTGACTGGAAGCCTAGGTTAGTGAAGAAGCATTCTAGCTCAGGTTTTTGGCACCTACAGTGGTTATTGAGCTCCTAAGGGTCCTGTAGCACTTGAGGAAGGTTAGTAAAGCTTTATTTTGGCGATTCCACTTCCTTAACTATACTTAGGAGGTTGAGTCATATCATTGTAACTCTTCATCACATATTTAAATCAGTGGACTAGTGAAGTTGGGTAAGTGTGGGAGGATGTGGTTATAGAGTGGTATCAGAGCTCGTAGGTTCAACACTTGGACTGGACAGGCAGAGTGTGTTTGTCATGCATGCATGTTGGTTGTATATGTGTTCATTATGCATGTCAGTTTCTATATGGTTGTTATGCCTGCATTGTTATGGTTATTGTTATGCATGCATTATAGTGGCTATGATTATTATGTATCTAGTCGGTATTATAGTTTATGAGATAATGCATGGTAACTAGATGATGATTGAAATGATGTCGACATATTGATATGATTATGTATATATACATGTATCATGCTAATCTAGATTGACCTTGCAGATGAGATAGCCTCCCATGAAATTGATTGAAGTTTGTTGATTATGTTTGTATTTGGTTTATCTGACATAGTATGTTTGTAGGAAGAAGATCAAATATGACAAGTAAAATGGTTGACTACAGTTCATGTGATTCTCCCTACAGATCATATGAATGCCATGGTGATGAGTACTCCCTTCACATAGCAAATACATTGAGAAGTGAAGGAAGAGATAAGAAGTTGCAAAGTAGCTAATGAGAGGATCATTCAGTCATAGGAAAGACTTGCTAGGGCACAGGAGAAAAAAGCAAAGGTTAATGCAGTGATTCTTTAGATTTTATCAGATTTTCAGAGACAGGGACCACTTAGGATCAGTCATGGACAGGACGAAATGAAAAATGGTGCATATGGAAGGAGTTCTTGATTAGGACATAAGTTAGATGAGAGGATGTAGTGATAGATGGAATATTTTAGATACACCTAACTAGAGGCGCAGTGATCATGGGTTCTATCCTAGTGCTGGTTCAGAGAGACAGTATGGTCATCACTGTCACCATTCGTATAGAAGGAGTGAGAAGCAGTATTTTCCAAAAGAGTTTAAGAAAGCAAAGACTCTTACATTTGATGGAGAAATGAATAAATCAAAGGATGAAAAATCGTGGTTGCTTGGGATGAATAAATTCTTCAGATTGCATGACTATTCAGGAAACATGAAAGCCAAGATAATTATCTTTAGTATTAAATGTAAAACAAACATTTGGTAGGAAGATGTGAAGAATGTCAGAGGCATTCGAGAAGAGGATTTGACTTGGAGTGAGTTCGAGAGACCTTTCGTGAAGAAGTATGTATCTGAGAGATACTATGATGACACAACAAATGAATTATATGAGATGAGGATGGGATCTATGACAAATGATGATTATACTAGAAAATTATTTGAGGATTTAAGACATGTCCCTTATATTATGAAGGAGAAAGAGAATATTCAAAGATTCATCTGAGGATGGGATCTATGAAAAATGATGATTATACTAGAAAATTCTTTGAGTTTTTAAGATATGTCCCTTATATTATGAAGGAGAAAGAGAATATTCAAAGATTCGTCAGTGGGTATGCCAATAGCATTCAAAGAGAGGATTGAGTTTGATGAGCCTAGATCTCTAGAGTAAGGCATCATAAAGTGGGATCATTGTTATGGGAAATCAAAGCACAGGTCTGAATCTAAACAGGATTGGAAAGGTAATGACAAGACTAAAAGAAAATGGGATAAGAAGTGAGGAAGGCTACAACACACATATAATAAAGAGAATGTAGTGTTGCACAAGAAGTTCAATGCATCTAACACATGACAAGGATTTCAATCTAAGGAGTATAACAAGGGTGATGGTAGGAAGCCTTTACAATGTTGGACTTGTGGCAAGGATCATCGCAAGATAAAATATCCACAGTGTGAGGGTGGTAGACCAAAAATTTAAAGTGCTCGG
This sequence comes from Pinus tabuliformis, assembly GCA_031772625.1. NCBI lineage: Eukaryota > Viridiplantae > Streptophyta > Pinopsida > Pinales > Pinaceae > Pinus > Pinus tabuliformis. The sequence goes on along the minus strand of CM062808.1, from coordinate 253,466,465 downwards.
GGGCATAGAGAGTGGGGAATGTTAGACAAATTATTCCTCGAATTTATGAATTATTGGACAATATTCAGGTGGATCACCAGACATCTATTATCGAGATGGATGGTAAGATTTGTGATCAATTTGTTTCTATTTTGATTGATGCTAGATCTAATTATAGATATGTTAATCCTAGCCTGATGGATAAGTGTGGTTTGAATAAAGAAGTGCATGCAGAGTCTTGGTTAGTGCAGTTGGCTACAGGTACTAAGAAAAGAGGTCATCATTGGATAAGAGATTGTGTATTTGAGCTGAATGGTATGTCTACATAAGTGCATCAAAATGTGCTTCCGTTGGGATCATAGAATATGTTGTTGGGTATGGATTGGTTGTATCTTCACAAGACTAAGGTGGATTTTTATGAAAAGGAAATTGAGTGCTTGGATGACAATGGAGAACAGAGAATCTTGCAAGGTAAGAAGAAGGTGACATCAATTAGAATGGTTACAACTATGTAGGAAAAATGTGGTTACAAGAAAGGGTGTGTATTATTTGTCATTAATATTTCCAATGATAAAGGTGAGGATGTTGAGGATGATGGGGTCTTAAAGAGGTATCTAATTTTACAACAGTTTTAGGATTTGTTCCCAACAGAGATTTTAGATTTTTCACTTCACAAAGACATTTTTTTTTTGAGTTGGTACTAAGAGCAACATCTACACCAAAGGCACCTTATAGGATGGGCACTCCAAAGTTAGGAGAACAAAAGTTGCAGTTGAAGGAAATGTTGGACAAGGGATACATTAGGCTAAGTGTGTCACCTTGGGGTGCACCACTATTTTTCATGAAGAAGGATGGTACTCTCAAGTTATGTATTGATTATATGCATTTGAACAAGGTGATGATTAAGAACAAGTGTCTATTGTCGAGGATTGATGACTTGTTTGATCAGTTGAAAGGAGTAGTAGTGTTCTCAAAGATTGACTTGAGATCAGGATATCATCAAGTATGCATAAAATAAGAGGACATTTGCAAGACTTCTTTCTGAACCAAGTATGGGCATTATGAGTTTGTTGTAGCTCCTTTCAGTTTGACTATTGCTTCAACTACTTTTATGTTCTTGATGAAAAATGTGTTGTGCTCCTATCTGGAAAAGTTTGTAATTGTATTCATTGTTGATATATTGATATATAATAAGAATGAGAAAGAGCATGCCAAACACATATCAATAGTATTAAGGTTGCTAAGATAGAATCAGTTGTATCCCAAGATTAGTAGATCTGTTTTTTTTTTTTTAGATAGAGGTGCACTACTTGGGACATGTTGATTCCAAAGAAAGTATAGCAATGGATCCAGAAACGATAAGAGCTATTATGGAAAGGGAAACTACTAGAAATGTGGATGAGGTCAAATCATTCGTGGGATTAGCAGGTTATTACAATAGGTTCATCTAAAAATTCTCACAGATTTATTATCCTAGTACATCATTGTAGTGAAAAGGAAAGAAATTTGAATGGATAGAGGAATGTGCAGTCAGTTTTGAGTAGTTGAATCAGTTTCTTACGAATGCTCCAAATATTGCATATCTGGACAAATATTTGGTGGCATGTACAGATTCTTGCAAGAGAGGACTTGGTGGGATTTGGATGCAGGAAGGACAGGTAGAGTGTTATGAATCAAGGAAATTGAATGAGCATGAGTAAATTTATGTGACGCATGATCTTGAGTTGGTTGCGATCATCCATGAATTGAATATGTGGAGACACTATCTCATTAGAAGGAGGTTCGTCTTGATGAGTGATCACAGTGGACTGATATACTTATTTGACCAACTAGATTTAAATGCCATAAAATCTAGGTGGTTGGCCACGATTAGTGAGTTTGACTTGGATATTAAGTACATTAAGGGAAAAGAGAACAAGGTTGCATATGCTCTTAGCAGAAGAGTATAGGTAAATCACATAGTAGTTATGAGTTCATATGGGACAAATTTACATGATCGGATCTTACAGGCAGGATAACAGGATGACATGTACCAACAACATAAGCATAGGTTACAACACCAGGGTACAAGGGAAGAGGATTTGGACTATCATCTCATGGTGGATGGCTTGGTCATAGAGATAGGATTTACGTGTCAGATAAGAGCGAGATCAAGAATATTTCCTTGCAGTAATTTCATGTGAAGTTTTATTCAGGTCAAATGAGATATAATAAGACATTAACAGTGGTTAAGAAGTTCTACCATTGGCTGAATTTGAAGAAAGAGGTGGCTGAGTTTGTTGTGAGATGCTTGGATTGTCAACAAATGAAAGAAAATTGTAAGAAAATAGGTGGGTTATTACAACTGATTTTGATTCTAGAGTGGAAATGGGAGGTTATTTCCATGGACTTCATTATAGGTTTGTCAAGGAAATGTATACAAAATGATTCTATTATGGTTGTGGTTGACAGGTTAACCAACATAGCTCACGTCATTCTAGTAAAGTCTACTAATTCAGCTAGGGAAGTAGCACATACCTTCATCAGAGATATAGTGAGGTTACATGGTGTTCAAAGGAAGATTGTGTCAGACATACATACCAAGTCCACTTCCAGGTTTTGGAAATAGTTATTTGCAGGTTTGGGTACATAGTTGGTCATTAGTACAACTTATCATCCACAGACATATGGATAGACATAGAGGGTCAAAAAAATTTTGGAGGACATGTTGCCAATGTATGTTATGAATCAACAATGAAAGTGGGAAGAGTATCTTCCACTAGTGGAGTTTTCATATATAATGGGCATCAAGAATATTTGAAGATGAGCCCATTTGAGGCACTTTATGGGCAGATTTGTAATCCTTGTATCAGTTGGAGTGATCTAGTGAACAGGATATTGATTGGACTAGACATGTTGGAAGAGATAGAATAGGAAATGTAGATAATTACGAAGAATCTAAAGGAAGCACAAGATAGGTAAAATATCTATGCAGATCAACACTGGGTGTTTAAGGAGTTTCGGGTTGGGGAACAGGTGTACTTGTGCATCAAGCCCAAGAAGAGCTCCTTGAGGATTAGATCATGCGCCAAGTTGACACCTTGATATTGCAAGCCTTTAAATATTCTTGAGAGGATTGGACTAGTAGCCTACCGACTTACACTACCTTCGGTGGTGAAAATCAATGATGTTTTCCATGTGTCATTTCTTAAGAAGTATGTGAAAGATGTTGATCATGTGATTAAATGATTTGTATTGCAGGTGGATTCGAAAGGAGAATTCCAACCAGAAACTCATTACATTTTCATCAAACTATGCTCATGCTTTAGAATTTAGCAATCGAGCAAGTTAAGGTGCAGTGGAAACACTTTGGGCCCAATGAGCTATGTGGGAGATGGTTGATCAAATGTGGGCTATGTATCCTTCTCTATTCATTGGTTGAGACAATTTCTTTTGGTATATGTATTGATGCTGTGTTTTGGTTATGTCTATATATGCATATGTATTTTGTAAATATCGCACGAAGCTATGTTATAAAGCTACAATAAGCAATATGGTGTTCATGATAAGTTGGCTATGTTTTAGAAGATGGATATGATGTAAATGTTGCATCGATTTGTGTTATAAATCTCCATTGGCAGCATGTGCTTTCTGGTTTATAAGTGTCATCGAACTTTGAGGATGGTGTTTCCCCAAGGGGGAGAGTTCTATAACAACCTTAGTTACAAAATGCATGTAATAAAGTTAATAATGGAAAAATAAGACCAAGGTCATGGGACATGTATTTCAAGATGAATGTTGGGCTAAAAAACATAGTGATGGGGATCAATAGTGATTGAAAAGTGGCTATGGAAATTGGCAAAGGCATTGGAAAAGGAAAAGAGGCATATTGGCATTTATTTATGAAAATAATGGAAAATAGGAGAAAATAAAGGTGAAAGGTCACATAATTGCATGTGAGGAAAATTGAAGGAAAATAGAGAAAAATGGCCTCAATGATAAAAAGGATTTTGAGGATCAATTTGCAAACTTTTGTTAGTTTTTAACTTGGAGATCTCTTCTATTCTCTCTCGCTCATACTCTTGCACACTTAGAGTTTTCTTAGAGAATTCTTGGAGGATTTTGGCATACTTTGGATTTGGAAAAAGAAGACAAAGAAAAAGAGGAAAGCGCAAGGGGATAGTGGGATCAACAAATATAGTCAAATTTATTTGCAGGTACCGAGTTGCAAGTATGATTTCCTTTTTGTTTTGGCACGCATGGAATATGCATGTGACTAGTTGGTTAGGATCTGCCATTGACATGAAGGACTGCGTAGATTGACAATAGTTTTTCCTAGCCTTACCATTTCATGGATAGCCATGGTGTTGTGGTTTTACCACTTGATTGTTTCTGATTGGTTCTCATGTTCCTTATGTCTATAGGTTGAGTTAGTAGTTCCTGGAGCCTTGGTTGGGAAAACAATCTGGAATCCTTGAAAAATCTTGGGTGCAATTACTAGTCCTGGAAGCCTTGATTGGAAAAATGCTCTGGAGCCCTTGGAGAGTTGAGTTACTAGGCCTAGAGCCTTGGTTGGAAAAACGCTTTGGAACCTTGAGACAGTTGTGGGTTGATCTGCTAGTCTTGGATCCGGGTTGGAACAAATGCTCCAGAGCCCTAGAAAACTTAAGTAGAGACCGATCTAGTGATGGTTAAGGATGTTTGACCATGAGGTGGAATCCCTGGTTGAGGGTTGAGGTGGTTTTGCCTTTGGATGCCCTAGTCTGGTTTTTCTTGGTTTATTACATGAGATCCCACATTCATGATTGGAATATGGCACTGGGGTGATTGATTGAAAGAAAATTTTGGTTCAACCTAATCTATGTTCGGGTTATATGTGGAAGTCCCTGACTTGGTTGGATTTGCATATGTTAATAAGAGCTCTTTTCCTATTATAATTTTATAAATAAATGTACTTGCTATTATTTGGGTTTGATGGACATTCTATCATTGTTATTGTTTTGGTTATATGTTGGTTATAGGTATGGTTTCATGACATATTCTAGTTATGGCTCTTAACATGTTTTGATTGGTAAATGAATGGTTATTGAATGCATGACCTAATAGATGTTTTTGCGCCTATTATGAGGGGGAATTAAACCTTTGTGATGATTTTCAAATAAGTATGAGACCCTTATGTTCAGATATGCATTTATGACCTTTAGATTACATGTTCATAATGTGTTGTTCAAAATGACTTTCATGGTTAGGCCTTGTTAAGTCAATTCCTTGATTAATTTCTTTTTTTAGAGGATTTTTAATTGTCATTTATTGTTTTAGAAATCCTTATCAAGTTCTGGGTAGTGATCTGGAGTCTAGCCCAAAAAAGGTGGCACAAATCTTGTGGTTGCAGGATTTGAACTAAGAAATTGGGATAGTATCCGCTACCTTGAAGGCTTATGCATGCAATTGAAGCTTACAGTTGCATGGATGTAGGCTTATACATGCGATTGGAAGCCTAGGTTAGTGAAAAAACAATATGGCTCAAGTTCTGGGCACCTGGAGTGGTTGTTTAATTCCTAGAGGTCATGTAGCTTATGAGGAAGGTCAGTAAAGTTTTAGTTTATTAATTCCACTTCCTTAACTATACTTAGGAGGTTGAGTCATATCATAGTAACTCTTCATCACACATTTATCCCAGTGGATCAGTGAACTTTACTAAGTGTGGGAGGAGGTGGTTACAGAGTGGTATTAGAGTTCTCAGGTTCAACACTTGGACTGGACGGGTGGAGTGTGTTTCTCATGCATACATTTTGGTTTTATATGTGTTTGTTATGCATGTCAGTTTCTATATGGTTGTTATGCCTGCATTTTTATTCTTATTTTTATGCATGGATTATAGTTGCTATGGTTAGTATGTATCTAGTCGATGTTATAGTTTGTGACATCATGCATGGTAACTAGATGATGATTGATATGATTATGTATATATACATGTATCATGCTAATACAAATTGATTTTTCAAACGAGATAGCCTCCCCTGAACTTCACTGAGGTTTGTTGATTATGTTTGTTTATGGTCTATCTAACATGGTATGTTTGCAGGAAGAAGATCAAAGATGACAAGAAAAATGGTGGACTACATTTCACGTGATTCTCCCTACAAATCAGATCAGCAACATGGTTATGAGTACTCCTCTCACATAGAAAATACATTGAGAATTTTGAAGGAATAGGTAAGAATTTACAAAGAAGATATTGATAGGATCAATCAATCATAGGGAATACTTGCTAGGGAATAGGAGAAACATGCAGAGGTTAATGCACCGATTCTTCAGAGTTTATCATATTTGTAGAGACAGGGACCACTTAGGATCAGTCGTGGATAGGAGGAAATGAAAAATGGTGCATATGGAAGCAGGTATCGATAAGTACATAGGTTGTATAAAGAGGATAAAGTCAGAGATCATATTTTTAGATACACCTGAATAGAGGGGCAGTGATCATGGGTTTTATCCTTGTTTTGGTTCAAACAGACAATATGGTCATCACTATGACCATCCATACAGAAGGGCTGAGAAGAAATATTTTCCAGAAGAGTTCAAGAAAGCAAAGCCTCCTACATTTGATGGAGAAATGAAGAAATCACGGGATGTGGAAGTGTAGTTGATTGGGATGAATAAATTCTTTAGGTTGCATGATTATTAAGGAAACATGAAAGCCAATATAAATACCTTTAGTCTTAAAGGTAAAGAAAAGATTTGGTGGGAAGATGTGAAGAATTTTAGAGGCATTTGAGAAGATGATTTGACTTGGAGTGAGTTTGAGAGAATTTTTAGGAGGAAGTATCTATCTGATAGATACTATGATGACAAGGAAAAGGAATTATATGAGTTGAAGATGGGATCTTTGATTGATGAGGAGTATATTAGCAGATTCTTGGAGTTATTAAGATATGTTATTTATCTTATGGACGAGAAATCAAAGATTCAATGATTCATCAATGGGTCACTAATAGTGTTCAAAGGCAAGATTGAGTTTGATGACCCTAGATCACTAGAGCAATCCATCAGAAAATTGAAGCATTGTTATGAGCAATCAAAGCACAAGACTCAATCTAAATAGGATTGGAAAGGTGAGGAAAAGACTAAAGTAAAATGGGATAAGAAGAGAGGAAGACTATAGGACATAGGTAACAAAGATAATGCAACGCCGCACAAGAAGTTCAATGCATTTGACAGAGGACATTATTTCAATCTAAGGAGTAGAACAAGGGTGAGGGTGGGAGGTCTTTACAGTGTTGGACTTGTGGCAAGGATCATCACAGGAGAGATTGTCCACAGTATTAGGGTGGAAGACAATAGATTTACAATTCTCATGGGGCATAGACAATGGGGGATGTTTTATAAAGTATTCCTCATATTTATGTAATATTGGATAGTAGGTAGGAAGATCACTATGATTCTATTATCGAGATGGATGCTAAGCTTTGTTATCAACTTGTTTCTATTTTTATTGATCCAAGATCTAATTATAGCTATGTTAATCCTAATTTGGTGGATAAGTGTGGTTTGAATAAATAAGTGCATTCACAGTCTTGGTTAGTGTAGTTGGCTATAGGTACTAAGAAAAGATTTCATCATTGGGTAAGAGCTTGTGCATTTGAGTTGAATGGTATGTCTACATAAATGCATCTAAATGTGCTTCAGTTGGGATCATACACTATTTTTTTGGGTATGTATTAAATGTATCTTTAGAGTATTAAGGTGGATTTTTATGAAAAGGAAATTGAGTGCTTGGATGATAATGGGGAGAAAAAAATTTTGCACGTTAAGAAAAAGGTGACATCAGTTAGAATGGTTATAGATATGCAGGAAAAGCGTAGTCGTAGGAAAGGGTGTGTATTATTTGTAGTTCATATTTCTAGTGACAACGGTAAGGATTTCAGGGATGCTGAAGTCTTGAAGAGGTCTCTAATTTACAACAGTTTTAGGATGTTTTCCCAGTAGATATTTTAGAGTTGCGACCTCCCAAGGAAGTGGAATTTTCTATTGATTTGGTACTAGGAGCAACATCTGCGTCAAAGGAACCTTATAGGATGAGCACTCCAAAGTTATTAGAACTAAAGCCGTAGTTGAAGGAAATGTTGGATAAGGGATACATTAGGCCAAGTGTGTCGCCTTGGGGTGCACCAATATTTCTTGTAAAGAAAAATTATGGTACTCTCAGGTTATGTATTGATTACATCCAGTTGAACAAGGTGACGATTAAGAACATATATCCATTTCCAAGGATTAATAACTTGTTTGATCAGTTGAAGGGAGCAATAGTGTTCTCAAAGATTGATTTGAGATTAGGATATCATCAGGTATGCATCATAGAAGAGGACATTTACAAGGTTGATTTCTAGACCAGGTATGGGCATTATGGGTTTGTTGTAGCTCCTTTCAATTTCACTAATTCTTCATCTACTTTTATGTGCTTGATGAAGAGTGTATTGTGTCCCTATCTAGACAAGTTTGTGATTGTCCTTAACTGCAAAACAGAATAATGTTAGTCCTATTATCATAGATTTGGCACAAATAGAACACTGATTGATATGAAAGTGTGAGCTAGACAGATGATACATAGAATCTTGAGTTATGAGTTGGTAGGTTAGCTTCTTGTCTACAAGTATATTTGATAACTAGATAGTTGATTGCAAGGTGATGTAGTTTCTTTTCTGCAAGTACTGTAGCTTTTATCTTTTCATGAATTAATCTAACAACATTTGCAATTTGAAGTTAATAGCATTTCCCTTTTCATAGTTAGAGGTAGCATCTAAATTTCACCTTCATTGGCTTGTTTTAATTCTAATTCAGTAGTAGTAATGGTCTTGGAGCACTATTGATCAAATATCCTAGTTGAGGGTGGAATGAGTGGAATCCCATATATTGTGCATATAGAACTATCACCTAGAAGTTTGTATGAACCCCATGTTGATAAATAGAGTTGAGGAGCCCTTGGGAGTTGCAACACTCTTGATGAAATACCAAGGCTCACCACCTTTTGGTGTCGTTTCTGGGAAGGTGTCTAGGTAGATGTTATTTATGCTTAAATATTATTTTTTGTTTTTCATATAGTTTTGAAAAAGTAACATAAAATAACAAGAGAAATTTCTCTTTCATGCATCGTAGGAGTATAGATACTCAAGGAAAACTCTTACCAAACACCACCACACCCTCAAGCATTCAACCTTCACCCTTCTTCGGTGATTATCAGCTTCCCTCTTTGACTACATGGGAGTTAGAAGACCCTCTAGGTGAGAAACTTGAAATATTTGAAGAACCTATTAGGGAAGAAGAATAACCCACTTCACCTACCCAACCTATGGTTGAAAACAAGAACAATGAGGTTTTCCCTATGAGAGAGACTAATGGGAAGGCTAGAATGAAGAATATAAGCCTTATTTCCCTTCCAAACTTCCATGGCTTAACCTATGAGGATACTAATACCTTATTATTTGAATTTGTTGTTTTCTATAGGACTTATTACTATGCCTTTGATGACCAAAATATGAAGTTATTCCCCTCTACCCTTAAGGATGCAACCTTGTGCTGGCTTATGGGTCTCCCTACGGGTAGCATCACAACCTGGCCTCAAATGAAACAAGCCTTTAATGACAAGTACATGGACTACTAGAGGTCCAAAGAAACAAAGGAAGAAATATTTAAAATGACTCTTGGACTAGATGAATCCCTAGAAGACTACGAGGAGATATTTCAACTCAGTTATAGGAGGGCCAGATACACCCTTGATCCTGAATCACTCAAACTAGTTCTTCTCCGAGGGATCAAGGAGGACATGTTGGAGACCCTCAACATGTTACCTACGGGAGATATCTATCATTTATCCTATGATGAAATTACAATTGAGTTCAGGAATCACTCTAGGGTTGTTAGAAAGAAGGGTAGGGCTAGTTAAGGCTTGGCCAATTCCTCTCCCTCTACAACATCCATCAAGAATGAGATTGGGAACATGTTGGAGGACTTTAAAAGTGAAATGATTCATACATTCTATTTGAAAATGAATACCATGCATGTCAAGAGGAAACAAGATGAAGTTGAGAGAGACCTAACCATTTTATGCCCTAAATGCAATAGAAGGCACTCGAGAAATGAATGCCCATTAAATGTCATAGAGGTATTCTTAGTCTACGATGAAACACGTGCCACAAATAAATTCCCTTATTTGTCTGGGTTAAAAGTTGTATACCAAGGGGAAGAACGTGAGGTTGAGCAGATCTGCTTTATAAATCAAAGGAAGCCTCAAGGACCTCGTTCATACCAACAGGGCATGCAAGGTGTATCTTACTCTTATTACCATCCCAACCATAATGCAACGTTTCCACCTTAGTACTCTTTCACTCATACGTCATGGTCCACACCTCCTTCTTATCCTTATGCTTCTGAATATCCTTCTCAACCTATTCATCAACCATTTCATCCATTTACTACCTAACCTCCTTAATGGAACAAACCATCACAAGGGTGGAGTCCTCAAATCAACCAACCTCTTGCTCTTCTACCTCCGCCTCAACCTCAACCACAACTCACTCATCCTTCTCCACCCAAGAAATCTCAAATGCGTGTTCAACCCAAATAACAAGCAATCACTACTAGTCTACAGTGGAGAGAAATCTTACCCTGCCTACACTGCAAAGATCCAAGAGATCAACGCTAGGTCTAGAAGAGTGCTTCCAGATAACCATCCAATATCTCCACCTAAAGAACTTGAGGAGGAAAAGGAAGAGAGTACCCCTCAAGTAAATTGACCTCCTTTTCTTGAGAGATTGACTCACCCTAGCCAACACACCCTAGAAGGGATTGAACTTCTATGAGAATTTAAGAATCTATGTGTTAAAATACCCCTTCTCCAGGCTATTAAGGATGTTCCCATCTATAATAATATTATCAAGGAGAAATGTTTCAAACACCCTGGGAGAAGAAAAAGAGACACCCCCACCATCAATGTTATTGGTCAATTATCTGATTTGATGCTAGGGAGAGTGATTTGTCCAAAATATTTAGACATTAGAAGTCCAGTAGTAGATGTGCACATTGATGGCATCATTATCCCTCATACCTTGATTGATCTTGGGGTTTCCATTAATGTGATGAATAAAGACACCATGCTAAAGCTAAACCTCCAAGGAGCGTTGAGAAAGACCACTATAGTGTTGTAACTTGCAGATAGATCTACAATAGCTCCTGAGGGAGTTGTTGAGGATGTCATGGTCTCCATCGACTCTTGGGAGTATCCTACTAACTTCTTGGTTCTCCAACCCAAAACCAAGTTCAATGGTTATCCTCTCATCTTCTGAAGGCCATGGTTATCCATTATTGATGATTACATTAGTTGCGGGGTTGGGAATATGACCATTAAGAATGGACATTTGTCTAAAAAATTGGTATTTTATCCTCATGCTCAGCCATCCATTGAGCATGACTTACCCTTGCAACTAGAAGAGGAGGAGGAAGATGAGTTGTATCATACAACATCCTAACCAATATTTACCCTAGATGGTTTTATAAGAGGGGGGGAACTTGATGAAGATGACCTCATTGACCCTATCCTTCAGAACCAACCCCCCAATACCATGCCTCCTGATGATCTAGTCAAAGAATTTGAGAGTAGTCTTTGGAATGAATTATTCTCAGTTGACCCAAGTCCTGCCCATGTCAAAGTTGTATAATTTGGCCCATATAGAACCTTGAAGATTAACCCCTCTCTCTCAGCCAACCGAGAAGATAAATTGTGAAAGATTCTGAGAGAAAACTTAAATGCTTTTGCTTGGAAATATAAATAAATTAAGGGGGTGCATCCCTCAGTTTGTACCCATCACATATACATCAAGGAGGGATGCAAACTTGTGCACCAACCTCACAGGAGAATGAACCCGGCCCTCAAGGACATAGTAAAGGAAGAGTTGCAAAAGTTGTTGGATGCAGGGTTCATACACCCCATCTTATATAGTGAGTAGGTGTCCCCTCTAGTCTTAGTCCCAAAGAAGAATGGGAAGTGGAGGATCTATGTGGATTACAGAAAACTGAACAAGGCCACACATAAAGAAAATTTCCCTTTTCCTTTCATTGATCAAGTTTTAGATGGTCTTAGAGGGAAGAATGTATTCTCTTTCCTAAATGGATTTAGTTGTTACAATCAAATCCAGATCAAACTCGAGGAACAAGACAAGACTAAATTCACATTTACTTGGGGTAAATTTGCTTATAAGTTCCTCCCATTCAGCCTATGCAATGCCCTTGCGACTTTTCAAAGGTCAATTTTGAGAATATTTGCTGAGCATTTCCATGACTCTGTGGAGATCTACATGGATGATTTCACTTCCTATGAGTGTGAATTCCTAGAGGCTCTCTCTAATATGGGTAAATTCTTGAGAAAGTTCATTAAAATGAACCTCTTTCTGAGTCCTGAGAAATGTGAATTCTTAATGAATGCAGGGGCTGTCCTTGGTCATTCAATATCTCAAGAAGGGATACAAGTGGACCCAAACAAGATTTCCATCATAAAAAGGTCCCTACTCCTCAAAATCAGAGGGATGTTAGAAGTTTCTTGGGCTTAGCTAGCTATTATAAGAGGTTTATCAAGGATTTCATTAAAGTGGTTTCACTATTGTTTGGATTGCTAGCCAAGGACTCAAAATTCTGTTGGACGAGTAGCTTCCAAGAGGCCCTTGAGATATTAAAAGAGAAATTGACCATTACACCCATACTTAGGGATCCCAATTGGGATCTTCTTTTCTATATCCATATTGATGCATCAGACAAAGTTGTGGGGGAATCCTTGGGGAAAATAGATGATAAATTATCCTATGTCTTTTATTTCATTATTAAAAATTTGTCTCGGGCTGAATTGAACTACATTTTCATTGAAAAAGAGCTCTTAGTTGTTGTAAACTCCTTAAATAAATTTAGGCACTACATCACTGGATACCAAAATTTTGTGCATACTGATCATGAATCTATTAAATATTTGGTGAATAAGCCTGATGTTAATGATAGAATTATTAGATGGTTGTTATTGTTACAATAGTTTGATTTGACTATTATGGACAAGCTAGAAAATTAAATAAAATGTAGTTGCAGATTTTTTGTCTAGACTTACTTTACCTGTAGGTGATGAAGTGATGGTTGATGATCAACTTCTAGATGAACACCTACTTTTTTATCTCAGTTCTCTCCCCCTGGTTTGCTGACATAGCAAACTACCTAGTTGCTGGGAGATTTCCTCCAAATCTATCATCCAGGGAGAAGATCAGAATTATAAGGGAAAATGCCTCTTGTACTTTGATTAGGGGTAATATTTTCAAGCTGGGACTAGATAAGATTTTAAGTTGATGTGTCAGGGAAGAGGAAGTATTTGACATCCTCTCAGCCTGCCATGATTGGCTCTGTTGGGGTCATTTTTCTTCGAAGAGAAAAACTTTCAAACCTTTACAAGTTGGCTACTATTGGCCCACTCTCCACCAAGATGCAAGAAAGTATACAACATATTTGATTAGTGTGAGAGGATGGGGAAACCGACACCCAATGATGAAATGCCTCTAAAACCTCAAGTGACCTTAGATCTATTTGAAAAATGGGGCATGTATTTCATTGGGCCAATTGAGCCACCATCGGGGCATAAAAAGTACATCATTGTGTGCACTAATTACTTGACAAAAAGTAGCAACAGAGGAGAAAGTGGTTGAGTTCTTAAGAGAAAATATTTTCTACAAATTTTGGTACCCAAGGGAGATAGTCATTGATCAGGAGGCTCAATTCACATCACATTTTATTGAGAATCTCCTAAGGCAGCATCAAATCAAACACAAAACATCTACTACCTATCGCCCTTAGGAAAATGTGCAAGTAGAGGTTACAAATAGGGAATTGGAGAGGATCCTCACCAAGGTTGTGAGAAGCAGTAGAAGAGAATGGTCAAAAAGATTAGTGGAGGCCACTTGGGCCTATAACACCACCTAGAAGACAATTACTGGGTTCACTCCATATGATCTAGTTTATGGGAATAAATCTCTTATTTCTATTTAGCTTGAGTATAATATTTTAAGAATGGCAACCAAATTGGACGTAGATGTCACCAAAGCACGACAAGAGAGGCTACTCCAATTCAATGGCTTGGATGAGTTCAGAATGCAGGCCCTACTCCACACTAAAGTTATATAATTTCAAAGGAAGGTTTTGTATGATAAGCATATCAAGGAAAAAATTTTTCAAGAAGGGGATTAGGCATTATTATATGATTTTAGGTTCAAATATTCTAAAGGAAAATAGATGACAAGATGGTTAGGCCCATACCTCATAGAAAAATGTCATGACATTTGAGTTAGAATGCTATTAAACAACATTACAAGACTAAAAAAGAAAAACCCTAAGCTGAAAACTAAAGGTCACCCAGGTTTGTGAATCAAAATTAAAAACACAGTGGGGTCAGTAATTTGTTAGCAACAATCAGAAATTTCCCATAGGAGTCAACAATTTTTTGGGGTTTTTTCTTATTAAGAATGTATGGCAATAAATCACTTTAGACTGTGGATGAAAAACAATCTCAGTAGTAAAAATGGTTGTTAAACAGTGTAGATCTGCAGCAAATGATAGAAACAAAATTTGCCAAAGCCCTGATCTATGCAACAGAAATAGTTAAACAATAGAATGGAATAAGAAAATGAGCGCAAGTAACTCTAATAATCCAATGGAAACGAGATATATAAAGAATATATTTTATTAAATGATACCTATGAAGGGAACAAATAATGTTGCCAGACCCCCTCTATGGGATGGGTTCTTAGCTATCCTTAATGTCTTCAGCTTTTTTGAGTCTCTCTCCTCTATAATATGTAAAACCCAGCAAAAAAAATGTTTGAGTTCAATGAGAACTCAAATGGAAAAGAAAATGGTGTGCGACAATGATAATAATCAAAGCTACAATAGTGAGTGCAACAATGAAAATGATCGAAAGTGAAGAATGAATGTAAAACCCTTCTATTTATAGCAAAATATTAGGTTATTCTTGAATAATGGGAAATAATAAAATATTATTATCCAAATTCTAGAATTAACTATTTGGAATATTTTATTATATTTGGTTGGAGGGAAAAAGTATTTAAAATTTTATTTAGAAATAATAAACAAATAAATGCTTTATTTATCATCTCAAGAAGTATGGTTAAGGAATAATAAACAATAATGATTTATTTAAGAATTCCTAGGGGATTTAGTCAAACTTGACAAGGAATAATAAATAATTAGTGATTAATTAATTATTCTAGAGAAAAATAAGATAATTAATGATTTATCTATTTATTTCTCATAACTAGGTCAAACATGACAAGGAATATTAGTTAAACAATGGTTTAATTAACTATTCCTAGAAAATAATTAAACAATAGTGATTTATTTAATTATTCTTCATGGGTTTAATTATAAATGACTTAACAAATGTGGTTTATTAAGTAATTTCTTAAAATGAAATCAATTTTACTAAGGTAAAATTGGGCCTACATGGTGTAATTCGATCCATCTAGTAAATTATCGCTAGATGGTCAATTTTTGGTGATAATAGACTGCCCCCAATGTAACAGCGTTAGGAGCAAAACATATGACTGAAGTACGTTGTAAGGACACAATCACTAGACAACGAAGTGGAGTCTAAAAGAGAGAGAGACACCAATGGAGCTAAAGCGAAAGAGGATATTACGAGATGGGGTGAGACCAATGTCTCCTTTTATGTTGCAATATGGTACCAGATTTTAGTGAGGCAGGGGATGCATACCTATACCCGCCGAGATAAGTTAGTACAAAAATAATAATTTGCCCAGGAAAATAAAGTTGAGCAATAAAGTACATGTGGAATGGTACATGACATGCTAGCATAAATGAGCCAGAAAATAATGTAATGTATCCCATATACATAACACGCCTGGAAAAACATGAGCTAGGATTGAATACAATAACATCTGAGTACATGAGATATAATGTCCCTTCCATCAAAAATGTGTTGGAGGGAGAGTACAACAACCAAAGAAGCCCTACTAAACAAGAAAGGGCTCTACAAAACTGAATGGATCATTTGAAGGAGACATGCATGTCATGAGCACTGCAAGTGGCAAGAACCAAACCCATCAAGTCTGCGGAACTCCATCTAAGGCTGTAGCATAATATGAAGGCATTTGGGCATGTGGGGGGCTACCTGAAGGGCCACCTCCTCATGAGGTCTAAAACATCTCACACACACCCAGGAATCATTGGTATAATCTACTGCATCACTGGACCATCATGTGTATGAATCAGGAGCATGAAACAACCAAGTCAAAGGGAAATGATGATTCCCTTTTCTTGATCTGAGGCATCGAACAAGAGTGGAAGCTAGAACTAAGATACACTGCCCTCTAGGTCATTCTTCTGGAATAGATGTGCTGATGTCAACAGAATAGGGCCCGCCATAGGTGAGGCAATGAGGATCCTCAACTAAGGCACAAGGGAAAATAGTAATGTGACTGATGGACTGACACCAGGGAAAATGGAGAAAATGGGACTAAGGGACAAACAAACGACTTCCCTTATCAGAGCATAAAGTGCATGGTTGACCTGGAAGCAACTGACTCGACTCCAGAGGGGATGGTGGACAGTATGACTGAAGGCCAAAATGGGCAACATAGGATGAATGGTATGCAAATATGGATGTAATATTGTGACATGATACAATAGGATGTGAAATAGACTCCGTGGATGCAAAGGTGATTGATCGCAGATGCTCTAACGTAGGTGACTCGATGATGCTGCCACATAGAATAGGCCCAGTGGGGACCATGAAAACATGATAAAATGATGGTTTCCCATGACTAAAATCGACATGTGAGACAACAAGTGCCAAGGGAAAGTGGACCCCAAAGTACAAGCATCGCATATGAAGAAATTTGATTTTAAGAGGTGACGAAGTGACCCTACTTGGGAAAATGGTTTATGTGTGAAGTGTCAAATAATCAAAAAATAAGAAAGACCCATTAGAGTACTTGATGCGGTATTTCCATTTATGTTGATGGTTCATCAAATTGAGCTATGGTTTGGTCGCAATTGGCGACATAAAAACTATGGGTTTTTCCATAAAACAGCGTTTTTCCTCTAATTGGAATTAATTTGCACATTGAGCTTTGGTGAATTTGGAGGGGAGGAAAAGACCCTAAATCTTGTGGAGATTGTGATGGACAAAGTGACTGATGGAATCGAGATCTGCAATTTTCAAGCAAGTGGTCTTACTTGTCTAAAGATGGCCTTAATGCTTCTTGGAATGATGGCTCCTGGTGAAGAATTAAGGGAAGGCGAAAACAAGAATGAACTACTAGAGGAGGTCTAGAATAATCCTCACCCACTAAGTTAGACATGGGGACTATGTGGTAAAGGTGTTATGACATAGAGTATAATATTTGAAGATATGGTATCAAACGTCTATGATATGTGATGTGAATATGGCTCGCCGGAGAGGTCGGTAGGACAAACTATCCATGGAATGGGAGGATAAATGACCATACCTAGATCCGGTGGGATCTAGGCCAAGACTTATGTTAATCAATTGATAATATGGCCAGGGGAAAACCACCATGCCCCCAAGCATGTGATATTGCACGTAAGCATATGTGATGGAGGAGATTGATCTGGTACATAAAGGTGGGAATGATGCCCCCTAGCAGGAGGAGTTTGTGGAGCGCTATTGTGTTCCGAGTGCACGAAAAAGGGATTCAAGCATCTCTACCCAACTTGGCACAAGATCCTCCAAAGGTTGATAGGGAGATGTAGGGGCCTATGTTTCGCCCAGTATGTTATGGGTGTACCGGATGTATTTAGAGTGGTAGACTTCAAACACATTTATTTTTATATGCCGATACATAATTTGGTTGTGCATCTTTTATATGACGATGACAGTTCTCCATGTATTGTGTTATTGTTGTCTTATGTGGTATACATGTGATAAATTCCAATCTAGAATGTTATTTGTAATGGTATCTACATAGTTATTTTGGGCTTTAGGAACATGACTGAAAGTGATGGTTTCAAATTCACATACCAACAACTTAACTTGTATATATTTTCTAAATATGACTTGGTTATGCACATGATACACACCATTCAATTTCATGACAAGATGCAAGGAATCTAAACGAACATAAATACGAAGGATGCGATGAGAAAGGGCATTGACTAACAGACTTATCACTGCATCATATTTGGCTTGGTTATTTGTGGCAAATCCAATGCACACCCCATTAGAATGAACTAACTTATGCAAGGGGGTGAAAATTACCCATGCTACCGAGACTAGATTCCTGGAGAAGTGACTTGCATCATCAGCATAACCAATATACAGTGTGGATGATGGATCCATCTGAAAGGTGCAAAATGCAACAGATGAGATGATGCAACCTACCTAAATGGATGATAGAAATAAATATGCACAAATCAATGGGATATGCTATGGGTGAAATTTCTTAAGGTAGAGTGCATTGTGAGGATTATGATGGAATTGGCCTTCAAAATCCTCCAAAAGATATGCCCCCTTTCCTAAGTCTAAGGGTAATCAGGGGCAGACATAACTTTGAGGATATCCTCATCAGAATGGATGATCTGAAAATCACTCGTGAGTGACCTCAGTTAATTAATTAATGAATGAAGGTATTACGAACTCATGTGCTGGTGTGTGTCCATGTTATCTTAGGCAACGGATTGATCAGATTGCAAAATACACATACACTAGAAAATGGAAAACAGTAAGAGAAACATAGTAAGCAAATACAAGAACACAAAAAATTAATAAGGAGTTCACCCTATCCTCCAGGGCTACGTCTCCGGTCCAGCTTTTAGTGGTGGCCTGTTTTTATTGTGTCTTTAAAGTAGATTCTTTATAGTGAGGAGCTCAATTTGAGTCTCCTAAAACAGATAATGCTTGGTAGGGTGGTTCTTGGATTCCCCAAGCCACTAGAGTGCACAGACTCTTTCCTTACCAAATCTTAACCTCTCTGGTCTTTAATGGGAGGAGCCCAATGTGGTACTCAATTCCCAACAGACCCTCACAAGGATTGCTTGAACCTCTCAAGCCTTCTACCTTATCGATGTTGCCTTACACTGTAGGTCAGCTCAACTCTCTATTTTTCTGCCTCTTGCTTCACTATCCCTTTTGTCTTTTTTTCACTTTTTTTCTTCTCTAGTTCTTCCTTCTCTTCTCTGTTTTGTTATTTGTCTATCCATGGCTTAAAGCAAATCTATCCTCGACTATTCACTTCCTCTTCCGCCCCTTCAGATCGCCTATTGTTGTTTGCTTGGAGTTCCTTACCTCTGCGTCATCGCCAATGTCTCATAGGGAAGTGGGCACTTGTCCTCTCACGAACTGCACCAACTCTTCCTCAACGGTTTGGTATTTCAGCTACACTGTGGAATGACTCATCCACCAACTCAGTAGTCAAATCAGACTTCAGACTTTTATATGTCGTGGCTTAATTCCCTCGTTAAATCCAATTTCCCATTTGCGCAATCTTCGTTGTCAGATCTAGAGCCCCCAGATCCTACGATGTTCGTTCTTATCGTGCGGTTGACTTGCTCGACCGTTATCCCAGGATGATAGGCGGTTTTCTCTTTCATCCGGCGGACACGCATCATGCAATGAAAGGAATCGCTCGTTCTCTGCCCAAAACCACTTACTGTCCAATATGCCTCCGATATTCCACCGGTCTTTGGAGTGCGGGACCCGCCTTTCGCCTTAGCGCTTTCCCTACGGTTTCCCAGCTTGCCATGCAACTGAGCACTCAGGGCTTTTCCTTCTCGAGGGGTTTTGCCCAACTTAGTGTGAGCACTAATCATGCATCAGAAATGGCCTCCATTTCCCGATCTGGGCTTCCTAACTGCCAGTTTTGCATCCTGCGCAGTCTCCATGAGCCTCGGTTAACGTGCTTTGACTAAGGTCCTCATTGTTCCTTGTTGGCTGCAAACTGCCACTGTCCAGAGGTCTTCCTTATATCTCTTTGTTCATAAATTTGAAGTTTGTCCTGATTTGATACAGTCGTGGCACTTTGATAATTTTCATGGATCCAATTCAGATCCCGACCTTCCCACTGAAAAAGCTTTTGGACCACCAAAAGTTGGTTTTCAAGCATCGAGTAAGTGAGGGTACAATTGTATCACTTCTCCAATCTCTATCCACTTTGTACTGCTCAACTTTGAACCCTTGAGCCCAACTCTGAGGTACTCAACATCTCCCCTATGCGTCGTCCTCACCTTCCTATCTAAAACTGTGTCTTCTTGCAATTCATTAAGATATTTAGGTAGCAGGTCATCAATAGAAGGAAATTGACTCTGCTCTTCAGGATCCTCAATTAGTGAAGGTTCAAATAATATCAAGCAATCTGCATTTACGACTGAGTAGATGTGCATTTAAGCTGGTATATCAAGGCGAAAAGCATTCTCACCAATCTTCTCAAGTATCTTGAAGGGTCCATATCTAATAGGCTTTAGCTTTTTACCTTCACCTTGCATCCTGTCCTTGCTGATATACAACCAGGCTTGGTCACCAACTTAGAAACTATGCTCCATCCGATGCTTGTCATGCCTTGCCTTGTATTTGGCTTGGTTCTTTTCTAGTTGTTCCTGTACTGCTTGGTGGATCTCTTGGATTTGTTCAATGAACCTAGTTGCCCTGTCCACATCACTATGTCCCTCAACTGTAGTGTCTTTACCAAAGACAAAATCCAAAGGAGACCTTGGTGTGAAACCAAAATAGGTCTCAAAAGGAGATCTCTGTGTAGAAGAATGTTTTGCTCTATTGTAAGCATGTTTCACATAACATAAATGTTCATCCCAAAGCTTAGGATGCTTGCTACAATATCCCCTGAGCAACTGGATCACTGTCCTGTTGACTACTTCTGTCTGGCCATCAGTTTGTGGATGAAAAGTTGTGCTTTTCTTCAGTTTTGTGTCCATCAGTTCTCACATACTTGACCAAAAATTCCCCACAAATCGGATGTCTCAATCAGATACAATGGAAGTGGGTAATCCAAAATGAACCCATACATGTTCAAAAAATAGTTTTGCAGTTTGTTCAGTTGTAATCTATTTATTACAAGGTTTCAAAATACACATTTTGCTGAACCTATCCACAACAACATATAGATAATCATGTCCTTTTCTAGATTTAGGCAGTCCTCCAACAAAATCCATGGAAACACTTTCCCAAGGGTGAGAAGGAATTGGTAATGGAGTGTACAAGCCTAGTTTTCAATTGTTGGGCTTGCTTTTAGCACACATAGTACACCCTCTTACATATCTAGAAACTGTCTCGTTCATTTTTGGCCAATAACAAAATCTTTGCAGATTTGCAATGGTTTTTCTTACCCCAAAGTGACCTGATATTAGAGAAGTGTGCGCTTCTCAAATCATCTTTACTCTTTCAGTTTGTGGAATGCATAACTTCCCACAATGGTATAAGATTCAGTCCTTTACATGATAATCCAATTCTTCTACTCGTTTGCCTTGACTTAAAGTTGCATATACATCTTTAAAGTCTATATCTTGAGCATATTGTTCAATGTAGCTCTCATGTAACACAGAATTATGCTTAAGTATAGTAGATGCATTGATAATGGGTCTAAATAACATATCTGCAACTTTATTGTGTATGCCCTTTTTATATCCAATGACTAAATGAAACTGTTGTAGAAAAACCATCCATCTATAGTGTCTTGATTGCTGCAACTTAGTTTGGGAGTGTAGATATTGAAGTGGTTAATGATCAGTATGTATTACTGTCTCTTTGCCCATTAAGTAATGTTTCCACTTTTCACACTTTGTACTAATGCATACAATTATTTATCATATGTAGGATAATTAACTACTGCAGAATTAAATGTCTCAGAATGATAACATATGGGTTTACCATGCTGTGTCAACACCGCTCCCATTTCATATTCACTGGCATCCATTTGGATCTCAAATGGTCTCTGAAGATCAGGCAGTGCTAGTACAGGTGTTGTACTAATCTTTTCTTTCAAGGTGTCGAAGGCTTTCTGTTGTTTTCCTCCCCACTGAAACACATTGTTCAATCTTGTTAAAGCATGTAAGGGAGCTGCAATTAAGGAAAAGTTAGAAATGAACTTTCTCCAATATTGTGTTTCTCCTAAGAGGCTTCTAACTTCTATAGCAGATTTGGGTTTAGGCCATTTTACAATGACTGCCACCTTAGAGGGATCTATCTTCAATTCACCACCCCCTACTATATGGCCCAAATAATTCAAAGATGTTTTTCCAAATTCACATTTTGAGAGTTTAACATAAAGTTTTTCTCTTTTCAAAACATCTAATGTCTGCTTAACATGCTTTAAGTGTTCTTCCCACGTTTTGCTAAATATCAGAATGTCATCCAGATACACAACAAAAAAATCATCATGAAATGTTCTGAGTACATCATTCATTAATCTCATGAAAGTAGTACGAGCATTAGTTAAGCCAAAAGGCATAACCAGCCACTCATACAATCCCTTCTTTGTTTTGAAAGAAGTCTTCCATGCATCTTGTTCTGCAATTCTAACCTGATGGTATCCACTATGCAAGTCTAGCTTGGAGAAATAAACAACTTCTTTCAATTGATCTAAAAGATCATCTATGCAAGGAAGGGGATAACGATTTTTTACTTTTAGCTTATTCAATGCTCGGTAATCAATGCACATTGTCCACGAGCCATCTTTCTTTCTCACCAAAACGATTGGTGACCCACATGGTGATGTGCTAGGTCTGATGAACCCTTTCTCGAGCAACTCTTGCACATACTTCTTGATTTCAGCATTCTCTAAAGTGGGCAACCTGTACATTCTAATGTTAGGCAATGGAGCATCTTGCTACAAAATAATATCATGCACTATTTCCTTTTTAGGTGGCAGACCTTAAGGTTCTTGAAACAAGATATCATAATCTGAAAAAACCTTTTCTAAATCAACTTGTTGTTTAGCATTACAGCCCTCAAATACATTGGTTTTATCAGGTTTCTTTTCCTTTACAACCATTAGTAAGAATTGTTTGCATGAGTTTATCATTCATTTCATCTGCCCTGAGTTTATGAGAGTATAATTATTCTTGAGCTTATGAGCTCTTACAAGGTATTCGATTTCATCTTTAACAAGTAGATACTTGTTCTCAACTCTATAGAAAATATCTTTTCTGTCATACAAGTAAGGACTTCCTAAAACAATTCCACATATATCCAAAGGAATTATGTCTAACTCAACCTCATCTACAAATGTTGACCCAAAAGAAAACTTGAGTTTGCACTGTCTAGTCACTTGTATTTGTGCTTTATCATTTAACCATCCTAACGGGTATGGTTTCTTGTGAGGTGTAGTTACTAATCCCAACTTCTTGACAATTGCTTCAGAAATTAAATTTACTTGTGAGCCAATATCAAACAAAGTATCAATCTTTTGATGTTTGGAAATAACTCGAATATGGAAAAGCTCATGTCTTTTTCTCTCATTTTCTTCATTAATAGTAGATTGTGCAGAATTACTAGTAGATGCTTCAGAATTCTTACCTCTTATACCTGTGGCTACAATGCTTGTTTCATCTACTTAGTCTGACCCCAAATCTTTTTGAACAACTGCAGCAGTCTTCTTCTTCTTTCCCTCGAACTTCATAGGTCTCATCTCTGGATACAGAATCCAATAGTGCTCATCATCATGCCCATCCTTTTTACAGTGAGTGCATGAAGCCTTAGTTTTCTATACAGTGTTAGCCTTCCTTGCTTTCCATTTCTACTTTCTTTTCTCCTTATTCTTGCTTGCAGTGGGTTGGGATGATCCCCCAACTTCTAGACTTCCATTCTTTCCTCTAGCTTCTAGATGAGTAGCTTGTACAGATACCTCATCTATACTAGTGGGATTAAACATGAGGATAGTGTGCCTCATGTAGCTGTGTAGACCACCAATGTACTTCAACAGAGTCTCAGGTGAGTCTAATGAGATTCCTAGAATCAATGCTCTCTTTCTAAATTCTTGAGTGTACCCTTGCACACTTTTCCCTTTCAATTGTCGAAGAGTTTTCCAACTCATCATGGCTTGTTGCATGTAGGCCAATGGATAGAACTAATTTTTTATTGCAGAAACAAATTCTTTCCAGACAGAGATAGTCTTACCATGTCTTTTCATGTTAGCTTGGGTCCTACCTTCCCACCAAACCAAGGCAGTGCCTCCAAGGTGTAGGCTTGCCAGTTGAATCTTGCTCCTGTCTGAATCGATATTCTGTACTCTGCAATAAACATCAATTTGTCTAATCCAATTGTCTAGCTTTTCTGCATTCAACTCTCCATCATATATAGGTAAATCAAATTTGAAATCTAGTTTGATCAAATATGCTTTCTTTTTGTGTTCAGGGATATTAGGAGGTGTGAGGGATCTCTCCTCTTTCCCTTTGCCTTTTGAGTGGTCATGGAAGTGAAACTCATCTTCTCCTTTGTCTTGTTTGGAGCCTGATGAATCTTCATCCTTATGTTTTCTAAAGTCCCTATACATTTCTTCTACCATGGACTTTATGGCTAGGAAACTATCTATGAATTGAGGGTCTGGCCCCATAGAACCTTCCTCTAACATTGTCTTCTGAGGATAGACTCCCCCAATTTCAGGATTAGTTTCGACCAACTCTCCTTCTCCTAATTTGAGCTTTGATCTAGTTAGCATTCAACAGCTAAACCAACACAAGCTTGTCTAACCTTTAACAGCCTAAAGCTCTGATACCAATTAATCTGAAAATCACTCATGAGTGACCTCAGTTAATTAATTAATTAATGAACGTATTACGGACTCATGTGCTGGTGTGTGTCCATGTTATCTTAGGAAACGAATCGATTAGATTGCAAAATACACAGACACTAGAAAATGGAAAATAGTAAGAGAAACATAGTAAGAAAATACAAGAACACAACAAATTAATAAGGAGTTCACCCTATCCTCCAGGGCTACGTCTCCGGTCCAGCTTTTAGTGGTGGCCTTCTTTTATTGTGTCTTTAAAGCAGAGTTTTTACAGTGAGGAGCTCAATTTGAGTCTCCTGAAACAGATAATGCTTGGTAGGGTGGTTCTTGGATTCCCCAAGCCACTAGAGTGCACAGACTCTTTCCTTACCAAATCTTGACCTCTCTGGTCTTTAATGGGAGGAGCCCAATGTGGTACTCAATTCCTGATAGATCCTCACAGGGATTGCTTGAACCTATCAAGCCTTCTGTCTGATCGATGTTGCCTTATGCCGTAGGTCAACTCGGCTCTTTGTTTTTTTGCCTCTTGCTTCATTGTCTTTTTTCGTCTATTTTCACTTTTTTCTTCTCTGGTTCTTCCTTCTCTTCTCTGTTCTATTCTCTGTCTATCCATGGCTTAAAGAAAATCTATTCTCGACTGTTCACTTCCTCTTTTGCACCTTTGGATCGCTTGCCACTATTCACTTGGAGTTCCATGCCTCTGTGTCATCGCCAATATCTCACAGGGAAGTGGCCACTTGTCCTCTGACGAATTGTGCCAGCTCTTACTCAACAGTTTGGTGTTTCAGTTACACTGTGGAATGACTCATCCGCCAACTCAGCAGTCAAATCAGACTTCAGACTTTTATATGCCGCAGCTTAATTCCCCCGTCAAATCTAGTTTTCCATTGGGCACAATCTTCGCCGTTAGATTTGGAGCCCCTAGATCCTACGGTGTTCACTCTTATCGCATGGTTTACTTTCTCGACCGTTAGCCCGCGATGAGAGGCGATTTTCTCTATCATCCACCAGACACGCGTCGTGCAATGAATGGAATCACTCATTCTCTGCCCAAATCCGCTTACCGCCCTATATGCCTCCGATATTTCGCCAGTTTTTGGAGCGCGGGACCCACCTTTCACCTTAGCACTTTCCCTACAGTTTCCTGGCTTCCCATACGACCAAGCGCTCGGGGCTTTTGCCCAGCGATGTGTGATTAGCGCTAAGCGCTAATCGCACATCAGAAATGGCCTCTGTTTCCCGATCCAGGCTTTCTAACTGCCAGTTTTGCATCCTGTGCGGTCTCCATGTGCCTCGGTTAGCATGCTTTGATCGAGGTCCTTGTCGTTCCTTACTGGATACAAACTGCCACTGTCCAGAGGTCTTCGTGATAGCTCTTTGTTCATAAATTCGAAGTCTGCCCTGATTTGATACAATCATGGCACTTTGATAATTTTCATGGATCCAATTCATATCAATGGAATATCAGCAGATGGGAGGAATACTGACTACATGATGTGGTGGCGAGACCTAGTGCATCATCATGAGAAAGAAGGTTCACATATGCATCATCTGGAATGGTAGATGATGAGCTAGTATGTTAGGTCCCTATAGTACTAATGTAACCCCTTATTATTATTAGTGCAACCCCCTTATTATATTGTTGTGCCCATCTAGTACCCAAATTGTTATTATGGTGCCCCATAGAAGCCCACTATTGTTATTGTTGTGCCCATACATTATTATTGTTATGTCAGCTCTGATTATATTATGACCCCTTAGACTCCTATATATAGAAAGGAGGTCTTGTCATTTGTATCATCCAAGAATTTTTCATTTGTGTAATGTAAAGGAGGTTTCCCCCTTGAAGAGGCTGATTTTTAAGGTGTTCATATATCTTTTCCATCTTTTTGTGAGCTGGTTTCATAGCATTTGGTAACAGAGCTTTAGATTTTAGGGTTTCACTACTCCAAAAATATCATCGTGGCATGTTCGTTATAGCTTTCATTTTGCGACGTTTTATAAGCTAAAAACAAAACCCATTTGAGACAAAATCTCGCTGAATGTTGGGTCCAAATTTCAGATCTTGTCTTGCTATAATTTTGGAGATATGATCTGAGGAATTTAGGGTTGTTGCAAGCTCCAAAATTCCATCTCAAACAGGTCATCATGGAATTTTAGCTATAATTGTCTTTTTACAAAGTTTCAGACTCTAAAATTAAAACCCATTTGAGCCACAAAGTTGGTGAAGCTTGAGCCCGAATTTTAGAGTTTTTTTTGCTATGGTGTCGCCGATACAGTCCAAGACATTTAGGGTTTCTGCAGGCTTGCGAATTACATCCCAAATAGGTGACCTTGGAAAAATCATCATAACTTTCTCTTTGTGCATCAAAGTGAAATTTCGTAAGATGTTATAGAAAGAGGATGGATTGTAGTTTGCTGTATATTTGTTTCAGGTCCTAAGGTTTAAATAGTGACACGTGGAACTTCGTACAAGTTTGCTCTAGTGAAGTAGACTATAATCAGGTCATCGTGGGAGATTTGACATAACACTTCCTTGCAAAATCCAATCTTGATCAGACTTATGGGGTTAGAAAGAGGAATTAGAGGTTACTACAGGACATAATTTCAGAACTTGGATATCTAAAATTATAGAGTTACAGTTGTTTCAACTGTTACAAAAGGTACGTATTGCATCTTCATATTTAGAACCAAATCAATTTTTATGGTATAAAGGGATTTTTTCTCGTAAACCACTTGTTACGTGGTCAATTTTCACAGAGGAAATGATAGCACATTATGAGGATACAAAGAGAAACACCTTCTTTAGCCAATTGATAAATCTCAAACAAAAGTGTTCAATGGCAGAGCACATTGAGGGCTTTCAAAAATTGAATATAAGGGAAAATGATATTCTAGAGAAGCATAGGATTGATGTCTCCATAGGGACTTTAAAGGATAACATTCAACATGAGGTTCGTCTTTGGGAATCTGATTCATTGGAGAAGACATTCAGGTTAGCAAGAAAAGTGGAAAGCAAAATTATGGCAACAAGGAAGTCTACTCCTCGCAATTATAAATATGGAAGTGTTGTTTCTCCTAGCCTTCCAGAACCTAAAAGGTTGACACCACAACAGTTGGAAGAAAAAAAGAGCAAAAGGGCTTTGTTACAATTGTGATAACAAATACATTAAAGGTCATAAGTGTGCTGAGAAGAATTATTTTACATTGATTGTGAAGAGGAGGAAGAAAAGGATCAAGAAATGTGAAAAGAAGAGGATATACACCAGGAACCAACCCCAGAGAAAGAAGAAATTAATCCGACCATATCTTGTAAAGCATTGGAAAAAATTACCACTCCTCAAACTCTCAAGATAGAAGGAGATATCAAGAAGAAAAATGTTCAAGAAGTGAAAGATCACATTAAGCATCAAGAAATGAATCCGACCATATCTTGTAATGCATTGGCAAAAATTACCATTCCTCAAACTTTCAAGATAGAAGGACATATCAAGAAGAAAAAGGTTCAAGCAGTGAAAGCTCACATCGAGCATCAACACCATTTCTCCAACTTTTAAAAGATAACACCACTTTGGTGTAGAATTGAATGAAACAATGGGCAAATCAACATCATAGTGAAAGAAGTTTTGATGTAGGTGATTGAGTGTTTTTACGACTACATCCATACAAAAAAATGTCCCTCAAGCAAGTTATTTATGAGAAGGAAATGTTGGCAATACTACATGCACTTAAGAAATGGAAACCTTACATAATGGGAAGACACTTCAAGGTAAAAACGGATCATGATAGTCTTAAATACTTTTTAGAAAAAAGATTATCTTTAGAAGAACAGAAAAAATGGGTCACAAATATGTTGAGTCATGACTTTGAAATCATCTACAAAAAAGGGAAGCAAAATGTAGTTGCAAATGCACTCTCAAGAAAGGATGAGGACGTGGAATCATTGTTATCTGCTATTTCTATTATCCAACCAGATTGGATAAATGAAGCAAGGGATGAATGGAAGAATGAGGAAGAAGTGTGGTGACTCATTCAAAAGTTGCAGAAGATCCTAATTCAAATAATATTGCCAGAACTTGACGAGGAAGGAAAATCATATTGGAACCTGAAGCAGTCACAGAAACAAGAAATCGACAGCTACAAAATCAATAAATTTCAGAGTATATCATCAAGTGGAAGAACTTACCCGCTAAAGATTCCACATGGCAGGATGAGAATTTTATACAGAAAAATCTAGAACTACTCAAGCGTTGAGGAAAACACTTTTTGAAGGAGAGGGGCGTGTTAGGTCCCTATAATACTAGTGTAACCCTTTATTGTTATTAGTGCCCATTACTATATTGTTGTGCCTATGAAGTACCCATATTGTTATTATGGTGCCCCGTAGAAGCTCACTATTTTTATTGTTGTGCCCTTACATTATTATTGTTATGTCAGCTCTGAATATATTATGAACCCTTAGACTCCTATATATAGAAAGGAGGTCTTATCATTTGTATCATCCAAGAATTGTTCATTTGTGTAATGTAAAGGAGGCTTCCCCCTCGAAGAGGCTGATTTTGAAGGTGTTCATCTATCTTTTCCATCTTTTTGTGAGCTGGTTTCATAACATAGTAGATGGAAAATCTACTGATGTTGAGACCCGGATTTTTGACGAAGGAGGTTCGATAGAAGTGTGTGCAGAAACCTCAGGGTTTCCTACGAGGAACTCAAGGATGATGATAGGTAAAGGATATGGACTGTGGAGTCCGTCACCTCGACATTGGGGGGGGATCACGATGGTGGGACCAATTTCCCCCTATTCTGTTGTACTAGCAGTACCATAATCCACAAGTAGAGGAGTAGATGATCCACTATGAGTGGCTTTGAAGTTACGAAGCATTTGGAGGTAGTCACAAAATTCATCGAGATGAGGGCAACAATGGGAATAATGACCATAATGATTGCACAAGGCACAAGGGTGATTTATGTGCAATGTTATAAGTCTTTTGGTTGAGTCTAGTAAGGTAACTTGGACCTCATGCATGTTAGACTCAAGAAACGTTTGATGAACCAAATTTTTGCAATGAGGAAGTTCAGGATATTTATTGGTGGCATTCCCAACAACCTCACACAAAGTGCACGGAGGTGTCAGCTTTGGATCTTTGGGGGTTGGAGGAGCTTGGGGAGCCTTATCCCTAGGTTCTTTCCTCTTGGATTTGCCCCCCTATCGGGATGCTTTCACAACATGAGTGGGTTCCTATTGAGGTTGCGGTGGAACTAAAGCAATGACAGGGATCATAGGGACCGATTGAACCGGGATCTGACCAAGTGGAGTGTTCATTGGGGGATCAATGTACTAGACTAAGATTCCCAAAGTCATATTAGGGAGAGTCAATGAAACCATGACAGGGACAGAAAATATTCTAGGTGTTGCAGCTAAATCTTGCACCTGTAGAACAAGTCTAGGAGGAGACAAAGAAAGCTCCCTAGAGATAGCCTCTGGGTTGATTATAGACCAGTGCCTAGGACATCTTAAATAGAGGAGTGCATGAAAGGTTATATGTGAGGGGTTTGAAGCACTCCAATTGTCACGTAAAAAGGTAATAGGAGGGTCTTGGTTCAATAGGCCTTCATTACAGTAGGCTCAAGCCAATACATGGATCCAAATGAGCGGGTATATCGGGTTGATCTTCAAAGAGAAATGCATTCTCCTGGTGGCTGACACACAACAATGAGACAACTTAAAACTAAATTTGGATTAATGGTGGAAAAGAGGAGAAGAAGGAGGGGAATATATGCATATGGTTGTAAAAAAGAATAATCCTTAGCGGAGGTGAAATGGTAGAAACAGAGGAGTTTTGATTAAGGGTTCAAGCTAAATGTACATGGGTATGATTCTTTGCTTAACAGCCAAAGTAAATCTGAGCTACCAAAGGTATTGAAGGCTAATCAAATACACAAGTAAATCTATAGTTTCTATAGGTACTAAGTGCTAGTGAATAACACAAATAAATCTGAGATATGCACAAGTATTGTTCTCTTATTAAGCAGCCTAGATAAATCCATGAATCAGCAAGAAACCAACAACTTCATTAATACTATTTCAGGGAAAGAAAAACACAAATGAAATGAGATTACCAAGGGGAACATGTTGCACATCTATCATGCTTGGAATCAACAGGGAGTTTCATTAGTCTTAAGGGTCCAAATAACTAGTCCATAGATTCAGCACAACATTAGTTAAGTCTCCCATGAAACAGAAAATAGAACCAAAGTGGCATCCCAAAATTGAGACCCAGTGGGTGAGAAATTATGGAACCTTTTCTAAATCTTGCTTTCCCCTATTTATCTGGAGAGGGGAGTAAGAACACTCATTACAGTGAAAATATCTATGGTTTAGATTCAACTTTTAGGTCGACTAGCTATATCAGTCATAAATGGCTCTGTGGCCCAAAAATATTATAGAATTAAATGCCTCCTTGGAAGGAAAGAAAATTAGAGGACATCAAAATAATTATCAATCAAAGAGAAGCATTAAACTATCTTAGTGGCCATCCTGGTAATAGCTTATGTTACAGATTGTAGTTGGCTCGTTGTATGGCCTCTCGTCTTGCTCAGCTCGCTCCCATCACTTCCGCTTTTACTACTTCAAGGCCTTCCTCTGTGGAGTAGGGGTTGGGTCAACTGTAAGTGCCCATATTTGTAGTCCTTTTCTTTGTAGAGGGATGGTGCTCCATGTTGAGCCATTAATCTTCCTAAGTCCCTTGTACTGCTCCATTACTATGCCATGCTCCATTTAAGTCTTTAGCTGTTGGCCCATTTTCCCATTAAAACTTTTCTAGGCACTACCAGAGCTTTGAAAATCCTGGTGCCATGTATTATGATGTAATAAGGACGAACTTTGAGCGTGAGATTTTAACATAGGAACAGCATGAAACAGGTGAGCCCGACTGCCCTTTAAGCCCTTATGTTTTTAGCCCCTATGTGCTTCTTGCTTCATGTGATCATGGGCTCGAACCAAGTGCTTAGCCCTTTAGGTGCTAAGGCTTTCAACTACTGCTTGGGGGCCTTTTCCTTTATAATCTTGAAAAGCCCTTGATAACCCCTTACACTGCATTGGTCAATATTTCAGACGTGAAAACCTTATGAAATATGACTTGTGAAATATCACATCGGGAGTCCTTTTTCTTTGTTACTCGAAATCCCACATCCAAGAACTGAATGCACTTTTTCTTAAGTTTCTTCCCTAGGTAGCTGTGATCACCAATATGCGGGATGATGTCATCATTTCCACATGTCACCCTGTGAGTGGTGATGTGTGTCACTTGAAAATGGCCCCATAAGACCCTTGGAAACGCTGAAACTGAGTGACATATGTCATCTTCCACGTCAGCATTCGTATTGCCATGTGTCCTCCATACTACCCCGTCTCCTCCATACTACCACATAATTTATGACATCAACTGCCCAACTCTAAGGACTAATCATATGTCACCATGTGGCCTCCTGTAGGAGAGAGAAAAAGACTTGCCCAACCTTGCTTTCAGAGGCATTTCCTTTGTTAATGAGTTCCGGCCCTCCCTGGCAATTTTGCACCAAATCGCTATATCGCCACCCTGCAAGGTTTTTGGGGAGGTATCCCCTCTGTTCCTGCGATCGCCGATACTGCAGGATTTCCCATTGTTGATATGCCATTCTGCCACATGGAGGAGAGAGAAGGTGGCGTCCCTACCTTAGTTTTACCATGCTTTCCCTTTTTATTTCGTTTTCAACCTCCCAACGCTTTAACACTAAGACCCAGATTTATCGGCAGTTCCACCCCACAATTCCTTAAAGTTGGCCCATCAAGTATTGCGGGGGCCATACGAGATGCAAGATGCAGGACTGCGGGGTATCTAACAATTGCTCGTCAGGACGTGTGCGGGATGTGAGAGTGTTATGACTATGGGACTATGGGGTCACTGAGATGTGGGATTCACTATGCTCAAGGCCCCCAACCATCAATAAACAATACTGCCACATGGGGGAGAGAGAAAGGGCCCTCCTGTCCATATATTTGCATGCATTTCCTTCGTAAAATGAAATCAACCGCTCCCTTGCTATTAACACTACATCAGTGATTCCACCCCGCAATTTCTTACGGATGGCCCATCAGGTATTGCGGGCGCCATGTGGGACTACAGGATGCGGGATTTTCCCACTGTCGATCGTCAATAAGCCTATGAACTCCCAGGGCC
Organism: Pinus tabuliformis; assembly: GCA_031772625.1. Classification (NCBI taxonomy): domain Eukaryota; kingdom Viridiplantae; phylum Streptophyta; class Pinopsida; order Pinales; family Pinaceae; genus Pinus; species Pinus tabuliformis. The sequence goes on along the minus strand of CM062808.1, from coordinate 253,433,473 downwards.
CGTCGATATGCCCGATAAGATAATGTGAGCGATTGCAATGATGCAAGATGTGGAATTGCAAGGTGCCGAATATACTTGACTTGCTATGGCCAGGGTCCTCTAATAAGCTATTTTCCTTCATTTCGAGGCAACAGAACTCTTGATCTTCAACAAGTCATATCTTCTGATCTAGACGTCCATTTTTGGACTTCCATATGTCGTTGGAAACCTAGTTCCAAGAAATAGGTAATGGAGAGGGTATTATTTATCTCTGAGAGATTTTGTGACACTAGAAATGGATTAAAATTCACTGCTCTTTGGCACTTGAGGAACTGAAGACTGATAAAGCAGACAGTGACAAAATTGGCTCCTACTGGGGACAGTGCCTTGCTAGCAAGGTACTGAGAACCTACGGAGGATATTACAGCAGATTTGTTGTAGGTTGTGAGAGAAAACAAAGGATATTACAACGGATTTGCTGTAGGTTGTGTCTCTTCATTTTGCTGGATAATAGAAAGGAAGGACTGGTTGTTTGGGGTGGACGTAGCCCAAACTGGGTGAACCACGTATATCTGTGTCTCTCTTGTTTTGTGCGTTTTCTGCGTTTATATTTCCGCAATATTTTATGTGTTCCATTGCTCCGTAATATATAATTTTCTAACAACTAGTATCGGAGCCGAAGGTCTATTTGGCTGATAAACTCGCAAGAAAGAAGGGTTCCTGGTTCGAGTGGGAGCAATGGCGGAAGATGGTAAGTTTAGGGTCAAGAAATTTAACGGCCAAAACTTCTCGCTGTGGAAGATGTAGATGGAAGATTATCTGTATCAGAAAGATCTATACCTACCATTGGGCGGAAAAACAAAGATGTCGACGGGTATGAAAGACGAAGAATGGAACCTTCTCAATAGAAAGGCACTCGGAACAATACGGTTGTGCCTTGCTGCGTCAGTCGCCTTTAACATTTCGAAGGAAACCACGACAGAGGGTTTGATGCAGACTTTGTCAAAACTATATGAAAAACCTTCGCCCTCAAACAAGGTATTTCTTATGAAATGGTTATTTAATATCAATATGTCGGAAGGTGGATCTGTTGCAAACCATTTAAATGATTTTAATACAGTTACAAGTTAGTTAAGTTCTGTAGGGGTAAACTCTGATGATGAAGTTAGAGCTCTGTTATTCTTGTGCTCATTACCAGAAAGTTGGAATGGTTTGGTAATGGCCATTAGTAACTCCGTTTCTGGATCTAGTACTTTAAAGTTTGATGATGTTGTCGGTGCTATCCTTAGCGAGGAAATGTGACGGAAAAGCTCCGGTGAGATATCGGGAAATGCTTTGAGTGCAGAGTCTAGAGGAAGAAAAATGGAAAGAGGAAAGAGCTCAGGATATCGCAGTAAATCAAGGAAAGGCAGATCCAAGTCTAGAACGGGGATAGTGTGCTGGAAATGTGGAAAGAAAGGACATCTAAAGAAAGACTGTAGATCTCGAAAGGGAAAAGAAGGAGATGCACAACAAGAAAACAATCATGAAGCAAATGTGACAGGTGAGGTGTTGCAAGATGATTTGATTCTTTCTTTCGAAAATATTACTAATTCCTGGGTGGTAGATTCAGGGGGCTTCATTCCATGCCACACCTGATAAGAAATACTTTCATGACTATGTTTAAGGAGATTTTGGACAAGTTCTTCTGGGTGATGATAAACCTTGTAAAATCGTTGGAATGGGTAAGGTTCTTGTAAAATAGTAGAATGGAAACTAATGGCTATTAAAGGAGGTAAGGCATGTTCCAGATCTAAAGACAAACCTGATTTCAACAGGGCAGTTAGGTGGTGAAGGTTGTGTGACAACTCTCACAGATAAATCTTGGAAGGTCACCAAAGGAGCCTTGGTAATAGCAAAAGGCGAAAAGGTTGGTACATTGTATTTATGCAATCGTATTTCTAACTCTGTTAATGCTTTAACTTCCAAAGGAGCAGATGCAGCATTATGGAATCATAGGCTCAGACACATGAGTGAAAAGAGGATGAAGGTTCTTCACTCAAGGAATTTGTTGCCGGGTTTGAAGAATGTTGATTTGGACTTATGTGAGAATTGCATTTATGGAAAACAGAAGAGAGTGAGTTTTCTTAGAGTTGGGAAAGAAAAGAAGAATGAAAAATTAGAGCTTGTGCATACAGATGTATGGGGACCGGCTCAGGTATCATCTCTCGGTGGCTCTCGTTATTATGTTACTTTTATTGATGATGCAACTAGAAAAACTTGGATTTATTGTATTAAGAATAAATCTGATGTATTTGATACTTTCAAGAAATGGAAAGCTTTGGTTGAGATTGAGACAGGAAAGAAATTGAAGTGTCTTAGATCAAACAATGGAGGTGAATATTGCAGCAAAGAGTTTGATAGGTATTGTTCAGAGCATGGAATTCGCAGAGAGAACACAGTTCCAAGAACACCACAAGAAAATGGTGTGTCAGAAAGGATGAACAGAACAATCATGGAGAGTGCAAGATGCATGAGATTGCATGCAGGATTGCCTTTACAGTTTTGGGCAGATGTTGTAGATACTGTTGTTTATCTAATAAACATAGGGCCTTCAAGTTCCTTGGATGGTGGTGTTCTAGAGGAAGCATGGACAGGTAAAAAGGTAAACTACTCCTTTTTAAAGCCTTTTGGTTGTGAGGCCTTTGTCCATACTGATAAAGAAAATAGAACAAAGCTTGAGGCAAAGTCAAAGAAATGTACCTTTATTGGATATGGTGTTAATGATTTTGGTTATCGCTTATATGATTATGAAAATCACAAAATCATTAGGAGCAGAGATGTAATATTCAATGAAAAGGTCTTGTATAAGAATCAGTTGCAAGAAAAGAAGAAAGAAAACGAAAACAAGGAATACGCAGTTCTTGATGAAATCACTGAAAAATTAAAGGTGCCTGAAAATAATAATAATCAACAACCACAACAACAGAAACCACCACAGCAACAACAGGCACCCCAAACACCTGAAATTGGTGTTAGAAGATCTACCAGCCTAAGTAGACCCCTTGAACGATATTCTCCTTCATTATATTATTTATTGTTGACTGGTTCCGGTGAACCCGAATGTTATGAAGAAGCAATGCAGGTTGAAAGCAGGAAGAAGTGGGAGGTAGCCATGGAAGAAGAGATGGAATCCTTAATGCATAACCAGACTTGGGATTTAGTCAGGTTGCTTGCAGGAAAAACTACATTGAAGAATAAATGGCTTTATAGCCTGAAGGAAGAAGATGGAGGAAAAAAAAGGTACAAAGCTAGACTTGTGGTGAAGGGGTTTGCACAGAAGAAAGGTATTGATTTTGATGAAATATTTTCTCCTGTTGTTAAAATGACTTCAATCAGAACTATTTTAAGTCTTGTAGCAGCTGAAGATTTGCATCTTGAGTAGTTAGATGTAAAGACAGCCTTTCTCCATGGGGATTTGGAGAAAGAGATATATATGCAGCAGCCACAAGGATATGAGGTGAAAGGGAAGGAGAAACTAGTGTGCAAGTTGAAGAAGAGCTTGTATGGCTTAAAACAGGATCCAAGGCAGTGGTATCTAAAATTTGACAAGTTTATGTCTGAACAAGGTTATACTAGATGTCACTCTGATCATTGTGTTTATTTTAAAAAGCAAAATGATGGAAGCTATATCATATTGTTATTGTATGTAGATGACATGCTTGTTGCAGGATCTAACATGTAGGAAATAAATGTGCTCAAAAGAAAATTGGCAAATTCATTTGCAATGAAGGATTTGGGAGCTGCAAAACAAATCCTTGGTATGAGAATAACTAGAGACAGGAAAAATCGTAAATTAACATTGTCTCAGAATGAGTACATACAAAAGGTGTTGAAAATATTTAACATGCACAATTCAAAACCAGTTAGTACACCTTTTTCTAGCCATTTCAAACTTAGCAAGGAAATGTACCCAAAGACCCAAGAAGACATGGATTATATGTCTAAAGTTCCATATGCATCAGCAGTTGGAAGCTTAATGTATGCAATGGTCTGCACAAGGCCTGATATTGCACATGCAGTGGGAGTTGTAAGCAGGTACATGAACAATCCAGGAAAGGAACATTGGATGGTAGTGAAATGGATTCTCAGATATTTGAAAGGTACCACAAATCAAGCATTATGCTTTGGTGGTGCAAACATTTCTCTACAAGGATACGTTGATGCAGATATGGCAGGTGACAGAGATAACAGGAGGAGAACTACAGGATATGTATTTACTGTTGGAGGAACAGCTGTCAGTTGGGTTTCAAAAATCCAAAGTGTTATTGCACTTTCAACAACAGAAGCAGAGTATGTTGCTCCTACAGAGGCTAGTAAAGAAATGATTTGGTTACAAAGGTTTATGGGTGAATTGGGTAAGGAGCATGATAAGGGCACATTATACAGTGATAGCCAAAGTGTCATTCATCTTGCAAAGAACTCAACATTTCATTCCAGGACTAAACACATACAGCTCAAGTACCATTTCATACGATCAGTGTTGAAAGATGGAGAGTTGAAGCTGGAAAAGATACACACTAGCCAGAATCCTGCAGATATGCTAACAAAAGTTGTAACCAGGGAGAAACTGAGAATATGCTCAGTTTCAATTGGTCTTCAAGGATGACGATGAAGATGAGAAACAGCCAGGTCCAAAGAGGAGTCATTGTCCAACAAATGAAGCAGCGGTGGAGTTTCTACAATCATTCTCCAAGTGGGAGATTGTTGTGTGTGGAGCATGATTGTTCAGAGGTCTTTGTTTCAGCTAGATGTATACCCAGGAATTTTGTACACCCCTCCAGTGGTCCCCCGGTGGGGGCTCGGGGGCAGCACCCCCGAAGCTAAAAACAAATGTAAAATTTCCTTGTAAAAGTATAGTAATTTCTAGTCAATCTGGGCCGTTCATTAGGCAGATGATCTGACGGTAGAATTTATGTTTAGTTTAGGGTTTTTTGCCCTAGAAGGCAATCCCTCTCTTTGTATGAGGGAATTATATTTGAGGCTGAGATATAGATGTGTATTCGGTGAGCGAGAAACAGAGAGGTGAGACTGTGAGAGAAAACAGAGGATATTACAGCGGATTTGTTGTAGGTTGTGTCTCTTCATTTTGTTGGATAATAGAAAGGAAGGACTGGCTGTTCGGGGTGGACGTAGCCCAAACTGGGTGAACCACGTATATCTGTGTCTCGCTTGTTTTGTGTGTTTTCTATGTTTATATTTCTGCAATATTTTATGTGTTCCATTGCTCCGTAATATATAATTTTCTAACATTGCGGGGTGCCGAATATACTTGAATTGCTATGGTCGGGGTCCTCTGATAAGCTATTTTCCTTCATTTCGGGGCAATAGAACTCTTGATCTTCAACAGGTCATATCTTCTGATCTAGACGTCCATTTTTGGGCTTCCATATGTCATTGGAAACCTATTTCCAAGAAATAGGTAATGGAGAGGGTATTATTTATCTCTGAGAGATTTTGTGACACTAGAAATGGATTAAAATTCACTGCTCTTTGGCACTTGAGGAACTAAAGACTGATAAAGCAGTGAGTGACAAAATTGGCTCCTACTAGGGACAGTGCCTTGCTAGCAAGGTACTGAGAACCTACAGACCAGTATCCTTTAGCATTGGACATGAAGCCAGAAATAAATAAATCTTTGTAATCAAAAAAATATCCATGGGACTTTCCTCCTCAATCTAAAATGCAAAAATAAAAATTCTAACAACTGAAAAGTAAATGCTCAACTAGTGAGCTTATTTATGTACATTCCTACTTATGCACAAAGCTTAATTCAGCTAAGTATGTTCAACCCTCCAATGGAGCTAGGCTATCATTAGAGTACTAGACCATATGCCTTCATAATGATGAAAAAGAAAGATACACATAAGTATGCACCATGAAAAATCAGAAAATGAAGAATCTGATACACGTTGCTGAAACAAACTATGTTGCTGGCTTAAGAATAGTCTCATGTACTTCAGCATTTAAAAAAAAAACTAGTTTTTGATCTTTTACCACCCATTTTTCAATGGGACAACTGTCATGGAAATTTGCAATAGACTCTTCACTATCAGAACTACAAGAGTCATATATTGGAGGTTTTGTTGAGGATTCTTAGCAGTCTTTCTGTAGCAATTCAACTTTGGGCTCTTCTTTGGAAACTTGTTGTTGGGATATTTCTCCCCACTTGTTGGTAAAAAACTTCTTCTAAACCTCCATGATCATTTCCTCCTCCTCTTAATCATATGAATCATAAATAGGAGGAGATCCTTGATCCCACTCTCCATGTGAAAGATATGCATCATGGACTAGAGCCTCCTTTCTAACCTCCTGACGGGCCTCTTCTTCTTGTTCAACTTCCCATAACTAGGAGTATGGTAGCTCTGCCTCACTTGAATCTGCATCAAAGTTATATTCATCATAAGGAGAAACATCAGACTCAACTAAATAATCCCTCTGATATTTTATTAGCAGCTCAATGGTGGTTCCTTATTTTATTTCTTGCTCATGGGGAGATGCTTATTGATGTGAGTAGATATCTTCTTGGAATGAGCTCTCACATACATCTTCAACAGGATTATTTACCTCAAGAATATATTCATCATTACAAAGTGTGCAAAAATATTCAAATAGAGCATTCGGTGGATAAAATCTTTTGAAATATTGATAGAATGTTGTATGAAAACATTTCAAAGAAGATATGCTATCACGAGGTATCATTTTAAACCAAACTCTAGCAACCTCATCTAAACACCACTTGAAAAACTTCATTTCTACATCTCCAAGAAAAATAACTTGTTGCTCCATGCATTCGTGAAAGCCTTTGAGGTGTTGGCCAGGTCTTCACTCTGTGTTCCCACTGAATCTAGGAAAATAGGAATTCCACTCATGACATGCAGGGACATGATTGGGATAACCAACAATAGAAGAGAAATCAAGTGGGGAAAATTGGTTGGCCAAGAATGCACGAAGGGCCATCTTCAAAACATCCCTATTTGATTGATTTCAGCTTCAAAAGTAGGGAGAGTTTTGGGCTGCGGTAGCATCTGAGTGAGTATGGGGCTTCTTGAAAGCCAGGATGATCAAATAGAGATAGGGAAAATGGAGTCACCAAGATGATCAAATAGAGATATGGAAAATGGAGTCACCAGGATGTTTACCATAAATTTGACAGTGGAGTCGCCAAGGTGAGAGATATTCAACTCATACTTCCCTTGCTCACCTAACAGGGGAAATGTAAAAAAAAATCATACCCAAGGAAAAATATTCTAATCCGTTCCCCAGCAACGGTTCCAGAAAGATGTTGTAGCTAAATCTTGTACCTACAGCACAAGTGCAACAAGATACAAAGAAATCTCCCTTGAGACAGCCTCTGGGTTGATTATAGACCAGTGCCTAGGACATTTTTGTATAATTTCCCACTGCAGATCACATGATAATGCAATATACTAAAGCAAATTACTTGATCTACTTCTACAAACAAACTTGCGGAAGCTTAAACGATTTTGAGAAAGATCAAATAGAACACATATAACAGAGAATGAGAAATCAATCACACATGAACACAGAAGAATACTCTTGGGAAAGCCTCAGCTAAAAAATCTTGATCTCTGTATCATCATACAAGTGGAAATATGTCTAGATTACACAAAGATTTAGCTCACAAGCTATCCAACTCTCAGTACAATCCCTCAATACAACTCACATACTGAAAAGACACAACATATGCCTTCCTCAAATCTTCCAAGCCTCTTATTTCCTTGTGCGGTTTCTCCTGGGGTCCAATGCTGCCACTTGTGTGAATTCCCACATCACACACTCATCAGAACTCAGAAATAACTACGCAATCCTCAAGGAATGAATTCCTTCTGCATGCAAGAGATATCATCAATGGAATATTCCTGCAATTGATAGTACATTGTCCCATCATCTGATCTCAATTGGGTCTTTGACTGAACTGACATGCATGAGTTATTTATGAGAGAATATTAGTTATCTAAAGTGCAGCAGTTACATGCATGCATGCATTAACTAAATGAACTCACAATCAGTTCCAAAAACTGTTGGAACTAATCTAACTGGACTTAACTCAGTTAATTGAGCTAACTAATTACAACTCAAAGTACAACTCATCCTGATATCCTTAATCAAGGGATAACTTCCTCAATCAAAGGGGAAACTATTGCATGTTCACATAGACTTCATGTTTGATTTTCTACAACTAATTAACTCAACATGAATTAATTAATTATTTTACAAACAACTGCTAAGATCAAATTTGAATTTTAATTCTCAATTTTAGTTTAGGGACTAACTAAAATTGGAATGTATCCTGAAATTCTATTTATAGCAGTGCTATTTTTAGCACTTCTATTTTTAGCATTTCTTCTTGCTATTTTCAACAATTTTAAATAGAGGAATGCATGAAAGGTTATATGTGATGGGTTTGAAGCACTCCAATTGTCACGTAAAAAGGTAATAGGAGGGGCTTGATTCAATAGGCCTTCATTAAGGTAGACTCAAGCCAATACATTGATCCAAATGAGGGGGTATATCAGGGCGATCTTCAAAGAGAAATTTCTTCTCATGGTGGCCAACACACAACAATGATACAACTTAAAACTGAATTCAGAGTAGTGGTGGAAAGGAGGAGAAGGAGGAGGGGAATATATGCATAGGGTTGTAAACCAGAAGAATCCTTAGCAATAATGTCTCAATAGAAATATGGAAGAGGAAGGAAGTGAAATGGTAGAAATAGAGGTCTAGTGTTGATTAAGGGTTCAAGATAAATATACATGGGTATCATTCTAAACTTAACAGCCAAAGTAAATCGAATCTACCAAAGGTATTATAGGCTAATTAAATAAACAGGTAAATCTATAGTTTCTATAGGTACTGAGTGCTAGTGAATAACACAAGTAAATCTAAGATATGCATAGTTATTGTTCTCTTATTAAGCAACCTAGATAAATCCATGAATTAGCAAGAAACCAATAGCTTCATTGATACTATGTCAGTGAAAGAAAAACACAAATGAAATGAAATTACCGAGGGGAACATGTTGCACATATATCATGTTTGGAATGAACAGGGAGTTTCATTAGTCTTAAGGGTCCAAATAACCAGTCCATACATTTAGCACAAAATTAGTTAAGTCCCCAATGAAACAACAAATAGAACCAAAGTGGCATCTCATAATTCAGACCCAGTGAGTGAGAAATTTTGGAACCTTTTCTAAGTCTTTATTTTCCCTATTTATCTAGAGAGGAGAGCAAGAACATTCATTACAGTAAAAATATCTATGATCTAGATTCAGCTGTCAGGTCGACTAACTGTATCAGTCATAAATGGCTCTATGGCCCAAAAATATTATAGAATTAAATGCCTCCTTGGAAGGAAAGTAGATTGGAGGACATCAAGATAAATATCAGTCAAAGAGAAGCATTAAATTGTCTTATTTCTCATCTCGGTAATAGCTTTTGTTACAGATTGTAGTTGGCTCACTCTATGGCCTCTCGTGTTACTTAGTTGGCTCCCATCACTTCTGCTTTTACTACTTGAAGGCCTTCCTCTGTGGAGTAGGGGTTGGGTCAACTATAAGTGCCCATATTTGTGGTCCTTTTATGTGTAGAGGGATGGGGCTCCATGCTGAGCCATTAATCTTCCTAAGTCCTGTGTACTGCTACATTGTTGTGCCATGATCCATTTAAGTCTTTAGCTGCCAGCACAATTGCCCATTAAAACTCTTCTAGACACTATTAGAGCTTTGAAAATCCTGGTCACATGTATTATGATGTAATAAGGAAGACCTTTGAGCATAGGCTTTTAACACAGGAACATCATGAAACAGGCGAGCTCGACTACCCTTTAAGCCCTTACAATTTTAGCCCCTTTGTGCTTCTTCCTTCATGTGATCGGGGGATCAAACCAAACTCTTAGCCCTTCAGGCGCTAAGGCTTTCAACTGTTGCTCGGGGGCCTTTTCCTTTTATAATCTTTAAGAGCCTTTGATAGCCCCTTTCACTGCATGAACTGATATCCTAGACGCGAAAACCTTATGAAATATGACCTATGAAATATCGCATTCGGAGTCCTTTTTCTTTGTTACTCGGAATCTCGCATCCCGATGCTGAATGTAGTTTTCTTAAGTTTATCCCCTAGGCAGCTGTGATTGCCAATATGCGGGATGGCGTCATCGTTGCCACGTGCCACCTTGTGAGTGGTGACACGTATCACCTGGAAATGGCCCCATAAGACCCCTAAAAACGATGAAACTAAGTGACACATGTCATCTTCTACGTTAGCATCCATGCTACCACGTGTCCTCCATACTACCCTATGTCCTCCATACTGCCATGTCATTTATGATGTCAACTGCCTTGTCAGCTCTGAGGACCAATCATATGCCACCACATGTCCCCTTATAGGAGAGAGAAAAAGGTCTGTCCGGCCCTGTTTTCATAAGAATTTTCTTTGTTAATGAGTTTCGGCCCTCCCCGATGATTTTGTACTAAATTGCAATATTGCAACCTCGCAAGGTTTTTGGGGAGGTAGCCCCTTTGTTCCTTCGATCACCAATAATGTGGAATTGCGGGATGCGGGATTTCCCATCGTCGATATGCCCTCTTTCCATGTGGAGGAGAGAGAAGGTGGTGTCCCTACCTTGGTTTTACCATACTTTTCCTTTGTATTTGGTTTTCGGCCTTGTGGCACTTTAACACTAAGACCCAGATTTATTGGTGATTCCCCCCTCGGGAATTCCTTAAGGATGGCCCATCATGTATAGCGGGGGCCATGTGGGATGTAGGATGCAGGACTGTTGTGACTGCGGGACTGAGGGGTTGCCAAGACACGGGATTCACTGTGCCTGGGGCCCCCGACCTCCGATAAACAGTACTGCCACGTGGAGGAGAGAGAAAGGGTCCGCTCGTCCCTGTCTCTACGTGCATTTACTTTGTAAAATGAAATTGGCCCCTCCCCTATTATTAACAATACATCAGTGATTCCCCCCTATAATTCCTTAAGTATGGCCCATCAGGTATTGCGGAGACCATGCGAGATTGCGGGATGCAGGATTTTCTCAACATCGATTGCCGATGAGCCTATGAACTCCTAGTGCCCGCCGATATGACCAATAAGCCAATGTTGGGGACTGTGATGATGCAGGATGTGAGATTGCGGGGTGCCCAATCTGCTTGACTTTCTATGCTCGGGGTCCTCTAATAAGCTCTTTTGCTTCATTTCAGGGCAACAATACTCCTCATCTTCAATAGGCCATATCTTCTGTTCCAGAGGTCAATTTTTAGACTTTCATATATTGTTGGAAAGCTCTTTCCAAGAACTATGTAATGGAGATGGTCTGATTTATCTCTGAGAGAATTTGTGGTGCTAGAAATGGCTTCAAATTCACTGCTATTTGGCACTTGAGGCAACTAAAGGCTGATAAAGAAGTGAGTGACAACACTAGGAGGAGGAAACAAAAAAGGTATCTGTCCTGCAAGATAATGTCCTAGTGGAATAGATCCTAGATGGTTAAGAACTAGAGGAATAGTTCTTGGTGGGAACAAAGGAGAGGCACCCACAAATGGAGGAGGTCCTGGTGGGGTGGATCTGGATGGCTCGGTTGAAATGGTAACAACAAGGTGCTGAGGAGCTGGCTATTGACCAGAGGTACCAAACTAATTTTGAGCAGCCCATAACGCTTGTAACATGAAAACACTCAAAGAGCTAGTCTCAGAGATGGGAGGGGGAGGACCAGGGAAAGCACCCAACCAGGTGGAATCTTTGTAGACTCCAAGTGAAACACGGGTGAGAGGTATGGTAAAATTCTTATCGGAAATTGATGAGATAATGGACTCAGGGGAGGTTAAATATGATGACTCATAATATGTCAATTGATCGATAGTGACAATCTTCCCTTCATGGGGAAAGCACATCCTGTGGAAAACCACAAGCACGACAGCTGACATGGTGTATGTGTAATTATGACCCAATAGAAGGTTTTAATCTAGAGGTGCATCAATAACCTCAATTTCAACCTAAACAATCTTTCCTGGAAGAGTCACTAGATAATTGTGATACATGTCAAGAGGCTGGGAGGAGTAATTGTCCCAAGCATGCAAAGTGATGGTGGATGGGGACAGTTCATGTGACTTGAGTTTCTTCTAAATGACAACGTACATCACACAAGTGGATGCACCTTTGTCAATAATACATCCGGAGACGATGGCATTACCGAATCAGACTAGTATCTAGAAAGAGACGAGTGGAGGTAATGGAGGATGTATTGATGTATCAACAGGAAAGACAATCAAATGATCATTTGAAGTATCTATTGCACCCAAAGTAGTTAGTAGAGATTTCTTTTGATATGGGCATGACTAGAGAACCTCCAGCATTGACATGGCAACATGTGATTGTGCCAAGTCGTCTACTATACTTTATGTATGGGCAGCTCGGATAGAAGTCATGTTATGACGTAATTGTCCCTTAAGAATTGACTCAACTTTAGGTTGAGGGATCCATAATGGACCATTTGGTGTCATAGGAGGCTCAACAGATTCTTTGGTTTTGGTCTCAGTTGCAAACGAAGAGATGGATTTTGACGCAATCGAGTTTGCAAGTTGATATCAGAGGTATCGATGTCGTTAGAATTCATCATGAGGATCTAGTAGTCACCACGACCAACAAGTTGGGGAGGGTGGGCTACTTGACCTTCTGAGGTTGTGCAGCACCAAATCCTTGCGAGGGAAAGGATTTGTGAGCACAGCTAGTTGAGATGATGCAAAATTTTGAGGTGATTTCTACATGGGTGGTTGACCTCTAGAAGCTTCTTAGGCTTCCCACACTTGGTGCATCTGGGGTAAGAGGGGACACTCATGAGTATAATGGTCGTGTACACCACAACATGCACAAGGATTGTTCATACGAATAGCCTTGTTCTTCTTGGGTTGGTCGCCCTGTTGTTGGTTGTTGGTGTTAGGCTGGTTCCCCTGGGGTTCATTACCTTGGTTACCCTGGTTACCCTTGTTACCCTTCCCCTTATTCTTTTTCTTCAAATTTTTGGGATTGGTCACACTCTACTATGCATACACTTGACCCTGAGCGGGCGGTGGTTGTTGGGGCTAAGGATGCATGGAAGGTTGTGGAGCTAATGCCTGAGGAGCTAGAGTGCTCGGTAGTGCATAAGTGTAAGATGGTGAGGGGAAAACGGTTTAGTAGACGGGTATAGTACTAGTTGGCCCTAACATTTGCTGATGTGGTTGGCTGAATGCATAAGATGTGATTTGTCCTAAATACATGTTGCTAGCAGGAGGGGGATAAGCATTGGAGGAACTAGTGCCCCCCTGCGAAGGGCCATAACCCTGCTAAGTATATGGTGAAGGATGTGAATTAGATCCAACAATACCGTTGGTGGCGTGAAATTCCCCCGGTACATTAGCACTACTAGGATGAGGGATGTCTTGTATAATGGGATAGACATAACTAGATTGAGCGTAAATAAAGTCATATTGTAGAGCAGTTTGGAGAGCCTCTTCCTTTGTCTGAGGAAAGTGAGATGGGAAATATTTAGTATTGGGAACTAAAAGAGTCCTAAGGAACAAATCGAGGTAGACACGGTCTTCAAAGGAAGGAGCATGACACGTGCTCCTCCTTCTACACCATTCCTGGACATGGTCAAAAAGATAAATGGTAGAGGAATAACAAAAAGGTGGTCAAGATCTCCATACTGGTGTTGTATTAGAGAGGTAACTGAAAGTATGAAAGGAATGTTGTAACAAGCGTTGTGAAAGTGGAATGAGAAGCGGTGGTTTGGTTAACATACCACTTTGCAGCATCTCTATTGAGCATGCATTACAACAACCAAATACGAACGGAATCATTAGTGATGGAATTGGATGAACACCATATATGGAAGGAGCAGACGTGATTGGTAGGGTCCTCTCTAGAATTACCCTCAAACTTGGGAATGTTGAAGGGAAGCTTAGTTGGCATAATTGGCCAACCAACATCATTGTGTATAGGGTCATTAATCAACTAGCTAAAATATGGGAAGCTTAACCTAGCCATGAAAGGTAGCATTGTAGATGCTGGAATGGTTCCTATAACGATTCCGCTAGTTGTGACTACCAAGGTAGAATTGGAGCGGACACTAGTTTGATTTCCTACACCTACAGTGAGTCATGACATGATGACAGTATGTGGTGAAGGAGGTTCAGAATTGGATGAGGAATCAGATGAACTAGAAGAAGATTTGGTATGGGGACTCAGGGGATGATTAGCTAGAATCCTGCAGGGAGGAGTAATACGTAAGCGGAAAGTAGGAAAGAAGGCCTAAGAGTCTCTGCGACAAATGCCTTGGTGGCATAATGGTTGTAAGACACAAGTGACATATAAATGTTGAAGGGAGATAAATAAAATGTCTTTGTCTCTATGTGGGGATATAAATTAATTAAGTCTTGGCTTGGTGGCGTAAAACAAGCGCCCTTCTCTTAAGGTATGCTTGTGTGTGCAAGTGTGTTTATTAATTAAACCCAGATCATGTTTGAAAAAAGAAAAAGAATTTTGAAATAAACTAATATTAAAAACAACAAATCAACTATCTAAAAACCCACCCAATCTGGGTTTGCAAGCACTGAGCTTGTTGGTGGAAAAATAAACTAAAAACACACAAAAAAGGGCAAGAGATCTAGGTGTCGGTGTGACTGGGATTAAATGACACTACGCTGCTGAAAAGTGGTGTAGCAACAACATAAAACAAGGAGGATAATCGCTACAAAAGATAGGGAGATGGGTTTGAAACCTAGGGCAAACACTGGCACCCTAAGGAAAATGACCAAACAAGGTTTAAGAGGGAACTTTGGATGGAAACAACCTATCTGTGATTATCTAAAAAAGGAAGGTGCAGATCTAGAAAATATGGTTGAAAGCTCTGCAATAACTCAAACTTCTTACTCAACTAAACTCCTCATATAAAGGTGGAAGTGTATTAGAAGCCCTTAGCAGATAAATTCAACTTCAATGAGTGAAACAGAGTAGATCAAGGCCTAAGTGGGCGAAGATAGTGGTCAACCAACTCAGCAAACTTCTCTTGGAAAAACCCAGAAAAAGATCAGTAAAAACCCCATAAACCCTAAAATCGCAGGTACTAACATGTTTAGGGGGATATCGCACTTTTTGGGCCAGAAAGTGTAATCTGGACCTCCAAATCGCAGGTTTGGGGCAAATAAGTGCAATTTATGATCCTCAGTTATCGGGCGCAAAGTATCAGAAAATCTTTTTGTCTCTATCGTGGCTAGTTCATGTGACCTACAGAAATAACTAGAAAACTTGTGGAAGTTAAAAATTTGACTAATCTAGGGTTAGAATGCTAGTAAACAACATTAAGAGACTAAAAAAGAAAAACCCTAAGCTGAAAATTGAAGTTCACCCAAGTTTCTGAATCATAATTAAAAACACAATGGGGTCACCAATTTGTTAGCGACAATAAGAAATTCCCCAATCGAGTCACCAATTTGTTGGGGTTTTTTCTTATCAAGAGTGTATGAAAATAAATCACTTTAGATTGTGGATGACAAACAACCTCAATAGTAAAAATGGTTGTTAAACAGTGTAGATTTGCAACAAATGATAGAAACAAAACCTGCCAAAGCCCTGATCTATGCAACAGAAATAGTTAAACAACATAATGAAATAAGAAAATAAGCGTAAGTAACTCCAATAATCCAATGGAAACCAGATATATAAAGAATATATTTTATTAAATGACACTTGTGAAGGGAAAAAATAATGTTACCATTCCCCCTCTATGGGATGGGTTCTTGGCTATCCTCAATGTCTTCAGCTTTTGTAGAGTCTCTCTCCTCTATAATGTGTAAAACCTAGCAAACAAAATGTTTGAGTTCAACGAGAACTCAATGGAAAAGAAAATGGTGTGCCATAATGATAATAATCAGAGCTACAATAGTGAGTTCAACAATGAAAATCATCAAAAGTGAAGAATGAATGTAAAACCCTGCTATTTATAACAAAATATTAAGTTATTCTTGAATAAAGGGAAATAATAAAATATTATTAACCAAATTCTAGAATTAACCATTTGGAATATTTTATTATATTTGGTTGGAGGTAAAAAATATTTAAACTTTTATTTAGAAATAAAAAATAAAAAATATATTTATCTATCATTTCAAGAAGTATTGTTAAGGAATAATAAACAAATAATGATTTATTTAAGAATTCCTAGGGGATTTTGTCGAACTTGACAAGGAATAATAACTAATTAGTGATTAATTAATTATTCCTAGAGAAAAATAAGATAATTAATGATTTATCTATTTATTTCTCATAGTCAGGTCAAATATGACAAGGAATATTAGCTAAACAATGGTTTAATTAATTATTCCTAGAAGATAATTAAATAAATAATGATTTATTTAATTATTCTTCATGGGGTTAATTATAAATGACTTCAAAAATGTGGTTTATTAAGTAATTTCTTACAGTGAAACAAATTTTACTATGGTAAAATTGGCCCTACATGGTGTACTTAGATCCATCTCGTAAATTATGGCTAGATGATCAAGTTTTTGTGATAACACGCCCCCTCTCTAGACTGCTACAGGAAGGACCTGTAATTGCTACAAGAAGATCTTGTAATGCTACTAGAGGGTTCTGAAAAGCTACAAGAGAGAGATCTGAGGACAAGGATAACCCAACAGGGACCCTATGACCTTGAAAATGATGAATAAGGTTCCCCCATCATGTTCCATCATCCATCTATCACTCATCCATCCCATTTCACAAAAAATCACTCACTATTCACTCACTCTGTCTTACCCTTGTTAAAAATTTTAAAACACACAAAAGCCATTATCTTAATTTCTACAAGTCTACACTACTCCCTCATGCTCCTAGAATTGTCCTCAGGAATTGTTACAAATTCTCTCATCACCCTCATGCAGATTGAAGATCCCAGAGGAAAAGGAAAGGACTGCTACAGGGAGAAAACCTCCTCTTGTAGTAGCCTGTGCACACATCATAGAAAGCACTAATATTTCTTTTTCTCATTAGTAAGGGGGGTGATGGAGACTTACGAGACCACTCTGAAACAATCATATCACTCATAGGAGGACTTTCCACCAACAATAGAAACTCAAACATCAATAAGGTACCTGCACACACAACAAACACAATAGTCAAGTATCATGAGGATAAATGAAGAAATACACAGGAAATAAGCCAGCAAGTCAACTCCCTTGATTCCAATGATATGTTTTAGCTTCAACATGCAAATCCCTACAGTAGTTCAATCACGAGGTAGGAACAGGTATAGAAAACTCTTACCTCCTCCCTATGTGTGAATAATGAATATGTGTAAATTTCTAGAGGGGATGCTTTAATATGTTCGAGGTGGCCAGTTAACTTGGACACCCTTGGCTAGTAAACTAAAAGTGATGGTAAGAAGTCATGCAACATGGAGATGTCACATTAGCAAAGTTGGGATCACAAATAGTGGGTCATGGTTATGAGAAAATGAGAAATAAGTACTTAGAGTGAGGAAAACGGTCCAAAATAGGAAACCTCATGTGACTATCAGGTCACCACAATGTTCCAAGCCTAAAGCAAAAATGGCATATTATGTGCTTGGGCTCGGGTTGTTTTGAATAATTTCTCATTTCAAAAATAGTTAGGGAGAGGACAAGATCAGGGTGCCATCGAGGAGTTTTGAAACCCCATCTGTAATTTTTGTAGGAAGAAGCTATAATAAATCCTACAACTGCTACAGGAAGGTCGAGAGACTACTACAGGAAATTTGAGAAGGTGGAGGAAAGCCACAAAGGTTTGAATTGATCTCTGAATTACCACCTTCATCCCATACTACTTGAAAAAAAGTAAGTTCCACCATCTCCTTCATCCATCCATTAGATTGCATGAAAATTTCACTTCAAATTCTACAGGAAGTGGCAGTCTAATTATGAAATTAAAAGGTCTTTTTGAGTAGTAGAGTAATGGGAATGTAGGCAATTGTCATTAACAAGGAATTTTTAACTCACTGCTGCCACTAAATTACACACTGAAGCTATAGAAGAAGTATCTCTCCCTCACTTAATTAAGAACATAGAGAAGAGATGGGGGGAGGATTTAATAAAAGGGAGCCCTTAGATACCAAGAGAATCCACCTACACCCTCCTGTGGTAGATATTTTTAGAAGAAACCAGTGGCTAGGATTCTTCGAGTTATTGAAAGGGCATAATGATAACCTAGCCTTTGAATTCTCCATGGATCTAAATTCACAAATAGAGGACAGTGCCACCACTATGGTGAGGGGGTTGGTTATCTCTCTCAGCCTTGAAATAATTAGTAGAGCAACAACCCTACCTCAAGGAATCAAGTGGACCGGAGTGGACTAGAGAAGACAAAGCCACCAGTGTCACTGCTAAAAATAATTTATTCACTTCCAATGAAAATCCTATTGGGGACAAGAATGGAGTTAGGAGGGAAATCCTACCTTATGCTTGGGATGAGGTAGCCTTCCATATTCTAAAATACATATCTTGTGAGGGAAGAATGAGTGTGGTAAATTCTTACCACTTTATATTACTTCATGAAATCAGGTTCCAGGTAGAATTGATCCTTTCTCAAAGACCTAGTGTGCCATACTTCCTCCTGTTGTCCATCATTGACATGAGTCAAAAAGTGAGAGAGGGAAAACACCAACACCTAGGCTACCGTGGCCTCATTAAACTGATAGTGGTGGATTCCTTCAGCAATTTTAGAATCCCCATCTTTTGGTCGAAATTAATAGACATGAATAGAGAAAACTTCATTGAGACAGAGACCCTCACACTAGGTGAGACCCCAGCTTCTAGTGTTGGGGGAAGTGAGGTAAAATCAAAGGAAGGAGAAGAAGGGGCAAGGACAGAAGAGGAAGAAGTAGCAGGATTAGAAGAAAAGGAAAGAGAAACAAAAGAATAAAGGATAGTAGAAGAAGCATAGATGAAAACAAAGGAGGAAGAAGAACTAGAGGCACAGGTAGGAGGATAAAAATATGAAAAGGAAGAGAGGGAGAAACAGGAAAAATCAAGTCCTAAGAAGACTACTAAGCCCATAGAAACAGAGATACCCCAAAAACAAACAATTTTGTCTCCAAGAACCACTGAACAGGAGGTAGCTGCAACTTTAGCTACCTTAAGCACCCCAGTCAAACCTAAAAATAAGAGGCGAAGGTAAGCCCCCCTATATTTTGATACTAGTAAAAGCACTAGTATCAAACAAGGGAGGCCACAAACTCCCACAAAGTTCCCCATCACAAATGAGGATTCCATAAGCAAGAAAGAGGAGGTAGGGCCAACTAAAGGAAAAATCAAAGAGGTAATCTCTCCAAAACCCACAACAAAGACTCCTATAACATATGTAAGGAGGCCCACCACCAGATCAACCTCCTTCAAACAACGGAAGGCACCAACAACCCTCATACAAGAAGAAAAAGGGAAGCTACAAGAGGGGCAGAGCATACTACAAGAGGCATAGAGTATGCTATAGGAGGGATAGAGGATGCTACAAGAGGGACAGAATGAGCTACAAGAGGGGCATAATTTGTTTCTAGAGGGGAAGAATGTGACACAACAGCTATAGGAGGTAGCATCCTCCCCAAAAACATTTTAGAAGGACTTCCCAGAGCTCCAGGAGCCTATTCCAAAACCTCCTATTACAAATTCACTGAAGGAGGGAGGATTATTCCCCAAAAAATTGTAGCTCCACTTTTCAATGAGCTAGAAACATAAAGAGGAAGAACCCACAAGTGGATGAAAATTGCTAAGTCTAAGAAGGTAGAGGATGTGGGTCTCATGGAAGAAATAATCCTTTAAATGAGAAAAGAATTAAGTGAGCTAAGAATGAGGGAGCCAACAATGAAGGATTAACTAAAGGTAGAAAATATGTGGTTGAGAGAAAAGTTGCAGGAGAAAGAAGCCCAACTTGCCACCATGACTAGCCTCTCTATGGAGGCATTATAGTGCAAACAATCATCCAAGTCTTATGCACTCTTTCTCAAAGAACAATGGCTGAAATTCTAAATCAAAACCTTAGCACAACATGGATCTACACCCTTTCAATATTACAAAGAGTTCGTTGAATTTTGCAACCAAGCTAGAGTGGAGGACAAATCAAAATTGGTTGAGTTTTACATACACAACCTCACTATGATTGATATGAATTTTTAGGATCCCAATTCATATCAATGTGGCCTTAGCATCCTGGATGACTCATGAGGAGCCAAGAGTTGAGGAAGTGAAGAGAGTCATGGAAAATGAGGAAAAAGGACCATTATATATCAGGGTAGAGCTAGTAAGCCCAATGTTTGTCATTATAAATCATAGCATCATCTCTAATGATGCTGATTTAGCACCTAAATACCTTTCCAAATAGGAACAATCCATCTTGCATGTCAAAGACACATTCAGGTAGTTAGGAATAGAAAACCTGCAAGCCTTCCTGAGGAGATGACATGCCTTACCTCACAGCCTCTAGATCATAGAATACCACTCTCTTGAAAGGCCTTGGAGAGGACACCCTTGTACAAGAGGATCATGCAAAGATTAAAATTTAAGTGGATAGGACTCAAGCTTAGTCCACCCTTGCTGTTAGGCCTGCAGGAAGCAAGAGATGAAGCCAAAGAGCAGAAGGAGCAGGGAGAAATAGAAAAGAATGCAGGCTTCTATCCACAAGAAGGAAAACCATCTAAGGAACTCTAGGATGTCAGTGAGGCCACCAGGGCCATGAAAGATATACACAATTATGACTGAGTTTCTTAGAGAATGAGTAACAATTTGAATAGGGGGTGATGATGAGGCTCATCAATAGGTACATTATAAGGATCATGATGCCATCCTCCAGCTTTAGAACTATCTCTTTCTCACATTTAATTACATTTTGTGTTATATTATGCTTAGTGAGAAGGGTAAAATATGTTTTCTATGTCATGTGGTTTAATATGGTTTAATTGCAAGAATTGGAGCATTTCTTATATGATTTATATCCAAGGGCTCATATTAGAGAGCACAGAGATATTCTAGGAGGTTTCCCACCTCTTTAACTCATTCAATAAACTCAAGATCACAACACCCTCTCTCATCATCTCGAGGCCATTGGCATCCAAGCATGACGAGGTCACTAGAATCCAAGAAAGTCAGTTTATGAGGAACAAGATCCACCATTCTCGAGTTGTGGGAGATAAATATTCCTATTTTATAGGGAGCTGCTAGTAGCTACCCTCTTGTATAAATAAACATGTAAAACAACTCATTAGGGTTTGAGTTTTTTTTTTCTTCGGCTAGGTAGCTATTTAGCTCAATTACTTAGCACTGTTATTTTTTACTGTTATGTGATGTATTAGACATTGATGCAATGATAATGACAATTTTCTTATTGGTTCATCATTGAGTTAGTTCTAGAGGGCTGAGGCTCTTAGGTTTGCACCCAACCCTAGTGGCCTACGCCCCTCTTGTGTATTTTTATCTCTTTTTAGTTCAGAGTGCTTACTAGTTTCTTGCATTTCATTAGAGGATAATTCATCAAAAATATGTGATTGCAACCTCTACCTCATCACTCTCATGGGAGTAGGAATAGAAGGATTTACAACCATAGTCTAAAAATATTATGTTAATGATTTCTTGGAAGAATATTGATGTTGGTTACCTTGTTTTCATGTTCTTGTCGTAGCTTAGGAGTTGATTTATTGATTAGATCAGAGTTTTGGAAAAGATTAGATAAAATTTAAATTCAACTCATGTTTTCCACTATTAGTTGTTTCAGTTTGTCAATGATAAATGGGTATATGCATGTGATGATTGTAGGGATGTTTGGATCTTAAGACAAGGGCACCTTCACCACCTCCATATTTGACTTCCTAACCTTCTCTTATGAATCCCAAATTCTGTCTTAAAAGTTTTATTCATGAGATCAATTTCCTAGACCACCGTGAGCATCTCTCCTCATGCAAAACATGCCTTCAAAAGGCCCTGAGCTTAGTTAGGGGCTTTGGCCACCCTTATTTCATTTACCTCAACCTCCATCCACCTTTCCATATATTTGACCCATCGTTATCACCTCCTAAACCTTCTCAGAAACCTTCATGTAGTATTATAAGCCTTCCTGTAGCAATACAGGGCAACTATAGCAATACAGGGCACCTGTAGCAACCTCCTGTAGCGGCATGTTTCTTCACCAATTTTGACCTTTCTTGCAATTTGGACTTAGTGTAGAAGGATGTTTACCCCCATCTATGACTCCATGGTCAAGGGAAACGCCTAGGCCACTCCAAACCACCATTTTCCTTCACTGCAAAATAGAATAGTGTTAATCCTCTTATCACATATTTGGCACAAATAAAAAATTGATTGATATTCAAGTGTGAGCTAGATAGATAATACATAGAATGTTGAGTTATGAGTTGGTAGGTTAGCTTCTTTCCTGCAAGTAGATTTGATACCTAGATGGTGTATTGCAAGATAATGTAGTTTCCTTTCTGCAAGTACTGTAGCTATTGTCTTTTCATGAATTGATTCAATAGAATTTACAAGTTGAAGTTAATAGAATTTCCCTTTTCATAGTTAGAGGTAACTTCTAAATTTCACCTTCATTAGCTAGTTTTCATTCTAATTCAGTAGGAGGAATGATCTTGGTGCACTATTGATCAAATGTCCTAGTTGAGGGTCAAATGAGTGAAATTTCATATGTTGTGCATATCAAATTGTCACCTCAAAGTTTGTATGAACCCCAAGTTGATAAATAGTGTTGAGGAGACCTTAGGAGTTGCAACACTCTTGGTGCAATACTAGGGCTCAACATTATCTTCTTGGCAAGAGGTTTGTCTTAACGAGTGATCACAGTGGATTGAGATACTTATTTGACCAATTGAATCTAAATTCTAGACAAGCTAGATGGTTGGCCATAATTAGTGAGTTTGACTTCGAGATCAAGTACATTAAGGGAAAAGAGAATAAGGTTGTTGATGCTCTTAGTAGAATAGTACATGTAAATCACATAGCAAATATGAATTCATATGGGACAGATTTACAGGATCAGATCTTGTAGGCAAGAAATAAAATGACAGGTACCAACAACTTAAGCACAGGTTACAACATTAGGGTATAGGTGAACAAGATGTGGACTATCATCTCACGGCAGGTAGTTTGGTCAGATTTAGGGATAGGATATATGTGCCAAACAATAGTGAGCTCAATAAGATTATCATGTAGATATTTCATGTAAAGCCATATTTAGGTCAACTGGGATATTAGAATACATTTCCAATGGTTAAAATGTTCCACCATTGGCCGAATTTGAAGAAAGAGGTGGAATATTTTGTTGCGATATGCTTGGATTGTCAATAGGTAAAAGAAAAGTGTAAACATCCAGGTGGATTTTTCCAGCCGATTCTGATTCTAGAGTGGAAATGGGAGGTCATTTCCATGGGCTTCATTACATTTTTTCCAAGGACATCTATACAATATCATTCTCTTATGGTTGTGGTTAACAAGTTGAACAAGGTAGCTCATTTCAATCCAGTAAAGTCTACAAATTTTTCCAATGAAGTAGCACAGGATTCATCAAATATATAGTGAGGTTGCATGGTGTTCCAAACAAGATTGTGTCAAACAGAGATGCAAATTTCACTTCCAGTTTTTGGAAAGAGTTATTTGTAGGTTTGGGTATAGAGTTGGCCTTTAGTAAAACTTATCATCCGCAGACATATGGATAGACAGAGAGGGTAAACAATATTTTGGGGTACATGTTGAGAATGTATGTTATGCATCAACAATGAAAGTGGGAAGAGTATCTTCCACTAGTGGATTTTGCGTATAATAATGGGTATTATGAATCTTTGAAGATGAGTCCATTTGAGGCACCTTATGGGTGGAGTTCAAATACTCGTATTATTTTGAGTGATCTAATGGACAAGGTACTAATTGGACCAGACATGTTCGTAAAGATGGAATAGGAAATGTAGGTAATTAAGAAGAATCTAAAGGTAGCACAGGATAGGAAGAAGAGCTATGAAAATCAAAACAAGTTATTGAAGGAGTTTCAGGTTGGGGAACAAGTGTACTTGCACATCAGGCCAAAAAAGAGATCATTGAGGATTGGATCATGTTCCAAGTTGGCACCTTGGTATTATGTGCCTTTTAATATTCTTGAGAGGAATGGGCTGATAGCATACCAACTTACACTGCCTTTGACAATGAAATTCCATGATGTTTTCCATGTGTCATTGCTTAAGAAGTATGTGAAATATGTTGATCATGTAATTGTTTTTTCTGTATTGCAGGTGGAGACAGAAGGATAATTCCAGCTGGAACCTTAGTACATTTTGCAGCGAAAGATGCTCATGCTACGGAATCGACCAATTGAGCAAGTTAAAGTGTAGAGGTAACACTTTGGGCCTGATGAATCTACATGGGATATGGGTGATCAGATGTGGGCTATGTGTCCTTCTCTATTCATGGGTTGAGAGGATTCCTTTTGGTATATATTTTGATGTTGTGTTTTGGTTATGTCTATATATGCATATGTATGTTGTAAATACCGTATCGAGTTGTATTATAAAGCTCGATTAAGTGGTATGATGCTCATGATATGTTGGTTATGTTCTAGTAGATGGATATGATGTAAATGTTGCATTGAGATGTGATATAAATCTCCATAGGCACCATGTGTTTGTTAGTTTATAAGTGTCATCAAACACCGAGGACGATGCTCCCCTAAGGGAGAGGGTTCTATAACATCCTCGGTTAAAAAATCCATGTAATAAATTTAATAAAGAAAAAATAAGACCAAGGTCATGGGACATGTATTCCAAGCTAAATTTTGGGCAAAAAACATAGCAATGGGAATCACTGGTGATTAATAAATGATGAAATTGGCAAAGAGAAATTGATTGGTATTTATTGATGAAAACAATGGAAAATTGGAGAAAAGGAATGTGAAAGGTCACAAGATTTCATGTGAGGAAAATTGAAGGAAAATAGAGTAAAATGACGCAAAATAGAGGCCTAAACGATAAAAAGGCTTCAAAGGATCAGTTCACAACCTTTTGCCAGATTATAGCTTGGAGCTCTCTTCTATTCTCTCTCACTCATACTCTTGCACACTTGGAGTTTTCTTAGAGAACTCTTGGAGGATGTTGGCATACTTTGGATTTGGAGAAAGAAGGCAAAGGAAAGAAGGAAATAGGAAAGCACAAGGGGACATCGAGATCAACGACTACAACTAGACTTATTTGTAGGTATTGAGTTGCAAGTATGATTTCCTTGATATTTTGGCATGCATGGAATATGCATGTGGTTATTTGGTTTTGATATGTCATTGGCATGGAGGATTTCCTGGATTGACAGTTTTTTCTTACCTAGCCTTGCCATTTCCTGAATAACCATGGTGGTTGTGGATTTCCCACTTGATTATTTATGATTGGTGCTCATGTTCCTTATAGATGTGGGTTGAGTTACTAGTTCCTGGAGCCTTGGTTGGACAAACTCTCTGGAAGCCCTAGAACAACTTTGGTTGAGTTACTATTTTTGGAAGCCTTGGTTGGACAAATGCTCTGGAGCCCTTGGTGGGTTGAGTTACTAGTCTTGGAGCCTTGGTTGGAAAAATTCTCCTAAGCCCTGCGACATCTGTGGCTTGAGTTACTAGTTTTGGATTCGGGTTGGAACAAATTCTCTAGAGCCCTGGACAGCTTGGGTAGAGACGAATCTAGTGATGGTTCGTGATATCTGATTGTGAGGTGGAATCATTGGTTGAGGGTGGAGGTGTTTTTTCCTCTAGAATCCCTAGTTTGGTTTTTCTTGGTTTATTCCATGAAATCCCACATTCATGCTTGGAATATGGCATGGGGGTGCTTGGATGAAAGAGATATTTGGTTCATCCTAATCTATGTTTGAGTGGTACATGGAATTCCACGACTTGGTTATATTTTCATATGTTAATAAGAGCTATTTTCATCTTGTGATTTTATAAGTAAATGCACTTTCTATTATGTGGCTTTGATGGTTGTGCTCTTATTTTTATTGTTCTGGTTATATGTTGGTTATAAGTATGGTTTCATTGCAGATTCTAGTTATGTTTCTTAACATGTTTTGATTGGTAAATGAATGGTTATTGAATGCATGACCTAATAGATGTTTTTGAAACTATTATTAGAGGGCATTAGACTTTCTTGATGATTCTCATATGAGTATGAGACCCTTATGTTCATATATGCAGTTATGACCTGTAGATTACATGTTCACAATATGTTTGACGAAATGACTATCATGGTTAGGCCTAGTTAATTCAAGTCCTTGATTAATTTTTGTGATAGATGCTTTGTCCTTGTGTCAATTATTTTATTGGAAAGTATCATCAAGTTCTAGGTAATGATCTAGAGTCTAGCCCTAAAAAGGTGGCATAGATCTCGCAGTTGCAGGTTCAAAACTGAGAAATTGGGACAACAATCGCTACCTTGTAGGCTTATGCATGAGAATGGAGTATTACAATCACATGGATTCAAGCTTATGCATGCGACCAGTAGCCTAAGTTAGTGAAAAGGTAGTCTACCTCAGGGTCTAGGAACCTGGAGTGGTTTTTTATCTCCTAGGGGTCTTGTAGCTCCCGAGGAAGGTCAGTAAAGTTCTTTTTGTTGACTCCACTTCCTTAACTATACTTAGGTGGTTGATTCATACCATAGTAATTCTTTGTCACATATTTACCCCGGTGGACTAGTGAACTTGGTTAAGTGTGGGAGGAGGTGGTTACATCCACCTTCATCTTCAACTTGAATACTCTCCCTTACACGAAAATTATTCTCATGGCTATCCCAAGCTTCCTTTGTTTTCTTTGCATCTGCTATGAGGGGAAGAATGTTGTCATCTACGCATTCTTTTATGCATTTCAATGTGAAGGCATTCTTTTTCCTTTTGTCTTCCAAATATTTCAAATAGATCTCGAACAACTCGTGTTGTTGCTTCAACTTTCTAAGCCTCTTGGATTTTCCCATTTGTTGAGCATTGGTTGACTATGGCTCAACAAGGAAATTGACTCAAGAACAGTGGCGGTTGCACATCTCAAAAATTCCAAATGGCCCTACCTTCAAATATTTATCAAAATCAAGATGGGATGAAACACTTTACTTCATCCCCTAGCCATAACATTTTTGTGAAATAATTCATAGTCGATACCTCAGTCAGCTATAGTGAAGCAGAGCGATGCTTCTTCAAGGGACCACGAGGTAAGTATTTAAGATCTTTGAATACTTGGACTAAGATGCTCTTGTGCAAAAAGAGGTTTATGCCATTACCTTGATTTTTGGAGCTATGCAAAGTGGAAAATTCTTTAGGGATAGAGGGAGAACAGGCCCTGAATATATCCCACTAATTGAGCCTCCTCTGAGTGACAATGAAGGAGTAGCATAGGCTTCACCGTAGAGCATTGTCCAATTACTAAGACAAGGGTTTCCGTGAATACCTCATCTTCCCACACCATCTCCACCTTCACCTCCACAACATACATCTTTGCCCACACCGCCACCAACTCCACCACTGTTCAATATGTCGAATACAATGAAGTTTCCCGTTTTCAAGGGCTTGGGAAATGAGGACCTAGACTAGTTTTGGTTTGTCGCGAAGGCCATATGGACAACACAAAATATTACTAATGATCATATGAAGAAAGTGTGGTTGGTTACTGCTTTACAAGATCGTGCATTGACATGGTACATTAAGTACTGCACTGATAACCCAATGGCATCATTAGCAGATACTTAGACTACGTTGTACAAGGAATTCAGTAGGCCTAACTTTGAAACGCAGTCGGTAGTGGGATTCAAGGAAATTACAATGAGAATCAGTGAAACACCCTGGGAGTTGGATTAGAGACTAAATTATGGAATCCACAAAGCCAATATGAATCTCATAGATAGTCAGCACTGGGATTGGTTTATAGCCATGCTCCTACCTCACTTAAGAATTTCCCTGTCACAACAAAAGATAGGGACTCAAGCAGAAGTGCTAGAAATCACAATGACGTTACATGAGACACCTATCCAAGACATGACATTAGGAGTTCAACAGATTCATGTGGAGTTTTAGAATCTCTGTTTGGAGTTTCAAATCTTGAAAAAGGAGAAAGTGGCTCAACGAGAGATGCGGGAAGAAGTTTGGTGCTTGAAGTGTAAGAGCCAGGGGCATGATAAAGATCGCTTCCCTATATTCACGAACTATGTTGCAAGTGGAGGGCCAATGGCTCTAAGGATGAAAGCTCAAGCAGGGCCAAGTACAGGGCCTATGCTATGGTGTTCTATCTGTCAGGTAGTTGGAAAACATGTAATGGAAAATTTCCACTTGTTGCATAAATTTGTGAAGACACCACAAAAATTATTCTGCAACTTTTGTAAATCAATGGGTCTCAATGAGTGTAATTGTCATAGCTATGAGTTGATGATGGAGAGAACACCCACATATCAAATGTAGAGAGAAACTCAGCCTCTGGATCAAGGTGTTGGGGGAGCACGTGGTGGATATCAAGGCCACAGACAAGGCCGAGGAGGAGGAGGACCTAGTAGAGGTCGAGGACACGTTATTTGCTACAATAATGGAATGCCAAGACACTACACGTAGGAATGTACAAGCCAGATGTGCCTGTCATGTTGATACTGTACTCAGTTTTATCATACGATAGAAGATTTCCCTGTATTGATAGATAAGATGCAAGAGAATAGGCCGCAGCCTCAGCAACCCACCCAGAACCTATAGATGATGAGGGCCAAACCCCGCAAAGAGGATCGCAATGTAAATATCATGCTACCAAGTGGAATGACGATTGGAATGGATAAAGGAAAGCAACCTGAAGAAAGTGAGTGGGTCACAAATCTCCAGAAAAATAGGTTGGGTTTGACTTGGAGCATGCGAAAGAAACATTCATGGAAGCAAAGAAAAGCTTCACTGAGGCTTCTACCTCAAGAAGCTAGGACAAGCTGTCTGAAGAAGTTAACCCCTCCATGCTTACTACCTTCTTGGAGACTTGTATGAAGCTACTACATGATAGCTAGGTTATGAAAGGATTACAGGTGTTGATAAATAAGTGTGTCGATAAAGAAAATGCTCCTGAAGGACCTCGCGTAGTTAGAAAAATTGGTAAGCATAAGGCAAAAATAAGGCGTGAGATGAGGCTCACTATGCAAATAGGAGAGTTTGAAATGGATCAATTTATTTTGGATCTTGGGTCGGATGCAAACGTTTTTCCTAAACAAACATGTGAAAGAATGGGGAGACTCGTGCTGTAGTGGTATTCAATTCAATTGAGTATGGAAAATCAACAGAATATTATCCCCATGGGAAGATTGCATGGAGTAATAGTAGACATAGAAGGTGCAAGCACGTTGGCCGATTTTGAAGTAATAGATATTGTTGATGACAACAATCCATACCTTGTGCTCCTTGGGATTGATTGGGATATCAACATGAATGGTTTAATCAATCTGAAGAGGTGGACATGTCATTTGAAATAAAATCACTCCATGTGGTAGTACCTTTAGACCCTGTAGAGGGACCGTGCTATACTGAACTAGTCCGCGATTATGAGGAGAGCGACGATGATCTAGACCAAATCTATAAGATAACAGCACAAGATCAAGATTGGGTTAATCTGACAGTTGATGGACACATTGCATGGGACTGCGAAAGTTCCTGTACATTAGATTCAAATGAGGAATTGGAACACTGGCATAATAGGTTGCACGAAGTATCTACGTTGTGCTGTAATTAGATGACTAAATCATTGCAAAGTGTATTGTCCAAGGTAAGAAGTTTACCTTATTATGATGGTCTAATTGATGTATAAATTTTTGGATGCATTTGAAAGGGAAGTACTAGAGAAGTGTCGCTTCCAAGCCTTGGATTTGGCATTGTGTGCTACACCCACAAGATGGTGGGGTATGCATAAAGATAGTTTTGATGGGTGCCGCAAGTACAGAAAAATGATGAGATTGTGGTTTGGTCAACCAAAAGTCTGGCTAACAAAGAAATATGATGGAAGGAATGATCCACGTGATCATTTAGGAAAATGGACTGACGCTTATGGAACGAAGTCGCAACTTGAGTGGATGCATTTACTCTATCACATTTTGGATGTAATACCAATGAATTGGTACATGGAAATAGAGCTTTGCCACGGCACTGAAGAGTGGGACATTTTGAGACAGGGATTCTTGATGACATTCAGCTTTGAGGATGGGTTCTAATGCATTAACAAGGTGTTGCATGAGGTTAAGGCAGTTATCTTCAGAATACTGCAGGATCCTTTAGACTTGATTCAACCAGATCGGAGCACCCAGTTGCACCATGTGCTGGAGTGCTATAATGTGACTGCCGAAGATGAAGAAGTGTTAAACATCTACATGCAACACTAGGCCATACAGGATACTATCAGAAGTTCATTAAAAGTTATGCTCAGATTACCGCGCTGATGGAAAAGATATTGAAAAAGGATGCTAAATTGTGTTGGGATGAAGAGTGTCAGCAAAGTCTAGGTGTATTAAAGGAGAAGATGGTTATCGCGTTGATCCGAGTCTTCCCAGATTGGAAGAAGGAATTTCATGTACATGTGGGTGCGTCATGTATTGTTCTAGGAGTAGTGCTGACATAAGCCAGTGAAGGAGAACTAGATCACCGTATAGCATTTGCGAGTAGGAAGATGTATAAGGCTGAAAATAATTACTCGATGACAGAGCACGAAGGGTTGGCTATGGTGTACAGGCTCCAAAAGTTTAGAAATTACCTACTATGCAGACATTTTAAGATGTATACAGACCATTCTACATTAAAGTACCTAGTAAAAAACCTTGTGTTTGGGGGGGTGGGAATATATAGATGGTTGTTGTTGTTTCAGGAGTATGATTTCAAAGTAATTGTGACACCTGGAAGGTTAAATATAGGGCCATATCATCTGTCACACATTGAAATAGGAGAGGAGCCAACTGATTTGGAGGAGGGCCTTCCTGACGTGCAGCTCTTCGTGGTGTGCATATCGGATAATCACTTTGCATACGTTTTCCACTTCCTGACTACGGGAATGGCACTAGAAGGATACACAAGTCAATAGAAGAAAGAATTGGTAGTGCACGTGGAAAAATTTTTAGTTATTGTAAGGCATTTGTACTAGATGGGATCGGACGAAATACTGCAACATTATGTGCCTAATTCTGAATGAAATAGTATCCTTGCTGAAGCTCATGGAGGAGTTGCGAGAGGCCACTATACAGGGAGTGACAACGCAGAATATTTTATGTGTTGGGTTGTGGTAGGCAACGCTGCATAAGGATTCCAAAGCATATTGTATGGCATGTGATGCATGTCAGAGGATGGGTAGGCCATCACGAAGAGATGAGTTGCCTCTGAATCTGCAAGTGTCATTGCAGCCATTTCACAAGTGGGCAATTGATTTTGTAGGGCCAATTCAGCCTCCAGGCAAGAATACAAGTGCGCAATATATCATCACCATGACTGAATATTTGACCAGATGGGCAGAGGCACAGCCTGTGAAGGACTGTACAGGGGCAACAACAGAAAAAATTTTGTTTGAATATGTGTTGACCAGGTTTGGTTGCCCGAAGATTTTAATGAGTGATCACGGTATGCATTTCCTTAATGAAACGATCAGCGCACTGACAGAAGAATTCCAAGTTTATCATCAAAAAAGTACGCCATATCATCCTCAGGCCAATGGGACGGTTGAAGCATTTAATAAGATATTGGAGAATGCACTGATAAAGGTTTGCAATGCGTAGAGGAATGATTGGGATGTGCATGTACCAGCAGTGTTATGGGCTTACCGAACTACTTGTAAGAAGCTTACTGGTCACAAACCATTTAGGTTGGTCTATGGCGTAGAGGTTGTAATGCCTATGCAGTACATTGTGCATAGTCTACACATAACGACTTTTACAGGAATGGAAAATTGTGGAGCCTTAGAAGAGAGGCTCGCACAACTAAGAGAGCTCGAGGAAGATAGATCTTTGGCTGGATTCCATCATCAAGTTCTGAAGGAACGTGAAAAGGCATGGCACAATTGGCACATCAAAATGTGCACCTTCAAGGTAAATGATTTAGTTTTATTATATGACAGTAAGTTTGATAAGTTTCTAGGAAATTTACAGATGCATTGGCTAGGGCCATATGTTATCAAAGAGATTACCGTTGGTGGAGCATTCCAACTCGTGAAGTTAAATGGAGATCTATTTCTGGGAAAGGTAAACCAAATTCAATTGAAGCCATACACTGGGGATCCAGCCCAATGAGTACATGACGGTAGCACAGTCTTAGCACTCCAGGCAGCTGCAAGGAGGCACCAAACTATAAACTACACTGCCCAGTTTGTAAAGCTACACGACCAAGGGTCTATGCGAAACAGGATGGTGTCACAGTATGAAAAGAAGCACGAAGGGATTTGGCTATAGGGGGAGAGACCACACAGCACAACTAGAAAGTGACCATTACTGTCACTATTCATGATTTGATAGTGAGAAGATGGTTAAGAGGAGCAGGGGGGGCATTTAAGGCAATGAAGGCTGAGTTTAAGAGTGAAATATTGGAAAATCTACTGCCAATCTAACATTTATGGATGGATTTTTGGGTGAACGGTCGAATTTGAATTTGAATTCGCCTATAAATTACCCGTGGGCTTCTAGCGGAAAACACTTTGCACTCTTGGAATTTCTGTGTTGAGCTACTACTTGTATATGAATCCTCAGGTTTACATTGATTTGATCATTATTTCTGTTTTCAAGAAGTTACCTGAGGAGACCCAACGTTTCATTCTTAGCACAATGTCTAGACCAGGAGAGACTGCTAGCACTGGAGGTACTATCACCTCTGAGGGAGATACTCCAGAGGTGATGAGATTGGAGGTTCCGACTGTAGTGCCTACGGCACCGAGGTCACCTAGGCCGTAGCCTACGCCGGTGAGAGAGGTCCCAAAACCTATGAAATATAAGCAAAATAAGTCGATGTCGGTGCGTGAATCATTGATGAAGCATGCCGCTACACAGACCCAGATGAAAGAAAAGTCGAGCGCGAAAGAGAACAGGAAAGTGGTGGATCTGGAGGCTGAGGAGGGCATGGAAGATATAGACATTGAGTGGGTGGACTCAATTTCTAAGTTGCCAGAGTATATTCCTCTATGCAAGGGAAAAGTAAAGGTACCTAAGGACCCAGATGCATGACAGTTCCTCCTCAACACATCCTTGTTACTAAAGAACATAACATTTGAAGGTCCACGCTTGGCACAGATCTCGCACTTGAAGCTATAAGATTGGGATTTGGTGGACCACGAGCGGCTCCCCCACCTAGTTATAGACACCTACATGAAGAGAGTTTCCTACAAAGAGTCTAGTGTCACCATGCTAGAGCCTGTGGAATGGATTCATGGAGTAAATAAGTCAGGGTTGTTGAACCTGTTGTGGGTACCCCACTGCCATCACTCAAATATAAACCTGATCATCATTAAGCAGTTGTTGTGCCTGGTGCATGACGGGTGCTTGTGGATGAATTCACCAATCCCTATCACTGATATTTTGATCCATTGGATCATGCTATCGCCACAGTCAGGGTTAAATTTGGCTAAGGCATTTAGCAGAAAGACGAGCGAGCACGACTCGATGAGAAGATGAAGGACAAGTTTAAACTTGTGAAGAAGCCATGCAGGTACTCGACTACTTCAATTACAAACCCCGTGGTAAAGGTTTCCACGCAAATTTTGGCTGGAAAGGTTATGAGAAAATGTCACGCGGATGAGGTGCTGGCACCAGTGGTTTCATTGGCAGCACAGTGTGCGGGGGGCATACAGTTCAACTAGGCGTGCTACCTATGTAGTGAGTTCCTCGCAAACTACATAGAAGCATAGGACAAGAGTAAAACCTTCCACTATTCATGGTTGTTGATCTTGATTATGCTGGTCACCTGGGATTTGTCAGAGGACAGCCAGTTCCCTCTAGTAGAGAAGTATTTTCCGAAATCTACAAAATCTGCATCTCTTTGGGCCACGAAAGAGGTTGCGTAGGTCATAGAGAGCAAAGTCTTTTGGGTACTAATGGAGGTGAGCATTCGCATGGCCATCAACCAGAAGCCATGGTTGTCACCAATTGTGTTTGAACAACTTTTAGGGTATGCGGAGTTCAAAGTAGACTTCCACCACATATACATCTGAGCGTGGAAGGATCCAGAGCAGAAGTGGTTCAACCTACCCTACCTTGTTACCAATGATGCAATTGAAGAGGTCATAAAGTGTTGGCGAACAGATTGGCATTCTCCTTCCAATATGGCCATAGGGACTAGCGAGTCCGCAGAGAAGATGAAGAAGGACACGACCGAATAGAAGGTTCAATAGTTGGCTAAGAAAAGAAGGAAAGAGGTCGAGGAGAAGGCCCTAATAGAAGCGGAGTGCACCACGAAGAAACAAGCAGAGTAGGAAGAGCAAGGCTCTGAGCAGAGTGAGAAGTCCCCTTTTCCCCAAATAGAGGAGGAAGAGTGGTCAGAACAAGGTGACGGTGATCAGTAGGAGAGCACTTCCTTCCGAGTGAAGAAATACAAGGAGCAGGAAAAGGAAGGGTCGTGGAAGAAAAAAAAGCGATGAAGCTATCGCTAGATCCAATTACTTTGACAGATGGCGACCTGGATGAAATTGGAGACAAAGTGCAGGATACTACAATAGAACTACTGTAGTAGTTTGAGAAACAGCAACAACCGACACTGAGAACCATCCAGAAGGATCAGGGTGAGTTGCAAATCGAGACGACTAGAATCCAGGTAGGTGTAGGATAGATCAACGTGACATCAACCAGTTTGGCACTGGGACCACTCAAGTAGCAGAGATAGTTTGATCATTGGATCTCTAGGCAGTTGTGCTGCCATATGGAGCTTTGAGCATAGAGGCAGCCACTGACAAGGCTTTTGTCAGCTCCCTGAAGAACATTGGCCTCAACGTCGTGCTCCCCAACGAGTTTCTTCACACACTACAAGCAGGTGTGATAGTAGAGGTTAAGGCCCAGGAGAAGCGCGCATTGAGCTTGATAAGCGAGTACAAAGTAAAAAATGAATAGATGTTCACTGAGAAGTCTAAGGCACTCGATGCTCATGATGGGCACCAGTATTGTAGCATGGATGTTGCAACTCCTGGGCTACCAGCTTTACTTATCAACCTGGGGTTCGTACAAACTTGGAGGTGACAGTGTTGTATGCACGAGTAAAAGTGATGGTTCTGCCTGTTGTCACTGTTCAGTTGGTGAGAGACCACTGGGGTTCCAAGATAGACTTCTATAGAGTCATACTAATCTTGATTCTTTGATGGAAGAAGGGCAAATCTACTCTAAGAGAGTTACTCTACTGCAGTGATGGAAAAGGCCAACATGTAATGCTAAACCACACCATACCCTAGTTAACCATTTAAGAAGCTATGCTAAGCAAAATTACTAAATAAATAGTAAACAAATGCTACTATATAAGTTGCAGAAATAAAAAGCATCAAACCATACTAATGTGCAAGCAAAGAAACTAAACTAAATTTGTTTTCATTTTTTTGGTTTCTCAGGCAAAATCAAGTATGCAAACTGATTGTTCTGTGGATGTGACAGGTGCATGGAAGGTGTTTGAGGATGGATAGAAGGTTTATGGAGTGTTTGGATCATGTGGAGGGGTCCTAAGAGGCTTTTTGTGACTTCCTAGAGGTTTCCCATCAATTCGGCCTCAAAATAGGTCGTTTTAGGAAAACCTACAGGATGTACTAGAAACCTATAGGATGATCCTGTAGGAATTATAGGAAACCTATAAGATACAGTTGAGAGCTAATTGTGAGGCGTTGGAGGTGTTGGGAAGCTTAGGAAAGGTGTGTGATGGGTGGAATGGAGTTTAATAAGGTCTAGGATCACTCAGGAGTCAATATCCAAGATAAGATATGGATAGATTCGCTCAATGTGTTTAGGGAAATTTCAATGAAAAATGATGAAAAACTAGTGAGGGTGATGGTAAAACAAGGGATGGCTAAGGTGGATGAAGTGGAAGGTGGTTGCTGGTTATGAAGTCTTGGTATCCTCCTGAGGTACCTGCTCTACATAAAACATGTGTGTCTTCCAAAAATAACTATGCAACAAGATACATTTTTCATAAACTAGAAAAGCATGAATCAACTACCTATATTATGCATGAAGAAAGTTGTTGAAGGGAATGAAAGCATGAGTGAGATCTTATTGTAGAAATGGAGATGGA
Source organism: Pinus tabuliformis (assembly GCA_031772625.1). NCBI lineage: Eukaryota > Viridiplantae > Streptophyta > Pinopsida > Pinales > Pinaceae > Pinus > Pinus tabuliformis. The sequence goes on along the minus strand of CM062808.1, from coordinate 253,397,181 downwards.
AAAGGATGACAATAAAATCTGCCTTGCAACATTAACCAACTACTGAGTTAAAGACAACAAAATCCAAAGCACACAAAAGAACTAGAAATCTGTGTTTTTGGGCTGCAAAAGGGTCCCTTCCTCAAGTCATGGTCCCAAAGGGAGGAAGTGAGGCTGAGACACCTACTGACAACCTTGTGGTGATCCTTTTTCTCCTTGCTAACCTACTACTTGAAAGAAGGCACAAATGGAAGCAAACTATCACACAACCAATCTGATCTACACTACTTGTAATGGAAATGCATCTACTAAGAAAACTAACAACTAAGCTATGAATCTACACTAAGAATACATGTACAATAAAGAGGAGCCTTGGCTGCTAGGGTTGGGCCCTAACCCAAGAGCTTCAACCCTTTGAGTTAACTCAGTGCTGGCTCAAAACAAAACTCATTCTTATTACCAAAACAATAGATTACATCAAAAGAACTGTCATAAGTCTTGTAGCTCGAAAAATAGAGTAAAGTTTTACAATCAAAAATATGAATCCTACTAAGGTCCTAGGCCTCTGTACTTATACATTTGAAGTCTCCAACGAATTCCTTGAAATTAGGGAGTATCGGCTCCGAAACTCGAGATAAATTGGTGCTTTGTCTTTCACTTGCTCGGCTGCCATCTAGTCCTCATGATTTAGATGTTTGCACTCTGAGCTGATGCAGGAATATTCCAATGGAGCGGTAGTAAATGAGGAGTATTTACCTCCTTTAATCCCTCTCCCTTGTCCCATTCGAGTTCTGACCTTGGTCTTTGCAAAAATTCCTTGCTTTTCTCCTTTAATCCTACATTAAATGTAGATTAGAACACAAAGAAAAATATCCAACTCTAACTCATCTCATAAACAAAATATAATCAAAAGTATGCAATAAGTTATGAGAATAGTTGGTTTGACTACCATATAATTACCCAATGATGAGGTTCATCATCATCACCCTACTAAAAGTGTTGCTCATCCTCTGAGCAACTTAGTCAATATCCATATCCTTCATGGCTCTGGTAGCCTCTTTGACATCCCATGCCTCTGTTGTGGTCTCCTCTTCTTGTTCATAGAAGCTTTCTTTCTTTTCGACCTCTTCCCACTGCCTCTTTTCTTCTTCTTCTTTTCTCACTTTTAGCATCCCTAAGAGTAGTGGTGGACTGAGTTTTATGCCTATCCAATTGACCTTCAACCTTTGCATAGATTGCTTATACATAGGTGTCATGTTGAGTGCCTCTCTTAACCTTTGAGGGGAGTGATATTCTCTTATCTTTAGGTTGTATGGCAGTGCGTTCCATATTCTTAGGCAAGTATGTATACTATCATCTCCTAGTAGCCTAAACATGTCCTCAAAATGTGAAATTGCTTGCTCTTGGGAAGAAAGATATCTAGATGTCAGCTGAGGGTCATTTGCAATCAAATTATGGGTACTGATGAGGGCCATGGGATTTGATTGTTTAGCTCTAATCAAAAGAGGTTCAGTTTTATCTCTTACCAATATCCTTTTCATCTCTGTAGCCCTTGACTCCTCATGGTTCATCCATGATTCCAAATCCATTAATTGTAGATCTCCCAGCTTGGCATTAGGGTCCCATACATTCATGTCTGTGAGGGCCATGTTGTGTAAATAAAACTCAGCCATTTTGACCCTATCCTCTAGTGTACTTTGATCACAAAGATCAATAAACTACCTGTAGTCCTGAAATGGCATGGTTCCCCTCTATGATAGTGTCTTAATCTGAAACTGCAACCATTGTTCTTTGAGGTAGAGAGAATAGGATTTAGTTGGAATCCTACACTAGATTTCCTCCAAGGAGAGGCTTGCCATACATTCTAGTTGGTTCTCTCTTTCCTATAGTTGTCCCCACAGCAATGCATTTTCTATCTATAGTTGATTTCTCATTATAGCTTCTCTGTCCCTTAAGCCACTTATTTCTCTGCCCATTTCTTTGATTTTATCCTCCATGTGCCCAATGTCTTGTACCCCCTTCGATTTAGCGATCTACATCCATCAGTGAGTTCTGGTCCTCTCCTTCTCAAGCTTGAATAACAGTGGGATGGCAAACTTTTGAGGTATGACCCTACCTCCTTCAATAAACCAGTAATAGGAGTCTATGTTAGGTTGGGGGTTGGGTTATTTTGTCTTTGGGTCCTCCTATTTAGCTTCTTGTTTCTCCCTTACCTTTCTTTCCAATTTTTGTGGCTCCTGTAGATTCAGTAGAGTATCTTGTGGGACTGTTTTTTCTTCCTATAGATTTTGTTGTGGATCCTATAGGATTGCCTTACCCTTTGAGGAAGTTGATCTAGTAGTAGGCCTCCTTACATAGGTGATAGGGGACTTAGGGGAAGGCATTTTTTATTTTTTTCTAGGGGAATCTTCAATCTCAATAGGAATTTTGGTTGATGTTTGTGGCTTCCCCTGTCTTATTCTTGTGCTCATTCTTTTCCTGAAATATAGTGGGGTCTTCCTCAACCTTTTTCCTTTTTGCTTGATTAGGGTGTTGAGAGCAGTGAGGGTAGCTACTGCCTCTCTCTTAGTGGCCTCCGGAGACACCCTAGGTGACTCCTCCTTGTGTTCTATCCCCTCTGTTTTATTGCTTCTTCCTCTCTGCCTTTCATGTCTTCTTCTTCTTGTAGATCATCATCTCTATCAGTTTCCTCCTTAATTTACTCCTTTGTTTCTTCATCATCCTCCTTCTCTTCTCCCTCTTCTTCTTCATCTTCATCATATTCCTCTGTGTCAGTTCCTTCTTCATCCATCTCATCCTCATCTCCTTCTGTATCTTCCTCTTCCTATTTTACTTCCTCTTCACTGACAGTAGGACTAACATCATAAGTGAGAGCTTTGATGTCATCCTCTACTGGCATGTCTCTGAAAACTGACCATGTTATAGGGGTTCTAAGGTTTTGGAGGGCATCTTCAATGAGAATCCTAATCAACCCATGGTGAGCTAATTGTTGGGAATTCCCCTCCTTCACTTTGATGCTTGAGTCTATGAGTGATTGAAGCAAGAAATATGGTATGTTGAGCCTTTGGTGAGGGGGTGTTTCTACTCCAAATCTTAATTCTTCAAGGATCCTGAAATGATATCCATAGACAACATTATATCTACCCTCACATGATATGTATTTGATTAGTTGGTAGCGTACCTCACTCCATGGATATGGCAAACTTTCCCTCCTTACTCCATTTTTGTCCTCAGTTGGTTCCTCACCTTCTAAAAAGAATTTTCTTTTGGCAACCTGGTTATCTCCTTTGTCTTCTTTTCTCCATGGGATTCTTGGGGGAAGTGTGTTGACCCTTCTGATGAGCTCAGGGGTGAGATCTATAGTGAGGGCCCTTATTACAACAGTTGCATGTATTCTGGTGTGTGGAGTGAGGGAGAGAGAAAATTCTTGAGCCACCTCATCATCATACCCTCTGAATTTTTTGAAAAAACCCATCCAGTTATGTATTGTGAAGATTTCAAGCACTTGGGGGTGTTGTTGGATTCTCACAGTGTTTGTGGGCTCTCTCCTATTAAACCCTCTTATCATCTTGCTGGTGAAGCTTGAGGAGAAAATGAGAGGGTTGAAACAACTTTTCAAATGCAGGAGTAAAACAGAGATGACCCTATATTTAATTCCCTTTACACATTTGCTAAATTCACTCAAATGTAGAGTATCCTTGGTTCATTTACTTGCAAATGGGAATGTAATTTTAGAGCCTACCTCTTTAGACTGGTTGCAGTGGCCAACTCCCATGATATCCCTTCTAAACGCTTCTCTGCCAATCCTGTAGATAGTCTCTGTGTATCTTGTAGACTATATCTTGTAGGAATTCTTATGGATGCTCCTGTAGGAATTCCTGTGCAGTGAACGATGGATCTTTCCTTCTAGTGGGCGGCCTGGGTTATGAGAGTGACTTGGGTGAGGGAGTTTCGAGGAGGTGAAATGCATGAATGCATGGGAATGATGTTTTATTTTCTCTTATGGTGATTCGGGGTGAGGTGGTGTGCTGGCAGCAAAGGTACATTGCCATTTTTGGACCGTTGGTCACTACTACCACCTCATCATTTCCCACTCCTTGTAATCAGCTCCCACCTTGTAGATCTGTAGTTAACCACTTTTTGTCCTACTCCTTTGTCTTTGAGTTGACTGTAACCATGTGTGAGAGGACACCCGGTTGTGCATGTGTTGATTGAATGAAGGTGGCCAAGTTAACTGGCGATATTTTCACTTATAAACCAAATTTCTAGTAACCCTTACAATTTTACTACATGACGCATATGAGAGAGCGAGCAGGATACTTACATGTGGTTTCAATTGTATGCTGCAATTGTCGAAGACCAGAGGTGTTGTTGTATATATTTGTTGCATACCATTCTTCTTCCTCCTCTTGCTATCTGATAATGGTTTCTATGTTTTTGCAGGTATCTATGGTTGAAGATCTAGTTTTGTTGCTTTGGAGCTCCTAGATCATCCTGGTGAAGACTTGTTGCTAGTGTGATTGGCATTCTGTGGGATAGGCTGCTATAGGATTTCCTACAGGATGTCCTGTAGTTGCTTCTCCCTCAAAATTCTTTAATCATTTTGCTTGTTGGGGCTGTGAGGATGGTGACATGGATGGAAAGAAGGAGTGGGAGTGTGGAGAGTAAAGGATACTCAGGTGATGCTCTTTACTCCTCTCTATTTCCCTTTTTCTTTGAAGAATGAAAAAAATTGTTGAAACTGATCTTTTTTTTTTTAATGATGAGTGCAGGGATGATGATGGTGGACAAGGTGAGGTGCTAGATCATGGAGAGGGTGGATTTTAGGGACCTAACAAGTCCATCATTTTCCTTCGGATTACTTCTTGTAGGATTTCTGGGTCACTGTAATTCCTACAGGATCATCCTGTAGGTTTTCAAGGGATCTTGTAGGAATACAGGGGATCCTGTAGAAAACACAGTCTTTGTATAAATCAAAGCAATGGAGTGGAAAAATGACAAAAACTATGGAGGGATGCATGGTAAGGAGTGAAAAAATGAATATTTGAGTGGAAGGGGTCTTCTTGGGATCCTCTATTGCTCCTTAATTATCCTTCTCGCCCAACTGCAAATGGAATTTTCATGAGAATTTTTATTTTATTTTTGAAAAAAAACTAGGCTACCTCAGAGAGGCTTTCACCCTACCTGTTTGCCCTAGGTGCCTCAAGGAAGGTTTTCACCCAGGCATCTTCTTATCCTCTTTTTATTTTTTGTCATCACTAGGCCGCCTCAAGAGGTTTTCAACCGAAGGATGAGACTCAAGCACCTCATGGAGTTTTTCACCTGAGTCCTTATTCTTTTTTCTCTTTCCTAAGTGATTTAATGAGGAAGGAGCTGGAACTTGCTCCACTATCATCATTTTTTATTGATATCATCAATGAACTCTTGTTTTGATAAAGGTCTCTTGTACATTTTCAATCGATGTCCATTAACAAGCAAAGGAATGGCTTCTTCATCTATGGTTCTGATTTGCACTGAACCATAATCATGGCTTCTCTCCACAACATAAGGTTTGAGCCATATTGTCCTTAACTTTCCCTTGACGTCCTTATACCTAGTATCATATAACAATGCCCAATTACCTTCCTGAAATTGCTTCTCCTTGATATTTTTATCATGCCAGATCTTCCTCTGAAGTTGAACTACCTCTGTATGTAGGAGGGCTTGCATTCTGAATTCATCCAAACCATTCAATTGGAACAATCTCTCTTTCTGTGCACTGCTGAGATCCAAATCTAGTTGGGCTACTATCCTTAATGTGTGATATTCAAATTCAATGGACAAAAGGGCCTTTTTCCCATAGACTAGCTCATAGGTTGTGAATCTAGTGGTGGTCTTCCATGTGGTATTATAGGCCAAGGTGACCTCAACTAACCTTTCTACCCAATCCTTCCTGCTGCTTCTCACCACCTTGGTTAAGATGCCCTCCAGTTCTCTGTTGGTCACCTCCACTTGCCCATTAGCTTGTGGATGATAGGGAGTGTAGGTCATATCCTTGATCTTGTCATGGCTGAGAAATTCTTCGATGATGTTGGAGGTAAACTAGTTGCCTTGGTCTATGACCAGCTCTCTAGGGTACCCAAATTTGTAGAATACATTCTCCGTTAGGAAATTAGCCACCTTCTCTTCTGTTTTTGTCTTAATTGCCTTGGTTTCAGCCCTTTTAGTCAAATAATTAGTGCATACAATAATGTATTGTTTTTTCTTTGAAGGAGGGTCAATAGGCCCGATGAAGTCCATGCCCCACTTGTCAAATGGCTCGAAAGTCACTTGAGGCTACAGAGGCATTTCATCTCTTGGAGTAGGCCTTCCTATCCTCTGGCACCGATAGCACTAACTAGTGTATTTTTTCACATCTTGATGAAGAGTGGGCAATAATAGCCTTCTTGTAGCACTTTGAATGTTTTCCTCTTTGCTGCAAAGTGACCTCCACAAGGCCCATCATGACAATTCAGAAGGATGTCAAAGACTTCCTCTTCCCTAACACACCTTCTCAAGATTTGATTTGGGCCAGGTTTGAAAAGATTTCCCCCAATCCAAGTGAAGGGGGCACTTTTCCTCACTATCTTGCTCTTTTCTTTGGAGGACAAGTTTGGGAACTGTGATGATACCAAATAGTTTGTTATATCAACAAACCGTGGAGAGAGAAATAAAATATCAAAAAAGTGCTCATCCAGTAACTGGTCATCCACCATTCCTTCTTCACCTGTACACAAATTTACCCTAGATAAAAAGTTTGCAACAAAATTTTCCTTACCAGGCTTATCAACAATGGTTAGATCAAACTGCTATAATAAAAGTAACCATCTTATAATTTGAGCATTCACATCTGGTTTGTTCATTAAATATTTGATTGCAGCACGGTCAGTATCCACAAATCTTTGATAGCCTGTAATGTAATGCCTAAATTTGTTTAATGAATGCACAATAGCCAGGAGTTCCTTTTCAGCCACTGTATAATTTAGCTCGGCCTTTGATAAGTTCTCACTGATAAAATAGATAGCATAAGGCAATTTCTCATCTATCTAAACTAGGGTTGTTCCTATGGCTTTTTGTGAGGCATCAACATGAATATGAAAGGAGAGGGCCCATTTTGGGCCTCGAAGAATTGGTGCAGTGGTTAACTTATCATTTAGAATGTCTAAAGCCTCTTGACAACTTTTTGACCATATAAAATCATAATATTTGGCCAACAAACCAAATAAAGGAGAGGCTAACTTGCTAAAGTCCTTTATGAACCTTCTGTAGTATCCAGCTAACCCTAGTAACTCTTGACATCTCTCTTATTTTGAGGAGGTGGGACCCTTTGGATGATGGCTATTTTGTTTGGGTCCACCTGTGGTCCTTGCTGAGATATTGAATGACCTAGCATGGTCCCCACAGTCATTAAGAATTCACATTTTTCAGGACTAAGAGACAGGTTCATTTCAATGCATTCGTGTAGTAATTTTCCTAGGTTAGACAGGGCTTCTTGAAAATCACAGCCATAAGATGTAAAACCATCCATATAAATATCCACCGCATCATGGACTAATTCAGCAAAAATACTCAAGACTGCTCTCTAGGAAGTGGCAGGATAATTGCATAGGCCAAAAGGAAGGACCCTATAGGAAAAATTACCCCAAGGACAAGTGAATGTGGGCATATCCTGGTCTTTTGGGCAGATCTAGATTTGGTTGTACCCACTAAATCCATCTAGGAAAGAGAAAAACCATTTTCCTGCTAGGCCACCTAGCACTTGGTCAATGAAGGGTAGAGCAAAATGATCCTTCTTTGTGGCTTTGTTCAACTCCCTGTAATCAACACAAATCCTCCTCTTATCACTTTTCTTGGGAACTAACACCAGAGGAGAGACCCACTCACTATCAGAGATAGGGTAAATGAATCCTGCATCTAGCAGTTTTTGCAATTCTTCTTTGGCTATATCTTTAAGAGCTGGATTCATCCTCCTTCGTGGTTTCCAGACTGGCTTGCAACCTTCTTTGATGTATATGTGGTGAGTACACACTGAGGGGTGTACTCCCTTCATTTCCTTTTAACTCCAGGAAGAGGCTTCTAGATTTTCCTTTAACATGTTTCATAGCTTCTCCTCTTCAAGTGCAGAAAGAGATGGATTGATTTTCAAGGTTCTCACTAGGCCAAATTCTATGGTTTTGACATGGAGTGGGTTGGAATTGGCCAAGCATAAGTCAATTGGATGATTGTTCTGGGTTTCCTTTACTACTTCTTCTAAATGTAATGAACTGGGAGTTGGACTTTCGAGCAGGTCTTCAATCAAGTCATCCTCATCTTATTGTCTTCCTCCCATGGTTGCTTCCACAGCATAAAGTTAGGTGGAATAAACTTCGTCTTCTTCCTCCTCCTCCAACCATAAAGGTAAATCATGCTCTAAAGAAGGTTGAGCAAGAGGGTATAGGACTAACTGCTTGGACATATGCCCATTCTTGATGGTCATATTCCCAGCTCTGTAGCTAATGTAAGCATCGGAAGTGGCCAACCATGGCCTCCCAAGGATGAGAGGATAACCAGTAAGCATAGCCTTAGGCTGGTGAACTAGGAAATCTGTAATGTACTCCCAGGTGTCAATGGATACCATCACATCCTCCACAATCCCCCCAGGGGTTACAGTGGAACGATCTTCAAGTTGCAGAACTGTTGTGGTATTCCTCAATGAACCTTGGAGGTTGAGCTTGAGCATGGTGTCCTTGGTCATCACATTAATGGCAGCCCTAAGATTGGTCAGAGTGTGTGGGAAAATGGTGCCATTGATGTGCACATCTACTACAGGGCTTCAAGGGTCCAAATATTTTGGACATATTACCTGCCCCTTGCATTAAGTCATACAGTGGTCCAATGACATTAATGATAGGGGAATCCCTTTTTCGCCTCTCTGGATGCTTGAAGCACTTCTCTTTAATCAAATTATTGTAAATGGGAACATCTTTTATTTCCTAGAGAAGGGGGATATTTACACAGATTTTTCAATTCTCCCAGAAGTTTAGTCTCTTCTGGGGTAGGTTGGAGTGGTTGGGCTAATCTCTCAGGAAAGGGTGGATTTACATAAAGGTTGCTTTCCTCTCTTTCTTCCTCAACCTCCCTAGGTGGAGGGGGGGGTTGGTTATCCGGGAGAACTCTTCCTGATATCAGGTTAATCTCCTAGATTTCCACAACATAAGTTGGATATGATGTCTCTCCACTGTATATTTGTTGAGCCTGCCTATTGTTCAAGTTCAGATTTCGCTGGGTAGGCATCTGGGGTTGGTTGGGTGGAGAAGAGTGTAGGAGCTGTGTTTGGGCATGCGGTGGAGGCAATAGAGCTGGAGCATTGTTGTATTGGGGACTCCACCCCAAGAGTTGTGTATTCCACTAAGGTTGTGGCGAAGCATAAGGTTGAAATGACTGGATGGTTGGCTGGGAATGATATTGATATGCATAGGACCAAGGAGGGGGTGTAGACTAGGAAGGATGAGCAGGGGGTCCCCAAGAAGGTATAGTTGTGGTTTGGTTGGGGTTGTAATATGCATGGGATGACCCTTGCATGCCCTGCTGGTATGGTCTAGGCCCAGGAGGTCTCCTTTGGTTAATGTAGCAAAGCTGCTCAGTGACCCCTTCAGCTCCTTGATATACAGCTTTGAGTCCAGGTAAAGAAGGGAATTTTTTATGGAGTGGTTTTCCTCACAGACTGAGAAAATTTCAATAGAGTTCAACAGACATTCATTCCTAGGATGCCTCTTGGTGCATCTAGGACAGAAGATGGCAAAGGCTCTCTTTGCTTCCTCCTACTTCCTTTTAATGTTCATGGTGTCTAGTTGCAAGGCAAGGGTTTGCAGCATCTCACTTTTGAAATCTTCCAGCATGTTTCCAATTTCACCCTTGATGGATGAGTTGGAAGATGATGTATTGGCCATAGGTTGACTACACCCACCCTTTTTCCTGGCTACCCTAGAATGGTTTCTGAATACAGTCTTGATATCCTCATAGGGTAATTGGTAGATATATACTCCTGCTAACAAATGTAAGGTATCCAGAAGATCTTCTCTTACTACCCTAAGCAGGACCAACTTTAGTGACTCAGGGTCAAGTGTGCAGCTGGCCCTTTTGTAACTGATCTGGAATCTATCTTCGTAGTCTTCTAAGGATTCATCGTGGCCTATGGGCATCCTGAAAATTTCTTATTTAGTATTCTTTGACCAACATTAGTCTCAATATTTTTTGTTAAAGGCCTGTTGTATCTGAGCCCAAGTTGTGATGCTATCTCCAGGTAAACCCATGAACCAATGCAATGTTGCATCCTTGAGGGTATATGGAAATAGTTTTAAAATTTTCTCATCATCTGTATAGTCATAGGTTCGGCATGTAACAACAAAATCAAATAGGGAAGTGTCGAGGTCCTCTGTGGTGAGGCCATGGAAATGAGGTAGGGCAAAGGGGATTATATTTTTCATCTTAGTGTCCCCATTGGTTTCCCTGATGGGGAAGGCACCCTCAACTTTCTTTGTATTCCCCCTGTCATTTCAGTTTTCAGCCATTGGCTCAGTAGGAATGGGTTCCTCTTCTTCTTCTTCCCGTGTAGGTTCTTTAAATATGTCAAGTTTCTCACCTAAGGGTTCCTCCAGTTCACAGCCACCGAAGAAGAGAGAAAGTTGGCTGTTGGATGCAGTGGGGGTATTTGGCAAAACATTTTGTAAGTTGTCCCTATTCCTACGAGGCATGAAAGGAAATATTTTTGGGTTCATTTTGTATTCTTTTTAAAAACTTGGAAAGTACTTATAGAATTAAAATTGTTGATTGAATGAAAATTACTGACAGAATAAAAAATTACTTGTTGAATTGTAATCCTACTTACAGAATGGAAAGGAAAGCATATAATGCAAATTGAAAGAAATGAAACAACCAGATTACTTTTGCAGAAATAAACTAATGGTATAATATTGAACACAAGAAATAGAAGAAAAGAAAGCAGTAATCACATTATACTCAAGCACCTCCCCGACAGGGATGCCAAAAAGTGATGAACTCCAGTATTGCAGCAAGGATGCTGCAACTCCTGGGCTACCAACTTTACTTATCAACTCGAGGTGACAATGTTGTATGCACAAGTAAAAGTGATGGTTCTGCCTGTTGTCACTGTTTATTTGGCAATAGACCACTGGGGTTCCAAGACATACTTCTATAGAGTCAGAAGAAGCTTGATTATTTGATGGAAGGGAAAATCTACTCTAAGAGAGTTACTCTACTGCAGTAATGGAAAAGGCCAACATGTAATGCTAAACCACACCATACCCTAGTTAACCATTTAAGAAGCTATGCTAAGCAGAATTGCTAAATCAATAGTAAACAAATGCTACTATCTAAGTTGCAGAAGTAAAAAACATCAAACCATACTAATGTGCAAGCAAAGAAACTAAACTAAATTTGTTTTCATTTTTTTGGTTTCTCAGGCAAAATCAAGTATGCAAACTAATTGTTCTGTGGATGTGACAGGTGGATGGAAGGTGTTTGAGGATGGCTAGAAGGTTTATGGAGTGGTTGGATGGTGTGGAGGGGTCCTAGGAGGCTTTTTGTGACTTCCTAGAGGTTTCCCATCAATTCGGCCTCAAAACAGGCCATTTCAGGAAAACCTACAGGATGTACTAGAAACCTACAAGATGATCCCGTAGGAATTACAGGAAACCTATAGGATACAGCTGAGAGAAAATTGTGAGGTGTTAGGGGTGTTGGGATGATCCAGGTGGATATTGGTGGCCACCCGCCAAGTCCACTTGGACCCCCACGAGTGTTTCTTTCAGCTTTTCAGTTTCCTTAATTGTAGCACAGTTTACTATTTTTAGCAGTTTTTCAGCTCCTAAACTTCCAGAGCCGTTTTGAGGCCCTAAATGATGTTTTTTGGGAAAACTGGGAGAAACACGGATCCATTAAATGATGTTTCTCTTCCCAAATGTGTATTTCTCGGATAGATCTTTCTAACGAGATACTGTACGTGTCAAACGGAGATCGTATGCCAAAGTTACGACCTTGGGAAGTTGATGTGCCAATTTACCCAAACGGGGCCCACAATTTGGCGTTTCATCTTCTAGGGTTAGGTTTTTGGATGTTTAGGGTTTTCCATTGTTTCTCAACAATAAATAGGCCTTCGAGCCTCATTGTAACACAGTTCATAGGCATGTAGCCACCACATCTCTTCTCAGAGATAATCTACCATCACCCTAACTGTTTATTTCCATTTTCTGTTTGTAGGCATATCTTAGTATTTCAAATTAATGAAATAAAGTATTATTTCCGTAACATCTTTGTGTTTATGGTTATCTCTATAATTTGTTGCGTTCCTGTTTAAATCCATATCAGTGGTATCAGAGCGGTCTTCTTTTTCTCTGTTTTTCTTTGCATGTCCCCAACGAGGTTGGGATATAAGGAGTTAGGGCTTGAACTGGTCGAACTTTTGCAAGACCAACCTTGCAAAACCCGACGGTCTCCCATGGTAGATGAAAAGAAAGATGAGGGAGTAGGATATCCTATCAAAATCTTGCTCGAAGAAGCCCTCGAGCGACAAAGGAACGCGATGATGGACAAATTTTCCCAGATCCTTCAACGGATATCCAGGGGCAATGCATTGGCTTTCCACAGCTACTCTAGAAACACACATTGTTTAAGGTACAAGTTAATTTTGAAATCCCCATATTCGAGGGTCAGATAGACACAAATGCTGTCGATAAATGGTTAAATCTGCTAGAGGGTTATTTTTTTGTTCATGATTTTTCCAGTCAAGAAAATAGTATTTTCACTCTTCTCAAAGCAGCCCCCCACGTCAAGGACTAAAGTACTGGTTCACTATTTTCAGCCGCACCCACTTGGAATTCGTTCTGGGATGCCATCAAGGAGCAGTACTACCCTGTCGGAAGCTATGACGATCAATACATAAAGTGGACCATGCTGCGGCAGGGAAGGGACCAAGACGTGTCGGAGTTTACCAATATTTTCCATACCCTTTGCACAAAGTTGGGTATCAAGGATTCGGAGCAGAATTTGATACTCAAATACTGCGGCTGCCTACACAAGTACATCCAGGAAGAAATAGAATTCCTAAACATCTCCTCGCTCGGCACGACATACTGATATGCTGTCAAGGTCGAGCAAAAGTTTAAACAGAAGAAGCGAGACTTTGGATTTGCAAATCCAAAGCAAGGGAAAGGTACCCTCAAACCAACCCAAGACAACCCACCAAAGCTGCAAGTAAAGAACAGCGCCGCGAAGCCGAAAAAGGACATGGGAAAATGGTGTGAGTTCAATAAGAGCTCCACTCACAACACAAGTGAGTGTCGGGCGAAGCAGTGACTAATGGCTGAGCTAAAGGTTTCAGAATTAGATGCATGTTTCGACTTTGAGTCAAAACCTAACAAGGGGAATGACAAAGGGAAGCAGATTATCGATGCAAAGCCCAATGCCACCGTTGTCACCACGAAGATCTAGATGGAGGAACCCGAAGATCTAGAGGAGGAGGAGCATCTCTTCCACTCCCAGATGTGGGTAAAGGGATCCCCACTATAGTTCATTGTCGACAACGAGAGCCAAAATAACCTCATTTCAGTAGAGGTCGTGAAGCGGCTGGGCTTACCAACCACAGCACATCCACAAACGTACACCATCCGATGGCTTCAACAAGGACAGGGTCTTTGGGTGAGCCAGCAGTGTTCGCCTTCCATACAACATCAATCCCTTCATGGATGAGGTATTGTGTGACATTTCTCCCCTTTAAGTTTGTGATGTATTATTAGGAAAACTATACTTGTGGAAGCGACATGCTGTGTATGAATCAAGGCCTCGTGTTGTTATTATTACTTTGGGAAATAAGTTGTACAAGATACCAGAGGTAGCACTGCCTACGGCCATCTCTTTGGTTACTGCAAAACAATGCAGTAAGCTCATTTCCAAAACCGGGAAAAAAAAATTCCTGATGATATGCCCTCAAGGAAGAAGAAGACGATGGCCACGACCTCCAGACAGGGCCCCTCCGCACGGCAACTACAGATGGACAAGGTTGTGGAGGAGTATGAGGACATCTTCACCTCTCCCGTAGGGGTTCCTCTGCACTGTCAGGTCAAGCACTCCATCGATCTGACCCCAGGTGAGCCACTGCCTAATGGACCAATCTATCGGCACTCCATGCTGGAGAATGATGAAATCAAGATGAAGATTCAGGAGTTGCTACAGAAAGGTCACATTTGTCTAAGTTCATCGCCTTGTGGGAGCCTGATCGTGTTGGTATAGAAGAAGGATGTGACTTGGAGACTCTGTATTGAATATCGGATGCTGAATAAGATCACTGTTCGTAATAGGTACTCGATCCCACAGATCGATGACCTCCCAGACCAACTGAAGGGGGAAAAATATTTCAAAAAGATCTATTTGAAGTCAGGATATCACCAGGTACCAATCAAACTCTCCAATGTGTGGAAGACTGCCTTCAAAGCCAAGGAGGGCCTTTTCAAATGGTTGGTTATGCTTTTTGGATTGACGAATGCTCATGCAACCTTCATGAGTCTAATGGATGACATCTTGTGACCATTCACCAACTCATTTGTAGTGGTATACTTGGATGACATCTTGATCTTCAGCTAGAGTTGGGAAGAGCACCTCTACCACATCCGACAGGTTCTCCAAACACTGCGGCAACACAAGTTATGTGCCAATTTGGAGAAATGCACTTTTGGCATGACCCAGGTTCAGTATTTGGGATACAATATTGATGAACATGGGATGCATGTGGATCCAACGAAGATCCAAGTCATTCGGGATTGGCCCTGTCCAACCACTCTAATGGAGCTCTGCAGCTTTCTAGATCTTGCCAACTTCTATCGCAGGTTCATGTTGGGATTTTCTCATATCACTTGGCCCTTGAGTCAAGTCACCAAGGGAGGAGCGAAAGAAAAATTATTTTGGTCTGAATCTCAACAGAAGGCATTCACAGAGTTGAAAGACCGCCTTTGCTCGGGACCAGTGCTCGCATTGCCAGACTTGCAACAACCATTTGAGGTCGAGACAGATGCCTCTAACTATGCTATTGGGGCATTCCTTACTCAACACGGGCATCCAGTTGCATATCATAGTGAGACACTTTCAGGCACACTCTGGAAATATCCCACTTATGACAAAGAGATGTATTCCATTGTGCAAGCTTGTCGACAATGGAAACATTACATTTTGGAGAAGGAAATGGTCATCCACATAGACCACCAACCCCTCCAGTTCATACAGTCCCAAGGGAAATTACAGAATGATCACCATGAGAAGTGGTCAACATATCTACAATAGTTCCACTTGAATATCAAGTATAAGAAGGGCAGCACTAATAATGTTGCAAATTGCCTCAGTCGACCACCAATCATGTTACTAATCACCATGCTCAACTCTTGTGGGCACGAGACTTCTGATTGGCCACTTCTCTACAAAAGCGACCTAGAATTTGGCCATACATACAAGACACTCTTGGAGGGTCAGCATGTTCTAGATTTTCACCTCTAGGATGCCCTGTTATGCCACTTGGGTCACCTTTGTGTTCCTTCAAGCAAGCATGCCAAGATGATTTGGGAAGCACACTACAGTCGACCTGCTGGGCATTTCGGGGTCGAGAAAATGGTGGCAGCACTACAAAACTATTTCTACTGGCTAAATCTTCGATAGGATGTCGAGAAGTACATCAGATCATGCACTACCTGCGCCATTGCCAAACTGACAGTAAAGAAGCAAGGCCTCTATACCCCACTGCCTACCCCTAGTCGACCTTGGGAATCCATCTCCATGGATTACATGTCAGGCCTTCCTTCCACTAAGCATGGAAACGATTGTGTTATTGTGGTTGTTGACAGGTTCTCGAAGATGGTCATTATAGTGACCTATAAGAAGAATATCACAGCAGAAGCCACTGCTAAACTCTTCTTTGAACAAGTGTGGGTGCATTTTGGGATCCCACATCCTATCATCTCAAATCGGGATAGCAGGTTCCTCAGTACATTTTGGTCCAGTCTCTAGTCAATGTTGGACACCAAACTCACTAAATCCACAGCCTTCCATCCTCAAACTGATGGCTAGACATAGGTTGTCAACAAGATGATTGTACACATTCTGCACATGTACAACTCAAAGCATCCACGCACATGGGATGAGAGCCTCCCCTATGTTCAGCACAGCTACAACTGGGCTCTCCACAGCTCGACTGGCCATAGCCCTTTTCAAGTGGGCTTGGGATTCCAACCACTATGTCCCATTGATGTGGCCATGCCATTTGCAGCTGCTCACGCAGATTCGGCTCATGTCTAGTTCGAAATAGATAAGGAAAACAACTTCATTGAGCACATCCAACATATTCACCAACAAGTCCATGACATTCTGGAGAAATCAAATTCCAAGTACGAGTAGCGACATGATCAACATCAAGTGCCACACAAGTTTCAGGTGGGTGACAAAGTTTGGTTGCATTTGCAAAAGGAATGCCTTACCGGAGCCTATCAGAAACTTAGACCACTATGATATGGTCCTTACACCATTGCCAAGGCTGTGGGAGACAATGCATTTGAGCTCAGCATTCCCCCATTCCTTGGCCTGCACCCAGTGTTCAATGTGGACTGCCTTCGGCCATACTTTCCACCATTACTAGACACATCCGACATTGCAGAACAGCTCACACCCACAGAGTTAAATTCAGATTGCATGGAACAAGTTGTAACTGATCGGATCATGGACGCACAGATCAAGCACACTTGCCAATAGAACATCCAACTATATCGAGTTGTCAAAGCAGGCAAACTCCTTCACTAGGGCAAGTGGCTCACTAGGGACCAACGTCAGCAGAAGTTTCCTCATCTCATGGAGGAACTCAACGCAATGGGGACCATTGCTTCCTAAGGGGGGAGGAATGACCCAGGTGGATATTGGTGGCCACTTGCCAAGTCCACTTTGACCCCCACCATTGTTTCTTTTAGCTTTTCAGTTTCCTTAATCGTAGCACAGTTTACTATTTTTAGCAGTTTTTCAGGTCCTAAACTTCTGGAACCGTTTTGAGGCCCTAAAAGACGTTTTTTTGGAAAACTGGGAGCAACATGGGTCCATGGAGCAATGTTCCTCTTCCCAAAGTTGTAGTTCTCGGATAGATCTTTCTAACAAGATATTGTACATGTCAAACGGAGATAGTATGCCAAAATTAGGACCCCGGGAAGTTGATGTACCAATTTACCCAAATGGGGCCCACAGTTTGGCGTTTCATCTTCTAGGGTTAGGTTTTTGGATGTTTAGGGTTTTCCATTATTTCTCAACAATAAATAGGCCTTCGAGCCTCATTGTAACACATTTCAAAGGCATGTAGCCACCACATCTCTTCTCAGAAATAAGCTACCATCACCCTAGCTATTTATTTCCATTTTCTGTTTGTAGGCATATCTCAGTATTTTACATTAGTGAAATGAAGTATTATTTCCACTGCATCTTTGTGTTTATGGTTATCTCTATAATTTGTTGCACTCCTATTTAAATCTAGATCAATGGTATTAGAGCGGTCTGCTTTTTCTATGTTTTTCTTTGCATGTCCCCAACGAGGTTGGCATATATGGAGTTAGGGCTTGAACTAGTCGAACCTTTGCAAGACCAACCTCGCAAAACTCGACGGGCTCCCATGGCGGATGAAAAGAAAGATGAGGGAGTAGGAGATCCTATCAAAATCTTGCTCGTAGAAGTCCTCGAGTGACAAAGGAACACGATGATGGACAACTTTGATCCTTCAGCCGCTACCCAGGGGCGACACATCGGCTTCCCACAGCTACTCTGGAAACACCACACCGTTTAAGGTACAAGTTAATTTTGAAATCCCCATATTCAAGGGTTAGATAGACGCAAATGCCATCGATAAATGGTTAAATCTACTCTAGGGTTATTTTTCTGTTCATGATTTTTCCAGTCGAGAAAAGATTATTTTCGCTCTTCTTAAAGTAGCCCCCCATGTCAAGGACTGGTGGGAAACCTACTGCGAGAAGAAGGATGAAAGTACTAGTTCACTATTTTCAGCCACACCCACCTGGAATTAATTCCAGGATGCCATCAAGGAGCAGTACTACCCTGTCGGAAGCTATAAGGATCAATACATAAATTGAACCACGCAATGGCAGGGAAGGGACCAAGACATGCCAGAGTTTACCAATATTTTCCATACCCTTTGCACAAAGTTGGGTATTAAGGATTCGGAGCAGCATTTGATACTCAAATACTGCGGCTGCCTACACAAGTACATCCAGGAAGAAATAGAATTCCTAAACATCTCCTCACTCGGCATGGCATACCAATATGCCGTCAACGTCGAGCAAAGTTTAAACAGAAGAAGTGAGACTTTGGATTTGCAAGTCCGAAGCAAGGGAAAGGTACCCTCAAACCACAAAACAAAGGACAAAGCCAAGGCAGGGTGGCCCAAGACAACCTGCCAAAGTTGCAAGCAAAGAAAAATTTCGTGAAGCCGAAAAAGGACACGGGAAAATGGTGTGAGTTCCATAAGAGCTCCACTCACAACACAAGTGAGTGTCAGGCCAAGCAGTCACTGGTGGCTAAGCTAAAGGTTTCAGAATCAAATGCATGTTCTGATTTTGAGTCAGAACCCGACAAGGGAAAAGGAAAAGGGAAGTAGATTATCGATGCGAAGTCCAATGCCACCGTTGCCACCATGAAGATCTAGAAGGAGGAACCCGAAGATCCAGAGGAGGAGGAGTGTCTCTTGCACTCCTAGATGTGGGTAAAGGGATCCCCGCTACAATTCATTGTTGACAGTGGGAGCCAAAAGAACCTCATTTTGGCAGGGGTCGTGAAGCAGCTGAGCTTACCGACCACAGCACATCCACAACCGTACACCATCGAGTGGCTTCACCAAGGACGGGATATTTGGGTGAGCCAACAGTGTCGCCTTCCATACAACATCAAGCCCTTCACGGATGAGGTATTGTGTGACATTGCTCCCCTTGAAGTTTGTGACGTATTATTAGGACAACCATACTTGTGGAAGCGACATGCTGTGTATGAATCAAGGCCTCGTATTGTTATTATTACTTTGGGAAATAAGTTGTACAGGATACCGAAGGTAGAACCACCTATCGCCATCTCTTTGGTTACTCCAAAACAATGCAGTAAGCTCATTTCCAAAACCCGGAAACTTTTTTCCTGATGATACGCCCTCAAGGAAGAAGAAGATGGTGGCCACGACCTCCAGACAACGCCCCTCCTCATGGCAACTATAGATGGACAAGGTCATGGAGGAGTATGAGGACATCTTCACCTCCCCCGTAGGGGTTCCTCTGCACTGTCAGGTCAAGCACTCCATCAATCTGACCCCAAGTGAGCCACTGCCTAATGGACCAATCTATCGGCACTTCGTACTGGAGAATGATGAAATCAAGAGGCAGATTTAGGAGCTGCTACAGGAAGGTCACATCCCTCCGAGTTAATTGCCCTGTGGGAGCCCGATCGTGTTGGTATAGAAGAAGGATGGGACTTGGAGACTCTGTATTGACTATCGGGCGCTGAATAAGATCACTGTCCATAATAGGTACCCGATCCCATGGATGGATGACCTCCTGGACCAACCGATGGGGGAAAAATATTTCAGCAAGATCGATTTGAAGTTAGGATATCACCAGGTACCAATCAAACCGTCTGATGTGTGGAAGACTTCCTTCAAAGCCAAGGAGGACCATTTCAAATGGTTGGTTATGCCTTTCAGATTGACGAATGCTCCTGCAACCTTCATGAGCCTGCTAATGGATGCCATCTTGCAGTCATTCACCAACTCATTTGTAGTGGTATACTTGGATGACATCCTGATATTCAGCCAGAGTTGGGAAGAGCACATCCGACAGGTTCTCCAAACACTGCGGCAACATAAGTTATGTGCCAATTTGGAGAAATGCACTTTTGACATGACCCAGGTTCAGTATCTGGAAAACAATTATTGATGAACAAGGGATGCATGCGGATCCAGCCAAGATCCAAGTCATTCGGGATTGGCCTCTCCAACCACTCTAATGGAGCTCCGCAGCTTTCTAGGTCTTGCCAACTTCTATCGCAGGTTCGTGTTGGGATTTTCTCATATCACTTGGCCCTTGAGTCAAGTCACCAAGGGAGGAGCGAAAGCAAAATTATTTTGGTCTGAATCTCAACAGAAGGCGTTCACAGAGTTGAAAGACCGCCTTTGCTCGGCACCAGTGCTCGCATTGCTAGACTTGCAACAACCATTTGAGGTCGAGACAAATGCCTCTGACTATGCTATTGGGGTAGTCCTTACTCAACACGGGGCATCTAGTTGCATATCATAGTGAGACACTTTCAGACACACTCCGGAAATATCCCACTTATGAAAAAGAGATGTATTCCATTATGCAGGCCTGTCTACAATGGAAACATTACATTTTTGGGAAGGAAACAATCATCCACATAGACCACCGACCCATCCAGTTCATACAGACCCAAGGGAAATTACAGAATGATCGCCATGAGAAGTGGTCAACATACCTACAACAGTTCCACTTGAATATCAAGTATAAGAAGGACAACACCAATAATGTTGCAAATTGCCTTAGTCGACCACCAATCATGTTACTAACCACCATGCTCAACTCTTGTGGGCACGAGACTTATGATTGGCCACTTCTCTACAAAAGCGACCCAGACTTTGGCCACACATACCAGACACTCTTGGAGGGTCGGCATGTCCCAGATTTTCACCTCCAAGATGCCCTGTTATGCCACTTGGGTCACCTTTGTGTTCCTTCAATCGAGCGTGCCAAGATGATTGGGGAAGCACACTACAGTCTGGCTGTTGGGAATTTTGGGGTCAATAAAACAGTGGCAGTACTACAAAAGTATTTCTATTGGCTGAATCTTAGATAGGATGTTGAGAAGTACATCAGATCATGCACTACCTGCGCCATTGCCAAACCGATAGTCAAGAAGCAAGGCCTCTATATCCCGCTGCCTATCCCTAGTTGACCTTGGGAATCCATCTCCATGGATTACATGTTAGGCCTTCCTTCTACTTTGCATGGAAAATATTGTGTTATTGTGGTCGTCGATAGGTTCTCGAAGATGGCCATTATGGCGGCCTGCAAGAAGAATATCACAGCAGAAGCCATAGCTAAACTCTTATTTGAGCAATTGTGGGTGCACTTTGGGATCCCACAGCCTATCATCTCAGATCGGGATAGCAGGTTCCTTAATACATTTTGGTCCAATCTCTGGCCGAGGTTGGACACCAAACTCACTAAGTCCACAGCCTTCCATCCTCAAAATGATGGCTAGACAGTGGTTGTCAATAGGATGATTGTACACATTCTGTGCATGTACAACTCAAAGCATCCGCGCATATGGGATGAGAGCCTCCCCTATGTTCAGCACAGCTACAACTGGACTCTCCACAGCTCGACTGGCCACGACCCTTTTTAGGTGGGCTTGGGGTTCCAAACACTATGTCCCATTGATGTGGCCATGCCATTTGCAGCTACTCACGTAGATTCGGCTCATGTCCAGTCCAAAACAAATAAGGAAAACAACTTCATTGAGCACATCCAACATATTCACCAGCAAGTCCATGACATTCTAGAGAAATCAAATGCCAAGTACAAGTAGCGATATGATCAACATCAGGTGCCACACAAGTTTCAGGTGGGTGACAAAGTCCGGTTGCATTTACAAAAGGAACGCCTTACCGAAGCCTGTCGGAAACTCAGACCTCTCTGATATAGTCCTTACACCATTACCAAAGTTGTGGGAGAAAATGCATTTGAGCTTAGCATTCCCCCATTCCTTGGCCTGCACCCAGTGTTCAATGTGGACCACCTTTGGCAATACTTTCCACCATTACTAGACACATCCGACATTGCAGAATAGCTCACATCCACAGAGTTAAATCCAGATTGCATGGAACAAGCTGCAACTGATCAGACCATGGACACACAGATAAAGCACACTCACCAACAGAACATCCAACTGTATCGAGTTATCAAAGCAGGCCAACTCCTTCACCAGGGCAAGTGGCTCACCAGGGACCAACTTCAACAAAATTTTCCTCATCTCATGGAGGAACTCAACGCAATGGGGACCATTGCTTCCTAAGGGGGGAGGAATGATCCAGGTGGATATTGGTGGCCACCCACCAAGTCCACTTGGACCCCCACCATTGTTTCTTTCAGCTTTTCAATTTCCTTAATTGTAGCACAGTTTACTATTTTTAGTAGTTTTTTCGGCTCCTAAACTTCCGGAGCTATTTTGAGGCCCTAAATGAAGATTTTTGGGAAAACTGGGAGCAACATGGGTCCATGGACCGATGTTGCTCTTCCCAAAGTTGTAGTTCTCGGATATATCTTTCTAACAAGATATTGTATGTGTCAAACAGACATCGTATACCAAAGTTACGATCCCGGGAAGTTGATGTACCAATTTACCCAAACAGGGCCCACAGTTTGGCATTTCATCTTCTAGGGTTAGGTTTTTAAATGTTTAGGGTTTTCCATTATTTCTCAACAATAAATAGGCCTTCAAGCCACATTGTAACAGAGTCAGAGGCATGTAGCCACCACATCTCTTCTCAAAGATAAGCTACCATTGCCCTAGCTATTTATTTCCATTTTCTGTTTGTAGGCATATCTCAGTATTTTACATTAATGAAATGAAGTATTATTTCCACTGCATCTTTGTGTTTATGGTTATCTCTATAATTTGTTGCATTCTTGTTTAAATCTGAATCATGGGAAGCTTAGGAAAGGTGTGTGATGGGTGGAATGGAGTGTTAGAAGGTCTAGGAGCACTCAAGAGTCAATATCCAAGGTAAGGGATGGCAAGATTTGCTCAATGTGTTTAGGGAAATTTCAATGAAAAATGATGAAAAACTAGTGACAGTGATGGTAAAAAAAGGGATGGCTAAGGTGGATAAAGTGGAAGGTGGTTGCTAGTTATGAAGTCTTGGTCTCCTTCTAAGGTACCTGCTCTGCATAAAACATGTGTGTCTTCCAAAAAGAACTATGCAACAAGATACATTTTTCATAAACTAGAAAAGCATGAATCAACTACCTATATTATGCATGAAGAAAGTTGTTGAAGGGAATGAAAGAATGAGTGAGATTTTATTACAAAAATGGAGATGGAAAAGGATGACAATGAAATCTGCCTTTCAACATTAACCAACTACTGAATTAAGGACAACAAACTCCAAAGCTCATAAAAGAACTCGAAATCTTTGTTTTTGGGGTTTTTGAAGGGTCCTTCCTCACGTCATGGTCCCAAAGGGAGGAAGTGAGGCCGAGACACTTGCTGACAACCTTGTGGTGATCCTTTTTCTCCTTGCTAACCTACTACTCGAAAGAAGGCACAATTGGAAGCAAACTATCACATAACCAATCTAATCTACACTATTTGTAATGGAAATGCATCTACTAAGCAAACTAATAACTAAGATATGAATCTACACTAAGCATACATGTACAATAAACAGGAGCCTTGGCTGCTAGGGTTGGGCCCTAACCCAAGAGCTTCAGCCCTCTGAGTTAACTCGGTGTTGGCTCAAAACAAAACTCATTCTTATTACCAAAACAACATAATACATCAAAAGAACTGTCACAAGTCTTGGAGCTCAAAAAATAGAGTAGAGTTTTACAATCAAAAATATGAATCCTACTGAGGTCCTAGGCCTCTCTACTTATACATCTGAAGTCTCCAACAACTTCCTTAAAATTATGGAAGCTCGGATCCGAAACTCAAGATAAACTGGTGCTTTGTCTTTCATTTGCTTGGCTACCTTCTAGTCCTCATGATTTGTCTATTTTCACTCTGAGCTAATTGAGGAATATTCGAATGGAGGGGTAGTAAATGAGGAGGATTTACCTCCTATAATCCCTCTCCCTTGTCCCATTTGATTTTTTACCTTGGTCTTTGCCAAAATTCCTTGCTTTTCTCCTTTAATGCTGCATTAAATGCACATTAGATCACAAAGCAAAATATCCAACTCTAACTCATCTCATAAACAAAATGTAATCAAAAGTATGAAATACGTTATGAGAATAGCTGGTTTGAATAAGCTAGGAGGTGAATTAAGGCTCATATAATTACCCAATGATGAGGCTCATAAGCTCAAAAGAAAGTTCAGGCGTAGAATGCCCAGCTTGCAGCCGTGGTGGCTGAGGCATGCAAAACAGTTCCAGAACTGAACATACCAGAGGAAGCGCCATTGGAGGCGAAGATTAGGAAGCTAATTGTAAGTGTACATGACGCTAAGACAGAAGTGGACAAGGTTAATTTTGAACTGAACCTGAAGATAACAGAGTTGGAGTTGAAGTCATGGCCTTCAACCTCGCCAGCATTCAGAGAACAACACGAAGCCACTGTGAAGGATGGAGTTGCGACAATGGATGTCGTGATGGCAGATTTCACCACGCTTTTTGAGCAAGCAATGGAGGTATTCACGACCCTGCAGGAAGATCCCACCCTGCATGCCCTGAATACACAAGCTCGCGAATGTTAATAACCGTATGATGAAGTCAAAGCAATGGCACACACCATTGTTGTCGCACAACGCCTTGCTAAGTTGTAGGAGGCTAGGCAGCTGCATCTACAGGTGGAAGTAGTGCAGAAGAAAGAGGCATACTCAAGGCTAGGTTAGGGCCTTGGCTAGATGAGGCCTATATTATCTTTGCTAACGTCCAGGAGAAGTTGGTGAGCCTACAGAGCACACAACAAAAAATCAAGGAAGAGAGTGCAGGACAGGTAACCGAATAGCTGGTGGGCCAGATCAAATAGGCAGCCACGCAGAGCGCAGCTGAAGTGGCAGTGGCACAAGTAGAGTTGGGAGGTCTGTGTAGTAAGATCTCTGTCCCAGTAGAGTGACTTGAGGACGAGTCACGATATTTGTGTTGGGGACCTGTTGGGATGGGGTCCTCTAGGGTCAATTTTGGGGCAAAATGTTAGGCCCTTATACTACTAGTGTAACCCATTATTGTTATTAGTATAACCCACTTATTATATTCATGTACCCATGTAGTGCCCATATTGTTACTGTTGTGGCCCCATAGAAGCCCACTATTGTTATTATTGTGGCTTTATATTATTATTGTTAGGTCGGCTGGATTATATTATGACTCCTTAGACCCCTATATATAGAAAGGAGGTTTTGTCATTTGAATCATCCAAGAATTGTTCATTTATGTAATGTAAAGGAGGTTGCCCCCTCGAAGAGGCTGAATTCTAAGGCGTTGATCTATCTTTTCTATCTTTTCTTGAGCTGGTTTCATAACATTTGGTATCAGAGCTTTGGATTCTAGGGTTTCGCTGCTCCAAACAGGTTATCGTGGCATTTTCTCTATACCTTTTTTCTGTGATGTTTCAGAAGTCGCAAAAAAACCCATTTGAGAAGAAATCACGCTGAACTGTGGGTCCAAATTTCAGATCTTTTCGCGCGATATTTGCGGAGATATGATCTGAGGAAGATGGCCTTTTTGCAAACACCTGAATTACCTTCCAAACAGGGGACCTGGGGAAAATCGTCATAACTTTCTTTCTGGGCATCGGATTGAAATTTCGCAAGAAGCTACAGAAAGAGGACAGACTGTAGATTTCTTTTATATATTTCTCAGAGTCAAATATTGAAACAGTGACACGTGGCACTTCATACAAGTTCGCTCTACTGAACTAGTCTACAATCAGGTCACTGTGGGAGATTGTGCATAACTCTTTCTTGGAGAATCCAATTTGGATCAGACTAGTGGCATTGGAAAGATGACACAGAAGGCTACTACAAGTTGAAATTTTAGAACTTAAAGATCCAAAAGTACAGAGTTACAGTCGTTTCAAGGTCGAGCTCCTAAAATCAAGAAAAAGCAAGATGAGGAAGTTTGATGGCAAGGATCCGGTAAATTGGATACTTCAAATGGAGCAATATTTTGATCTACATGGTGTACAATTGTTACAAAAGGTATGTATTGCATCTTCATATTTAGAACCAGATCAATTTTTATGGTACAAAGGGCTTTGTTCTCGTAAACAACTTGTTACGTGGTCAATTTTCACGGAGGAAATGATAACACATTATGAGGATACAAAGAGCAACACCTTCTTTAGAGCAACACCACAACAATTAGAAAGAGTAAAGGGGCTTTGTGACATAGTGGAAAGCAAAATTATGGAAACCAGGAAGCTTACCCCTCACAACTATAAAGATGGAAGTGTTGTTTCTCCGAGCCTTCCACAAACCTACAAGGGTTACACCACAACAATTGGAAGAAAAAAGAGAAAAAGGGCTTTGTTACAATTGTGATAGAAAATGCACTAAAGGTCATAAGTGTGCTGAGAAGAAATTATTTTACATAGAATATGAAGAGGAGGAAGAAAAGGATCAAGAAACATCAAAAGAAGAAGATATACGCTAGGACCCCACCCCAGAGAAAGAAGAACTGAATCAGACCATATCTTGTAAAGCATTGGCAAGAATTACCACTCCTCAAACTCTCAAGATAGAAGGACATATCAAGAAGCAAAAGGTGCAAGAAGTGAAAGATCACATCGAGAAAGAAGAAATGAATCCAACCATATCTTGTAATTCATTGTTCGAAATTACCACTCCTCAAACTATTAAGATAGAAGGACATATCAAGAAGAAAAATGTTCAAGAGGTGAAAGATCACATCGAGCATCAAGAAATGAATCCGACCATATCTTGTAAAGGATTGGAAGAAATTACCACTCCTCAACCTCTAGAGATAGAAGGACATATCAAGAAGAAAAAGGTTCAAGCAGTGAAAGATCACATCGAGCATCAACAACAAATTCTCCAACTTTTAAAGGATAACGCCACTTCGGTGCAAAATCAAATGAAACAACAGGTAGATCAACATAGTAGTGAAAAATGTTTTGATGTAGGTGATTGGTTATTTTTACCGCTACATCTCAAGCAAGCTATTTATGAGAAGGAAATGTTGGCAATAATACATGCACTTAAAAAATGGCAACCTTACCGAATGGGAAGATTCTTCAAGGATGAGGATGTGGAAGCATTGTTTTGTGCTATTTATATTATCCAACCAGATTGGATAAACGAAGCAAGGGATGAATGGAAGAAGGAAGAAGAAGTATGGCCACTTATTCAAAAGTTGCAAAAGATCCCAATTCAAACAATATTGCTAGAAATTGAAGAGGAAGGAAAAATCATATTGGAACCTGGAGCAGTCACAGAAACAAGAACCCAACAGCTACAAATCGTTCAATTTCAGAGTATCTCATCAAGTGGAAGAACTTACCCGATGAATATTCCACATGGGAGGACAAGAATTTTATACAGAAGCATCAAGAACTACTCAAGCGTTGAGGAGAACACTTTTTGAAGGAGAGGGGCATGTTAGACCCCTATACTACTAGTGTAACCCCTTATTGTTATTAGTATAACCCACTTATTATATTCATGTACCCATGTAGTGCCCATATTGTTACTGTTGTGGCCCCATAGAAGCCCACTATTGTTATTATTGTGGCTTTATATTATTATTGTTAGGTCGGCTGGATTATATTATGACTCCTTAGACTCCTATATATAGAAAGGAGGTTTTGTCATTTGAATCATCCAAGAATTGTTCATTTATGTAATGTAAAGGAGGTTGCCCCCTCGAAGAGGCTGAATTCTAAGGCGTTGATCTATCTTTTCTATCTTTTCTTGAGCTGGTTTCATAACACAAAATCCCAAGTTTTGTCATATAAAATGTAAAGTCTCCACAAGTTGTGGTCACCGAGCACATAGATAGTTAAAGTGTCATAAAGGGTTTAACCCTTATTTTATGCAAGTTGAGTCAACTTTTGAAGATCTACCCATGGTCCGCGGACCATGGGATTGTATAAGTAGGTGTGTCTTAGAGAGTCTAATATAGAGATGAAAAAGAATGAAGACGAATGTAATGGGTCAGTAGAGGGAAGAGCAAAGAAGTCTTAGAGTAGAAGAGAGGCTCTACAGCTGTGTGCACAGAGGCCTAGAGTAGAGTCCGTAGCTGAGTGTGCGGACCCCTGCAGCTGAGTGCGCAGGGAAGTATTGAGTCTATAAGCATAATTGAAGCATTAATAAAGAGATTATTCCAGAAACTCCTGTGTTTTGTCTATTTAATTCTGGTTATATGAATGTACCTTATGTTATAATGGGTTTATGAAATAATGGTGTATTAATGCGTGAATTTACATGATTGATATTGTTACATGAACGCAACTACTGTTAATTGTTTACACGAGGATTTATCTTATTATTTGCAGAAGTTATGAAACACTTAAGCTAATTTGAGTAATTATTGGGTTAATAGTAATCTTTGATACACGTAAGTAGTTGATTTCCATATTCAGGGTCTACCAACGACAATCATGAATGTTTGCGGAGATATAGAAGCTAATTAGGGAAGTTATATCGATAAGCCATAAAGGTTTATCGACGCGAAGACATATTTAGGGCATAAAACGACATCATGCTCATCTTTGGGTGTGGAAAATTAGTTCCAGCATCCCCCCATATTGCTTTAGGTGAGACTTCAATCTATGCTCCGTGGATTGATGCCAAAAGGGCCAGTAGTGTAGGGATTTGTTTGGAAAATCTAACTCTGAACCTAGGTCAAGACCCACTAAGAAAACAATAAGAGAGTTGGTGGCAAAACACAAAGAGTTTCAAGCCTTGTGACTGGTTACGAGTTTTGAGTGACATATTATGTGACAAGAATTGAATGTGTTGCAGGACCTTTTCCTTGGACTAGATGGCTCTAAGGACTAGGAATGTTGCTTTTTGTATGTGCCACATAGATAACTTAAGAGGGGAAGGATGAGGGACTGTAAATATTGGAGAAGGAATCCCTTGTGTCATGTAGACTTGCATAGTCATTTTGTGAATGTTTGTGAGCCTGATAAAAGATGGAAAGGTTGAAAACGATTTTTTTCCTTTGCTTGAAGAGAGTGGCCTTCACTTTTATGATAAATCTAGTTTGAAAATTGTGTGCTGAATCCCTAAGTTTAGTTTTCTTTCGAGGCATCAAGAATATGGCTCAAGGGTCATTGACTGTGAGAAAGACTACAACACAGTATTTCTTATGGTTGGGTGGACAACAACTCACCTTTCTTCAATTCCAGATTCACTTTTTTTGAATCAAGTAAGTACTTATATGCTTGGTAAACGAAATTGATAATTTAGCAATATATCTATGAAATTGTAATAGCTGAAATTGTTTATTCTTTGTAGGTTTTTTATTTTTTATGAGATCTATTTATGAAAATTAAACATGTCAAAAATATGAATTTTTTTACTAGTAAAATTGCTAATTATTTTCTTAATTTTGAGTAAAGAAATTGAATTGATTTAGAAAAAAATTCTTCGCAGTAGAGATCATATTAATAAATTTTGAAATTCATGAGTCAATTTTGTGCATGCATACCTTCCCTATTAATTGTATTCTTCTTTTCCTTTAATTTTCTCTATAGGTTATAAGTCCCAAACTTTTTCTCTAATTTAAATAAATTCGAGGTGCAAAAAAAGAGTCTTAGGGTTAGTCTTGGAGTTTAAACATGAGTGCCAAAATGTGATTTATGGGGTAAACAATCATCTTGGAATTATATATATATATATGTGTGTGTGTGTGTGTGTGTGTGTGTGTGTGTGTCTGTATATGTATATATATATATATATATATATATATATATATATATATATATATATATACATACATATATATATATATATATACATACATATATATATATATATATACATACATATATATATATATATATACATATATATATATATATATATATATATATATATATATATATATATACATATACATATACATATATACATATGTATATACATATATGAATACATGTATATACACACACACACACACACATATATATAGTTTCTGGGAGGTTTTAGAGGCTAAAACTTGAACCATAGTGATGGGAAATCTCACTGAACATTTTGTTCAATTTTTAGATCTTGTTTCACTATATTTTCAAATATATGATCCGAGGAAGTTGGGTTTCCATAATGCTTTTTCAAACATGTCATCTTGGGATTTTCAATATAATGTTTCTTCCGAGGGGTTTCAGAGGCTGAAACTTTCACCATAATGAGGAGGAATCTCCTTGAACGTTTGACTAAATTTTCATACATTTTTTATATATATAATTTCATATATATGCTCTAAGGAAGTTGTGTATCCTAAATTATCATGAGATTGGGCTTCAAATATATCAACATGGTATTTTCCTTACAACTTTATTTCATTGAGGTTTCAGACCCTAAAACTTGGAGGAGACTGACAAAATACGTCAAGGTACATTTGGTAGAAGTTTTAGATCTTGTTTCTCTTTGATTTTGGAGACACTACCTAAGGAATTTGGGTCTTTTAAATGCTCTTGAAAATAGAACTAATGGTTGTCTTAACAAAGCACGAAAGAAATCAAAGAAAAACTGATACCCCATATCCTTAATCAACCTTTAAGGGATTGTGTTTGAGAAAAATGTGATTCCCCATGTTATAGCATTATTTAGCACTCCTATAGTTATGATGCTCTTATATGGTCTTGGGCAACCCTTTCCCATTCAGACTTGGTCCTTTATTAAAAAAAAAGAAAAAAAAAATCATACGCCACTTTGCCCTTATAAAAGCACACGTACACATGGGTACCAAAACCAAACCCACATACATAATTTAAAATATGAAAAAAAATCCTATTTCTCGGGCAGGGTTTACAAGTTTCATGAAATCCCACCAACATGAGCCCGTGGCCTAATTGAATCAACTAATTTTTGGTGGTATTTATACACCTCATAGGAAGGCATAAAACATAGAAGGAGATAGGATATCAACTTTATAGTCCTTTTGTCCCCTGGTCAAGTCTGATTTTCCCTATGCCTCCTAGACTCCCAGTCATAGGAAACCCTTATTTCCTTGCGTAGATGATCATCTTCCATTATATGACATCCTTTTGCACATATTGCGGTGATCTTTGAGGCTTGGGCTGGACGGATCTAGAGGGAGGTTTGTTGGTGTTATTTTCAGATCAGTTTGTATTCTTCCACTCCTATTTGTTGTTGTCAATAAAGAAGATCTATCTTGTTCCTGAAATGTTGTGATCTCATGTTTTTATAATTCATGTCTAACATATCATGCTTTATATATCTATACTTGATGATCTAACATATTTAATATGCACATTCTTTGAAATATTTTCTATGTATATGCTTCTCTGGTTTATGTTGCAGGTTTGAACGCATTGGAGGAAGCAGAGGGTTTGGACCCTATGGGATTGACATCAAACGTAGGACCTCCGAGTATTCTCCCTAAACCCAACTTTAGTAGTTTTCATATTTTTCTTACTTGAATGAGTGCTTCTGGTTGATATTCTGCCTTCGATATGTTAATGTTCTCAACCCCTACCTAAGGGAGGTTTCTCCCACTAACACCCCATAGACCTAATGAATGGTTAGGGGGTTGGGTATGTGTTTGGGTGGTATCATAGCTAAGGTTTCACAATAAACCTGGATAGGCTTGATTATAGGAAATAATTTAAGTTTTAAATTAATATTGTTGGATGCATGTGTACTTATGTGAAGTTGCTTTATTGTATATCTAAATAAGTCGATGTCACTTGAAGATTGAATTGAGTGGTGTGGAAAGATAAAATGAAGGCTTGCATAGGCTTGGAACAAAACAAGTAAAGGTAATAGACATCTACAATTATTATGGTTTTAGGCATAATAATAGCTATGTGTTATTTCAATTCATAATAAGACTTCTCAGTAGTGAAAAGAAAGAGAAGGACATCTAACAAAATGACAAATATTGGTACTAAAATGATCTCATATGAGGAAAAGGGGAGATAAAAGGGAACATATCCCAAAATTATTGAGACAATGAAGAGTTTGAAGGATGACTTCAGAGTTGGAAAACAAATAGTGAAAGGTTGTTCAATGAAAAAGAAAGAAAGAACAATTGAATGCAATGTTCTTGTAAAGTTTGTCTAAAATTCAAAAGAAATTGCAACAGGGACCAAATGCTCGAAATGATGGAAAATACCCATCTAAGAAAATAGATATCCCTTTGGAAAATTAAAAGCATGAATTGACCATCAACAATACATGAAGAGTACATCTAAGAAAAGAAATTGAAGTAGAAATGCGGCCACTTCTAGTGAAGATTCCTCCTTTGATTTCTTTGGTGATGGGACAAATAACTAAGGTGGGATGAGTAGCAACGTCACATAGAAAAAATAAGAAGCACTCTAAAGTTGAATTGCATGAACAATTTAAGAAGGAAAAACCACCCACCTTCAATGGTGAGATCAAGAATGGTGAGAAAGATGAAGCATGGATGTTATGGTTGAACCAATACTTCCATGTGTATGATTATTCTATATTATTTATATATTTAAATTTTTATGACTTATGACTTTGTGTAGTTCAAAAAAAATTGTAAATTATAAATATTTTTAAGTGAATAAAATATATTTGTAATTTAATAATTTAATATTTAATCATTAATTAATAAGAGAATTATTTCTTATTAATAATAATCCCTTTAACATAAACTTAGAAAAATTACTTTAATAATGAATATGTTTTTATTCTATATTAACTATTTGGATAAAAACAAATCTAACCAAGTCATTTTACACTCACCATGACCTAGGTGGGTATTGGTGGCCACCCACCTATTCCACCTAGACCTATAGTTGGTTTCATCAGTTTCCTTGATTACAACAGCATTTACTATTTTTAGCAATTTTTTGGGTCCTAAGCTTTTAGAGTTGTTTTGACCCCCTAAACGATGTTTATTTGAGGTCCAATATAGGCC
This sequence comes from Pinus tabuliformis, assembly GCA_031772625.1. Taxonomy (NCBI): domain Eukaryota; kingdom Viridiplantae; phylum Streptophyta; class Pinopsida; order Pinales; family Pinaceae; genus Pinus; species Pinus tabuliformis. The sequence continues at coordinate 253,364,281 of CM062808.1, read as the reverse complement.
CATAGTTGTAAGCAAGGGATTTTTGCAAATCCTATAGTAATTGGAGTGATATTTCTAACAAGGCATCATATGCGCCAAACTAAGATCATATGGCCAAGTTATGACCCCAGGAAGTTGGCTACCCATCTAACCCCAACGGGGCCCACAAACTCTTGGTGTTCCATCTCCTAGGGTTAGGTTTTTGGTTTTTAGGTTTCCCTTTGTTGTACAATAATAATAATTCCCTTGAGCCTCATTGTAGCATAGTTCAAAGACATGTAACCGCCACATCTATTCTCAGAGATAAGCTACCATCACCTAAGCTTATTTATTTCCATTCTTTATGTAAGCATATTTTAGTTACCTGATGTTAAATAGATTAAGTTTTATTTACATTGCATCTCTGTATTTATGTCTATATTGTGTTTTGTTGCATTCCTGCATAAGTCTATATCAGTGATAACAGAATAGTCTGCACTTTCTCTATTTTTATTTGCATGTCCCCAACGAGGTCAAGGTATAAGGAGTTAGGGTTCAAACTGGTTGAAACTTTGCAAGACTAGCCTCACAAACCCCGAAAACCTATCATTATAGAAGAAATGAAATGCGAGGGAGTAGGAGATCCTTTAAAAAAATTGCTCGAAGAATCCCTCAAGCGACAAAGGAATGGAATTATGGAAAACTTTGCCCAGCTCCTTCGGAGACTACCCACAGGTGACGCATATTCATCCAACAACCACTTTGGAGGTACCACTCACTTTAAGGTACAGGTCAACTTTGACATTCCCATATTTGAAGGCCAGATAGATTTAGACACCACAGATAGATGGTTAAATTGGTTGGAAGGATATTTTTCAGTTCATGATTTTTATAATCAGGAAAATATTAATTTTTCACTCCTAAAAGTCGCCCCCCGTGTCAAGGACTGGTGGGAAACCTACTGTTAATAGAAGGAAGAGAGAGAACCCTCACTAGTTTCAGCCACACCCACTTGGAATTCTTTCTGAGATGTCATCAAGGAATAATATTACCCTGGCGTAAGCTACGAAGATAAATACATAAAGTGGAGCATACTGTGGCAAGGAAGGAACCAAGACATGCTAGAGTTCACAAATATTTTTGATTCCCTTCGTACAAAGTTGGGTATTAAGGATTCTAAGTGGCATTTGGTACTTAAGTACGACGATTTTCTACAAAAGCACATCTAGGACAAGATGGAGTTCCTCGACATCTCCATGCTTGGCACCTCCTATCAGTACACTGTCAAGATCGAGCAAAAATTTAAATAGAAGAAGCGAGACTTTGTATCTGTGAATCTGAAGCAAGGGAAAGGCTACCCCAAACCATAGTAAAAAATATAAAGCCAAGGCAGAGTAACCCAAGGCAACCTGTCAAAGCTGCAAACAAATAACAACACCATGAAGATGAAGAAGGAAAATGGCAGAATTTATGATTGACAATAACAATGGTGTTTAGGAATGATCCCTGATGTGAAAATAATGTTAACACTGAAATTTATTATATGATGATAGTGAAACAATAACCTATTCAATAGTAATCCAATAAAATATACAGTAATGAGATCTTTTGATCGTGACAGTGGGACACATAGCTGTGAGATGTATGACAATAGTGATGTTTCTTCTATGACAATCATGATTGTGAGAGAGTGATATTTCTCTTAATAGGACATAATGTATGTGAGTATTGTGACATTGATCTCCCTTGTTGTATGTAACAACAATCTCATGATGACAGTGATGTTCCTAAGTAATAGTGATATTTTAAGATGCATAATGACAGTGACCTTGACTTTTCCTATGATAACATATCTTGTTGTGATATGGTGATAGAGACCTAGATTCATGACACAAATCTTGTATGACCATTCATGAAACTATGGATGGTGGAAACCTATATTTACAGATCTGAAACAAAAGGGTACAGATTTGAAAAATGTGGTTGAAAGCACTACAAAAACATAGAATACTCACTCAACTAAACTCCTCCTATAAAGGTGGAAGCATACTAGAAGCCCTAGAGGGGACTAAATTTGACTTCAACAAGTAAATCATAGTAGATCAAGGCCTAAGTGGGATGAGACAAAGGTCAGACAACCCAACAGACAACTCTATGCAAAACCCAGAAACAGATCTGAGGAAAACCCTAAAACCTAGAAATCGCGAGTACTGACCTATTTTCCAGTAGTGATTGCACTTTTTGGGCATATAAATGTACTTTGGCCTCCATATCGCACTTTTTGGGCCAAAAAGTCTGATTTCTGCTTCGTGGATCTGTGTTTGCAAATCTCGAAAAAAGTGTCGCCTTTGTTGCGGATGGTTCTTGTGACCCTCGGAAACAACAAGAAAGCTTGCGGAAGTTAGAAATTTAACAAATCTAGGGTTAAAAAATTAGGAAACATTAAGAGAATTAAAAAAAAAACAAAACAAAACAAAAAAAACCCTAAGCTAAAAATCAAAGGTCACCCAGGTTTCTGGATCTGAAGTATAAAACCTAGTGGAGTTGCCAATTTTGTTGTAGTGTTTTCTTCTCAAAGATGTACAAAAAGAACCCACTTAATATTGTGGATGAAAAATAATCTCAATAATATAAATGGTTGCTAAGCATTGTAGATCTACAACAACTGATAGAAACAAAACCTACCAAAGTCTGGATCTATGCCACAATCATAGTTAAACAACAAAAAGAAGAGTAATAACTCCAATCATCCAATGGAAACCAGATATACGAAGAATAATTTTATTATAACACCTATGAAGGGAACAAATAAATGATACCAGTCCCCCTCTATGGGATGGGTTCTTGGCTATCCTCAAACCTCTTCAACTTGTGTAGAGTCTCTCTCCTTTATAATGTGTAAACCCAGTAAAAATATGGTGTGAGACAATGAAAAAAATCAGAGTTACAACAGTGAGTGCAATAATGAAAATAATAAAAAGTGAATAATGAATGGAAAACCCTTCTATTTTAACAAAATATTGAGTTATCCTCGAATAATGAGCAATAATAAAATATTATTGATCCCATTATTGGAATAAACACTTGTAATATTTTATTATATTTGGTTAGGAGGGAAAAACTATTTAAAATTTTATTTAGAAATAATAAATAAATAAATGATTTATTTATTATCTCAAGGAATTAGTTAAGTAATAATAAATAAATAAGGATTTATTTAATTATTCCTAAGGGATTTAGTCAAATTTGACAAAGAATAATAATTAATTAGTGATTAATTAATTATTATTAGAGAAAATTATGATAATTAATGATTTATCTGTTTATTTTTCATGATTGGGTCAAATATGACAAGGAATAATAATTGAACACTGGTTTAATTAATTATTCCTAGAAGAAAATCAAATAAATAGTGATATATCTAATTATTCTTCATGGGTTTAACTATAAATTACTTAACAAAGGTGGTTTATTAAGTAATTTCTCATTGTGAAAGCAATTTTACTATGGTAAAATTGGCTTTGCATGGTGTACTTCGATCCATCTAGTAAATTAGGCTAGATGATCAATTATTTGGTGATAACAATAACAGTGATTGACTTTGAGGATTGATCTGATTGATTGACATGTACATGATTGACAATGATGATGACTACAATGAGATTGTGATAGTCTCTTCTTGACAATAGCGTGGTAGGAGTGGAATTTATAACAACAATGAATTGCAACAAAGGCAGTATGGACAATAGATAGTGAGTGTGGCAGTAGATGAAGCATAGAAAAAAGCATTGGTTGCAGAGAGTGAGGAAAATAATAGAGAGCTATGTGACAATAGTGGTGGAAACGGTGGGAAAAAGTTGTGGAGTGAAAGTGATTGGTTGATTTTTTGATTGTAAGGGGGACTAAAGACCCCTTCGAACTAGGTATACAAATATCTTTAGAACTTGGGCAGCTTTAGATTCTTTGGGGATTTTTTAACTCCTTCCATCTTGACTAGTAAATTGTGTATGTAACCATACGTAATACAAATCATGTTTGGAAAACATATCTCATGCATTGTTTATTGATGTGCTAATATCTCTTATGTTTATGTTAATTATATGAATGACTAAAGTGATAAACTATCCAATACTATGAAAGTAAAATTAAATATTGATTCACCCCCCTCTCAATATTTCTCGCAAGTTCTTCCTCCAAGTCATGAAGAAGGTCAAACTTATTCTAAAAATCATATGCAATATTTTGGAAATAATTTCTCGTGGTTGACTCTATATTATCAACCTTCATGATTTTCTCATCAATTTTTGTTTGGAACTAATTTTTAAGCATTGTATTCTTTGCTTGAAATATAGAAACAATAGTATACAAGTGAATGACCTCATTATGAATCCTATCCATTTCCTTCTTGTCACAAAGTTCCTTCAATCTTTCACACATCTTGATGTCGTGAAGTGAAAATATGACTATGATCTATGAAAAGGGTGTGCCACAAGCCACAATCATAACCTCAAAGTGAAATTAATGCATGATTGGAGACATTAACATTTAGTTGATATTCACACTTTACCACTTTTGTATGAAATTGAATATATTTTAATTTTACTCTTTTTTTACCATATAAAAATGGAAAATAAAACCACATATAAAGATGTGAAAGAAAACCACAATCCTTTGGAAAAATATTCTAAAATCATTTCCCCCACCAATATGAATGATAAAGGATCACAAATTGAAGGGGACTTCTTAATTTTATAAAAATAAATAAATATCACGATTATGAATATCATTTCCATATCCGCCAATTGAAAATAATATTGGTGAGCCATTGGTCTTGGTCACGAAAGTCACTTGGCATACATTGATCTTCTTAGCACTAGATTTGACATGAGCCTTAGCCATATTTCAATATCACGATTTTAGTTATATAATAGGATGGTTGAAAATCCATATAGCGGTACCTCCCATTCTAAAATTAATAGTATAGATATGATTTATGGTATGGAAACTTCCTCACACACATCAAAAAGATCAAAAATATTTTTCCTCTGTGTATAAAAGATGGGATTTGTAATTTACAATCACTTGTTCTTAGGGATTATATGTTAGAGTTGGATTTTCTAATGCCTCACTTCCCTATTAGATAATTATGGTGAGTTGTAAGATCACATAGGGATTTGCATTTGTCCAGTTTTTGTACATATCCTTAATTGGCACTATGTCTCCTCCATTGCTATATAATGGAGGTCTTATATGTACTTTTACATAAGATTGTGAGTAATAGAATAATCTCACTTGGTATCAGAGCAGCTGATTTCTGCCCTATGGAATTCTTTATTGAATTTTTATAATTATTTTATCATCTGACTAGAATTTCTGTTTTAGTGAGGTCTCACAATTTTCTTTTGATATCTACCAATCTGTCTAAGTGATAATAGTTTCAGTCTAATATGGATATTGAATGGATTCTCGTTTTTGTTATGGGTTTGTGGTTGTGTTTCATACCACAACCAAGAAATATGTAGATATTCCTTATAATGTCTATCATATATGTTGCAAATCATGGTGGAATCCTGCAGCCTGCTTCTTGGGAGAATTTGTCAGCAGTTGAGGGTTTGCACACCCCTTATCTATGACATTTTATTTTATATATTGAATTTCTTCTGATTGTACATATTTTCATGTCTGCTAAATTACAAAAGCACCCAAATTCGAGCACTCTATCCCTCCCTAATCCATTTGTCAACCTTTTCTTTTAAGTTGAAGAGTTTAGTGAAATTTCCTCTACCTCTTTCTGATAATACATTTTCTCTGTCCTTCATCAGTCGAGTCTGACTCCACATCTGTAGTATTTTTATTTTGTAGAGGATTATGGCTACACACATCCTAGCTATGAGACCCATAGGAGAAGCCCCCGTTATCAACTTTACAACAAACTTATAAAAAGCTACAGCACATTGACAAATTGGCATCTTGTATCATCAGCCTCTGAGGTTTTCTCACAAGAACACCACATTGCACTAGCAGATATTTTGGGCTACAAACCTTATTTCCTATTGGTTGTTCCTTCAATGGAAATCAACCGCTAGCATGATTGGTGAACTAAGAGCCTATGTAAGTGAAAAATAATGCAAGAATAGGTCTTTCTTCTTTGCGAGGATTGGCGATCGAGGAGTTAAATGTTTATATAGCTTGGTACTCTTATTCTTACTCTTACTGCATCCAACACCATGCTCCATGTTAATTTTTCTTTTATTATAATATTCGAGCAGCTTTTGGTTTGTGAAGCCCAAATCTATAGTGTGACGTATGCTATCTAGACGTATCTTTTATTGAGTTTATCAATCTAGATCATTTTTGCATAAGCGTATTTTATGTGTAGTTTTTAAAATCTACCCCAGCACTCAAAAATTTTGAAGGCTCCAATTCTCTTCTTTAAACAAGTGCATGTATCATTCAACAAATCTCAGTGTTCTCCCTCCAAGACAACCAATCGATTTTTTTTGGGTTGATGCTTGATGTTATATCCCATCGACGAATTAATCTAATCCTGCCAGCCTACACATTTGCTGAGTATTTTTCCAGTATTCTAAACATAAATATGAAAATGCTATATCGTTGGTCCCGTATATGAGGATCGACGCAACTATCTATTTTTGGATATGGTAGGTAGGGAAAATTTTAAGGATGGAAAAGTATCTTGAAGTTTAAAAACATTGGCAAATTTCACTAGTCCCTAATATACAAACTATAAATATTTTATTGATGTATTTGTAAAATTATTGAAATTTATAATGATTTTATATATACTCTCTAAATAATGTTGGTGATTTTTATGGTAAAATAATTTTATATTGTAAAATTTCGGTGAATCATTTTTATAAAAATGGAAATTAGCGAATCTTATTTTTGGAAAATGATGGAAAATTAGCCTACCTACGAATATTAGCCCATAAAATTTTCCATGCGGCAAAAAGCCCTATGTTTTTTATCCAACTATCATCAATAATGTATTTTTTGCATTGTTTGAAATAATTAGGCAGTAATTAGAATCATTATTATTTTTTACCAAGGGAAGTTCATTTAATTTTTAACTTAGATTCATTGTGTCTCTTTGGCATATGTATCAACTGGTGGTTACTTTTCTTTGCATTAATTTTTCAACTTTAAATTTTAAAGATAGGTAAAAGGTTGCAATAGATTCGTGAGAAGAAGGCAGTAGATGAACTTCGTAAGGAGGTCCTTCAATTGTAGTCAGTGGTAGCCCTTTTGCAAGTAGAGAATGCAACTCTTAAGAATAGGTTGTAAAATTTAATCGTTGAAAAAATAAAGAAGGTTGAACATATAATAAACCATGGCCACATATTTCCATATGCTTGCAGACGAATTTCAAGAGAAGATTGACCTCCTTGATGACTTGGAGGAGGAAGTTGAGTCTTTTTCTGAGTCAAGAATAGAAAATTTGAATAAGAAGGTGGAAGAGAAAAATAATCAGCATGCTATGGAGATTAAATGTTTAAAAGAAACAATGCTGGAATAATATCAACTTTTGAAACAAAAATATGATGCATTCTCACAATAAATGATTGATAAGGATGAGTTCATTCAAAATCTACAAGAGTCTAAGTAGTAACTTGAATTGGAAGTTAGTCATGTTCATACATTTTAGATGGAGACAGTTGATGTTAAGGTGCCAAGCTCTCCTTATTCCAAACTTGATGATGTTGAATGCCAGAATCCTGATGTTGATAATCATGACTCATCACATGCCTTTGTCACACCCAGTTTTGAAAACCACACTACCAGTGTTGTGTCTTGATTGCCGAGAAAAATGAGATATACTGAAGGAGGACTTGGCAAGAATGGATTGGGAATTTTTGCTCCTATTAACGCTATAGTGAATACATAAAGAGTAGGTCTTGGATATGATCCTAGTGATGCCTCATCACCTACATCAAACTTTGAGGTGCTTCAAGAAAATTATCCTATTAATTGTGATAAACATATTGTTGACATGGCTATAAATGTCATTCCAAATGAAAATATTGTGGCACCCAACTTTGAGCTTGCAAAAAAAATACTAAAGCATCTCCACATCCCCATTAAAGGAAATCATCTAGGCTCCAACATTCTTGGTAATTTACTAGTCCTGCATTCAGATTGTTATAGAAGAGACTGAGAGAATTAATCACGGACCAATGCCCACCATCAAGATCATTTGTGGATAGGTCAATGGAAGGTCATGGCACCAATTGAAAAATTTATTGAAGAATTCATATCGTCATGTTGTATCACTTGCTCATTGTTGATTTCCATGGTTCCCCCAGTTGTGTTTTATGGGGAAAATATGCTAACAATGGAGACTATTTATTCTTACTCCTTCCACAATTGTGTTTAATGGGGGGAAATTAGATGGTGATAGATATTGTGTTAGATTAGTGTGATGATGACGGTATTCAGACAACTTCAGGAGTGTTGTCGTACAAATTTTGAGTTGATATTTCCATCTTACATGCCTCATTGTTTGTTTGTTGGTTGATGGTGTTGCTTCTATTTTAAACCTAGTTCTGTTTCTTTATCGACATCTATTTTCTTTGAAGCTTTTTGGGAGAATTTGACAGTGTTTCTGCCCTTATGCCTCTACAAAATTCCTACTTTAGAGATTGACCGACCTCATTAAGGTTTCACAACTCTCATCTTCAAAATTTTGGTACTTCAGCATTTCATACTTGTTTATTGGAGCAGACCTATGTTCATGCCATTCAGTGGATTGTTATGGGATCTACAGTTTTGATTCTATGATAATTTTCATCATTGACATTTTTCTCTCTTTTTGGGGGGAGTATTTTCCTATAGTTTTTTCTCTCTTTCTATGGTTATGAGATTTTATACATGGGTACCTAATCAGGTCTCATTTCCAAGATACACTTTTTTCTCTTTAGTTACTCCTTATGTTTTGCTTAAGGGAGGTGTTAGAGTTGGATTTTCCAATGCCTCATTTCCCTATGAGCTAATTATGGTGACTTGTAAGCTCATCTAGGGACCTGCATCTATCGATTTGTCGTAGATATCCCTAACTTACACTGGTGTTTTAGCGGCTACAAACACTCTCCAATTTTTTTCCTTAGATTCATTTTGGAGCCTCCCTGCTAACCATCCTCAGTAGCATGTCTTGCACCGTCAAGCATATAGGCTTCAACTATTTCTCAGTGTCTTCTCAGCTTGTGCATGTCAATTTTCTTCACTCCCCTCACAAGTTGTCTTTCCATACTTAGACCATGTGTTGGCGAAGTGGCTCCCCTAGAAAATTGCATAATTCTGGAGGGGAACCAACCTTCCCTCTAGAAATTGGGCAAATCAGATCGCTAGCCTGCTGAACTTAAGAATTGTGCAAATCACTCTTTGAGGCTTCCCTTGAAAATTGTGAAATTCTAGAGGGATACCAAACTTCCCTCCAAAAATTGTGCAAATCAGCCTAGGAGCCTGCTGGGCTCTAGAATTGCACAGAGCAGCCAAGTAGTCTTCCTCCAGAAAACTACACAATATAACCCAGCATTGCTGCTCAGCCCAAGAATTGTGTTATTTTCGGAGGCAATCACCTTTTGACCCTAGAAATTGTGCAATCCCTCTCAGACAGCTAGCGCAACTCAGCTCAAGAACTGTGCAAATTTTCATCCCAGGCTCACAGACTGATGCATGTGCCTTCAGGTTGACTGGTTCCCTCCAAGACAGAGCTATCCTGATTTTCATGCATGGGTTTCTCTTTCGTAATAGAAAAATGCAACATGCAAAAGGAATCCCTAGATCTAGGGATCTATTCTTAGCAGCTCGATGTTACATGCAAAGCTCATTTTAGAAACCTCTCGCCAAGTGTCATTTTTTCCTAAATTTGTGGCATGCGTGTCATAACCTCGATCTTATAAAAAATTATGAACCAGACACTACGAAGCTCATTCCTCACATTGACCTTGCAAATTTGACATCCCACATCACATCCAGGAGTCTTTGACACTTTCAGTTGGTTGTTTCAGGGTAAGTTTGCTTCTCATGTCTTGCACTATATTTCTGTCACTTTTTGTGTTTACCTTTATGTGAGTGCAATCTGCTTGATTTCAATGACCACTTGCTGTCATTTTGATGTATGTTGGCTTGTAGAAGCACCGTTTCAATTTTCTTTGCACCTCACTACTATCACATGCATGACATTGTTTTTACACCAACGGTCGCCGTTGCGGCGACTCACTTCACACACATGCATGCTTTCCTGTTTTTTGAATCCTGCACTTACTGCTTGCATGCATAATCATTCACTCTTGTTTACACTCAATATCACCATGCATTCAGACTTCTCATGTTTTCAATCACCCGTCAGCGGGTATGGGCTGCCTTAGCCCGTACCTTGCCTTTGCCCGGCTAGAATTTTGCATTCTAGAAGTGAAGTCTCTTCATTCCCTCCAGAAATTCCACAAATCTAGCCTAACACTGACCTCTATGCTTGCATTGTGCAATTCTGGGAGGCAATGCCTTGCTAGCCCTAGGAACTACGAAATGCAGTTTCCTGGTTTTCATGTCACTGTTGACTGAAATTGCACATTGTGTAGTTTCAATCCTCAGCAGGCTAGGATAGACTATGCATTGCATAGTTCCAGCAGTCATTCAACCTCCTAACAGCTCAGATTGTGCCTTACGTAGTTCTGGCTATCAGTCTCCCAACCTCCCCATCAAAATTGTGCAATCATCACAGACAATCACACAGGTATGTTGCATGTCAGTCCTCCAGTTCATTTTGGTTTTCGACTAACAGATTATTTTTCATGAGTGTTGCTATGTCTCCAAGTATCATAGGTGTTCGTCTACCTCTCAGTAGCATAGGTACAATGGCTTCTAGGAGACTAGAGTCGAAGATACCATTCAGAGCACAATTGGGGATGTAGTCAATCAAGTGTCTGTGAACGTGCCTATATATTAAGACATCAAATTGTTCATGGACAAGGATATCAACATGAAATAGCAGTGATGTCACAGCGAGCAGCACCATTAGCAACAATAGAAGGTAGCACACTTACATGTGACAAATGCAAGAGGAGGGTTGTTGATAGCACAGAGGTAGAACAAAGTTGCAAGATCAAGCAGATCCAACTGTCATGAAATTAGCTCTGGATATTGAGGCTATGAGGCGATGGCATGACAAGAGGATCACGCAAAGCTAGAGACAGAAACAGAGAAGGAGTTGTAGGTGATGAAGCAACAACTCTAGGAAGAACAGGAGCTGCACGGACGAGAGGAGGAGTTGCAACAGGAGTAGGTACAACACAAGGCGCAACATCCATATATTGATGAAACTGTGCCCATACAGGCTATAGATCCATTCAACAACCAACATGGAGTAGACAAGGTGAGAAGTGTTGTCAATCGCATGCAAGGGTATTCAGGAGCATGGATGTCATTGTGTGCATGCATGTGATCCCACCCATTTGGAACACTCACCAAGGAGAATACAAGAAGCAAGCCCAACAGGAGATGAACATGTATTTTGACAAGTTGATAAGCATGGTCACCAACACACACTCAGAGATCAACACAGACATTATGCATCACTATGTTGCTAGTCCAACTGCACTCAAGATGATGATGTGCATATTATTAGACGAGTTGGACAGAGGAGCATTGTCCATGTACCCATATGCAATGAAGGAAAGAGTTTGCTTTCAACAGGATGTCACCATTGAAGCGCACAGACACCATCAAGGACGACCAAGATTGGCATCAGTCTGCTACCATCGATCATCACAAGGATTTCTAAGAGTTGGTCTTCCCACAACTATCCAAGTCTTAGTGATGTCTTGCATGGCTTGCTAAATCCCATTTTGTCTCACATGGGTATATGTGCATATTGTACGTAATGTCTTGTCAAGTGGAAGTTCAAGTGTCAATAGCTAAATGTAACAGTCATAGAGTAGTTGAAGATTGATGAGGGTAGATGAACAGTCACAAAGGGAAATCTCAAGGGTTACCCCACCCTTTGCTATATATAGTACCCCATAACTCATTGTAGAGGCTTTTGGTCAGCCAAGATTCCAATAGGAGTATCTTAGAGAAAGCTTGGAGAGTAGTGTAAGGAGCCTTGGCTTCTCTACAGTGTAGAGCTAGTACATCTCTTTAAAGGAGCAGGCAACAGTGACTGTAACATTCCGCTATCAGGACTAGTGGTTGGTCATGGTTTTACTGTACGATTGGAACCTTCACTTCTTAATATAACAGATCCAACACATTTCATTCATATGTTTTTATTGTATTTCATCTATGTTGGTTACTCTAATGATATATGTATCTATTTGCTCATGCATGCATGTATGGACCTTTTCTATATAAGTATGTATGAATCTTAATAAAATGTGTTGTTGGTTTAACCATCACATTGGATTGTTAGCTTACTTGCTTTTCAGTTTGTGATGCATCTTCGCTCATGTGTTCCCTTCCAAGTTGTGTGCTTCCATAGGTTTCCAAGGGGCGCACTCACCTCACTTTTCATATGTTAGAATTGTTCATGCACCTTCCTTGGCTTGTTGTGCATGCCACACCCTTGCTACCAATAAGGACATCTTACTTGCCTCTACGTGCAACCGTAGTCAAGTCAATACTGTACGACCCACTGCTAGGACTCCTACACCAAACGATCTAAGGTCTAGTTGGGACTTCTTATCGGGGAGATCCCCTGACATGTTGGAGGGTCTAGCACCATCAACATTTTAGTGCTAGAAGGAGGGCCAGATGACAAGCTTAGTCCTCATCATCTGTTTTGAGTCTTCGCACATCTATCATGGAGTTTGCTATAGTTCACCCTCCAAAATGTCTGTCCAATGGACATAACTTTCACATCGAGAGGGAGTTATGGGATCACTTGTCACAAATCACAAAAGATGGTGAAGTCGAAGTGGCCTAGCCTAAGCACTTAAATGACTTCCATGCGCTCATGGAGGGCATGGAAGATTTTAATGAAACAGAGATTTGTTCATTACTTGCACACACGCTTCACGACCACCCATTGCAATGGTGTGGCACACTACCTCCTAACTCATGCACTCATTCAAGGAGTTCAGTGATCTAATCAAATATGTTTTCCACCATTTTGATCCTGAAGTACTTGATAAAAAAATGTTAAAAAAACAGAAGGCCCCACACGAATCACCTATGGAGTTTTCAGAGTACTTTCGTCTATTAATGTTTGAAGCCTTGAAAAGTCCAATGAAATTTTAGTATCTAATGGACAGATTTGAATACTACCTTATCAAATCTATCAATCCCAAGAATAAGTTCAAGCTCAAACCCCACAAAGCATACTTAGGTGATGGAGTTGTGCGATCACAGATGGAAACGGTCGTTGTCACAAGTGATTGTCTTCCGTCCCCTCGTCAAATAACTCCACCATTGCAGAGTGATGTGGGAGAATATGCAAACACATCCGTTCAACTGTCACCTCCTCCCAACAACGCTTCTTTCAATTGTTGCGTAGATTGGGTTGTGAATCCCATGGGTTATCACACTTATTTCATACCTCAACCTCCGTCTTTGTATTTTGATGATCCTCTAGATTGCTCTATCTTGTTTTCTCCCATTCTAGACTCTACACTTGTTGTGAACGAGGATCAAGCCATTGACAGAGTTGATGTTGCATAACCAACCTATACTATCATTCATGAAGAGTATGATTGGGAGCTTGAGCATCAAGCTTCAACGAAGGATGACTCCCTTCTGTCCAAACCTCCTCCATGTTTTCCTGACATCTTTGATGCTTCTTCCATCCTTGATTTCACGTGTGTATCTCCATCTACGGATACACCCATTGTTGATCATTTGCAAAACACACCAGATGTTAGTCCATCATGCGACAACGAATAGGAAAAATCACTCATTGAAAATCCAGTTGATTTTTCATCTTCTTTTTCCAAAACATAGAGGGTGAACATCCTTGATTCATCTAATCATGAGGATGTTGACAAAAATCTTGAATTTTTTGATCTTGATTGTCGTGATATCTCTACTTCTCCATCCAATCACGATATTGATTCAACTATTGCTAATTTGTCTAAAACACTCGTCTACGATGATTTATCTGTCGATGAATTTGAAACCCCATAGACTATCGAGGCACTTCATCCCGAGCTGATTTTTATGTCAGGCCCTCGCTGTCCTGAGGTTGGTTTCATTCCCGATCAGGAAATTGTTCAAACATGAAAGGCTACTTATCACTCATCTGTATGCACTGAAGAACAATATAACACTCAAATTACACTTCCTCCACTCAAACTACACAATCCCATCGCTCATGCATTAGAGGAATCTTACATAGAAATCACGCGTGTGTGACACAAGTTGTCTCTATTTCTTTCATTTTCTTGAATGTCACAATCAAGAGTGTGCGTATTCTTAAAATTTGCATGTAGTGCCACACAACACCATGGTAAGTCCACGGACCACATGTCATGCACTTGCACTTACTTATGTTATGTGGACACATTTAAACCCGAAGTGTGTTTGGCTTCACTATTATATCTTTTATGTTTTTTGTTTCACACAGCTACGTTGTTCACGAAGCATGCCTTCACCAACATGGGTCGACCAATGCACCAATGGCTACATTGGAAGTTTCACTTCATGTGAGAAGACCCATGCACTATTAGCTTAGGAGTAGGAGTAGTGTTTTCTTTACCTTGTTTTCTTGAATGCATGTTTGCTTTCTTACCTTGTGTGTTTTTTTCTTGCTTGTTTGTTTGTTTACTCGCTTTACTTACACATTTACTTCTACATTTTTCTTTTCTTTTTTCTGGTTTGTTTGCTTGTTTTCATTCATAGGTTAGTTTTGCATGGACCGTGTGCGACTCTTGAATCAAGCTGGGTAAAGTACAATAGGACTTGTGCAGTTATCAATACTTGGTTTTCTGTCATCCTGCCTTTGTATGAAGAACCTGTTGTCTTCATTCCAGGGTACATCAATGGGAAATATGTACTGTTCGAAGTGAACCTTGGTGAAAACACAATGCTTGCATGCCAACTAGTGTCACCTATTCTAGTTGGTTGTTTTTGGGTTAATCCTTGTTGGCTCAGTCAAGTAGAGTAAGGTGAGGGGGAAAACTTTAACAAGCACGTCATAGGTATAAGATATAAACTACTTCTCTGAAGGAACAACCTCTTCTTCTCTCAAAAAGTCAGGATCCCTCTTTCGCCTTTGAAATGAATAAGTGCTATGCATAGTTATGAAAAATGAAAAAATGAAAAAAAGTGAAAAGTGAAAAAGGTGAAAGAAGAGAAAAGTTTCATGCGTAGAGAGGTGATGCAAGTAACTCCATCAAGTTACTGACTAGGCTCGCTCGCAGCAGAGTGATGCTTATGTTCCTAAGTGACTCCACCAGGATACTGTCCATGCCTGCTGGAAGCGGAGCAACACCAGAGATGAAACTAAAATTCTAACGACCATAAAGCTTGTGCACCAATATACTCCTCATCCCCAATGGAAACAAAAATCTTGACTTGGCTTGGAATGTGTGTCGACTGACCAAGAGCTTAGCAGATACCACATCTTACAATCTAGCAAGTGTGGAAACCAAGATGAACAGAAAATTGAACAATACTTCTGGAGGTGTTAGACTTTCTTTTCACAAAAAAGGTCCATTCAAAGAGCTGGAGTTCTACCAGTGTGTCGCCAAAATTTTTCCTTACCTTCGTTTTGGAGCCTCCCTACCAACCATCCTTAGCAGCATGTCTTGCACCGTTAAGCAGATAGGCTTCAGTTGTTTCTCAATGTCTTGTCAGCCTGTGCATGTCATTTTTCTTCACTCCCCTCATAGGTTGTCTTTTCAAACTTAGACCATGTGCTAGCCAAGCAACTCCCCCAGAAAATTGTGTAATTTTGGAGGGGAACCAACCTTCCCTCTAGAAATTGTGCAAATTAGAAGGCCATCCTGCTGATCTCAAGAATTTCACAAATCAGTTTGTCAGGCTTCCCTCAGAAAATTGTGCAATTTTGTAGGGGAATCAACCTTCCCTCCATAAATTTCACAAATCAGCCTAGCCACCTGTTGGGCTCCAAAATTGCGCAGAGTAGTCAAGAAGTCTTCCTGCAGAAAACTGTGCAATCTGACCCAGCACTACTACTCAGCCCAGGAATTGTGCAATTATGGGAGGAAGTCACCTGCTGACCCTAGAAATTGCATAATCCCTCTTGGATAGCTAGCCCAATTTAGCTCAAGAACTGTGTAACTTTTCATCCCAGGCTTGCAGACTGATACATGTGCCATCAGGTTAACCAGTCCCCTCTAGGACTTAGCTATCCTGATTTTCATGCATGGGTTTCTCTTCCCGGAATAGAAAAAGGTAACATGCAAAAGGAATCCCTAGATCTAGGGATCTATTCTTAGCAGCTGGAGGTTACATGCAAAGATCATTTTAGAAACCTCTTGCCAAGTGTCGCTTTTTCATAGATTTTTGGCATGCACATCATAACCTCGATCTTGTCAAAACTTATTAACCGAATGATACAAAGCTCATTCCAAACATCAACCTTGCAGCTCTAACATCCCACATCGTGTCCAAGAGTCTTTAGCACTTTTAGCTTAGTTGTTTCAGGGTAAGTCTGCTTCTCAAGTCTTGTGTTGCATTTCTGTCCTTTTTTTGTTTCGCTTTGTGTGAGTGTTTTCTACTTGATTTCAATGAGCGCTTGCTATCATTTTGATGTATGTTAGCTTGTAGAAGCACCATTTTAGTTTTCATTCGCATATCACTGTTGTCACATGCATGACACTACTTTTGCACCATGGGCTTCGTTGCAGTGACTCACTTCACACACATGCATGCTTTCCCATTTTTTGAATCCTACACTTACTTCTTGCATGCATGATCATTCACTCTTGTTTATACTCAATATCGCCATGCATTCAGACTTCTCATGTTTTCAGTCGCCCGTCGATGGGTCTGGGATGCCTTAGTCCCAACCTTGCCTTGCCCGGCTAACATTTTGCATTTATGGAAGTGAGGGCTCTGCCTTCCCTCCAAAAATTTCGCAAATCTAGCCCAACACTAACCTCCGGGCTTGCATTGAGCAATTCTATGAGGTAGTGCCTTGCTGGCCCCAATAACTGTGAAATGCAGTTTACTTGTTTGTTTGTCATTGCTGACTTAAATTGTACATTTCACAGTTTCAATCCTCAGCAGGCCAGGCTGGAATACACATTGCATAGTTCCAGTAGTCAGTTAGCCTCTCGAGAGCCCAGAATGTGCCTTGCGTAGTTCTAGTAGTCAGTCTCCCAGCCTCCCGATGAAAATTGCGCAATCTTCACAGACAATCACACGGGTATGTTACATGTCAGTCCTCCAGTTCATTTTGGTTTTCGACTGACAAATCGTTTTTCATGATTTTTGTTATGTCTCTAGGTATCACAAGTGTTTGTCTTCCTCTCAACACCATATATACAATGTCTTCCAGGAGAGTAGAGTTCAAGACACAATTCAGATAACAACTGTGGATGCAGTCGATCAAGTTTCTATGAACTTTCCTATCTATGAAGACATCAAGTTGTTCATGGACAAGGATATCAAGATGAAATAGCAGCAGCATCACGACGAGCAGCACCATTAGCAACAGTAGAAGGTAGCACACCTGCATGCTACAAATGCAAGAGGAGGGTTGTTGGCAGTGCAGAGGATGAACAAAGTTGCAAGCTCAAGCAGATCCACTTGTGATGAAAGCATATTTGGAGATTGAGGCTATGATGTGATAGCGCAACAAGAGGATTGCATGAAGGCAGAGAGAGAAATAGAGAAGGAGTTGCAGGTGCTAAAGTAGTAACTCAAGGAAGAAGATGAGCTACACATATGAGAAAAGGAGTTGCAGTAGGAACAGGTACAACAGGAAGCGCAACATCCACACACTGATGAAACCGCACCCATACAGGCTATAGATCCATTCAACAGTCAACATGGAGCAAACAGGGTGAGCAGTGTTGTTGATCTCATGTAAGGGTATTCAGGAGCATGGATTTCATTGTGCGCATGCATGCTATCCCACCCATTTGGAACACTCACCGAGGTGAAGACAAGAAGCAAGTCCGACTAGAGTTGAACATGTATTTTGACAAGTTGATGTGCATGGTCACCAACACACACTCAGAGATCAATATAGACACTATGCATCAGTATGTTTTTGGTCCAGCTGCACTCAAGATGATGATGTGAATGTTATCAAATGAGTTGGATAGAGGAGCCGAATCAGTGTACCCGGATGCAATGGGGGAAAGAGTTTGCTTTCAGTAGGATGTCACCATTGAAGCGCATGGATGCCATCAAGGATGACCAAGCTTGGCATCAGTATCCCACTGTTAATGATCGCAAGGATGTCGAAGAGTTGGTCTTCCCACAATTTTCCAAGTCTTAGTGATGTCTTGCATGGCTTGCTCAAGCCTATTTTGTCTCACATGGGTACATGTGTAGATTGTATGTAACGTCTTGTCAAGTGGAAATTCAAGTGTTAATAGTTGAATGTAACAGTCATAGAGTAGTTGAAGAGTCATGAGGGTAGATGAATAGTCACAAAGGGGAATGTCAAGGGTCACCCCACCCTTTGTTATATATAGTACCTCATAACTCATTATAGAGGCTTTTGGTCAGCCAAGCTTCTGATAGGAGTATCTTAGAGAAAGCTTGGAGAGTATTGTAATGAGCCTTGGCTTCTCCACAATGCAGAGCTAGTACATCTCTTTGGAGGAGCAGGCGACAGTGATTGTAATGTTTCGCTATCGGGACTAGTGGTCGGTCATGGTTGTACTATATGATTGGAACTTTCACTTCTTAATATAATAGAGCCAACACGTTTCATGCATATGTTGTTATTGTATTTCAATTATCTTGGTTACTCTAATCATATATGTATTTGTTTTCTTACGCATGCATGTATGGAATTTTTTTGTATAAGTATGTATGAATCTTACTGAAATGTGTTGTTGGTTTAACCATAACTTTGGATTGTTATCTTACTTGCTTTCCATTTTGTGATGCATCTACACTCGTGTGTTCCCTTCCAAGCCACGTCCTTCCATGAGTTTCCAAGGGGCGCACTCACCTCACTTTCCATGTGTTAGAACCATTAATGAACCTTCCTTGGCTTGCTGTGCATGTCACACCCTTGCTACCAACAAGGACATCTTACTTGCCTTTGCACACAACTACAGTCAATGTGATACCATACGACCCACTGCTCAGACTCCTATGCCAAATGGTTTGAGGTCTAGTTGGGACTTCTTACTGGGGAGTTACCCTGACATGTTGGTGGGTCCAGCACCGTCAACAACTGGATATCCTCCATTTCTATGTAATGGAGGTATTCTATGTACTTTTAAATAATATTATGAGTAATAGAATACCCTTACATTATCAAGGTATGAAAGGTTGGGAACTCATCTCTTCTATATAACAACTAACAAACTAAAAGGAAAGGGATGGATCTTTCATGACCTTTTGTCATCCATGTGGATTGTACACATCTAGAGAAAGGAACAAAATTTTTGAACCTATATGATGCAAAAAATTGCATACCATATACACAAGTCCTACGAACAATTAATTACCACTTCATGTCTAGCACTCCATCGTTTCCACTATGCTATAAAGCTTCTTGAATCTTCAGCAATCAATGAATCAAATGAAAGAATTCATGCTCAAAAAATGAAAATAAAGTTAGCACCAAGGCCAGCCATTCAACATTCAATTTTTAGATACCCCACTTAGAAAATAAAGAAGATTCAGGTATATAGATCTCACACATAGATCAATGTATAGATAAAAATGGCTGCAGAAAATGGAATTTCAAGCTATTGTTCATGCAATGAGGAGCCAATAAAACAAGAACATTTAAAAATAAATAAAATCGACAGCACAATAAAAGCCTACTTTGATACCATGAAAGAGTTTTGTATCACTCAAATGTTGTAAAAATGCATGGAGAATTCCTCCATTTAGGCTCACGGTCAACTAAAGATAAATATAGCTATAGTAACTAGGAAAATAACAACGTGATGTGAGCTTACAACTCACAACACTTAACTCATTAAAAAAAAGTGCATTAGAAAATATTAGAAATCACATAAATTAATCCTTAAAAAAAACTTCCCAATGATTATCATTTAAATAATAAACATGTTTAGGTAAAAATATTGATAAACAATAATTAAGTTATCACTTAAATAATAACATTGCATACATGATGTGAGAAGGACAAGAGCATAATTAAGGAAACAAAATTTGGTAGTCGAACGGTAAATAAGTATATTAAACTATATGATGTGATGATAATAAGTTCAATGTGATGCTAAGAGGGACAACATATATATGGAAATTAAAATAGAGCATCTTAACCATAGATTATTTTTTTTGTTATCCAGTGATAAAATTTTAGTGAGATAGTTAATTTTCGTCGTTTAATTTTTGTTTTTTTGAATGTATGAATGGATTCAACACCCTAAAAAATTTGTGGGACATTAATTTTGTGTTGATTATGCTCAAACTTACCATTCCAAGAAATCCCTACAGTATTTAAAATAAACTGAACAAAATAATATGCCTAAAAAAAAAAATTCCAACAGTTAAACTATTTGAATTAACAACACCACTAGATAAATAATAATGGAATTTAATGCCTAATATAAAATAATCCCATATGATGGGACATTTGGATTAGAGGAGAAGAACATAAATTAACAAAGAAAATAAAATTTTACACACCAAAAAAATTAGGGCAAGAAATCAATTTTATTGTTGAAGATTCATGGGATTGTCAAGAAGCACGTTTACACATCCACACAATACTTATAAGAAATTATTCTCAATAATATGGACTCCCAAACTATGTGAATTTTCATTGGAAAATAAATCAAACTGCCAAGCAATTGCTATCAATGCTTCACCTTGACAACAATTTATTGATACCTTTCCCAAGCCCATTTATTACCTTCCATGTAAGCCAAAGGAGGAGTACAATATTTTCATAACTTTCTTGATTAATTTTTTTCTCAAAATATACTCATCATCGATCAATGATGATGCAATGAACACATTTTTATCACCAAAAAATGGATCATCTAGCCTAATTTACTAGATGGATCGAAGTACACCATGTAAAGTCAATTTTACCATAGTAAAATTGCTTTCACAGTGAGAAATTACTTAATAAACCACCTTTGTTAAGTAATTTATAATTAAACCCATGAAGAATAATGAAATAAATCACTATTTATTTGATTTTCTTCTAGGAATAATTAATTTAACCACTGTTTTATTATTATTCCTTGTCAAATTTGACCCAATCATGAAAAATAAACAGATAAATCATTATTTGTCTTATTTTTCTCTAAGAATAATTAATTAATCACTAATTAATTATTATTCTTTGTTAAATTTAACTAAATCCCTTAGGAATAATCAAATAAATCCCTATTTGTTTATTATTCCTTAACTAATTCCTTGAGATGATAAATAAATAATTTATTTATTTATTATTTCTAAATAAAAGTTTAAATATTTTTCCCTCCTAAACAAATATAATAAAATATTCCAAGTGATTATTCCAAGAATGGGATCATAATATGTTATTATTGTTCATTATTCGAGGATAATTCAATATTTTGTTATAAATAGAAGGGTTTTCCATTCACTATTCACTTTTGCTTATTTTCATTACTGCACTCACTGTTGTAACTTCACAGAAGCTGAAGACCTTTGAGGATAGCCAAGAACCCATCCCATAGGGGGGGACCGGTAACATTCATATGTTCTCTTCACAGGTGTTATTATAAAATTATTCTTTACATATCTGGTTTCCATTAGATAATTGGGGTTATTACTCTTTCTTTTGTTGTTTAACTATGATCATAGCATAGATCAGAATTTTGGCAGGTTTTGTTTCTATCAATAGTTGCAGATCTACAATGTTTAGTAGTCATTTATATTGTTGAGATTGTTTGTCATCCACAATCTTAAGTGGGTTCTTTTCATACATCATTGAGAAGAAAACACTACAACAAATTGGCGACTCCGCTGGGGAATAATTATGATTCAGAAACCTGGGTCTCCAATACAAAATTAGTGACTCTGCTGGATTTTATACTTTAGATCCAGAAACCTGGGTGACCTTTGGTTTTCAGCTTAGGGTTTCTTCTTTTTTCAATTCTCTTAATGTTTCCTAGTTTTTTTACCCTAGATCTGATAAATTTCTGACTTTCGCAAGCTTTATGGTCATTTCCATAGGTCACAGGAACCAGCCGCGACAAAGGCGGCACCTTTTTCCAAGATTTTCCAACTAGGATCCTTAGAAAAAAATCACAATTTTCAGTCCAAAAAGTGTGATCCGGGCTTCTGAATGCACCTTTCAACCCAAAAGTTGTGATTTCAACAAAAAACAGGTCAGTACCTGTGATTTCTAGGTTTTAGAGGCTTTCTTAAACGTGTTTCTAGGTTTTGATGAGAGATGTTTGTTGGGTGTCTAGCCTCTGTCTCATCCCTCTTAGGCTTTGATCCACTCTGTTTTACTCGTTGAATTCGAAATTAGCCTCCCTTGGGGCTTATAGCACACTTCCACCTTTCTAGGTTGAGTTTAGCTCAGTGACTAGTCTGAGGTTATGTAGCATTTTCAGCCACATTTTCCCGATCTATAATCTTTTTTTCAGATATGTTAAGATAGGTTTCTACCATCCATATTTTCACATTTAAACTTGTTTGGTCATTCCCTCAGGGTCCCATCAACTGCCCTAGGTTTTTCACCTATCTCCCTATTTTTTTGTAGAAATCTTCCCCTCTTGTTTTTTGTTGTTGTTGCACCACTTTCGATAGCTTAGAGTCACTTGATCCCAAACACACTGACATTCAAATCTCTTGACTGTTTCAGTGTATTTCCCATCAGTTTAGCCACCAAGCAGTACAGTGTTCGCAAACCCAGTTTGGGTGGGGTTTAGTTAATTGTTTTGTTGTTCATTCTCTGTTATTTATTTCAGTTTATTTTCGACAAGCTTTTTTCTTTTTTTTACAAACATGATATGGGCTTAATCAATTAATACACTTGCACACACAAGCACACCTTAAGTGAAGGGCACTTGGTTTACACCACCAAGCCAATACTTAACATAATAAATTTATCTCACTACATCAGAGAAAAAATATATATTATTGATCTCCCTTCACCATTTCTGTGTTCTGTGTGTCCTTCCATCATTGCACCACCAAGGCGTGTGTCGTGGAGACTATTAGGCCTTCACCCCCAATTTCCACTTAGGCGTATTACCCTTCCCCGCCAGGTTCAAGTTCATAGCCCTCTGAGTCCCCATAACGACTCTTCTCCTGGTCCTTCTGATTCCTCATCTGATTCTGAGCCTCCTTCATCGCATATCTTCACCATGTCTGGACCCATAGCTGGTGCAGGAACCCAAACTGTTGTTGGCTCCAGTTCTATACCAGTAGTTACATCAAGTAGAATAGTCTCAGGAACCGTTCTGACAACTCCCATGCTCCCATTTATGGCTACGTTAAGTATATTGGATCTTAACTAGTTGATAAATTACCCCATACACCATGATGTTGGTTGGCCCTCTATGCCAACTAAGCTTCCTTCAGACATCCCAAAGTTTGAGGGTAATGCTGGAGAGGATCCCACCAACCATGTCTGATCCTTTCATATGTGGTGTTCGTCCAACTCCATAACCAATAGCTCCATTCGTCTTTGGATCTTCCAATGAACGCTCAATAGAGATGCTGAAAAATGGTAAGTAGACCAACCCTCCGCCTCTCCTTCCATTTTCACGATGCTTGCTAAAGTGTTCCTTTCATATTTCGAGTTACCTATCTAGTACGACACATGTACAAAGCTATTGACCACATTCCATCAGTCCTCCGCCACTCACCTTTCTGACCATGTTCAAGAGTGGCGTCGAAGGAGGAGCACATGTCGTGCTCCACCTTTCAAATATTGTGTCTATCTAGATTGGTTTCTTAAGAGCCTTTTATCCCCCATTAGGAAATATGTCACATCCCATTTTCCTCAGACCAAGGAAGAAGCTCTCTAAGCTACTTTGAGATATGATTTGATTTATGCACAATCTGGTTATGTTTATACTATCATTCCAGACCTCCCTCGTCCTGGAAGTACCAATGCACCAGGGGCATCTCACACCGCTGACAGTATCATTGGATCCCTTTCACACTCTTTTCCATATACTGAGTTGAGTTATGGCTACCCGTAGGGGGGTACCAATTCCTCCAACACTTATGCCCCTCCTACTAGCAACATGTTTCCTAGACCCCAACCCATCTACCAAACTATTGCGCCTCCTTATGCACATTCAAGCGCTCCAACCCCTTAGGAATTAGCACTACAATCGCCCATGCATCCTCAGCCCCAAAAACCACTTCCCCCTAAAGGACAAGTGTTTGCGCAGTAGAGTGCTACCCATCCCAAAAATTCAAAGAAA
This sequence comes from Pinus tabuliformis, assembly GCA_031772625.1. Classification (NCBI taxonomy): domain Eukaryota; kingdom Viridiplantae; phylum Streptophyta; class Pinopsida; order Pinales; family Pinaceae; genus Pinus; species Pinus tabuliformis. The sequence continues at coordinate 253,339,823 of CM062808.1, read as the reverse complement.
AATAATAAGGGGAAGGGTGATAACGGTAACCAGGGTAACCAAGGTAACCAACCTAGTGAACCCCAGGGGAACCAACCTAACACCAACAACCAACAATAGAGCAGCCATCCCAAGCATAACAAGGCTATTCATACGAATAAGCCTTGTGCATGTTGTGGTGTACATGGCCATTATACACATGAGTGTACTCTTTTACCCCAGATCTGCCAAATGTGGGAGGCTCAAGCAACTTCTAGAGGTCAACAATCACCTTAGAATCCTACGCCACCTCAACTGGTCATGCTCACAAATCCTTTCCCTCAGCAAGGATTTATTACTATTGAACTTTAGCTAGGTCAAGCAGCCCACCTCCCCCAACCTTCTGGTCATGGTGACTACCAGATCCTTATGATGAACTCTGATGAGGTTAACCCCTCCAATATCAACCTACAAACTCAATCGTGCCAATATGACAAGCCCTCCACTTCATCAGCTACTGAGTCCAAAACCAAAGTATCCATTGAGCCTCTTACGATACCAAATGGTCCTTTATAGATCCCTCAACCTAAAGTTGAGGCCATTCCCAAGATCCAAAAGCGACCATTACATTGTAATGCAGCTTCTAATAGACCTTCCCATACATAAAATATAGTAGACGGCTTGGTGTAATCGCCTGCTACCATGTCGACATTGGAAACCCTCCATTCATTCCCATTCCAAAAGAAATCTCTACTAACTACCTTGGGTGCAGTGGAGCTTTCTAACGATCATTTGATTGTCTTCCTGGTTGATACATCAGAGAACCCTCCATTACATTCATCAGTTTCTTTCTAGATACCAGTTAGAATCTGTAAGGCCATCATCTTTCAATGCATTATTGATGAAGGTGCATCCACATGTCTGATTTCCACTGCTATTTGGAAATAGCTAAAGTCACTTGAGTTTTCCCTCTCCACCATCACTTTACGTGCTTGGGATGGACACTCCTCCTAGCCCCTCGGCATGTACTGCAACTATTCAGTGACACTTCTGGGCAAGACTGTCCATTTCGACATTGAAGTCATTGATGCTCTGTTAGATTAAAACATTATCTTAGGTCGTAGTTACACATATGCCAGGTTAGCTTTCACATCTGCGGTGTTCTGCAAGATGTGCTTCCCTCATGAAGGGACGATCATTACCATTGATCAGTTGACTTACTATGAGCCAGTATCCATGACCTCCCCCGAGTCCATTATCTTCTCAATGTCTGTCAAATAGTCTTTAACTTCTTCCACCAGTGTCTCACCCGGCATCTATAAAGACTCCTCCTTGTTGGGTGCTTTCCCTGGACCCCCCCCCACCCATTTCTAAACCTACTTCCATGAGTTTTTGCATGTTACAAGTGTCATGGGTTTCCCTTAAGAAATTTAGTACACCTGATCAACAACCAGCTCCTCAAAATATTGTTGTTTTTCTTCTAACTAAACCCTCTGGACCCACTCCCCCAGTACCTCCTTAATTTGTGGGTGCCTCTCCTATGTTCCCACCAGGAACTATTCCTCCAGGTCTCAACCATCCAGGAGCTATTCCGCCGGGACATTATCTTTCCAGCTAGATACCTTTCTTATTTCCCCCTCCGGGAGTTTTTCCCATACCTGTCATGGCTTCACTGGTCCTTCCTAACATGACTCTAGGGATCCCGTTATGGTACATCGATCCCCCTGCAAACATTCCACCTTATCAATAAAGACCATATCATGCTTTGACCCCAGTTCAACTGATCCCCATGACCCCTACCACTGCTTCAGTGCCATTACAACCTCAACAAGAACCAACTCCTGTTGTGAAAGCATCTGGCCAGGGGGGAAAGCCAAAAGGAAATATTTGAAGGACAAGGCTCCCCAACCTCCTCCAGTTGCTAAGCCCCTAAAGCCAACACCCCCGTGTGCTTTTTGTGATGTTGTTGGGCACGCCACAAACAATTGTCCTAAACTTACTCAACTTAAACCATTGGTTCGTGAAGCATTCCCTGAGTCGAATATTTTGAAAGTATATGTTAACATACCAGTCCCACCTAAGAAACTCAAAACGCTTCGCACAAACCACCCTTGTGCCCTCTGTGATCTTCATGGTCACTATTCCCATTGTTTCCCTCCTCTTGATGAATTTAGTGATTTCCTTAGGGAAATTCGTGTACACAAGACCACTCATAGTGGAGCGTCTACTCCTGTACTTGTGGATTTTGGTACCACCAATCAATTAGAATAGGGAAACTCTAGTCCTACTATTGTGATCCATCCCCTCGATGTCGAGATGACAGACACCATAGGCCCCATGCTTTACCTGTCATCATCCTTGAGTTTCTTGTCGGCAAACCTTCCTGAGGTTGTTGCACATGTTTCTATCAACCCTCCTTCGACAGAATCCCAAGTCTTAACATCATTAGACCCTTTGTCTACCAGTCCATCATCTACCATTCAAGGAGATGCATATGTGAACCTTCTCTCTCAAGTTGATGCACCAGGTGATGTCGCTGCATCATGTAGTTAGTCTTCCTCTCAGCTACCCATCTCCCAGCCTAAAAAGGACACCGTGGAAGCTATGTCTACCCCTAATTACCCCTACCCTTAAGTAAGGGGGCATTTGTTTAGAGGGTTTTTAAGGCCATTTCCTTCCTAATTCTCTCAATGCACTCTACCTCAATAAATTTTTCTCATAGCACATCCCTTTGATTTTCATGTATTTATTTCTACCATGAAGTCAGGTAGATTTCATCATCTCATATGTTTTCTTTTGCACCTTTCAAATGGATCCATCATCCACACCATATATCGGTCATGCCGACGTGCAAGTCACTTCTCCCAGAATCTATCCTCGGCCATTTTTACCCCCTTGCATACGTTAGTCCTTTCGAACAGCCTATTCATTGGATCTGCCACCAATAATCAAGACGAATATGATACAGAGATAGGTTTATTAGTCAATGCCCTCACTCATCGTGTCCTTCATCTTCATGTTCATTTAAATTCCTTGATACTTGTCATGCAATTGAATGGTATGTATCATGTGCATAACTAAGTCCTATTTATAAAATATCTACGAGGGAAGTTATTGGTACGCGAATTTGAAACCATTACTTTCAGTCATGTGCCTAGAGCCCAAAATCACTATGTAGATACCATTGCAAACAAAATTCGAGATTGGCATTTATCACATGTATACCACAGAAGATAACCAAACAAATGGTGAACTGTCATCATCATATAAATTGCATATTAATCATATTATGTATCATAAAAGTGTTTGGATCCATAGCTCTAAATACATCTGACATGCCCATAGCATGTTAAAAAAATCACAATCAAAGGGACCCATATGCCCCTGCATCTAATCACTGTCTAGCAGATCTCGCACCAAAGGCTCTGCTCCACTTGCGCGTAGATCATGTACTACCTAACCTGCCATTGCCACGTGCTACACGATAACTCGTCACTCAAAGGGAAGACTGGTGCACTCATTTGTGTATCGATCCTCTAATTTGTGACATCCACACTCTGAAACCCCGGTCAAGAGTACATAAAACCTACAATGCAAATTAGCAAGAAGCGCAGTATCCTCTGGACCCTGCTATGACGATGATGTCCCCCGATCTGCAGCCCCAGGCGCTACGGCCCGACTTGCATATCTTGTCGGCTTCACTAGTGCTATGTCTGCATATAACATATTTCACACTCAGTACCATATACATGTGATAGAAATATAAAATGCACCATAAAACATAGCAACTTAACACTTACCATCTGGTCCCCATGCTCGCCTGGGCGGAAGTGGCAAGTTAGGATCCCCCTGATAGTTCATCCCGCTATAAGGGTAGTCGTCAATGTAAAGGGGCATCTGATCCTAGTGTGCAAAAAGCTCGGGTTGGAACACCCGTTTGACTCCCCCTCATTTTCCTATCTGTAGTAGCTACCCCCAGCGGCACATCCTAGGCTCATGTGGGTCCCCATCTTGGATTTGTACATGAGGACGAAAAGTGGGTATCTTCTTAAAGAAGAACACACATAATATTATACCAAAAGCACAGTCATGATTCACTTTCCTCTTGTAAAGACTCAACTATCATTTCACCGATGACAACATCATCTAGGCCTACCAATAGTAGTTCCCAACCAAAACACTCTCAACTAACATCATCTGCCCACTAATGATGTGGTAGAACTCCTAGTTGCCCAAGACCTGTAGCATAGCTACGAAAACAGCATGTGTCTCTAGCCTCTCTATATCAACAAGCAGGATAGTTGTGCCCTTGACACAAACACCCCATCGACAATGGTGCTCCACAAACTTAGTAATGTTCCTCCCATAAGTTAACACCGGATGAATATCCTTCACCACTCTGAGTGGAGGCAGTCCGGTCAAAAAGTAAATATCTTGTAATGTGAGCTCGATCTTGTGCCCCTGCATAACAAAGACCTCCTGGTTTGGATCCCAATAGCTCACAATTCTCGATAGCAAGGGCTCACCTGCCCTCATCAATGGGTTCTCTACCAACTTGAGAACCCCATAACGAGCCAATGCCCCTTGAACCACTTGATCCCCTTGGATCTCGAATCCAAGGGTATCCAAGTCTCATTCACACCAGTTGATTTTCAGCTTTGCCATATCTACAAAACACCACATGTCTTGTCAGTTCAGAAAAGAAAACAACCAGCTAAACTGATCAACCTGTAGCCCCCACCAAGCTAGCAAACCAACTCTCTCTCCAACCAGAAATCGTAGTTTTCAACCCAGAAGGTGTGAGCTCGCAAGCTTCTAGTAGTTTCGTGTGAGAAGATTGCACTTCTAGGCCCAGAAAGTGCAATGCGACTGTGAGAAAGAGCAAGGGTCTCTGAGGAGATTCCAGGTGAAAAAAAATCAGGAAATAAATTGATTAAATTGAAGAGATGAGTAAGGCCACCTGCCTGAAAGTTGCAAATCATGATTCTGGCAGCTAGTTCGTCCACTACAATCTCCACAAGATTTATGGCATTTTCCTCCTCTCCAAATTCACCACAGGTCACTTAGCAAATGAATCCAAATTGGAGGGAAAATGTCTTTTCATAGAAAAATCCCTAATTTGTCTATCGCCCATTGCGACTAGATAGTAGCTCAATTTGACAAACCATCGACACCATTGGAAAGCTCTCACCAAGCTCTAAAATGGGTCTTGCTCAGTTTTTTATGATTTAACAGTTCACTTGGAAACAATTTTTCCAAGAAGTTCTCTTTGTCGTCTCTCAAAACCAAATTTCATCATAAAGAGACACTTTTACTTTTAGGTTCACCTCCTCTTAATACTTGTTGTATCATATGTCAATTTTCTTCATGAGTAACCATCATTTACTCATGTTTTCATGGTCCCCATCGGGCCTAGTCTATGTGGCACCGTCATCGAGTCACCCTTGTTCAAAGCATCTGCAGTGATACACCCTTGCATTCTTGGAGTCTATTTCATGTCACAGTATTCCATCCATATTTACATACCGTTCATCTTGTGTTACCCATTTTGGCCTCCAGTCATACTATCCCCATCCCCTTCAAAGTTGAGTTAGTTACTGCCAGGTCAACCATGCACTTTATGCTCTAACAAGGGAAGTCATATGTTTGTCCCTCAGTTCCATTTCCCCATTATCCCTAGTGTCAGTCCATCAGTCACATTACTATTCTCCCTCATGCTTTAGTTGAGGATCCTCATTGCCTCATTTATCGCAAGCCATATTCCGTCGACATCAACTCATTTATTCTAGAAGAATGACCTAGAGGGTGCTGTATCTCATTCCCAACTTCCATTCTTGTTCGACACCTTGGATTGAGAAGAGGGTCCCATTATTTCCCTTTGACTTGGTTGTTTCATGTTCATGATCCATACACTTAATGGTCCAGTGATGCAGTAGATTGTACCAGTGATTCTCGGGGGTGTGTGAGATGTTTCAGACCTCATGAGGGGGTGGCCCTTCAGGTAACTCCCCACATGCCCAGATGCATATCTACTATGCTACAGCCTCAGATGAATTTCCATAGAGTTGATGGGTTCGGTTCCTACCGATCGCAGTGTTCATTGCATGCACGTCTCCTCCAGATGATCCATTCAGTTTTGTAGAGCCCTTGTTCAACAGGGCTTCTTCGGTTGTTCTACCCTCCCTCCCACCCATTTTTTGAGGGAAGGGGCTTTGTATCTCATGTACTCAGATATTATTGTATTCAGTCTTGGCTCATGTTTTTACCAGGTGCATTATGTATATGGGACACATTGTATTATTTTCTAGCTCTATTATGCTAGCATGTCATGTATCATTCAGCATGTACTTCATTGCTCAATTTTATATTTCTGGGCGAACCATTATCTTTGTACTAAGTTATCTCGGCCGGTATGGGTATGCCTCCCTCACCTCATTGAGGTCGAGTACCACAACATAAAAGGAGACTTGCATTAGTTTCGCCCCCTTTATCCCTATCCTCTCTCAAATTCAGCTTCATTGGTCTCTCTCTCTCTCTCCTTGACTACCCTATGTTGTCTACATGATTTTTTCTTTACAACGCACTTCGATCATACATTTTTCTCCTAACACTCGTACATTGGGGGGAAATCTGTTATCACCAAAAAATGGATCATCTAGCCTAATTTACTAGATGGATTGAAGTACACCATGTAAAGCCAATTTTATCATAGTAAAATTGCATTCACTATGTGAAATTACTTAATAAACCACCTTTGTTAAGTAATTTATAGTTAAACCCATGAAGAATAATTAAATAAATCACTATTTATTTGATTTTCTTCTAGGAATAATTAATTTAACCACTGTTTTATTATTATTCGTTATCAAATTTGACCCAATTATGAAAAATAAATAGATAAATCATTATTTTTCCTATTTTTCTCTAAGAATAATTAATTAATCACTAATTAATTATTATTCTTTGTTAAATTTGACTAAATCCCTTAGGAATAATTAAATAAATCCTTATTTTTGAGTTTAGACTTCTGTGATCCATAATGTTTAAAAATACTTTTTCGGAGAGATCACATTGAGTAATTACTTGGAGCGAGATAACGTTTCGAACCCTCTATTGTGGTTATATATATATATATATATATATATATATATATATATAAGTGTAAATGCTTTAGAGAAAACCAGAAAAAACCAAAATGAACCGTTGAAAAGTCAAAAAATCAAAAATTCAAAATAAATAAATAAATATTTATTAGTAACATTCAGAACTGTTAAATTTATGGATAAACTAAAGAGAATCAAAATGCAGGATCCATAATATATATATATATATATATATATATATATATATATTAAATTAATTAAGAAATTATAAAGATAAAAAACAAAGAATAAAAATAAATTTATAAAAATAAAAAATGAATGAATAATTAATTAATTAATTAAAATTGGAAACATAATATATATGCAATATATTAATATATTTGTTTATTATTCCTTAACTAATTCCTTGAGATGATAAATAAATCATTTATTTATTTATTATTTCTAAATAAAAGTTTAAATACTTTTTCCCTCCTAAACAAATATAATAAAATATTCCAAGTGGCTATTCTAAGAATAGGATCAATAATATTTTATTATTGCTCATTATTCGAGGATATCTCCATATTTTGTTATAAATAGAAGGGTTTTCCATTCATTATTCACTTTTGATTATTTTCATTATTGCACTCATTGTTGTAACTCTAATTATTTTCATTGTCGCGCACCATGTTTTTGTTGGGTTTATGCATTATATAGGAGAGAGACTCTACAAAAGCTTAAGATATTTGAGGATAGCCAAGAACCCATCCCATAGAGGGGGACTGGTAACATTTATTTGTTCTCTTCACAGGTGTTATTATAAAATTATTCTTTACATATCTGGTTTCCATTGGATAATTGGGGTTATTACTCTTTCTTTCGTTGTTTAACTATGATCGTAGCATAGATCAGAATTTTGGCAGGTTTTGTTTCTATCAATAGTTGCAGATCTACAATGTTTAACAGCCATTTATATTGTTGATATTGTTTGTCATCCATAATCTTAAGTGGGTTCTTTTCGTACATCATTGAGGAGAAAACACTACACCACACTTTTTCATCTACAATACCATAAACCCATTTCAATGTTAACCAATGATTATACCTAGATTTGTTATGTGTATACTAACAACACCAATTCCATGTGAAATATTTCACCATGAACTTTAAACATCCTATTGTCCTAGAGTATAGTACATGAGAATATAACCATTTTCTTCTTTACTACCAGGGCATAACCTTTATGAGAGCTTAAAATGGGAAGAAAAATGAATACTTACATGTTTCACATTCTAAATGCTTCTATTATGATAATAAAGGTTTACCATTTTCCTTTCTCTGTGTATTTAATTTTTTTTATGTATATACATAATGCATGTATATATAATTTTCAATATATATTTTTAAGATTGTAAAATTTCATTATGATTTAATCATCAAATATAAATATTACTAAATGTTATTTCTTAATAAAAGTATATATGAAATAATTGATCATTATTATTTAAGGATTATATATATTAAAGATTTAAAAAGTTATCCTAATTTAATTAATAATTAAAAATGAAAATAACTCTATTATAATTATTTGCAAATGCATCTTAAGTCTTCATCATTACTTAAAAAAAAACACACCACTTGAAGTGTTTATTAACAATTTTTAGTGGGATTAAATTTTATTTATATTATATTAGATGCCTTTAGGTATTAGACTTTTAACTTGTTTCCTTGCAACCAAGAAAGTGAAATACAAGTTCTTAACCAATAAGTAACTTTAGATCATATTCTAAGACCAAAAGAAAGCAATTTCACTTAAATAATATATGCACCAAAAAAGAAAAATCCAATGTCCCTTTTAATTATTGATATAGGGCCCTTTAATAAATATCATATAAGTTATATGAGTTACATGATTTATAACAATGTGTAGTCTTAATCTTATATATGAAGAGATATGCTATACTAATGACAATTTAACCTTTTCTTAAGAGGTATTTTATGTGTGTGTGTGTGTGTATGTGATGATAATGATGATGTTGATTAACATCCATTAGGGAAAAAAGTGGTCTATTGAACCTTAAGATGAAAAATGTTATTTGGAATTCTTTACAAGTTTCTTACATTGATCAGTGTGGTTTATATTGGAATTGGGGTTTATGAATTTCCATTTCTTAAGTAATAAATTATGGATGGTGTAGATTTCATAGCGTGGGAATAGTCTTCGTCTAATGCAAAATCTAATGGTTAAAATCAAAATATTTCTAACAAAATTTAGTTTTAAGATCTATTAACATATTGGCATCCAATTGATTCAACTGTTGAAATCCAAAATATTATTAAAAAAAATACAAAATGTTTAACTCTTCCTATTCATAGGTTTCATTAATCGGTCTCTCTTCCGTTGCTTAATTCACCGATTCATTACTCCTCCCCTATTTTCCATTGTTGTCATGTAAAACCTACCTATCAAGTGACATTGGATCCAAAATTATGTGTTTGAGACAATGTCAAGCTTGTGTCCGCAGTCTGATCGCTACAAGTGAAACATAAACAAAGGCATAGTACAATGGGTAAATACAAAACACATTATAGCGATGCACATTTATTATCTCTAAATTCATTTTGTAGTTCTAGTTTGGGTACTTAGACTATATTGATGCCTTTGGATTTGACATGGCTCACTCATTAGGATGTTTGCATTGGGTAGTACAATGGAGGAAGAGTCGGGTTCACCATGAAATGACATCCTACAAACACGAACAATGTGACTATTTTTGTATTTTGTTGGAGAATCTAGTTCCAACCACTTTCTAGGTGTCATAACCGTCAATCCAAGTGTCATAGTTAGTCGAGATCAATCCACTTCGGTTGATTTGTCATTAGAGGAAATTTCATCGTAAAAGTGGCCTCCTAAGGAAAGTTAATAAAATAAGAATTATGGATTTTGGAGGGAAAAGAAAAAACTATTTTTTTTAATTGTAGTTTTGGCTTATCTCCTTATAGGTTTACTCAAATTTCAAGTGTAGACACTCGTTGGATGTGAAATTAAGTTCCACAGCCAACAAGTACCCATTGTGCATACTTTTGATAAGACCCACATTGTTAAAAATGGAAGATACATTAAAAAATGTGTTGAACATACTTTTTTAATGTATCTTCAATTTTTAACAATGTGGTTCTTCTCAAAAGTATGCATAATGGCTACTCGTTGGATGTGGAATTTAAGCCTGCATCCAATGAGTGTCTACACTTGAAATTTGAGTAAACCTATAATTAGATAAGCCAAAAAAAAAAGTACTTTTTTTTTCTTTTGCCTCCAAAATATTTACATGTACCTCTTTTTAAATTTAAAGGATTTTGATTGGTTTATATATTATGACATGGAAATTACATGAAAATTTCATGGGCACTTTAAGGCTAAAATTTCCTCTAATGAGTTTAGTATCAGTGCAGTCATTTATTACTAATGTCTCCAATGTAATATTATTTAACTGTTACATAATATTGAGATGGGAATTTGTCTCCAAGTTTTTCATTCCTTACATGGTATCAGAGCCCCAGATCACATAAGGCTCTAGAGAGAGTAGTGTGTCGTCAAAGGTCATGGACGAGTAGAGCTAAAGGACTGAAAATCGAAGTCATGGAGAAGTTGTTGCAAGCGAGCAATTTTTTATCTTTTATTTTTTTAACTAACCAGCACACTTATTGTCTCTTCTTAAGTGCACGAATGGTGGATAAATTTCCAAATGGTGAATTTTAGTGACTTAATGCACGTTCTCTGTATCAGGAATTTTGTTGATAAATCTGGTGGTTGATTTTAAGGTATTCGCAAGGCTTTCATATCTCAACAAGTTTCAAGCATGACGTCCTTTTTATTCAACACACTCAGCTGAGTTTTTTTAAAAGGAAGGAAGAATTTTTTGTCAAGGTTTCAACAAAAGTCCAAGGAAGCACAAGCCATAAGCACAGGTTGAAAGTACGAATGTGTTTGGGATTCAAATTCACCAAAGTCAAAAAGACGAAAAAAACACTGATCAGAAAGTTTTTTTGAAAGTCTTATGTTTATTAAAAAAAGGTAGTCATTTTTTTATTAAACAAAGCATTTGGTTGAGCTCTTCTTAGTAAATCCATTCCAAAATCTTTTTAACAGTCCTAATGTAATTTTCAAAAGGGTTTATTAAAAAAAAACCATTCGACATATTTTTAAAGTTATTTTCAAAAGGTACCCTTTATTTTAAATAAAGACATATATTAAAAAAGGGTTGTTGCTCAAATTACTTATGGGTTTTGTAATATTTTTTTTTTAAGAGAAGGGGAGTTTGTTATTGAAATGAAAAATGGATTTTATTAAAGTTTTTTAAAAGAAGAGGGCGCTACATTTTTTTTTAAAAAGAGTCGTTGGTGTAAAAATATTTTTTTTAAGGGCTTTGCGAAAGAATTTTTGGAAGCATTGTTCTTATGAGAAATTTCGATAAAGACTATTAAAAGAGAATTCTTTTGAGATTCTTGAGTCATCATTGTTGTATGTCGCCCCCCTATGTCAGAGCCAAATACAAAGTCAGAGTTGTCAACCAAATTTGTTTCTAAAGCTGAGGAATAGAGAAGCCACCATAAAGGTATTTTATATTGTAGGAAACTATTATGTTTGCAAATTTATTTACTTGTTGAGCCCCAATCAGTCAACGCTCAAGAAATGGGAAAATCCAAGAGGCTAAGAAATTTGAAACAACACCTAGATATGTTTGAAGCTTTCCTGAAATATTTGAAAGATAAAGAGAAAAATAATTCATTCGCATTGAAATGAATAACATAATGCATTGATGATAACATTCTTCCCCTCATTGAAGATGCAAAGTCATCCAAGGAGGCCTCAAACACCCTTGAAAGGAATTTTGGTCTTAGTGGGAGTAATCAAGATGAAGAGTTTGGTGAATCCCACTCTTCTCAACCACAAGTGGATGTTGATTGTGAAGAATTTGCAGAAGTAGCAGAGAAGGAGAACATAGATGCTTGTGAACCCCACTGTGCACAACCACAAGTGGATGAAGATTTGGTGAATCCAGTAATAGTGCTTATTGATGACAATGAAGCTGTCATTAGAGTAAGAAATGTTACGGTGAATCCAACAATTGAATTTTTTTATGTTAAGTTTGATGATGACTAGTTGGCTAAAAATGAATGGTTGCAGATGATGAAACAAAAATATAACATCAACATGATGTTATTCGGTAAGATAAGCCTACTTGAGTATAAAAACCAAGTGGAAGAAAACATGTATGTAGCAGCACAGATTAGTAAAGAGTGGAAGAGATAGATACAAATACAGAGACAAAGGTAGAGACAGAGAAGGAATCCCACAGAGAGAAAACTCTCATTGTAGAGCTAAAAGAATATGATCCTTCAAATGTTTTTAATCCTAATTTTGATTTTGAGTGTGCAAATGTAAGCAGTAACTAAGAAGAAGCAACAAATTATGAAGAAGAATTAAAGTTCCTTGAAGCATGGCTTGCAACAAAATGTATTCATAAAATTTGCATAGAAGTTGCAGAACTGAATGTTGAAGGCAACATGGACGATGAAAACATTCATGATATTTTGAGGTATTTGAGTTTTGAAGAGATAAAATTTTATTCGCATCTTATGTTGCAACAAATTGATGATGAAGATCACACAAAAAAATATGACATGTGGTAGCACTCCACATACAAACATATTTTTGAAGAGATATATGATATGCATGCACAACCTGAAACAATGGAATACTTGCACCAGAAAATGAATAAAATTAGGTTTGAAGTGTACAACAAAAAGAAAAAGTTGAAACAATTTAGAGGCTACATGATCTGGAAGAAAAGAAAAAGAAAAGGAAATTGTAATTTTTTTTATTTTTGTTTTAATTGTAAGCCTAGTTCACACTTAGACCAGTAGGAATATTAATTAAATTTTTATGTGGTTGTAATTAAAAGTGAGTATTGCAGAATCTAATTCCAACTGCCTTCTAGGTTCCATAATTGTTCATCCAAGTGTCATAGTTGAGAACAGTCCATTTCGATTGATTTGTAGTTCAGTCTCACTGCAATGATTTATTATTGATGTCTCTAATGTAAACTTACTTAATTATTTCATAATATTGAGAAGGGCATTCGTATCCACGTTTTTATTTCCTTAACAAATTTTTATTTTTCATTTTTTTGAATTTTGTTTTTTAAAACTATAAACATATTTCCTTCTTAAAAATGAATAATATCAAACTCTTAATAAATTTAAATATTTTAGTACAAGTTGTTAGTGGAGACAACACAAAAAGTCGTGACTCTTTTATTATCAAATTCACATATGGAAATTAGTACATCCATAAGCTTATTTCGCATAGAACACATTTAAAATCTCTCTCTCTCTCTCTCTCTCTCTCTCTCTCTCTCTCACACACACACACACACACACATATCATAAATGGGTTTTGGAAATCTTTAGTGGAAAGGAGTTGGAATTTCATAATGATTTTACAATTTTATTACTAATTTCAAATGCAGATCAGAACTCGGGTTTTCCTTTTTTATAATTCAAATAAGATGAGTGTGAATAGTATCACTTTTAGGGTTAATGAATTGTACAATGATCAATCTACCACTAGAGAAGAGGTTTTGTCTAGGCTCTGTGCCAAATATCCTTTTGAATATCCTTTTCCTGGGTTTACAACATAGGGTTTATAATATTAGGGTGATTGGTGTGAACAATAAAATTTGATTTAATAATAATAATCTAAAGTTAATAATAAGAAATTAATAATAATTCCATAAAACTATTATTTATATCTATAAAGTTAATAATATTAGGTTTAATATCACTATTTCAAAGTCCAACTTTCAAATTTCATTATTTTATTGTATTAGGTTTAAAATATTGGGTTATAATATTAAGGTTTATAGATTCCTACTGTTTAAAAATATGCAACTGCAGTCAAATTACACTTTGGAAAACTCACTTGATGGAGATAATGATTTCATTGAATCCCTCTTTTCGAGAGGACCAAACTAGACCTAAATACCACTCAAATCGAATAAGGGAAAGTGTATTTATGAATAAAAAACCACATGTGCATATTTGACAAGGTTGGCCCTAAAATAAAGTGGACCCTCTTGGAAGGCTATAAATACAAGTGACCTCTACCTCATTTGGACACAATCATGAGACACTCTTCTATCTTGGCTTTTGGCTCACACATGTTTGATGCTCGTCTGTGAAGGAATAGGTTCGCTCTGAGGTGAAATTACAGGGTTTGAAGCTCGCATTTCATATCTATGGTTTTGGGCCATAGTCGCAGGCACAACATAGAAGGATCTCGACCACAGTCGCTCCCAGAGATGCTCATGTGTGTGACTGAAGCATTCTACTTGCATGGAAAACTCATTGTTCATGCGAATGGGAGTTAGGGTTTTCATAGACACAGTCATCACTCACCACATATCATATTCAACCCTAGTTAGTGAATGTTTTTCTTCTATTTCTCCTTTATGTTCCGCTGCATTGATGATGATGTTATTTTTCTTTATATTTATGTCCATATGTTGTTGAATAATGATAATGTTATGATGTTATGGGGTGAACTTAATGTGTTAATTAAGAAATGCAATTATCAAAGCAAAGAACAATATAGTCCTCAGAAAATTTAACATGGTATTAGAGCTAGGCTAAAGAAAAGTCATGGAGATCACCCCTATAATGACACCGTTGATGAAAGTAAGAACAGAATGAAGGAGACCTAAAAGAATTATAGGGTTTGAAGACAACCTTAGGCAATTTGTGTATTAGGGTTTGATGGATATCATGAGTGTTGGGTTATGTTATATTATTTCCACATAGTAAACAAGGGGTTTGAGGGGCACCTGTAACCCCACTTTATGGGGTCTAGGGCAGTGCCCTAGAAAATTTTGGTTTTGGACCCTATGTTAGGTTGGGCGGACCCACCTATGGTTTTGTGCATGATTTTCACACATGTTTTTTGGACACGATGGTTTTCGGTCCATGGTATTGGATGCTTCGGCATGTATAAATATGTATTATAACATTGAAAGGAACATAATGAAAAATCAAGTTGGTAGTCCTGGTTTTGGGATCCAAGGGAAAATCTCTGTGTATATGTGTTTTATGTGTTCTGCTCTCGCATTATTTATTTTCTATGTTTTAGAATTCGTATGCAAGTAATTTCTGTACAGGGTTAAAACCTACATTTGGTATCAAAGTAGATTTGGCTTCAAAGGGACGCCTTTGTTGCTGAGGGGTTTCGCTTGGGCCTGTGGTAGACCCTGTTCAGTGGGAGATCTACGAGATCAATTCTGGTGGTGAAAGAAGATGGTGAGCAGTGAGAAGATAGAGATTGAGAAATTTAATGGTCAGAGTTTTGAGTTGTGGAAAATCAAGATGGAGGATCTGTTGGTGGATAAAGACCAGTGGATCGCGGTAGATCCAGGTACTAAACCAACAGGAGTGTTCAATGAAGAATGGAAGAAGTTGGATCAGAAGGCAAAGAGCACAATACGATTGTGTGTCTCAGATTCAGTATTGCTGAATGTATCAAGGAAAGCTACGAAAAAGGCTTTGTGGGACAAGTTAGGGACTTTGTACCAATCTAAGTCTCTGGTGAATAAACTGTTCCTGCGAAAAAAGTTGTATAACCTGAGGATGAAAGATGGAGACTCGATGACAGAGCATCTGAATGCGTTTAATATTGTGGTAAGTCAGTTAGCATCTGTTGATATTAAAATTTCAGATGAACATAAGTGCATCAGTTTATTGTGTTCTCTACCAGATTTGTGGGATGTTCTGGTTATTGCAATAGGTAGTAGTGCAACTGCCTTGTAGTTTGATGAAATAGTCTCAGCCTTGCTGACGGAGGAGATGAGACGGAAAAATATGGAGAGCCAAAATGGTGATGCCTTATTTGTACAAGGATAGTCCCAGAATAGAAACAAAAATAAGTCATCGAGTGGGAGATCTAAATCTAGAGGGAGATCTAAATCTCCAAGAAAACTTGTAAAGGTGGTGTGCTGGAAATGCGGAAAGGAAGGCCACTTTAAAAGGGACTGTAAATCTAAAGCTCCTAACAAAGGCGAAAACCACCTCAGATGAAGGTGGGGATGTGTACTTGGCTTCTTCAAGTACACATGTAGATCATGAGGCATGGTTGATTGACTCAAGTGCATCCTTTCACTTCACTCCCCATAGAGAGTGGTTCTGTGAGTATGAGAAATATGATGGTGGTGATGTCTTCTTGGGGGATGACAGGAAGGCTAGAATCATTGGTCATGGAAAATTAAAGTTGAAGCTGCAAGGTGGAAGGGTTAGAACACTTCCGAAAGTTCTGCATATTCCTGCATTAGCCAGAAATATGATTTATGTTAGTAAGCTGGATGATGCAGGTGTAAAAACAGTGTTTGAGAAGGATACCTGCAAGATGGTTCTGGGAGCACTTGTATTGATGTGGGGAGTTTGAATTGGAACTCTGTACAAGCTACAAGGTAGCACTATTGTTGATGGGTACAATAGTTCCGTGGTTCCTAAAAGTGGAGCAAAAAATATAGTGGTCTCTGGAGAAAAGACCATGTTGTGGCATCAAAGGCCTGGACATATTGGAGAGAAGGGACTTCGAATACTTCATGGTAAAGGTATAGTAGAAGGTATGAGTAATAGCTCTCTAGATTTTGATTTATGTGAAAATCGTGTATATGGGAAGCAGAATCGGGTGAGTTTCCCCTCTGGTGGTAAGGGGGAGAAATATATATTAGAGCTTGTGCACAGTGATATGTTTGGACCTGTGAAGGTTCCATCACTAGGTAAGTCTATGTACTATGTATCTTTTATAGATGACTTCTCAAGGAATACATGGATATATTTCCTTAAGAAGAAATCTGAAGTCTTTGATAGGTCTAAAGAATTTAAGGCTTTAGTGGAAAACTAGACAAAGAAGAGGATAAAGGTGCTGAGGACAGATAATGGTGGAGAGTTTTTCAGTAAGGAATTTGAAGAATTCTGCAAGAAGTGTGGTATAGCATGGCAGAAGACTACTCCATATACACCTCAGCAAAATGGAGTTGTGTTACTGGGAAATCTAGTGTCTATTTAGAACTGCTAGTCCCACTAAGATGGGTAGCTATCTTAGAAACAAACAAACTAAAGTCACTTGTTTTTCCTTTACGAGAGAGAGATGAGAAAGAATCAGAGAGTACCAACCTCAGTCTTTCGCTTGGCTCCTTGCTTGTTTCCTTTCCCCTTTGACAGAATCTCACCACTGCTTCCTTACTTGTTCCGCTTCAAAGAGCACCTGTAGAGTCACAGCAGCATAATACCATCAAAGCATAGAGATCTATCACCCTAAACAATATAGGATCAGATATATATTGACCATACAAATGCATATATCAACACAATATTCAGAGATACACAAGAATATGGAGGAAAACTCAAATAGCTTTATTGATGAAAGTAGTAGAAGAGAGGATTACAACCACTTGGTCTGACCCAACGCCATCCTCCCAGCTTGAAAGCCCTCTTCATCTCATACAAAGCAATATCACCCAATAATGCCTTCAAAGAGAAACCAGCAGCACCTCTTTGCAAATTACCAAATTCCAACCTTTGGATCTCTGGGATGAGGGATCCATATATAGATATTTGCAGGGGGGTGAGTCAGCTTCTGGGATTTTGATTAGTTTCATCTCTCTGATAGTTCTTGGTTCCACTTGGAGATTTCATGATCTCTTACTCATCCTTGGGCGAATTCAAGGAGGCAAGTGTCAAATGAACAGTTTCTAGAAGATTCTTAAGGTCTCCACCTACCAAACTGCTTGTGCCATTTGTCTGCTCTCGCTCATTGTACCCTACAGAAGGGCTTTCCAGTATGCATCGCACTTTTTGCATGTGGCAGGTGAGATGCATTACACCCTTTGCTCTGGGCAGTTTGTATGGTCCTGTTTTGACCAGTTCTAAGTGGTTTTTCATGGAGAACTTCTAGGAGATGATGTAATCAGCTGACCTTGCTCCTTTAGGGTATGAAACAACACTTTTAGGGACTTAGAAGCCCTTGGTTTATGGACATATGTGATTGGGGTTGCAGTGCCCAAATATGTCTGTAACAGTTGCCCCCTAAAGCATGAGGTCATAAATCTTTTGACGTCGGGTGAAATGCTTTATAATGAGGATCCGAGGTTTTTCAAACTGGAAGGTGACCTATAATAAGATACAATACAATACATTATCTTCATAATATTTTCATGATGTGGCTGAGGCGGGCATTCCCATGCTTAGCTTGATAAATTCATGTTCCTGTACATAGGACAAACAACTGTCTGTGTGCAGACTGATGATTCTGGTAGAGCCATCATCCCTTAGTTTGGATGATTATCTGTGCAGCAATGATGTACATTTGATGTCTTTATTTTCTTGAATATATCGCAACTCGGATGGATGAAACTAGATCCCGAGTCTTCAAAACTCATTCAGTCTTCACCCGAAAGTACAAGTCGATCCATGTGAAAAAGATGTTCTGATGTCGAACATGGAAGGACATCACCTGATTACCAGCCAATGATGTAAGATGTTAACAGGCACGAGAGGAATCATCAATGATGATCATGACCCTCAAGGTACTGCAGTACAATTCGCGTGGTGTGAATACATGAGTCGATGTCGAACACCACACAAACTCTTTCGGTCGAAGGCCATTAATGTAAACCTGTTGCCGGAAGTGAGAAACTTGCCATTGATGCATGCAAGCTTCAAAGTACTAAAAGGGTTGTTCCTAGGTCGGCTTCTTGGATAATGACCTGACGTCGACAAGAAGTGACTCGTCGTAGGAGGGCATTGATGGATCCCACATCTACGACATGGAATGGAGCAACTGATTTTGTAGAGGTGAAAGTGATCTGATGATACAAGGTTCAGGATGGCAGTCATGAAAGAATGAAGCGTGAAGGTATTGCAGCGGATGAGACACAAGCTGGGTAGGTGAATTCTCTGAGTGACTTCTCTTGAACATATCGGTGACACTGAAATGGATTGGTAGCGTTAACCCCAAAAGTGGAAGGTACAGTGGACCAATGGTGATATGACCAGTGAATGGAATAACCCAACCCGACTCAATCATGGTGATGGAGTGAAAGTGTCATGTTCAAGAGCAACCTGCTACCAATAAAGCTTATTTAAGTTTTCTTCCCAATTTTCCCCAGTCATTTCTAACCAGTACCTCTTTATTTTTGTCAAGCTTGAGGAGGATAACATATGCTTATTCTATAATTTTCCCTTCGGGCAAACCCGTCGCTATGTTTTAACGAGCTTAGCGACAGTGAAACTCGTTCTTGTCTGAATGGACAAGTTTGTCGCTATTATTTAAACGAGTTTAACGACAAGGATAACTCGGTCCTTTTCAATTTTAGAGAGTCTGAAAATAGATGGAAAGGAAGACTCCAATATTCCTTTTTCGTAGTATAATCCGTTAAGTCCAAAAAAGTATAAAACGATGTGAAAGGGATGACTTTTCGATAGTTTTAACAAGTCGAACAAGACAAACGCTCGATCCTTTTGTGTAATAATCCCTCAGGTCCAAAAATATTAAAATCTAGAAGAGAGATGGCACTTCCAATCACTTTAACGAGCTAGGGATGCCAACTGCTTGGCAATCTTTTCATGTTTTACGAGTCACATGAAAAGAGCTTAAATGAGACTCGTTTTTGAGGAATATTTCGGGTAGTAGCTGGTTCCAGGTGAGGGTTGGAACTTTCCAATCACGGTAGTGTTAAGAAGATGGCTAACAGAACCACTCATCGCAGTTGTTCCTCAAAAGAGGTAAACAACCAAATGGAGGCAAATAATCAGCTAAAATAGAGTGGAGGTGATAGTAAGAACACAACAAAGGATCAAAAGTTGATGATAATGCGTTCACAATGGTTATTTACCGGAAGTGGGTTCTTTTTTTAATGAGCTTAAACTCTGGTGGAACATATGCTCAATGCTAGGTTTAATTTTAACGAGCTTGAACTTCACGTAAAAATTCTCGTGCCAGTCATATAATAAGGATGTCTCATCGATAGGTTCATTTTTTAGGGAGCTTGCACCATTCGAAATTATGCTCCGACTCCTTTTATTATGTAAGCTAGGAACGACCAATCCTACAAGTTTAAAGGGTTAAGAACCTACAAACTAAGAAAATAAAAGGTCGCTTTTCACTTTCATGCAAAAAGATTTGCATGCCCCCAGGTATAGCGAAGTAGAGTTTCCAGGTTTCCCTACCATTTGCAGACAAAACACTTGCTCTGTCGAGAAAGGCATACCCAGGTTACCCTTCAATTTGCAAACAAAACACTCCCTCTGTCGGGAAAGGCATACCTTCTGATGGAGGTATCTTATTCTAGTCTAATCCCATTTTCCTAAATGGACGAGTGTGTCAGACCAGTCATATATCCTCCGCGGAAACCTACCCTATACCTGAAGTTTTCCTGCCGAAGCAGACCACGGTGCATGCCCCCTGGGTTTCAGTCACAACCACCGAATCACTCGCGTTCATCAGGTGGATAGACTGGAGATTGATGAGACATTCCTTGCGCAAAAAGACCTTTTAGGGATGGCATTTTACTATTAGCTATGTGTGAACCGGGGAATGAAAGCTGGTCTATGAGCTGGACCACTCTTCCTTCATGTGGAAAACACATCACTCAAAAGAGTGAGGAAACAATATCTCCCATGCTATAAAAGTAGTCACACCCAAGGAGTAGATTGTAATATAAATGTCCTTGGACTACCATTACGTTCAGATAAACGGTTTTCCTTCTCAAAGTTATAGGAAAATTTGGAAGGATCCCTAACGGTCAACTAGTCCCTTTGTTGAAGCCTGTCAGATATCGCATCTCAGGAAAAAGCGATGGCGAACCAAGCGCTTTCCAAACAGTTGAGGAAAGAATACTCACAGAAGACACTTCATCTATGATGGTACCAACCATGACAATTTTGTAAGTTTGCACTATGATTCAGAACAGTACATTAGACGGTAAATGGGGTCTACCTAGTAAATTCCAATCGAAGGAGACAACTAGGTTGCTTGGAGGTGGGACCGAATAAACGGCTGGATACATCTCTGACGAACTTCCTTCCAGCGGTAAAGGAACAGGTAGATTTCCCCCATGTTCATTGGAGTCTGTGTTTACGAAAATAATTTTAACGGTGTCATTCTCATTCTCTTTGGTGACTGTATCATCTGAAGGTGAATCCTCTAAAGACAAGGTGGGGTCGACTGCCGTCTCAACCTGTTGACTTTGGTCCAATGTGGAATCAAAGGGTTTATCTTCAATGATAGGCACTTCAACCGACAACATAGGTGCATCAGTTGGATTTCAACTAGTAATGGACTCGACAAGAGTTTCTTGTATCCAGGAGGGAGTCGCTGTGGTGATGCGGGGCAGTTATCCAAGACTCTTTTCGCTTCATCGAGGAAGGGACAATGGTGGAGGGCATGATCGCCTTCACACAGTCTGCAAGGAAATTTAGATTTTCCTTTCTGTCTGGTGACTTCATTTTCACTAGTTGATGATGTACTCTCAACATGATCGTCAGAGGTTGATGACACCGGATTGTGCAAGCAGGGAGACCAGTCCCTTAAGATCCGTGGGATGCAAGGAAAATCTCGATGATAGTGGTCCCCTTTGCAGATGACACATGGAGATTTAGGTTTGGATGGTGCAGTGTGTGGATTTTCGCTAGACGATGTACGGTTGCCCCTTTTTGTCGTTGGCTCCTTCTTCTTCTCCTTCCCTTTCTTTTTCTTCTCGGTTACTTGGTTTTTAGTTTTACTATCTTCACCAAGTGAAGAGGAAGAAGGAGAGGGAGAAACAAACGAAGTAGAAGGTTGGGGGTAACTTTAGTATCATCTAGTTGTTGATTTGATTGCTCAGGAATCACGGTGCTTTGAACGACAGAGGTCGAGAAAAGCCATACCAGCAGGCCAATTTTCAATCCTGGAAGGGACAATGTGGCCATATGGGGTGCACCAACATCTCCCCAAGAGGAGAAAGGACTAGGATTTCCCCCGAGGGGAAATATTTGGTTGGTGGACTCCATTTTCTCAACCTAAGATCAACGAGGGAACAATGATGTTATTCTGATTAAAATAAACTTTAGACACTTTGACACAACTTGATTTTTCAATTTTTAAGAGTCGAGAAAAAGCTAAAGATGACTCTAGTCGCTTTCGATTTTTAATGAGCCTGAAGTGATAAGTGTTCAGATGGACCTTTTCCTTTAAGGAGTCTAAGAAGGAATGAAAGAGACTACTCTGGAAATCTAGACAGAGGAATTACCAAACCAATTGCAAAACTGCAAAATACTTTTTACGGTACGGCAGTCAATCTTCCTGAATGCTGTGTTCAGTGCATTGCAATTGATATGGCGACAGACACGGCTTCCTAAGGATAAAGGATATAGCCTATTGTGGTCTCCCAATATATACTCGATGGTCCATGGGAGCACAAGTCCGTACTGGCACTTGTCGTCTCAAAGAGGAGGAATCACCCAACCTATGATGAAAGCGATAGTTACCAAGCTTTACGACGCAGGAATACATCTCTAGCCTAGACTTCTAGATGTTGTGCATTAGGTTCCAAAGAGTTTTTATGTTCATTGAATTTATTTTACAGTTGATCTTTCTTAAGAAGTTTTCCTTTAAGGTTCACCGCATGATGTAGATATACAACTCCTAAATATGCAATCTAAGATGATAAACAGTCGTTTATTCTTATTTTTGCAATGAAAATCCTAGCTACTAAGGAAAGAGAAACGATATCCTTTCAACATAGAGCAAAGAGCACACACTAGATGCACTGTCCTAAATCAAAATCAACAAGAATTCTAAATGAAAATGCACATGAATGTATTTGCTTTCTGCTTTCTTAATGTGTGAATGACAAAAAGAATGCTAAGTACAAATCTGAATTATTCCTTCTTTCAAAGCAACCATACTAACAATTTTATTTTCAAAAAATAAAAAGGAGACAAGACGACACTTTACGATTTTGAATTGAAAGTTGCTTTCGACACTTGAAATACTATTAATTCAGATCAAATACAAGAGTAACAGTGTAATCGACTATCAAAAAGAGAAGGATTCTTTCCTTTGACTGAAAACGACACTTGCGACACTTTCAAATCAAAAGACGACAGTTCGATTAAGCTACTATTTTGTAAATGAGAACTGTGAATGGCGAAAAATACATAAAAACATTCACAAATATTTGTACAATGGAGGCTGGATGATGCAAAGGAAGGGGGTTTCAACAGTGGTCTACTGATCACAGACAGCAAAACTCCTGAATAAAGCTAAAGACAGTGAAGAAAAAACCAAAATCTGGAGGTAGAAACAGTCTTATCTAATCATCGCACCTATAACACAGGGAAACAGGGATGCATCTCACCTACTGCACACGGGAGGTGCGATGCATCTAGATTGCCAAGAAGAGAAGGTGTGATGGTCCAGGGATGAGACTTTAACTTGGTTTTTGGTCACAGTTTGTAGCTTAGTTCAGGGATTTAGGCCAAGCTAATGATAGTCAGTAAATACAAAGTATAGGGGCTGATCTAATGAGGTTACTTGAGCTACCTCTAGGGCACTTAGGATGTTTGCAAGTCAATTGTTCAGTTCATAAACAAACCCGGAGATTGATTGAAGCAGCGTTGATCTACTTTGCACTTACATAGCAAATGCAGTTCGAAGGCTAGCTGGCTTAACTTCAGGCTTCGTCTGTGGTTTATGAATCAAACAAATAGAGACAAGCAATCAAACTAATCTCTCCCTAGTGGAGTCGCCATTTTTTTACCGGGAAATCTAGTGTCTATTCAAAACTACTAGTCCCACTAAGACGGGTAGCTATCTTAGAAACAAACAAACTAAAGCCACTTTTTTTTCCTTTATGAGAGAGAGATGAGAAAGAAGCAGAGAGTACCAACCTCAGTCTTTCGCTTAGCTCCTTGCTTGTTTCCTTTCCCCTTTGACAGAATCTCACCACTTCTTCCTTACTTGTTCCACTTCAAAGAGCACCTGTGGAGTCACAACAGCATAATACCATCAAAGCATAGAGATCTATCATTGTAAACAATATAGGATCAAATATATATTGACCATACAAATGCATATATCAACACAATATTCAGAGATACACAAGAATATGGAGGAAAACTCAAATAGCTTTATTTATGGAAGTAGTAGAAGAGAGGATTACAACCACTTGGTCTGACCCACCGCCATCCTCCCAGCTTGAAAGCCCTCTTCACCTCATACAAAGCAAGATCACCCAACAATGTCTTCAAAGAGAAACCAGCAGCACCTCTTTGCAAATTACCAAATTCCAACCTTTGGATCTCTGGGATGAGGGATCCATATATAGATATTTGCAGGGGGGTGAGTCAGCTTCTAGGATTTTGATTAGTGTCATCTCTCTAATATTTCTTGGTTCCACTTGGAGATTTCATGATCTCTTACTCATCCTTGGGCGAATTCAGGGAGGCAAGTGTCAAATGAATAGTTTCTAGAAGATTCTCAGGGTCTCCACCTAGAAAACTGCTTGTGCCATTTGTCTACTCTCACTCATCGCACCCTATAGAAGGGCTTTCCAGTATGCATCGCACTTTTTGCATGTGGCAGGTGAGATGCATCGCACCCTTTGCTTTGGGTAGTCTGTATGGTCCTGTTTTGACCAATTTTGAGTGGTTTTTCATGGAGAACTTTTGGGAGATGATGTAATCCGTTGACCTTGCTCCTTTAGGGTATGAAACAACACTTTTAGGGACTTAGAAGTCGTTGGTTTATGGACATATGTGATTGGGGTTGCAGTGCCCAAATATGTCTATAACAAGTTGTAGAAAGAATGAACAAGACGTTGATGGAAAGGGCAAGAAGCATGCGCAGTGGTGCTGGGTTAGGACAGGAATTATGGGCAAAGGCGGTGGATACTGCATGTTACCTGGTCAACAGGTCACGTTCATCAGCATTGGAGGATAAGACTCCACAAGAGGTATGGACTTGTAAGAAACCCTCTCTTTCACATCTGAGGGTATTTGGATGTGATGCATATGTACACGTTCTAAAGGAGAAAAGAACAAAGTTGGATAGTAAATCTAAAAAGTGCATCTTTATTGGGTATAAGTATGGTTTAAAGGGTTATAAACTTTGGAACCCAGTAACAAGGAAGGTTATGTATAGCTGAGATGTGGTGTTCAGAGAAGTGAAAGATGTTATTAAATATGAAGTTCAACCAAAGGAACCTGAGAAGATAGAGTTTGAGCTAAAGGAGGAAGAATCAGAATCTATAGCAGAGGAGGAATCAGAAGATGAAAAGCCACAAACTTTGGTTGTGAGAAGATCAGTTCGAGAAAGAAGGCAACCAGAAAGGTATAATCCATCTTCTTTCTGTTCAAATTTTGCTTTGTTTGTTACTGATGATGATTCTAGAATTGTGAAGGAAACAGTGGATTCAGAAGATGGAAAACTCTGGAAAGAGGCCATGGTTGATGAAATGGCATCTTTGCACAAAAATGAGGCTTGGGATTTGGTGGAGTTGCCGGCTGGAAGGAAACCCATTGGCAGCAAATGGGTGTTCAAAAAGAAGACAATGTAGAAGGAAAAGTGGAGAAATACAAAGCTCAACTGGTAGCAAAAGGTTATTCCCAGGTGCCAGGAATTGATTTTGGTGATATTTGTTCTCCTGTTGCCAAGGTAACTTCTATTAGATTGATTTTATCTGTTGTTGTTGCTTTTCATTTTGAGGTAGAACAGATGGATGTGAAGACGACATTTCTTCACGAGGATCCGGAAGAGGAGATCTACATGAAGCAACCTGAAGGCTTTGCGGTGAAGGGTAAGAAAGAACTAGTATATAAGTTAAAGAAGTCTATATATGGGTTAAAACAGTCACCAAGGATGTGGTATCAGATATTTGATACATTTATACAAGGACTTGGCTTCACTAGAAGCAAAGCAGATCACTGTGTGTATTTTAAATTAATTTGTGACCGTGTTATCTATCTGGTCTTGTATGTGGATGATATGTTGCTGGTTGGAAATGACAAAGAAATTATCCAGGATTTGAAGACCCAATTGTCCTCCAAATTCAACATGAAAGATCTTGGTGCTGCAAACTATATTTTGGGCATGGAAATTAAGAGAGAACGGGCAAAGAGGAAGCTCTGGTTAAACCGAAGGAAGTATGTCGAGACAATACTGCAGAGGTTTAATATGCAGGATAGTAAACCGGTGAAGGTTCCTATACTTGTAGGTGTGAGGTTATCTGTTGAACAATGTCCCAAGACACAAGAAGAGGAAGAGGACATGTCCCATGTTCCATATGCAAGTGCAGGTAGCCTGATGTATGCAATGGTTTGTACTAGACTAGAAATTGCACATGCAGTGGGAGTATTGAGCAGGTTTATGTCAAAACTAAGAAAGGAGCATTGGACAGCAATGAAGCGGGTTTTCAGGTATTTGCTTGGCACTAATGACTATGGTTTGTGCTACCAAGGAAGATCAGGATTGGACATAATGTTGGATATTCGTGGCTTTGTTGATGCAGACTGGGCTGGAGATCTGGATCAGAGAAGATCTACAAGTGGGTATTTGTTTAACCTATTTGGAGGTGCAGTTAGTTAGATGAGTAAGAAACAATCTATAGTGGCACTATCACCTACGGAGGCAGAATACATGGCAGCCACTCATGCAAGCAAGGAAGCAGTTTGGTTGCAGAGATTGTGTTCAAGTATGAAATTAGTACAGGGAGCTATAAGGATAGACTGTGACAGCCAAAGTGCAATTTTCTTGGAAAATAACCCCGCATATCATTCAAAGACAAAGCACATTGATGTTCAGTATCACTTTGTGAGGGATATGATAGAAGACAAAAAGGTGTTGCTGGTAAAGGTGGACACTTTGAAGAATATTGCAGATGCATTGACAAAATCTGTGAGCTCTGAGAAGTTCTCTTGGTGTAGAGAGACAATGGGCATTTCAGGGCTGGAAAAATGACTAAGCTCTCTTATGGCCCCCTGTGGAAATAAAACAACAAGTGGGAGAATGTTGGGTTGTGTTATATTCTTTCCACGTAGTTAACAGGGGGTTTGAGGGGCACCCGTAACCCCACTTTATGGGGTCCGAGGCAGCGCCCCGGAAAATTTTGGTTTTGGACACTATGTTAGGTTGGGCAAACCCACCTATGGTTTTGTGCATGATTTTCGCACATGTTTTTTGGACATGATGGTTTTCGTTCCATGGTATTGGATGCTTTGGCATGTATAAATATGTATTATAACATTGAAAGGAACATAATGAAAAATCAAGCTGGTAGTCCCAATTTTGGGATCCAGGGGAAAATCTCTATGTATATGTGTTTTATGTGTTCTGCTCTCGCATTATTTATTTTCTTTGTTTTAGAATTCATATGCAGGTAATTTCTGTACAGGGTTAAAACCTACAATGAGGTAAGGGTCTAGTTTATGGTAAAGATTTGATATATGAAACTCTAGAATGGTAAAAGAAAATATTCTCAAGCACTTGTGATATATTTGATGAAGCCCTAGATGGGATAGTCTCTATTATGCTTGATTACTGACTGAAATAGTGAATGCTACATTGTTATAAACAGTGATAGCTCTTGAAGGTTGGTTCAAGAGGGAGAGGATCACCTCTCATTGAACATAAGCATTTCTTGACTTATGATGCTCCTTTATGTCTTTACTTTTATCTAAACTTATATATATGATTATTGTTTTGATTAGTACTTATACTTCCTGCTTGTATATTTGAGTACTTGGATGATTCTAACCTCCTTGATGAGATGTGATAAGAGGATCATTTGAGTTGCAGGAAATAAAACCTAGAGGTGGAAAAGGTAAAGAGACACTTGATAGAAAGAATACAAAGTGATACAAGCTGCTTATGTAAAATAAGAAGGTGCATAGGTATTTGAATACTAAAATATATGTATGATATATTTTTTCAAATTTGTGTTAGAATTCATCTATTTTAGCTTCGACGGTGTTTCCCCCAAACCCCCGCTAGCCCCTGAACTCCCTCAGCAGTGGGGACAAGTCCGCCCCCCACCCACCTGTGTGGAGGGGTGTACAGTTTCCTTAGGGTATATATCTGACTAAACAAAAGACCTCTAAATCAGGAAGATAATCAGGATAAATACATAAAGTGGACCACACTTGGGGCAGGGAAAGGACCAAGACATGTCAGACTTTCCCAATGTTTTTCATACCCTTCGTAGGAAGTTGGGTATCAAGGATTCTGAGTGAAATTTGGCACTCAAGTACCATTGATGTCTACACAAGTACATCTAGGATGAGATGGAGTTCTTGGAAATCTCCTCACTTGGCATAGTGCACCAATACGTTTTCAATATTGAGCGTAAGTTTAAACAAAAGAAGCGAGACTTTGGATCTTCTAATCCTAAGCAAGGTAAAGGTGCCCCCAAACCCCAGAGAAAAGGGAAAATCCAAGGCAGGAAAATCGAGGATAACTTGCCAAAGCCGCAAGAAAAGAACAACACCATGAAGACAAAGAAGGTCATTAGAAAATGGTGTGAGTTCCATAAGAGCTCCACTCACAACACAAGTGAGTGTTGGGCCAAGAAGTCACTAGTGGCCAAGCTGAAGGCTTTTGAATCAAATGTATGTTCCAACTCTAAGTCAAAACCCGACAAGTTGAATGAAAAAGGAAATAATATCACCGTTACAGATTCCAGTGCCACCATGGCCACCACCAAGATCCATAAAAATGAGCTTGAAGATCTAGAGGAGGGGGAGCACCTCTTCCACTCTCATATGTGGGGGAAGGGTTCTCCGTTGCAGTTCATTATTAATAGAAGGAGATAAAATAACCTCATCTTACAAGAGGTCATGAAGCGTTTTGGCCTACCCACTACAACATCTCTGTAGTCGTACACCATCGTGTGGCTTCACCAAGGACGAGATCTTCGCATCAGCCAATAGTGCCACCTTCCCTATAGAATCAAGCCCTTCATGGATGAGATATTGTGTGATGTTTCTCCTCTTGAAGTTTGTGATGTATTATTAGGAAAACCATAGTTACGGAACCAACATGTTTTATATGAGTCTAGACCTTACTCTGTGATTATTACTTTTGGAGATAAGTTATACAGGATACCGTAGGTAGCCCTGCCTACTACCATCTCTTTGATCACTAAAAAGTAATGTAGTAAGATCATTTCACAGACCAGGAAATTTTATTTCCTTACAAGTTTTCCTTGGGGAAAGAAGAAGATTGTGGCCACGACTTCTAGATAGGGCTCCTTTATGCGGCAACAACAAATGGACAAGGTCATGTAGGAGTACAGGGACATTTTTGCCTCACCTATGAGGGTACATCTGCACTATCAGATCAAGCACCCCATCGATCTCACCCCAAGTGTATTGCTACCCAATGGACTAATCTATCGATGCTCTGTTATGAAGAACGATGAGATCAAGAGACAAATTCAAGAGCTATTGTAGAAAGGGAAAATCAGGCTAAGCTCATCACCCTGTGGCAACCTGATTGTATTGGTACAAAAGAAGGATGGGACTTGGAGACTTTGTAATGGCCATCGAGAACTAAACAAGATCACTCTTCAGGATAGGTACCCAATCCCATAGATTGATGACCTTCTAGACTAGTTCAAGGGGTCCAAATATTTTAGAAAGATTGACTTGAAGCACAGTTATCACCAGATGCCTATCAAACCCTTCGATGTGTGGAATAATGCCTTCAAATATGAGGAGGGCCTTTTCGAATGGTTGGTCATGCCTTTCGAGTTGACGAATGCCCTCGAAACCTTCATGAGATTAATGGATGACATATTGTGACCCTTCACCAATGCATTCATGTTGGTGTATTTAGATGACATCTTGATCTTCAACTAGACTTGGGAAGAGCACCTCCACCATATTTAACAAGTCCTCCAAACCCTGCAACAACACAAGTTGTGTGCCAATTTGAGAAATTCACTTTTGGCATGAACCAGGCTCAATACCTGGGTACATCATTGATGAGAAGGGTGTGCATGTGGACCCAACCAAGATACAAGTCATTTAGGATTGGCCAGCCCCAACCACTCTAACATAGCTCCATAGCTTTCTAGGTCTTGCCAATTTCTACCACAAGTTCATGGTGGGGTTCTCTCGTATCATTTGGCCTTTAAGGCAAGTCACCATGGGCAGAGCGAAAGTAAATTTATTTTTTCTGAAACCCAACAAAAGGTGTTTGTTGAGTTGAATTAGAGCCTCTATTATGCACCATTGCTCGCATTACTAGACCTACAACAACCATTTGAGATTGAGAAAAATTCCTCTGACTATGCTATTGGTGCAGTTCTTACTCGATAGGGGCATCCAATGGCTTACCACAATGAAACACTTTCAGACACAGTCTAAAATTATCCCACCTATGAAAAATAAACGTATTCCATTGTGCAGGCCTTCCATCAATGGAAGCATTACATTATGTGATGTAGGAGCATCGGAACGGGCCAGCAATGTGGGAGATTGCCCACATGTTGTGGCTTGAAAACCGTATTTTATTTGCTGTTGATAGTAGAAGTCAAGTTTAGTTAGTTATTGTTGTAATAGTTAAAAAAATCTTTCTATTTGGTGTTGATTGTTAGGCGCATCTTCTGTTGGAATAAATTTATGTCACCTTATCTGCTGTTAGAGTAATTAGGGAAATAAATGGCAAACTGAAGATTCTTGGAGCGATCAACGCTGGTTTCTTCTGGGAGATCTTGATTCAAGAGCGCTTGAAATCCGGCAACAGACTATAAACAGGTGTTCTGACCGCCGATTGTGTCAAAGGTAGCTGTGTTGGACCGGAATATGGCAAATCACTGAACCTGCATTAAAAGCTAACTGAGATTTGGCGGAGGACGGATGGATTGAAAGGAATCGACTTAGAATCCGGGGCGATAGCGTGATTGTTGGATGTCGAGGTCTTGATATGCCAAATGAAAAGAAGAAAGACGGGAGGATCGGTTTGTTTTTTTCTTTCTGTTGTTTTATCAGGTAGCATGTACAAAACAAATTGGGACCTGCGTTGTCACAGAGATATGGAGAGCATGGGATTGGCTCCGAATCCGGGGTCCATGGTGCGGAATTTGTTTGATGTAATTGCATACAAAACGCTGGAAATGCCAGAGGCGATATAAAAGACCGGCGTTCTGCTTTGCTTTAGTTAGTTTTTATATATGGGACAATGTGTAACATTTAGGATTTTGGTTATAAATTAATAAATCCACAGATGTGGCTATTTTTCGTTTTTTGTTTTTGTTTAGTTGTGATATTCTGATGCGAGGGCGGGGTTTGGACCAGCGTATGCCTGGGTTTGTTGTACTGTGGTTTAATCAAACAGATATGTAATTTAAGAGCTGGCGTTGTCCAATAAACAAATTCCTCTGTTTTGTTTAACAGATGTCACATTTTTTTAAATTGCGTTGGGATAAAGATCGATGTTTGTAAATTGCAACAAGTGCAACGTAGATATGGAAAAATGAATGTTTTGTTGGTATCAAACAGAAAGGTTGTGATTGTTATGCGTTAAAGAAAAGAATCAGACAGGCTGCGCACTGTATAATGAATGAACAAATTCAGTTCTCCATATTAATGTAAACAGGGTTTTCCATTTTTGACATTCAGCATTCTAAAAGAAACAGAGTTTCTCTATTCGAATCGATTGTAATTGTTTGAGCAGATTTGGCACAGGCGGTTCGGTGCATCAATTTTTGGTATCAGAGCTAAAGATCCAGGTGGTTGCAGCTAAGATGCCGCCAAGGAGAGGAATTGGTCGAGGAAGACCAGAACCTAATGCAGTCCTGATAGACGAAGTACGAAGACTGCGTGAACGAATGGAGACAATGGAAACAGCCCAGAGAAGAGCACCAGATGTGAAAACTGAGAGTTCTTCAGAAGAATCTGAGGAAGAAGCGGAAGCAGGAGAAGAAAATGAAACTGCCAAAGTCCTCAAGATGCTGGCAAAAGTTGGCAGCAAGCCCAAGATAGAAATTCCTATGTATGATGGGAGTTTAAATGCCGAGGAGCTCATGGATTGGATCAGATCCATAGATCAGTATTTCGATTATGAAGAGGTTGAGGAGAATAAGAGGGTGAAGTTTGCAGTCACTAGACTGAAGGGCCATGCAGCCATCTGGTGGGACGAGTTACAGACATCAAGAACGCGAAAGGGGAAATCTAAGATCAAGCAGTGGGATAAAATGGTAAGCAAACTCAAAGCCAAGTTTTTGCCTAAAGACTATCATTTGAATCTTTTTAAGCAGATGCAAAATTTGAAGCAGAAAGGAATGTCTGTTAAAGAATATACTGAAGAATTTTACAGGTTAAGCATCAGAACAGGGCATGTAGAAGATGATCTGGAGAAAGTAGCTAGGTATATTAATGGGCTAAGGTATGAGATCCAAGATGAGATTAGCCTGTTAAGTTTGAAAACTGTTGAGGATGCCTATCAAGCAGCCTTGAAAGCAGAGGAGAAAATATTGCGGAAACAGAGTCAAAGAAACAGAGGAAAGAGCTCAGCAAGAGGTAGAGGATCAGTCAGATCCAGAGGAACACCGCATCAGTTTGAAGCAGGAAGTTCCAGCAGCAGATCACCACAGATGAGTGACTCTAGTAGAGGAAGATTCGCGCCCAGAGGAAGAGGGCGGGGAAGAGATGTCAGGTGTTATACCTGTGGAGAATGGGGACATACGTCGTGGAATTGTCCTCAGAACAAATCAGCAAGCCAGAGAGGTGCAAATGTGGCTGAGGCAAAGCCAGAACCACCTCGACTTGTAGAGAAGGAAGAACCACCGGAGGAAGGTGAATCATTGCTGCTCAGAAGAACTTTGCTCAGATCAGAAAAAGAGATTGGAGAACCTGCGCAAAGGAAGAACTTGTTCAGGACTACATGCAAATCAAAGGGTAAGTGTTGTAAGGTTATAATTGATAGTGGGAGTATTGACAATCTTGTGTCTACAGAGATGGTGGAAAAGCTTGGGTTAACAAAGAAAGCGCATCCTGCACCGTACAAAGTATCTTGGCTTCAGAAGGGTCATCAAGTCACCGTGACAGAGCAATGTAATGTGGAAATGCAGATTGGCACATACAGAGATGTGATTTTATGTGACATAATGCCCATGGACGTATGTCACCTGTTATTGGGGAGACCATGGCAATTTGATCGAAAGGCGATTCATGATGGAAGAAGAAATACCTACACCATAGAAAAGGATGGAGTTAAGCATACGTTGCTGCCCGTGAAGAATGATGTTGATAAAGAGCTGCCTGAAAATAGTATCATGTTGGTGAGTGGTAAGGAATTGCTACAAGAGGTTGATAAAAGCGAAGAGGTGCATTTCGCTATCG
Organism: Pinus tabuliformis; assembly: GCA_031772625.1. Classification (NCBI taxonomy): domain Eukaryota; kingdom Viridiplantae; phylum Streptophyta; class Pinopsida; order Pinales; family Pinaceae; genus Pinus; species Pinus tabuliformis. The sequence continues at coordinate 253,306,344 of CM062808.1, read as the reverse complement.
TGGGAAGGCCAAAGGTAATTTTAACCTCCACAAATTTAAATGATTTGCCTGAAGAAATTCAATCTGTGTTAAATAGTTACATGGATATCATTGTGGATGAATTGCCAAATGAATTACCACCGGTTAGAAGTATAAGTCACCATATCGACTTAATACCAGGAGCAAGTCTACCTAACAAAGCTGCATATAGATTAACTCCTCAGGAAAATGCAGAAGTTGCAAGACAGGTTCAGGAGCTGATGGACAAGGGGCTGATTCGGGAAAGTCTGAGTCCGTGTGCTGTACCAACGGTGCTTAGTCCGAAAAAGGGAGGAGAATGGCGCATGTGCATCGATTCCAGAGCTATCAACAAGATAACAGTCAGGTATAGATTTCCTTTGCCCAGAATGGATGATTTAATGGATTGTTTGAGTGGATCCAGGTACTTCACTAAGATAGATCTGAAAAGCGGGTATCATCAAATCAGGATTCGGGAAGGTGATGAGTGGAAAACCGCTTTCAAAACCAACAGTGGATTGTATGAGTGGTTAGTGATGCCTTTTGGGCTCACTAATGCGCCCAGCACATTCATGAGACTAATGAATGAGGTTCTGAAAGAGTATACAGGTAAATTTGTTGTTGTTTACCTTGATGATATCCTAGTTTTCAGCAAAAGTAAAGAGGAGCATTTGGAACACTTGAAGTTAGTTTTGAAAACTCTGCAGAAATAGAAACTACTAATTAATCTGAAGAAATGTAGTTTTATGAAAGAGGAGCTGGTATACTTGGGGTTTGTGATTTCCAGAGACGGTTTGAAAATGGATCCGGAAAAGGTACAAGCAATCAAAGACTGGCCTACTCCCAGGGGTGTCTTTGAGGTAAGAAGTTTCCATGGACTTGCTAGTTTTTACCGAAAATTTATAAAGGGATTTAGTCAAGTTTGTGCACCAATCCTTGAGACAATCAAGGAGGTCAATCAGCCATTTCGATGGACAGAAGCAGCTGATAGAAGTTTCAATCTGTTGAAAAGGAAGATAACAGAAAAGCCTATTCTAGCCTTACCAAATTTCGAGAAAGTTTTTCAAGTGGAAACCGATGCAAGTGGAGAAGCAGTTGGTGCGGTGCTAAGCCAAGAGCAAAGGCCAATAGCATATTTCAGCGAGAAGTTAAATGATGCAAAGAAAAAATATTCATCTTATGATAAAGAATTTTACGCTATTGTGCAGGCATTAAAAAAATGGAGACATTACTTGCTACCGAAGGAATTCATCTTATATTCAGACAACCATGCTTTGCAGTTTATTAATAACCAGCCAAAGCTAAATCAGAAGCACGCCAAGTGGGTGGAATTTATGCAAAGTTTCACTTTTGTAATAAATCATAAAAGTGGTAAGTCTAACAAAGTAGCGGATGCATTGAGCAGACTAAGTTTTCTTTTGCAAGAATTTAAAGTGGGTGTTGTAGGTTTTGACGAAATGATAGAAATGTACAAGGATGATGAGGATTTTAAAGACATCTATACAGCGGTACAGAATCCAGCGAGCCATAACAGAAGCCAATGGATGGATTACCTTGTTCAAGGAGGCCTGTTATTTAAAAGCAACAAATTGTGCATCCCAAAATGTTCCATGAGAGAGAACATCATTAAAGAAAAGCACAGTGGAGGATTGTCTGGTCATTTTGGACAAGACAAAACTTTTGCTCAGGTGAATGCTTTTTATTATTGGCCTAAAATGCAAACTGATGTCAAAAAGTTTGTTGAGAAATGCAGGGTATGCCAGTATGCCAAAGGAAGGAGTCAAAATACCGGACTATATCAGCCATTGCCCATACCGGATCGACCATGGGATGCAGTGAGTATGGACTTCGTTTTGGGTTTACCAAAAACTCAGAGAGGAAATGATTCTATTTATGTTGTTGTAGACAGATTTTCTAAAATGGCTCATTTTATTGCTTGTAAGAAGACTAATGATGCCACACACGTAGCAAATTTGTTCTTTTCAGAGATTGTAAGATTGCATGGTTTGCCTGTGAGTATTGTATCAGATCAAGACACTAAGTTTGTAGGGCATTTCTAGAGGACACTTTGGAAGAAACTGGGAACCAAGCTCAGTTTTAGTTCAGCTTACCATCCTCAGACGGATGGACAAACTGAAGTTGTAAACAGAAGTTTGGGGAATATATTAAGAAGTTTGGTACATCAAAATCCCAAACAGTGGGATTTGGCATTAGCGCAAGCTGAATTTGCTTACAAGGACACACCTAACCGAAGCACTGGAATGAGTCCATTTCAGATTGTGTTTGGAATGCATCCGAGAGGAGTATATGAGCTAAGAGACTTGGGGAAACAAGAAACCAGAAGTGCAAGTGCTGAAGATTTTGTTGAACAAATGCAAAAGCTACAGGAAGAAGTTAAAGGTAAACTACAGGAAAGCAGCAAGAAATACAAGCAAAAGGCAGATCTGAAAAGAAGAGAAAAAGAATTTCAGGTAGGAGATTTGGTCATGGCATATTTGAGGAAAGAGAGATTTCCTACAAAAACTTACAACAAGCTAAAACTGAAGAAGATAGGGCCATGTAAAATCAAAAGGAAATTTTCAGCCAATGCATATGAGATTGAGCTACCAGAAGGGATCGGAATATCTCCTATTTTTAATATTGCAGACTTGTATCCATTCAGAGAGGCAGAAACCGAATTGCAGACTGAAGCTACAAGTGATGAAGTTCCAACCGTGGATTGGGCAGAACAGGTACCAAAAACCTTCCAAAAAGAAGTTGAAGATATTTTAGATCAGCGGATATTCAAGAAAACTCAAGGCCAGACATATTTTCAGTATCTTGTCAAGTGGAAGGAGCAGCCAGTGGAAGATTCCAGTTGGTTAACAGCAACTGAATTGCAGAAATATGGCATAACTCTTGAAAGTTTAAAGAACCAATCTTTTCTTCTTCGGGAGTCTGATGCAGGAGCATCAGAACGGGCCAGCAATGTGGGAGATTGCCCACATGTTGTGGCTTGAAAACCGTATTTTACTTGCTGTTGATAGTAGAAGTCAAGTTTAGTTAGTTATTGTTGTAATAGTTAAAAAAATCTTTCTATTTGGTGTTGATTGTTAGGCGCATCTTCTGTTGGAATAAATTTATGTCACCTTATCTGCTGTTAGAGTAATTAGGGAAATAAATGGCAAACTGAAGATTCTTGGAGCGATCAACGTCGGTTTCTTCTGGGAGATCTTGATTCAAGAGCGCTTGAAATCCGGCAACAGACTATAAACAGGTGTTCTGACAGCCGATTGTGTCAAAGGTAGCTGCGTTGGACCGGAATATGGAAAATCACTGAACCTGCATTAAAAGCTAACTGAGATTTGGCGGAGGATGGATGGATTGAAAGGAACCGACTTAGAATCCGGGGCGATAGCGTGATTGTTGGATGTCGAGGTCTTGATATGCCAAATGAAAAGAAGAAAGACAGGAGGATCGGTTTGTTTTTTTCTTTCTGTTGTTTTATCAGGTAGCATGTACAAAACAAATTGGGACCTGCGTTGTCACAGAGATATGGAGAGCAGGGGATTGGCTCCGAATCCGGGGTCCATGGTGCAGAATTTGTTTGATGTAATTGCATACAAAATGCTGGAAATGCCAGAGGCGATATAAAAGACCGGCGTTCTGCTTTGCTTTAGTTAGTTTTTATATATGGGACAATGTGTAACATTTAGGATTTTGGTTATAAATTAATAAATCCACAGATGTGGCTATTTTCGTTTTCTGTTTTTGTTTAGTTGTGATATTCTGATGCGAGGGCGGGGTTTGGACCAGCGTATGCCTGGGTTTGTTGTACTGTGGTTTAATCAAACAGAGATGTAATTTAAGAGCTGGCGTTGTCCAATAAACAAATTCCTCTCTTTTGTTTAACAGATGTCACATTTTTTTAAATTGCGTTGGGATAAAGATCGATGTTTGTAAATTGCAACAAGTGCAACGTAGATATGGAAAAATGAATGTTTTGTTGGTATCAAATAGAAAGGTTGTGATTGTTATGCGTTAAAGAAAAGAATCAGACAGGCTGCGCACTGTATAATGAATGAACAAATTCAGTTCTCCATATTAATGTAAACAGGGTTTTCCATTTTTGACATTCCGCATTCTAAAAGAAACAGAGTTTCTCTATTCGAATCGATTGTAATTGTTTGAGCAGATTTGGCACAGGCGGTTCGGTGCATCATTATGGGGAAGGAAATGGTCATCCACATAGACCATCGACCCCTGCAGCTCATACAAACACAAGGGAAGTTTAAGAACGATCGCCATAAACAATGGTCCACATACCTACTATAGTTATATTTAAACATTAAGTATAAGAAGGGCAACACCAATAATGTTGCATACTACCTCAATTGATGACTAGTCATGGTGTTGACCATTGTACTCGGCTCATGTGGGAACGAGACTTCAGGATGGCCACATCTTTACAAGAGCGATCCAAAACACAGTAGCACATTCTAGACACTCCTGGAAGGTGATAAAGTTCCAAATTTTCACCTCCGGGATGCACTTTCATGTCACTTGGAACACATCTATGTACCTTCAAGTGAATGTGTCAAGATGATTTTGGAGGCACACTACACTCGGGTCATTGGACATTTCAAAGTACAGAAAATAGTGGCAATACTGCAGAAGTATTTTTATTGGCTGAACCTTTGTTAGGATGTTGGGAAGTACATTAGATCCTACACTGCCTGCACCATTTCCAAACCAACATTCAAGTATCAAGGCCTATATACTCCTCTACCTACTCCTATTCGACCTTGGGAATCGATCTCCATGGATTACATGTCAGGCCTTCCTTCCACTAAGCACGACAATGACTACATTTTTGTAGTTGTCGAAAAATTCTCTAAGATGGCCATTATGCTGGCCTGAAAGAAGAGTATCACAATAGAGGCCATTTCTGAGCTCTTATTTGAGCGAATGTGGGTACACTTTGGGATCCCATAGTCCATTGTCTCAGATTAGGACAAAAAATTCCTAAGTGAATTTTGGTCAAGTCTCTGGTCGATGTTGGATATGAAACTTACTATGTCGATGATTTCCACCCCCAAACTGATGTCCAAATAGAGGTCGTCAATAGGATGATTGTATACATTCTACAATGTACAACTTGAAGCGTCTACACACATGGGATGAAAGCCTCCCCTATGTCTAGCACAATTACCTTAGAGCTATCCATAACTCAATGGACCAACGCCCCTTTCAGGTTGGGTTGGGATTTCAGCCATTATGTCCCATTGATGTGGCCATACCATTTACAACTACTCAAGTAGATTTGGCTCACATCCAATTTGAATCCGATAGGGATAACAACTTCATTGAGTGCATTCAACTCACATGCCAGCAGGTCCATGATAAATTGGACAGAGCCAATTCTCAGTACAAGAAGCACCATGATCATCATCGAGGGTCGCACAAGTTCCATGTGGAAGACAAGTTTTGGCTACATTTACAGAAGGAGGACCTCACTGGACCCTATTGCAAGCTTCACCTGCCTCGATATGGGCCATATACCATCACCAAGGTTGTAGGTTACAATTCCTTCGAGATTAGCATTCCATTGTTCCTTGCTCTGCACCCAATGTTCAATGTAGACCACATTTGACCATAGTTTCCACTGTTTCTTGATACATCTAAAATTACATAACAACTCACACCAACAAAGCTAAACCTAGACTGCATGGAACATGCCACAAATGATCATATCATGGACATGCAAATGAAGAAAAATCACCAACAGAGGATCCAGCTATATCGAGTTGTCAAAGTAGGCCAACTCCTTCACTAGGGCAAGTGGTTCACCACGAACCATGTTCAACAAAAAATTACTCACCTCATGGAGGCTCTGCACGCAATGGGGATCATTTCTTCCTAAGGATGGAGGACTGATCTAGGTGGATGTGGCCACCCACCTATTCCACCCTTGTCAAGTTCTGGCAATATTGTTGGAACTGGGATCTTTGACAATATTTGAATGAGTTCCCACCCTGCTTCACCATTCTTCCATTCATCCCTTGCTTTGTTTATCAAATTTGGTTGGACAATTATACCAACCTTTACCATTTCTGCAACCATAGGTTCAATTTCACTCCTTTGGGCATATGGATATTTATAATGCCTGATGTTTAGAGGAACACTTCCTGGAATAAAATGAATAGCATAATCATGATCACGAATACGTGGGAGACCTTTGGGAGTCTCAAATACCTTGGAATGATTGTCGAAGGCTTTTTGGAGATCTGGAGAAATACATGATTTCGATGTGGGAACCATTAGCGAACATAATTGTGCAATTATGCCTTGTTTTTCTTTCTTTAGAAGCTTTGTCATTCCATTAGAGCTAAATATCTTTCTTGGTTTCCCTGTGATACCCCTTCATTCAACTTCCTTTCCTTCCAAAGAAAATTTCATGAAATGTTCTTGAAGATTAAAAGCTATTGTACCTAAGGATTTTAGCCATTGGACTCCTAGTACAACATCAGTACCACCCATTGGAACGGAAAGCATTGGGCTATTCAATACATATTCTCCCATGGATAGCTTGATATTATGGCACTTTCTAGAGCAATTTATGGTTCCTCCACTTACAACCGTCAATTGATGATCCAAGTGGATGTTGGTGGCCACCCACCTATACCATTTGGACCCCCACAACTATCTCTTTCAGTTTTTTCAATTTCCTAAATTGTAGCACAATTTACTATTTTTAGCAGTTTTTTGGGTCTTGAACTTCCGAAGCCGTTTTGAGGCCCTAAACGACGTTTTTTGGGAAATTTGGGGGAAACATGGGTCCATGGACCGATGTTGCCCTTCCTAAAGTGGTAGTGCTCGGATAGATATTTCTAACGAGCTATTGTGCGCATCAAATGGAGATCGTATGCCAAAGTTACGACCCAGGAAATTGATGTACCAATTTACCCAAACAGGGCCCACAATTTGGCGTTTCATCTTCTAGTTAGGTTTTGGGATGTTAAGGGTTTTCCATTGTTTCTCAACAATAAATAGGCCTTCGAGCCTCATTATAACACAGTTCAGAGGCATGTAGCCGCCACATCTCTTCTCAGAGATAAGCTACCATCGCCCTAGCTGGTTTATTTCCATTACTGTTTGTAAGCATATTTCAGTATTTTACATTAATGAAATGAAGTATTATTCCCACTACATATTCATGTTTATGGTTATCTTTGTAATTTGTTGCATTCCTGTTTAAATCCGGATCACTTGAAACTCTGGTGCTGGATATAGGAAGCAATTCAATTCCTTGGCTATCTTACAATTAATAAAATTATGGGTACTACCCAAATCAATTAACAATATTACCTTTTTCTTCTTGATATGTCCTTCTGTCTTTATAGTTTGAGGAGTGGTAATTCCGACCAATGCATTACAAGATATGGTCGGATTCATTTCTTGTTTCTCTGGGTTTGGCTCTTAGTGAGTATCCTTTTCTTTTGATGTTTCTTGATATTTTTCTTCCTGATATTTCATGGTTGTAACCTTCTTCTTCTCTATATGTCCTTTTATCTTGAGCGTTTGAGAAGTTGTAATTTCTTCCAATGCATTACAAGATATGGTTGGATTCATTTCTTGATGGTCAATGTGATCTTTCACTTCTTGAACATTTTTCTTCTTAATATGTCCTTCTATCTTGATAGTTTGAGGAGTGGTAATTTCGGCCGATGCATTACAAGATATGGTCGGATTCATTTCTTCTTTATCGATGTGATCTTTCATTTCTTGAACCTTTTTCTTCTTGATATGTCCTTCTATCTTGCGAGTTTGAGGAGTGGTAATTCCGGCCAATGCATTACAAGATATGGTTAGATTCATTTCTTCTTTCTATGGGGTTGGTTCCTGGTGTATATCCTCTTCTTTTGATGTTTCTTGGTCCTTTCCTTCCTCCTCTTCATAATCTATGTAAATAATTTCTTCTCAGCACACTTATGACCTTTAATGTATTTGTTATCACAATTGTAACAAAGTCCTTTTCCTCTTTTTTCTTCCAATTGTTGTGGTGTAAAGCTTGTAGGTTGTGGAAGGCTAGAAGAAACAACACTTCCATCTTTATAGTTGTGCGTGGTAGAATTCCTTGTTGCCATAATTTTGCTTTCCACTTTGTAACAAAGCCCTTTTTCCCTTTTTTCTTCCAATTGTTGTGGTGTTTCTCTAAAGAATGTGTTGCTCTTTGTATTCTCATAATGTGCTATAATTTCCTCTGTGAAAATTGACCACGTAACAAGTGGTTTACGAGAATAGAGCCCTTTATACCATAAAAATTAATCTTGTTCTAAATATGAAGATGCAATACATACCTTTGTAACAGTGGTACACCATGTAGATCAAAATATTTCTCCATCTGTAGTATCCAATTTACCGGGTCCTTGCCATCAAACTTCCTCATCTTTATTTTTCTTGATTTTAGGAGCTCGATCTTGAAACGACTGTAACTCTGTAATTTCAAATCTCCAAGTTCTAAAATTTATTCTTGCAGTAGCTCTCTAAGTTCTCGTTCTAACCCCACAAGTATAATTAAAATTTTATTATCCAAGAAAGAGTTGTGTTAAATATCCCATGGTGACCTGATTATATACTAGCTCATTAGAGTGAACTTGTACGACATGCCATGTCTCACTATTTTGACCTTAGTACCTGAAACTAATATACAGAAAAATATAGGAAGCTCTCTTTCTGAAACTTCTTACGAAATTTCAACCTAATGCTCAGAACAAAAGTTATGATGATTTTCCCAAGGTGACCTATTTGGAATGTAATTTGGGGGTCTGCAAAAACCCTAACTTCCTCGGATTATATCTTCAAAAATATAGCGAGACAGGATCTAAAATTCGGAGCTCAGATTTAGAACGATTTCTTCTCAAATGGGTTTGTTTTTTAGCTTCTGAAACTTTGTAGTGAAATAGTTATAGTGAAAATTCCACGATGACCTATTTTAGATGAAATTCTAGAGCTTGCAAAAACCCTAACTTCCTCAAATCATATCTCCGAACATATAGCGAGAAAAATCTGAAATTCTAACTTGAGGTTCAGCATGATGTTTTCTCAAATGGGTGTTTTTGTTAGCTTCTGAAACGTCACAGAAAAAAATTTATAGCGAAAATTCCACGATGACCTGTTTGGAGTAGCAAAACCATAGAATCCAAAGCTCTGATACCAAATGCTATGTAACCAACTCACAAAAAGATAGAAAAGATATATGAACGCCTTAGAAATAAGCCTCTTTGAGGGGGCAACCTCCTTTACATTACACAAATGAACAATTCTTGGATGATACAAATGACAAGACCTCCTTTCTATAGGGGGTTATAATATAATCAATGCCGACGTAACAATAATAATGTAAGGGCACAATAATAACAATAGTGGGCTTCTATGGGGCCCAATAATAACTATATGGGGACTACATGTGCACAACAATATAATAAGGGGGTTGTACTAATAACAATAAGGGGTTACACTAGTAGTATAGGGACCTAACAGCTACCATCGCCCAAGCTAGTTTATTTCCATTCTATTTGTAAGCATATTTCATTATTTCATATTAATGAAATGAAGTGTTATTTGTGGTGTATCTCTGTATTTATGGTTATATGTGTAATTTGTTTTGTTCCTATTTAAGCTCAGATCATAAGGTTAGTTCATGGATTTTTATATACAATACTATTGATGATACTTGTGATGAGCACGCTGAAAATATGGAAAAAGGTTTGACACTCTTATTGTTTTGGTAAATTTTTATTAAATGATCTGACTTGATCACATTGATAATCATAAGCATAGTAACCATGATGATAGAATTATAACTATGAGATTGATATTCTATATCTTTTATTAGCCATGGTTATGTTTTAATGTGATGCGTAACTATGGCATATGATTAAATTGAATGCCCTAACTTGATGATAGAAGTAATATTATGTTCATGATCATTGAAATATGATGTTACATCTGTCTGTTGCCCTAATCGCTTGACTCTAACCCTTGATGAAATATTGGTGTCATGATGTGATGATGTAGTAGCTGATATTAGCATGTTATGACCATGATGGGTATATGTTTGACTTTATGATCTAACAGATTTGTTGATGCATGACAATATTATAGATAGGTTGATGACATGAATGAAGATGACTAAAGTGGTTTCCCATTCAGATGGAGAATCTCTCCATAATATTCTTACTCCTATTACCACTTGCATCATATGTATATACTTTATTGTTGAAATATGATTTATGGGCATGAATAGATAAATATATGACATTTTTTATCTACAACAAACATCTGATATGAGGTGAGATATGTGTATCTCACTTTAAGCCTCATTCGCATGGAAGAAATCCCACAGGTCCAACTATACCCTCACAGCTACACGGATGCAATCTCAAGGGTGAGGCCGAGGCACTGAGTCAGTTTGTTAGGCCCCTATACTACTAGTGTAACCCCTTATTATTATTAGTATAACCCACTTATTATATTGATGTACCCATGTAGTGCCCATATTGTTACTATTGTGCCCCATAGAAGCCCACTATTGTTATTATTATGCCCTTACATTATTATTGTTATGTCGGCTCTGATTATGTTATAACCCCTTAGACTCTTATATATAGAAAGGAGGTCTTTTCATTTGTATCATCCAAGAATTGTTCATTTATGTAATGTAAAGGAGGTTGCCCCCTCGAAGAGGCTGAATTCTAAGGCGTTGATCTATCTTTTCTATCTTTTCTTGAGCTGGTTTCATAACATTTGGTATCAGAGCTTTGGATTCTAGGGTTTCGCTGCTCCAAACAGGTCATCGTGGAATTTTCGCTATAACTTTTTTTCTGTGACGTTTCAGAAGTCGCAAAAAAACCCATTTGAGAAGAAATCGTACTGAACCTTGGGTCCAAATTTCAGATCTTTTCGCGCGATATTTTCGGAGATATGATCTGCGGAAGTTGGTCTTTTTGTAGACTCCTGAATTACACTCAAAATAGGTGACATGGGGAAAATCGTCATAACTTTCTTTCTGAGCATCGGATTGAAATTTCATCAGAAGGTACAGAAAGAGGACGGACTGTAGTTTCTTCTTATATAATTTTTAGAGTCAAAGGTTGAAACAGTGACACGTGGCACTTCATACAAGTTCGCTCTACGGAACTAGTCTATAATCAGGTCACTGCGGAAGATTGTACATAACGTTTTCTTGGAGAATCCAATTTGGATCAGACTTGTGGCATTGGAAAGAGGACACAGAGGGCTACTATAGGTCACAAGTTCAAAACTTAAAGATCCGAGAGTACAGAGTTACAGTCGTTTCAAGGTAGAGCTCCTAAAATCAAGAAAAAGCAAGATGAGGAAGTTTGATGGCAAGGATCCGGTAAATTGGATACTTCAGATGGAGCAATATTTTGATATACATGGTGTACAACTGTTACAAAAGGTATGTATTGCATCTTCATATTTAGAACCAGATCAATTTTTATGGTACAAAGGGCTTTGTTCTCGTAAAAAACTTGTTACGTGGTCAATTTTCACGGAGGAAATGATAGCACATTATGAGGATATAAAGAGCAACACCTTCTTTAGAGCAACACCACAACAATTGGAAAGAGTAAAAGGGCTTTGTGACATAATGGAAAGCAAAATTATGGAAACCAAGAAGCATACCCCTCACAACTATAAAGATGGAAGTGTTGTTTCTCCCAGCCTTCCACAACCAACAAGAGTTACACCACAACAATTGGAAGAAAAAAGAGAAAAAGGGCTTTGTTACAATTGTGATAGCAAATGCACTAAAGGTCATAGGTGTGCTGAGAAGAAATTATTTTACATAGAATATGAAGAGGAGGAAGAAAAGGATCAAGAAACATCAAAAGAAGAGGATATACGTCAGGACACCACCCCAGAGAAAGAAGAAATGAATCAGACCATATCTTGTAAAGCATTGGTAAGAATTACCACTCCTCAAACTCTCAAGATAGAAGGACATATCAAGAAGAAAAAGGTGCAAGAAGTGAAAGATCACATTGAGAAAGAAGAAATGAATCCAACCATATCTTGTAATTCAATGGATGAAATTACCACTCCTCAAACTATCAAGATAGAAGGACACATCAAGAAGAAAAATGTTCAAGAAGTGAAAGATCACATCGAGCATCAAGAAATGAATCCGACCATATCTTGTAAAGGACTGGAAGAAATTACCACTCCTCAAAAGATAGAAGGACATATCAAGAAGAAAAAGGTTCAAGTAGAGAAAGATCATATCGAGCATCAACAGCAAGTTCTCCAACTTTTAAAGGATAACGCCACTTTGGTGCAAAATCAAATGAAACAACAGGTAGATCAACATCGTAGTGAAAAATGTTTTGATGTGAGTGATTGGGTATTTTTACTGCTACATCTCAAGCAAGCTATTTATGAGAAGGAAATGTTGGCAATACTACATGCACTTAAAAAATGGCGACCTTACCGAATGGGAAGACGCTTCAAGGATGAGGATGTGGAAGCATTGTTTTGTGTTATTTATATTATCCAACCAAATTGGATAAACGAAGCAACGGATGAATGGAAGAAGAACGAGGAAGTATGGCCACTTATTCAAAAGTTGCAAAAGATCCCAATTCAAGGAATATTGCCAGAAATTGAAGAGGAAGGAAAAATCATATTGGAACCTGGAGCAGTCACAGAAACAAGAACCCGACAGCTACGAAAGCGATCAATTTCAGAGTATCTCATCAAGTGGAAGAACTTACCCGTTGAATATTCCACATGGGAGGACAAGAATTTTATATAGAAGCATCAAGAACTACTCAAGCGTTGAGGACAACGCTTTTTGAAGGAGAGGGGCATGTTAGGCCCCTATACTACTAGTGTAACCCCTTATTATTATTAGTATAACCCACTTATTATATTGATGTACCCATGTAGTGCCCATATTGTTACTATTGTGCCCCATAGAAGCCCGCTATTGTTATTATTATGCCCTTACATTATTATTGTTATGTCGGCTCTGATTATGTTATAACCCCTTAGACTCCTATATATAGAAAGGAGGTCTTTTCATTTGTATCATCCAAGAATTGTTCATTTATGTAATGTAAAGGAGGTTGCCCCCTCGAAGAGGCTGAATTCTAAGGCGTTGATCTATCTTTTCTATCTTTTCTTGAGCTGGTTTCATAACACAGTTCTACACTAGGGTTTGTAGTTGGGAAGCCACAGTTGCTTGCATAAAATCTTAAAGAGTGTGATTGTAATCTCCCAATCGCTCATAAGAAGTCATATTGGTGCGAATGTCTGTTGGACATAAAAATGAGGTTTTGTGCATGAAAGCAGATGTTCTTCTGAAGGATATCATTCCTAGAGTCATGAAGCAGACATCAGAAAGCTCCATGAGAAGGAAAGTTTGAATTTTTACTATAATATGAACATGAAGACTAAACTTTTGTTTGCAGATGACCGAAATATGCATATAGATGTGTCATTATGATTAAAGTTTGTGCTACAAGAGTTTTACATGATTTGGCTGATATATATGAGTAGTGTTTGGAGTTTTGACATGATGCTAATAATGACTTAGAACTTTGACTTAATGATTGAGATATGTTTTGGACTATATATCTCTCTATGATAGCAAATTTGGATTTGACCTAATGACCAATGATCTGGTTTGACCACTGATGATTTTCCCTGATGACAATGATATATGAGCATAGTGACTTCCAATTACTTATATGGGTATTCAAAAATGAGTTTGTATCGACTTCCTTGGTCCTAGCACAATGGTTGAAGTATTGATAGTTGTGATCTAGTATGAAGATGGAACCTGCATGACTTATCCTTGGTGTATGCATTTGCATCTAGTGATAGAAATGACTTGTATTATGATCATGAGAATGACTTGATAAAGTTTGGATTGATATTACACAACTTGTTGGCATGACAATAGATGATGTCATGACTTGATGAAAGCTCCACCTGTCACATGGTCTAAAGAATTGATACTATGATACTGATGACTTTGATATTAGTTTTGATGTGGCTTCTAAACTTTGATGAGATAACTTAGTTTATTTGATTGAAAAATATTGATTTATGTGAGGTTGAGCATATTGGTTTGGAAAAGTGTTATGGTTGTAGGGAGTTTTGAAGGAAGTTAGCTCCCTAATCCAGATATGTCTGCATTGACTGTTATCTGGTGAAGCCAAGAAGATGTGTTGACCCAAACCTCTACTTCAGAAGTGTTCCAAGGTATGAATTTAATTTTGGTTTTGGTTTTATATAATGATGGTATATTATTGACAAGTAATGAGACTCTGATTATCTAAGTAAGAGGGAGATGGCTTATGAAGCTTGAAATGATGAATCAATTTCTATAGTTGGGAAAATATAATCTATAGATTGTATGTTATAAACTTCTTTTGGATTTGTTTAATCTTCCTCCATGAATCTCTGGATATACTATAACCCCAAACTTCACATCCATATAAAATAAGAGGAGTCATAAGAGTCTTAAATAGGAGCTTATTTTTATCTCAAATCCAAATATTTGTCGACTTACATTTATTTTCAAGCCCATAGTAAGATTTCCAAACTCCATTTATCTATTTTTTTAATGCTATAATTCTAATTAAGCTTATGATGGATGTCAATTCCCAAATATTTGTATGAAGGAACTTCCCCTAAGGAGTTGTTAACATAAATGAAAATATCACAGGTGATCCCTTTAGATTTAATTATCATGACATTAGTTTTGTCATTATTTATAGACATATCCATATTGCCACATAAATCTTGGAGAATTCTAAGTTGCTTGCCAATATTGTAATGGTTCCTTGCCAAATGCACAATATTGAAGAAGTATTGGAAAGTGGAAATGAAAATCCTTGGACACTCCAATTGAATTTCAAGATGTTGTGAAGAAATATTGTTGAACTCAACTTGGAAACCAATAGTTGATTGAAGCATTGATGATTTGTTTTGAACATCTATCTCTCTCTCTCTCTCTATGTATGTATATATATATATATGATGTGCATAGAACTTGAGTCGATTGAGCTGCTTCATACACATTGAGTTTCCACTGAGCACCCTTCAAGATACTTGCATGAGACGATCAATTTTGATCTAAGATATTCATCCTACAATATGTCATTACATGAATGTATTGATGATGTTTGGGATTATTATTGATGAGCACATTTGGATGTTACTTTAGTATGATATCTTGCATAATATCTTGGATGAGAGATATATACCATGACCGAGGTTGATTAAAATGTTTCTAACATGGCTAGTTGTGAGGTAGGATGAAGAAGTTCTTTAGAGAGTTGTCTAAGCATGATCTGGATATGACATGGATACATTGTAATGACAAAGAGTGGGATCTAATTGGCACAGAATCCCATATATAGTTGAGACCAAGATACTTTCATATATTGAGACAAAGCAGAGACAAGCTTAGGACTATGGTTGGCACCTCCTTGAGAGGGAGGATGGATATGGTATGCTTTTGTGATTGATATGATTGTTTATGGTCTAACATGATCTTTGATTTTGTGCCCAGTATGAATAGGAGACAATTGCCATTGAGACATAATGATTTCCAGATACAAATATGATGATATATTGATGATTTATAGAGAATCATTGATCAAGGACACTTAGCCAACTCTTCCTCCCCTTTTTGAGCTTCCAGTGTGTGGAATTGAGATGTAGGGCTCCTAAGGTTGAGGGAACTCTGGACAATCATGTCATAGATATTTCTCCCCTATTTGTCACTCATGGTATGTGGGTGATCCTTATCCATTTTTACAAATTGAGTATCTCCCCAACCTTTGGTCACTGTAGAGTATTCCTGAATTGGCATCATACCACAAGTAAGGCTTGTTGGCGTTCTCCCTCCTCGTTTGGCCAATAAGTTGAGGCTTGGAGGTGTGTGATCCTTACCTATTGGTAAGTAAGGTATATTGTCCAAGATATATTATAATGCAAGTGTTCTACCACATGACTTCTTATATTCATCGATGGGAAGATCAACAGGTAATAAGATTGGGTTGAGATTTTCTCCCCTATGTGGTTCAGGATTAAGAATGAGCTCCCTGATGTGATACTAGGGTTGAGATGTTCTCCTCTATGTGTTTGGATATCCTATTGCTCAACATGGGGTGAGAGTGTCTCGTAGGACCTTCCCCACTGTCATGGACATGAGGTGAGAGTGTCCAATAGGACCTTCCTCATTATCATTGATTTTTAGGTTCAGATGTGCTCCCTGATGATATGCTCTCTAATGAAGATAGAAATTGACTCCCCATTTTGTAGTATCCCACTAACAAAGATACTACGTAATAACTTGATGAACAAAGGGTGGTAGTTTATGCTCCCCTTTGATAACAAATGCTTCTTCTTTTAGATTCAAAAATGTTCAACATATGAGCAGGAACAATTAAGATATAAGTAGGAATAAACAAGAGATGAGTTGAGATGATTAGTGGCGATACATGATGTTACTTGAGACTGGATAGGATATGATGACATGATGCCATGTTGATCAATGGGTAGATATTGGCAGGTGGAATTATCCCTAGTTGAGAGGGAGTGTTAAAAATATGCAATTACGGTCAAATTCCACTTTTTACAACTCACTTGATGGAGATAATTATTGCATTGAATTCCTCTTTTCAAGAGGACCAAAATTGACATAAAAAAAAACTCAAATCGGATAAGGGAAAGTGTATTTATGAATAAAAACCCACGTGCATATTTGATAAGGTCGACCCTAAAGCAAAGTGGACCCTATTGGAAGCCTATAAATACAGGTGACCTCTACCTCATTTGGGCACAATCACGAGACACTCTTCTATCTTGGTTTTTGGCTTGCACATGTGTCTAGTCAATTTAACGTCTTAAATTGCTCTACATAAATTATCAATCCGGGTATCGTAAACTGATGAAGTGTGGTGCACCATATGTGCTTAGTTAACCTTTTTCTTACTTCGTTGTTTTATAGATTTTATTTTGTTTTGGGGTTTTGTTTTTGTTGGTTTCCTAAAGTGTCTAATGCAAATGGAAATCCTATTCTAAGGTCTTAAGAATACTTTTAAAGGACAAGTATGGATAAAGATTTCAAGACAAGGCCTAAGGCCTAAGTCCCTAATGGTAACTTCCAAAACTTTAGCACTTCAAAATATCTCAAAACATGTTATTAGTGGAATTAGTACTTGAACAAAAGTGTAAATATGCAGCTACTTCAATCAAAATGGAATGCAACAACCAATCAATGAGCTAGTGACTATGAAAACCAGTATCCTTGTTGCTGTATGAAAAAGAAAGTAAAAACTGAACTTAAAGCAACTCAAAGACTGAAAGCAAAGCAACTAATTCATCACACTACTTCAACTCTTCTGATCCTTTACCCTTCAGCTCAATCTACCTTATGGGAAGCAATCATGAACAAGTTAAGCAATATGATATCTAAATTGCAAGAAATTAAATTGCATAAAGGAAACTAATCACACTACTTCAACTCTTCTGATCCTTTACCCTTCAAATCAATCTACCTTATGGGAAGCAATCATGAACAAGTTAAGCAATATGATATCTAAATTGCAAGAAAGTAAATGAGCAAAACAAAATTGATTGAAATAACAATGCTGGAATTAGAACTCAAAAAAAAAAATCAGCAGAAGGACAAGATGATTCCGTCATGTCATTAGTCATTAAAAAGCTATGTGCATTACTAACCTACAATCAACCGGTTGAACACACTTGCATGAATTAAAATTGCATGAATGAAAAATCTAATCTATCAGACTTGAAAGCAATCAAATGACATAATGAAATCAAAGCAAAATTACAAAATGAAATCTACTCTACCTTACATTCTAATATTCTCCATGAAATCTACTTCACATCTTCTTCCATGTTGAGAACATCAAATCTTTATTCAAATTCTTCAAAATTACAAAGTACAACAAATTTCTCCAAAGCTTTCAAAAGCCATCAAGGAAGAACTACAAACTCCAAGCTAAAGAACTCACAAGCTAAAAGGACTAATAAGCTAAGCTCCCAAATGAAGGAGAGAGATCTCCTATTTATACAAAAAGATGAGAAGCCATCTCATTAATGAGAATCCATGAATTTCTACCTCTACCTCTAGAGTCCTAATCAAAATAGGAACTGATAAGACACATGTCTTCTTAGAGTTACAATACAATTAGGAGATGTGACACATATCCTCATAATCCCATAATTCTTTCCACTCAAATTCGAATTTGGCCTTAGAGTGCCACATAAGGGTCTTCTAGAAGTCTCCTTTCAACCTACACATGTCAACAATCTCAACCCATTTGTTAGGTATAAGCATATGCACATTATTTTCTAATGTTTAACCACAAATTCACTTAAAAGGCTTAGAATTAATAAAGATTGGAAAAACATAAATGTGGCCCAATGATAATGAAAGTGGGATGAATGTGGTGACATAGTAGTGAAATGGAGGTGAAATGAAGGTGATATAATGGACATAATAGTGAAAGTGTAATGGAAATGAATGACATTTTCAATACTCAACAACATGTCTGAGGTTCATCCGCAGAGGAATAGGTTCGCTCTAAGGTGAATTTGTGGGGTCTTAAGCTCGTATTTTGGATCTAGGGTTTTGGGCCATAGTTTCAGGCACAACACTAAAGAATCTCAACAATAGTCTCTCCCACAAAGGCTCATGCATGATACTAGAGCCTTCCATTCACACGGATAGCTCACTGTGCACGTGACCAAGAGTTAGGGTTTTCAAAGACATTATCGCTAGCTCACCACAGATCATATCTGACCCTGGTCGCTCGCTTTCCAGGCTTAAGGGTGTGACTGGGCTTCTAAAGTCACTCAGATATTAAATCTCAGTTGTCCAAATATTTCACTCAATGATTGCAAGGTTTAGTAGTGGACTGTAGTTAATGACAATTTAGTACAGACTTCAGAATCAATATTTTGAATATAATATCTCTTGGGTTTATTTCCTAGATGATGTAGTATTTTTTGTTGTATATTTTCATATATGAATATATGGATCATTGTACTCTCTTTTTTTGAACCATTTAATGATGATCTATTAATAAGGAGAATTTGAAAGGGTTTTACCCATAGTGAGTTTTGCCCTGGTCTCCGACCAATCCTAGAGTCTCTATGTGTGAATGCTTTTCTTCTATTACTCCTTTATTTTTTGTTGCATTGATGATGATGCTATTTTTCTTTCTATATAGTTTTATATGTTATTGAATAATGATAATGTTATGATTTTATGGGGTGAACTTAATGTTTTAATGAAGAAATGTAATTATCAGAGCAAATAACAATATAGTTCTAAGAAAAATTAACACCTACCATATATCTAATAGTTATTACTGTGGTTGATATATGTCTATAGACATATATCAACCACATTTACTAATGTGGTTGTGATAGTTTTTATTCTCAAAAAAGAACTAAGAGAAGTGTTTCAATATCACCATAGTTTTTTGAGTTAAAAGGTCAAAGGATGTTGCTAGTGTGAAAAATATTTAGAAATTTTGATATAATATGAGTATATGATGGAAAATCTAATAGAAAAATTATTTTCATCTTCAACCCTCATAGTTTCACAAAAGTGACACTCTTTCATCCCAATAGGTTTTCAAGATTGACCAACCCTCTATTTCTTTGTGGAGCTCATGAGAGTTTTTTCTTGTTTAAAAAATTTTATTTTCTTGTCAATATATAGAGATAATTTTTATCTTCAAGAAATAGGTTAATCATCTCTGTATAATATGATAATTTCCTTTTTCCCTATAACTCCTTAATATTTTTAATATTATCCTTATTCTATAAAATGTTTTTTTTCCTTTATCCCCAAATGGTCTATCTGAGATTAGGCATCCTTATGCCATCCCTACTTGATCTCACATTGATTTGGCTAGAGTTCGAAGCAATTTTAGGAAGCTTATTATCTTCCACTACGTATAACCTCTTCTTATACATTAGACGCCTATTCATAGCCATGCTCTCAATGGGGGAAAGACTTTCTTCAATAAGGATGGTTGGATAGGTTGTACTTCCTATAATTTTGAGATTATAGGTGATAAATTTCTTTTCGATAATTTCTATATTTATCTGTGACTCTCTAAAGATATTTAATCCTTAAAGATCTCATGCATATAAAATAAGAAGAGTCTCAAAGAGGAGTTTTTTTTCTAATCCCATATCCAATGATCTATTGATTTACAAGTATTTTCATGTCCATAATAAAATTTTCACTCTCCATTAATCATTTTCTTAATACTATAATTCCAATTGATCTTGTGATGGATAGTAATTCCAACATATTTAAAAAAGAAGCACTTCCTCGAAGCTTTTGTTATCATATTTGAAAATATCATATCTCATATGTGATCTTTTTTTATTTAATTATCATAACTTTTATTTTGTTAGTATCAATATTCACGCCCATCTTGAAACAAAAATCTTGGAGAACTCTTATTTTCTTATTAAGATCATAAGGAATTCTTTCCAAAATAACAAAATCATCAACATAAGTATAAGGAGTGGTAACTAAACTAAACTAGTGAGAGTTAGGCCAACCAAACTGCTTCCTGTAAATACTCTTCTAACTTATCAAAGGAGATGTCAAAAAGGATAGGGTATAAGGGAAACACTTGCTTGATTATGATATTTAATTAATTTCTTACAACTATACCTTAGTGTTTCTAAACTTAGAAACAATATTGTCATACAACCTTCTCACAGTGACTCAAAGGGAATCTTTATCTATTATAACCTTTTCCAAAAGTTTGTCCTAGGAATGGTGTCAAAATATTTTCTAAAGTCAATGAGAAAAAATAGGAGATCAAATTTTTTATTGTAGAACTCTTATGCAATGATCCTAAGAGTAAAAAGGTGCTCCATAGTTGAATGATATCTCCTAAACCTAGTTTCGCCGTTAACTCTTTTTTCTAGCCAAAGAGATCCTCTTTTTCCAAAATAATTCCTTATAGTTTAGCTAAATTGAAGTTAATCACAATGATCCTATAATTAAAGGGAATTCTTTTATCTCTACTTTTAAAAATAGGTACAATTAGGCTTTGTTTCCATGAATTAGGGAAGCCTTGCTTCACTATGAAACTGAAAAATTTGTGAATATGAGGTATCAAGATAGGCCCTTCTATTTTAAATTTTTCAGCTTGGTAGCCATTGTCCTTAGCTTTGTGAGCTGCAAGCCACTTAATCCTAAACTTGTGTTAAGGGATTTATAATTATATTTTAGGTAGGAATTTCATTCCTTCAAGGGAATAATATTATTATCTTTAGTTTTACAAATTATAATTTTATTCTAAAAATTTATAGGATCCAATTCACTTTGTTCATGAATACAACTGATTCATAAAAATCCTTTAGGTAGGGGTTCCATTCTTTTAATGGAATCATATTATTAGAATCTTCCACCAAAACTTCATGGGATCCAATTTATGTAGCCCGTGAATACAAGTTATTTCCAAACAAATTCTCACTCTTATTTCTCTCTCTCATTCTTCATTACACCATTGAGAATCATAAGGTCTTGAGAACTACACAACTTTACCACCTATGTACCAAACTATCAAATCAATTAAAAATATATACTTTATATGAGCTCGACAACTTACCAATTAAAATTACATATGGATGGAATTATAATAAGTATTCCTGAAAAGTAGAAAACTTTCAGTAAAAATCACATCATCAGAATTCTGTCCAAGCTTTTGAACCATCCATGTCCAAGCTTTTGAACCATCCATGTGGTTCATCCTCGGGACAAGATGAAGAACAAGATCTTGACATCAGGTTAAATAGATGAAGAGGAAAAAAACTAGCCTGAGTTACATTTGACTATAAAAAGAAAATGGTTAGATTTGACTATATAAAGAAAACAGTTAGATTTGACTAAATATATAATATTTTAGTATAAAGAAATAATTGTTAGAATATAATTGTTAATATTGAATTAAGGAAAATAATTAATCAGAAGGAAAATTTTAACGAAATAAATATCTAACAATTATATTCTTTAAAATTTTACTTGTGATTAATTATTTTCCTTAATTCAATATTAAGGATTATATTCTAACAATTATTTCTTTATATTAAAATAATATCTATTTAGTTAAATCTAATAGTTTTCTTTGTGTTTTCTTTATATAGTTGGACTAAAAAAAATTATTTTCATCTATTTAACTTGATGCTCTTGTTTTTCATCTTCTCTGGACAATGAACAATATGGTTCCAAAAACATCCACAAAACTCTCATGATGTGATTTTTACTGAAAATTTTCTTGCTTTTCATAAAGATCACAAAACTTAAATTCAATTAATAAATATTCCTCTCAACCAGGCAAAATAAATCCAAAATATATATATATATATATATATATATATATATATATATATATATATAACTCTATATTATATTAAAAAAATTGCATTCAGGTCTCTTTTGTCTCTTAAGGTCCATTAAAAGGTTGCATTTCTCTTTTGTCTCTTAAGGTCTATTAAAAGGTTGCATTTCTATGTCTCTTAAGTCTATTTGAAAAGTTACATATAAAAAGTTATATGGTATATGTATTTGAATTTGTTATGAATATAAAGAAATCAATTTTATGTTATAATTTTATATGTATAATTATATAATTGGATATTTGAGGAGGAATATTGTGTTTTATATATATATATATATATATATATATATAATTAAAATGGAAATATTTAAAATGATTGAGTCTAATTATTATATTTTTTTTAGATTTTTACAAAATATTATAATTTTTGAAATAAATTTCATTTTTATGGTTTAAAATGTATTTATCACTCTACAATACTGGATTTGCATTCCAACCAATCCTATAAAATTTAAGCCAAATTACTCCTTAAAAATATGCCCAAAAAATCCTCCAAAACCTAACCGGATCGACCTTTTCAATATTGACTCCTGTGTCATACAAACACATTTTTTCTGCCCAGCTAGTCCCCACAATCCGCTTACAAAGGTCAACCTGGGGCATATAAACTACTTCAATTAAAATAATCAAACATAACCTATATCTACCAAATAATATGATCAAACGTGGTAACTTTTCACGATTTACTCTTATAAATCAACGAGTCCCTAGTCATCTGAGATCATCTCTCTACGCGGATCACTCGCCAAACCCTCAGATTTCAATTGTCAAAACATTCTCAGCACTGATACTCGTATACATTTCAATTGGCGATGGATAAACATCGAAGTGAGTATGCTCAATTTCTACGCTCCCAGCAGATTCCTATAAAATCACACAGAACGAAACAGCCCAATAAAAATATCGAGGATCCTGAGTTACCTCGCGAACCTGACGAGCCAAAAAACTATGAAGCCATAGATAAACTCTTGCAAGAATCAGAAACCGCTGTCAATGGTGAACACAGAGATGACGAATCAGAAAATTCTTTTTACCAGTCTGTAGATACAGCCAAACGTACACCTGGCGATGATCCTCCACCCTCTCACTGCCATCCAAGTGCTTCTTCTTCGTCGTCTCCATCTTTTGCCCACCATCATCCTCACCCGCCATATGTTTTCCCTGCATTTATTCCCATCTACGTTCCTGCATACCCTCCTCCCTTTGCTCCAACATTCCCTCCATATTACACATATGCCCCGTCACCTTACATTCCCTACCCTTACCCGTTTCCTACCACCCTACCCTCCTATTCAGCACATCCAGGTAATGTTAAAAACCCTAACCCTAAAAACTCAGCACGCGATTTTAAAAACCCTAAAAACTTAGCTGCTTCTCCTTCTTTCAAGAAGACTTGCCTTGAGTTTATCAAGCTTGGGACCGAAATAGAAAAGCAACTAGAGGATCAGAAGAGTTCTGCTGCTGCAACAAACGCTCCAGATGTTCAGCCCATACCATATGACATGGACACCGTGTTAAATCAGAACGTTGAATTGCTACGCGTGATAAAAGAAACCCTTGAGAAATCTACACGAGAAAATGAAAAGAAACGGAAGCATACTCAAAAACGACACCCTGAGAAAAAGAAAATATGACTCACGACTATGGACTCTCTAATGTTTGTTCCGAATATTTATAAGGGACTGCAACACTCCTCCATCGACGCTTGTCATTCAAAGCTGTGGTACTTTGGCTAAAGAGCGTATTGGTTATTTGCTCTTCCTAATAGAAATGTATAACAGAAGTTAAATTAGACAGAGATTTTACTCGCTCCTAAACTATTCAGAGATGAAGTATACCATTGACTTATATCGAAATTTTAGCGCTGTTGTTTTTTGGTTCGAGATTTTACTCCCTTCTAAACACTTTCAGAGATGAATTATACCATTGACTTATATTGCAATCTTAAGTGTTGTTGTTTTTGGGTTCTCACTTTTCGAATGAGATAAGTATTGTGACATTTTCTAATGAAATAAGTCAGGTCTAAGTTCACTCAGTTATCTGTTCATTTTGTAGTTATCTTTTTAGGAAGCTCAACTTCTTTCATTTTTCCTATATTTTCTATATTTTATAATCATCTCTGAAGCAAAAAGCAAAGGCAAGTTCCCTCGTTCTCTAGCCATATAAATAACCACTTAATGTATTTTATAGCAATGTGAATTATAAATAACCACTTAATGTATTTAATAGCAATGTGAATAATATAAAAAGTGAGCTTTTCAATATATTTTACAGCAATGCCAGTAATATAATATTTTTTTCAATGACTTCTGCATGCATAGAACTTTCCCATTTCTTAAGATACCATATTTGGACCCTGGGTCGTTTGCATTAGGGTAGTATGAGTAAAGTTTTTGATGAGTAAATTGTTTTCGGAATAGTAAATTGATTTTACCTCTCTTTTTAAGTTTGATAAATTGAACTTTCCCATTTCTTAGAGAAGATACAGTATTTGGACCTGGGTCGTTGCATTAGGGTAGTATGAGTAAAGTTTTTGATGAGTAAATTGATTTTTATTTAAGTTTAATAAATTTATGTGGCAAGATTTGAATTAATATTAAATTATATTATATTAATATTAAATCTATTAGCATTGTTTCACATTTTTCTTGTTTAGTTGTATTTTATTTAAAATATGTAATTAATTATTATTACATTATTTGTAATTTCTTTATTTTATTAAGATTTGTAATTATATATTTATTAAGTAATATATATAATAATAATAAAATTAATAATATTTTAAATAAAATATTTAAATATTAATTTTAAATAAAAATCAGATAGAAGATAATCTCATCGTCTTGTTTGGAACCAATTTTGATTATGTTTTGATTATTTTCTATGTGATTTTTACAAAATGATGTTGTTATAATTGATATGGATCACAAGCGTCTAAATTCAATAAAAATATATTTATATTAATTTCCATTTTCTAATTATTTGTTTAATTTAAAATATAAAACTAATTATGTATTTTATGAAGAAGATATATAATTTATTTGTATTGAATATGAACTTATAAATATAACCAGCCCAAATTCATCTTAAAATTGGATTTACTGAGTGTCGAAGAAAATCAAGTATGGATCTAAGTAGGTACTCTTGCATTCTATAATAGGCTTCATCATAACAAATACCATGGACAAATATAGTGAGAAAAATCATTTTTATCCTTCTCTATGCTTGATAAGATAGATTTAGGATACTTTAATTATTAATAATTAGTAATAATTATAATTATTAATTTTTTGTTTTCATTTTATTTTTATTTTTATTTGTATGTAATTTGAAAGAGTCAATATTTACATAATATAATATTACAATATCTCTTTCTTATTGGGATGGAGTATCTTCCAGCCAATAACGTATAAAAAAAATATTAATAATTAAAAAAAATCAAACTTTTTATTTTTAATTTCTTTTAATTTTATTATTAATATTTTTAATTTCTTTTAATTTTATTATTAATATTTGGGATTATTAATGGAAAATCCAAAATAATAGATCAGGTAAAAAATACATAATTTCGTGTTGAATATAGACTTTATATTTAAATTTCTTATATTTTTTATTATTATTAATAAGAAATCTAAAATAATATAAAAAAGATACACGTTTTTTTTTTGTGTGTTGGATATCCATTATTAAAAAACAAAAAAACCTCTTTTAAATTTCGTTTAATTTTTATATTAATATATGTTGTTAATTTTAAATTTTTGTTTTTAATTGTTGGAAGTTTTGTTATTAATAAAAAAAATAAAAATGATTGATAAAAATCATTTGCCTTCATTAGCTAATTAAGGTTAAAAATTGAAGTGTAAATATCCCGAGCATTTAAAGGTGATGCTTACGATATCTTCCATCCCTAGGATAGGTAGCGATATTATTTCATAAACCCCGGCGATACTATAAAATAGTTTAATATATTGTATTAATGTTCGGAATAAACCTGATTTGGAAATTTAAAAATGAACACTGAATGATGTATCGCAAATAGATCATGTCAATATTATGAAGTGTTTAACGCTAAAGACATTGCTGGTATACAATACAATATGACAAGCTGTTTTCAGAAGCATTTATGAATATGATGTTAATAGAAATATGCAGCATAAACATCTATATATAGGACTATTTAGAGTTTAATTCGAAACAAGACTATTTCTAGTCTTAAACGGGTCAATAGATTGTCTTCTATGGAAGCTCTAATGTACTCGATTTTGATTTCTGGTAAGATGTTTGATTCTGCCTATTAAGTGAAAATGCAAGCCATGATGGTGGATGAATTCTGATGTGCTGACCTTCTGCATTGGGTTTGGTAGCTCTGTATTGATGACATAA
Source organism: Pinus tabuliformis (assembly GCA_031772625.1). Lineage (NCBI taxonomy): Eukaryota > Viridiplantae > Streptophyta > Pinopsida > Pinales > Pinaceae > Pinus > Pinus tabuliformis. The sequence continues at coordinate 253,279,477 of CM062808.1, read as the reverse complement.
TAATCAAATCATTATTATAAATATAAAAATTGTATTATTTTCACAATTATTTATTTTATTTTTTTAGGTGGTTCACTGTCTTGAACGGGTGACTTTTTAATAGCAAAACTACTTTAATGATAGGGACTCAACCAATTGAACTAACTCCCAAGGATTTTTTATTTTTTATTTTTTAATAGAAATATAGTGAGATAATTTTAATGTCTCTCAACTACATAGATTTTAAAATTTAAGGTAAGGATAATAAGTGACTTCTTTTTTCCTTGGAAAAAATTTATAATTTCATTTCAACTTTTGAAAAAAGAAACAAAATTGCATTTTAAGTGATATAAAAACAAAATAGAAAATGCAAAGGAGAAAATTAGGTGATATAAAAATAGCTTTTCTTTTCTTTCTTTCCTTTCTTTTTCTGAACCTTTTGCCATCCTCCTACATGATGGTCAACATGCATCATTTCCACAACATTATTGGTCAAATTTGGTAGTTCTTTATTGAAATTTGAGATTTCTAAAACATGAACTCTCTTGGTGCCCACCATCCCATCTTCTTTTCTCACCATCGCTTCATGATGCTCCTCTACATGGATTCATTCTATTTTTGAGCTTTTCTGCATATGAGGTGCATGTTCACCATGAACTTGGGTAGCCTTATCTTCTTCATCTAAAAAATCTTCCTTGACTTTCCTTTCTTCTTTCTTCGAGTAAATAGGATCAAAAGGTTGCCAAATTTTTTTGTTAGTGTCCTTACTTTTCGTTTTTGGTGGCTTTTTCGCCAGAGGGCATGAGTCCTAAAAACATGTGCAACAATTGAATGTTGTTTTTTCTATTTATACACATATAGAAGAAGAGGTGAACAAACTTTTATTTTTCCTTTCAGCGTCCATCTTTTTAAAGGATCCCAAAGTGTTCCCAACACTCTCTACAACCTTATGATGACAAATTAGAAGAGGGGTGTTTGGAAACCTTATCCCCCAACCATTTCTCTAATATCTACATTAGACCTAATACATACTCCTCTTTTGAGACCCAAAATGGGAACAAGGTCCCATTTAGAGCCTTTACAAAATCTAGAAAACTTTCACCTTGTTCTGATCGACCTTGAATAGATATAATTATTTTGTCTTTCTTGCCAATCCCAATGAAGGATAATAAGGGGTTTTTTCAATTAGGTCTTCTCTAATCTAAGGATAGCGGAGGCAGAAAGCATGAATATCTAAACATGAAAGCCTTGGGAAACAATGTATTCCAACCATTAAGCTCACTTGATCAGATGAGTGACTTCACTCATAAATACATAAATAGTCGAGCATGCCATTGTGGAAGGTGATGAAGATGAAGGCTCCTTGGTAGGCTTGTCTCCATTATCCCCGGTTACTTTCACTTCCAAACTTTGAGTATTAAAAAATTCTACAACATTATAGGATACATGGACTGGAACCTACTCATTCACAGACGATTTCCACAAAGTTGGTTAAGAACCCCAATATCCCTCAAACTATCCAGCAAAAGGTTGATCAAGGTGACTTCCCAAGAAGCTCGAACCCAAGTCCTAGCCCCTTGAGCGGGCCTTAGGATTTGAAACCCTAACATGATGTTGTTGAATGACTAGAGAACTTAATACTCCATTGTTATTTCCATTGTTTGCTTCCACTAATAAAGGCACAGTCATAGACACCATGGGAACATTGACCATGAGTATTCAATAGAAACCCTATCTTCCCATTATCAAGGATAACAAGTGCCTTATGTGCATGTCTAGTTTTTTTTTAAGAACTTTTGGAGGCAAGGGAACATTGTTTAAATCCATTTCAAGTACTTGGTGGAACTTTTTACCTTTTGAGCTAGTTGGTGGCAGAGACACATGGTTTGAGAAATTTCTAAATATTTGGAGCCATGTTTCACCTCTAAGGAGGGCCCTAGGGAGAGAATTATTTGTTTAATGAATTATATACGTATTTGGAGGAAATGTATTTGCATAATGAGATGTCATGTGTAATTGTTGACATGTTGAAACCCTCAAATGAATGATTAATGCATGTATTAAAATCATCTCATGAAATAGAAAGATAATAAGTATGAATATGTTCATATTGTATTCACCCATAAGTTAAACTCATGGAGTATTTTAGGGCCTTATATAATTAATATTATTTTATGAAGTAGAATATTGAATTAAAGGATATAAATAAACTCATAAAAAAGGGGGAGCTAATTAGATAAGAGTGAGATACCATTGTTATTCATATGATACATATAATACAAATTGTAATGACCCTTGGTTTCATATTTCAACAGTCTCTTAGAATTCTCATGGCTCTTTGCACTCACTTGTGGATTTTTTCCTTCCACATAAGTGATATGCCAAATTTACATAACCCCTAGAGATTATGTTTCCAACATTCCCTCTACACCTTAATTCCAAGGGGTGTATGTGATTCCAATAAGATAGCTAAAATATAAAGGTAGATAGTAACCAATGGTTAGAAGTGCTCTTTTAATTTGGTAGTTTAAATAAGACCACACACAAAATGTCGGAGCAAAAACCAAAGTCTTATGTTGGTGGTGGTTTAAGGCTAACCACCAACTCTAGAACTTGGCTCAAAGCATTTCTTGGAACAATTTTAAATCTAGCTAAAAGTTAATGTATTTTTCAAAATGGGAGTGCTCCCTGATGATGATTTAAATATGACCACAAACTATTGAAATAGTGGTTTGAAGATCGCCACAAAATGTTTTCTAGCAAAAGTAGTAGCTTTTTTATTAAGTGGTGACTTAAGGAGGACCACAAACCAAATGGCGCTTATGGAACATTAGTAACTCTGAGTCAACATTTGGTTTACTCTAGCTCTAGGATTTAACTTTAGCTCTATCGGACTTTGGCTATATGCTCTAAATGTTTAATATAGTTTAATTATGGCTTTGACTTGCTTAATATGACTTTAAAACTAGTATTTAACTATCAATTCTCCCTTTGTTAGATACAAGATGAGAAGATGAAAATCTCTCCACTACAAGACATGTCAATACTTGAGAATGAATTCTACAGTATGATTGATATATCTTCATCGTTTTTGAACACCAATGTGAAGAAGCAATCCATCCAAGGTGAATCATTGCTCTTGTGGGAGTTTTTCGTCTGGAACATATGTCTAAATTATGAGTATGATTTCCACAATTCTCACAAGGGTGATTATAAAAGCATTGATCTTTCATTTGGCAAAATCGATAGCAATGTTGGCATTCAAGAATCTAAATTGGATGTAAAATAGGTGAAAATAAATTATATTTAAGAATATCAACATTTTGAAACTAGATTGGTTTGACATAGTCTGAAATGTTAAAGGTCAGTTCCTTTTCATATCCAACACTGGTTTTGTGCTTATTATTGATAATGTATTCCCAAGATATGATGATGGACTTGGGAAGAGCAAGTTGAACTTCTACATCTTCTTTTGAATCTACTCCTAAAATGGCGTCATTGATGTGATCATGTCATGCTTGCTCACTTGAATCAAACTCAAACAAAAAAAAATATGAACAAGAACTAGTTGAGAATGTTGATTATTTTCTTATATTTTATCTCATTGGAGTTATGATTTGAGCTAGAGAAAATCGATCTTGTACAATGAATCTTTCAAACAAGTTCGAATATCATTAAGAGTGGATTTACCAATTTTTATTATGTTTTAAACAATACATGGTATTAGAGTACTTCGTAACTCTATTAAATCATCAATTTGAGCCATCTTCTCATGAATTGAAGATCAAAAAATGGAGGGTGTTGGATTCTACTAAAAATCCACCCATTTATAATGGTTATTTACAGTTTTTGGTTGATGCTAATAATCTCTAAATACTGATAATTTTCTACTTATCAAAGCAAAGAGGAAATTCACTGTAGAGAACCAACTTTATGCAAAAAGAACCCCTTCATAAGAATTTTCCCATGAGTTTATAAGTCAAAATCAGGGAAATGTAGCCAAAAATAGAAAAGAAGGGAGAAAAAACCCTTTATCAAGTTGATACTTAAGATGAGGTAGTCATGCAGAGGTGAACGGTGGATGAGAGTGACATAAAGTTTCTTGATTTTACCGAACCCTCCAATTTCTCTTGAACTCTTATGTCATAATCGAATTTGAAGTGGCATCATTTTAGTGTGTCTCTGTGTTTACACTCTTCCTTACTCAAGCCACAAAAGAGAAATGATCATAGAAATTGTTATAATGATTTCATTAAATATATACACTTTGTCCCTTCCATGAACGTCATAACACCCATCTTTAATATTCACTGACAAGCTACTTAACCGCATTATACACATCCAATGTTCACTGACACCTCAAAGTCAATGGCCCCTCAATTCCATCGAAATGTTGGAAAGGCAGAGGAGGAAAGCACAGATTCACACAAAAGCACGAGTTGTTTCTCAAATTACTATATTAAGAAAAACTTGATCGATTACCATTGAACCCAATATGATGTATTTATTTTATCTAACTAGTGACTTAATTAAAACTCACTTGGACTAACTACTTCATGCAAACTCACACTAGCTTGACTTTTCTAAATCCATATTAAACTCAACCCCTAAGTCTCCTCTATGAAACTCAAATACATTCTTTGCTAATGGCCTAGTGAATATATCAACCAACTGATCACTCGATTTACAAGGCTCTAAAAAAAATTCTCTATTACTCACAAGTTATCTTATAAAATGGTATCTTGTATCTATATGTTTTCTCTTTTGATGGAAAAAATATACTTTGATAGTCTACTGGTTGAGGTTTTGTCACAATATATTGTTGTTAATCCTTCTTGTTTCGAATGAAGTCCATCGAAAACTCTTTGTAACCATACCGCTTAACACATTGTTAATGTTGTTGCTACATATTCTTCTTTTGCTAATGAAAGTGTCACAATAGGTTGTTTTTAAGATTCCGTTGATGGTGTTGGACCGCCAACATGTCAAGGGGATCTCCCCAGTAAGAAGTCCCAATTAGACCTCAGACCATTTGGTCTAGGAATCCCAGCAGTGGATCGTAAGGTAATGCCTTGACCGCGATGTCGCACAAAGGCAAGTAAGACAACTTTGTCAGTAGCAAGGATGTGATTGATGTAGTGAGTCAAGGAATGAGTATGAGAGGTTCCAACACTTCAAAGGGAGGGAAGGTGAAGGTGAGTTCCAGGTTGAAAGGGATCAGTCCCAACTCCGCTAGGAACACACAACACAAAGGACATGCACAACTTCTGGCAAAGCAGTCGACACAGATGCGGTGGTCCCAACATACAAGGTAAAATAACATGAACAAGACTCATGGATCAGTCTAAGACGAGTGTGAGGTTGATATAAAAAGGTTCAGAGAAAGGTCTGTCTGGTGTCTGACATAGAAGTTAATAAGGACAGTGACAACATTAACAACATATGCAACACATTAACAACAAGATTCATATAATTGCATACAAATCAGTTCATATACAAGTATGTAAGTTAAACAACATATATCATTAAGGCAACCGGAGCAGTCCAACTACAATAACAACATATGCATGAAAATGTGCTGGCTTTTATTATATAAAGAAGTGTAAGTCACAATCATACAATACACCATGTAAACCTACTAGCCCTATCAATAGAACATTACCGCCACATCCACCTGTTCCTCCAAAGAGATGTATTGGCTTCGTGCAGTGGAGAAGCCAAGGCATGTTACAATATTGTTCAAGCCTTCTTCAAGATAGTCTTAGTAGAAGCTTGTCTAACCAAAAGCGTATACAATGAGTTATGAGGGACTATTTATAGCAAAGGGTGGGATGATCCTTGACATTCCCCTTTGTGATAGTTCAACTACCCTCGTCACTCTTCACCCACTCTATGATTGTTACATCCAACTATTGACACTTGACTTACAATTGACATGACTCAACATTATAATGCACATGTACTCATGTGAGACAACATGGCTTGAGTAAGCCTTGCAAGACATCACTGACACTTGGTCCGCTGTGATAAGACCAAATCTTTTACATGCTTGTGATGGTGAAGGTAGTGAGTTGATGCCAAGCTTGGTCGTTCGTGATGATGTGCGTGCACCTCATGGTGACATCTTGCTGAAGCGAACTCTTGCCTAAATTACAACCAGTGCATTGGTTCGACCCCTTCATCCAACTCGTCTACTAACATGCGCAAGGTCTTCTTGGGTATCATTGAACCATCAACACACTGATACATAGTGTTTGTGTTGATCTCCAAGTTTGTGCTAGTGGTCATGCGCATCAGCTTTCCAAAGTACATGTTCAACCCTAGTTGGACTTGCTTCTTGTCTTCGCCTTGGTGAGTGTGTTGAATGGGTTCGATTACATGCGTGCGCTCAACGACATGCATGATGTTGTATCCTTTGCATGCGATCAACAACATTTCTCACCATGTTTTCTCTATGTCAGCTGCTGGGATGGATCCTTAACTTGTACTGGCTCAGTTTCATCTGTGAGTTCATGTTGCGCCCACTGTTGTTCCTACTCCTACGGCAACTCATGCAGCTTCATTTTCTTCAAGAGTTGCTGCTTCAGCACATGCAACTCCTTTGTTCCATCTTCTACCTTCACGTGATCTTCATGTCGCGTCGTCACTTCATAGCCTAAGTCTCCAAATTTTATTTCATTATTAGTGGATCTGCTTGATCTTGCAGCTTTGCTTCACCTCTATGTTGTTAACAACCTTCCTCTTGCATTCGTTATGTTCACTTAATTTGCTGCGTTCGCTATGTTCGGTATGCTACCTTCAGCTATTATTCATGATGTTGCTCATTGTGATATTGTTGCTTGATGTCCTTGTCCATGAACAACTTGATGTCTTCATGAGTAAGTAAGCCCACGGACACTTGATCGACTGCATCCCTAAGCGTGCTCTGAATGGTGCCTTCGTCTCTGCTCTCTAGGAAACCATTGTACCTATACTGTTGAGAGGCAGGTGAACACCTATGATACCTAGAGACATGGAAACACTCATAGCAAGCAATCTGTTAGTTGAAAACCAAAATCAACATGAGAACTGACTTGTAACATACTTGGGTGAATGATCATGAAGGTTGTGCAATTTTGGCCAGGAGGTCAGGAGACCGATTGCCAAGACTGTGCAAGGCACAGTCCAGGCTGCTAAGAGATCAATTGATTGTTGGAACTGCACAATGCACAGTACATTTGGGCAATTGGCTATTGGGATTGCGCAATGAGAAATCCCAGCTTGTAAGGACTGTTGGCCCAGGGGCAGATTTGCACAAATTTTTGGACCAACCAGCCACTGGCCTCCAAAAATGTGCAATTCAATCCAGGAGGCTAGTGTTGGGCCAAAATGCATAAATCTGGAGAGGGAGGTGAGCCTTCCTTCTCCATAATGTGCAATGCAACCTTGGTGAAGGAAGAGACCGGGACAAGGTTGGCCCGACTCACCGATGGGCAACTCAAAGCAAGTAAGTCGATGAAATGCAAACTAAGTGATAGTAAAAGTGATAAACAGTGCATGCAAAACATGAATGGAGGATTGATCAAACAAATCAACATGCATGTGGGTGAGGTCATTCGCTAGTTGGGTGAACGTCCATGCAAAATAGTTTCATGCATGCGACAGCAGTGAGATAGCAACAAAAATTGAAATAGAACTAGAAAAAGCTAGAATATATGTAAACGATAGTAGTCGTTCAAATAAATCAATCAAACAATACTCATACAAGCTAAACCTAAAAAGTGACAGAAATGCAGCACAAGGCATGGGAAGCAGGCTTACCCCAAAAAAATTGAGTTGATTGTGCCTACTACTCCTAGATGTGATGTGGGATGTTAGAGATATAAGGTTGATGTGAGGAATGAGCTCTACAGTGTCCCGTTGATGAGTTTTGATAACATTGAGGTTGTGACATGCATGCCACAAATCTAAGGGAAGCGACACTTGGAGGGAGGTTTCTGAATTGTTCCTTTCATGTAACCTCCAACTGCTAAACAAAGATCCCTGAAACAAGGGATTCCTTTGCATGCTACCTTGGGAAAAGAAGCCTATGCATGCAAGTCTGTTTTGCTCAGTCCTGGAGGGAACCGATCAACTCAGTTGCACATGCAAGCGATTGTTCAACTGCTGGAGAAAAATGTGCATTTCTGACTGTAAGTTGGGCTGATTGCCCAAGGGGATTGTGCAATTTCATGGCCCGGCAACTGATTGCTACCTAAATTTGCGTAAATCATGGGTTGAACAGCCTATTGATGGGAAAAGTTGTGAATCCTGTTGGGAGGGTTGGTTGGCAAGATTGCGCAATCCTAGAGCCCATCAGACTACGAGAGGAAATTGCGTAATTCCTAGAGGGAATGCTGGTTTCCCTCCTTAAATGTGCAAATTTCATTGGGAAGTTACTCAGCCTGCAGTTGGACCAAGTCCGGGTGAGCAGCCTGTGAAGGGAAAATATCAAACTATGATCGACAGGTTGCCTTTGAGCAAGAAAGACATTGAAGCTTGGGGACTTGACGAAGCAAGGCAAGTTGTTTTGAAGGTTGGTAGGGAGACTTAAAAATAGGATAAGGAAAAATTTTGGAGGGTGTTTGTAGTTGCTACAACACTTGGTGACACACTGGTATAACTCTAGCTCTCTGAATGGACCTTGTTCTTGAAAAGAAAGTCTAACATCTCTGAAAGTATTGTTAACCTCTCAACTCATCTTGGCTTAACACTAGCTTGATTATAAGATGTAGCATCTTCTAGACTCTTGGTCGATTGACACACATTCCAAGCCAAGGCAACAAAGTTGTTTCAATTGGGATTGAGGGGTATATAAGTGCACAAGCAGTATAATCATCAGACTCTAAGTTTCATCTCTGGTGTTGCTCCACTGCCAGTAGGCCTGGACAGTACGCAGTGGAGTCACATAGGAACACAAGCATGGCTCTACTGCCAGTGAGCCTGGTCAGTACCCCGGCAGAGTTACTTGCATCACCTCCCTCCACAGGAAGCCTTTCTCTTCTTTCACCTTATTCATTTTGAATTTTGAATTTTTTGACTTTTCATTTTTTCATTTTTCACTATGCATAGAACTTATTCATTTCAAAGGCAGAAGAGGGATCCCGACTTATTGAGAGCATAGGAGGTTGTTCTAGCAGAGAAGTGGTTTATTATATCTCAGATGTGCCTGTTAAAGTTTCCCCCTCACCTTACTCTAATTTAATGAGTTGACAAGGGTTAACCCAAAAACAATCGACTAGAGAAGGTGACACTAATTAGCGCACAAGTGTTGTGTTTACACCAAGGTTCACTTCAAATAGTATGTATTTTCCTTCTATGTATCATGGACTAAGAGTAACAAGTTAATCATACAGAGGAAAGATGATAGATAACCAAGTAGTCATAGTTGTACAAGCCCTCTTGTACTTTACCCAGCTTGTTTCATGAGTCACACATGGTTTCATGCAAACTAACCTATGAATGAAACAAGTGAACGAACTAACAACAAAGCCAAACAAAAGTAGAAGCAAAAATGAGAGCAAAGAAAGCAAAAAAATAATGAAAGTAAACAAGCATGCAAGAAAACAACTGAAAGCAAACACTACTCCTACTCCTACACTAATGGTGCATGGGCCTGATTACATGAAGTAATACTTCCAATGTATCCACTGGCACATTGGTAGACCCATGTGAGTGAAGGCTTGGTCCGCAAGTAACCCAGTTGTGTGAACCAACATACAAGAAATATATGACAGTGAATACAACCACACTTTGTGTTTCAAAGTGCCCATAAGACATAAGTAAGTGCATGTGCATGAAAAACAGTCTGCGGACTTATCATGGTTCTTTGTGACATTACCTGCAAATTTGAAGCAAAAGCACACTCTTGACTAAAACATGCAAGAAAACGAAAGAAACAAATATAACTTGTGTCACGCACGAGTGCTTTCATTGTAAGACTCCTCCAATGCATGAGTGATGGGATCATGCAGTTCGAATGGAGGAAGTGCGATCTGTGTGTGAGATGGATCTTCAATGCATACAGATGAGTGTTGAGGATCCTTGGGTGATTGAACAGTTTCATGATCGGAAGTGAGACTAACCCCAAGAGAGTGAGGACTTGACATAACCATCAACTTGGGCTGAAGTGCCTCGACAGTCTTGGGTGTCTCAACTTCATCATCAGGTAGATCATCATAAACTAGTGCCTTCGAAAGATTAACTGTGACAAATTTATTATCGTGATAAAAAATGGAAGCAAATGGATCACGATCTCCATGATCAGAAAAATCAATGAATTCTTCGGTATCCTTATGATCAGATGAATCAAACAAAGGGGTAGATGAAAACCAAACAAACTCATCCTCTATGTTTTTAGAAAAAAAAGATGAAGGATCAAGTGGATCTTCAAAGAATAACTTATCCTCTCTGTTGTCAAATGATGGAATAGCATCCGATGAATCCTGTGAGTGATCAAAAATGGGTGCATTTTTAGATGAAGACACATACAAAATCATGGATGGCAGGTTCACCAAAGAAGCTAGGAAGGAACAAAGGGGGCTCAGATGGAAGGGAGTCATCCTTCGCCAAGTGTTGATGTTCAAGCTCTCATTCATACTCTTCATGAATGACAACGCATGCTGGTTGTGCAACACCAACCCTGACAGTGGGTTGTTCCTCGTTCACAACAAGTGAAGAGTCCAAAATGGGCAAACATAAGACAACATCATCCGAAGGAACATCTCGGTGCGAAGAAGGAGGTTGAAGAAAATAATTCAGATGGGAACTCGAAGGACTCACAACCAACTCTGCATGAAAATTACGTGGAGTGATGTTGGTAGGGTGTGAGGAATGAACGGATGTGCAAACACGGTCCTCAACATCACTGGGTGATGGTGGGAATGTTGAATGAAAGGGAGGCGGACAATCCATTGAGACAGTGCCTGCTCCCACATGGGATTGCGCAGTTCCATCAATGAAGAAGTTTGAGTGAGGCCTGACATCAAGCTTCCTCTTGGGATGGGTAGATTTCTTAAGACAATACTTGAACTGGTCCAAGAGATAAGCGAACTTCATCTGGATATTTGGAGCTTGAAACTGTAAGTCACGGAAGCACTTCCAAAACTCAATAACAGGTTCATGCAGAGCCCTCCGTTGTTGTAACAATTTGTGGTCAAGATGGTCTGGGTCAAAATGATGGAATGTGTCTTCAATAAGATCATAGAAGTGCTCACATGAGTGCACAGTGTCGGCCGGTAGGCTGAGCACCCAACAAAATGGAGATTCGTGAAATGTGAATGCAAGTAGCAGACCATCATGTTCGTCAATAAACTCTTCTTCCTCATAAATCATGGAAAGGAAGTTATGTAAGTTCTCAGACCAGGCCACTTTGCCTTCACCATCATATTTGTGAGTGGATAAGAGATTGAAAAGCTTCCCCGAGATGAATACATCTTCATGATTCGAAAAACACCTTCGGGGAAGAAGAATGTAAGATTCCATGAAAGATATGCAAAGGTTCAAAACTTGATGAGAGGACACTGCTCATCATCAGACCCTCATTCTAGCGCCAGAAATGTTGACGGTGTTGGACCCGCCAACATGTCAAGGGGATTCCCTAGTAAGAAGTCCCAATTAGACCTCAGACCATTTGGTGCAGGAGTCCCAGCAGTGGGCCGTAAGGTAACACCTTGACCGCGATGTCGCACATAGGAAAGTAAGATAACTCCGTCAATAGCAAGGGTGTGACTGATGTAGTGAGTCAAGGAATAAGTATGAGAGGTTCCAACACTTCAAAGGGAGGGAAGGTGAAGGTGAGTTCCAAGTTGAAAGGGATCAATCCCAACTCAGTTAGGAACACACAACACAAAGGACATGCACAGCTTCTGGCAGAGCGGTCGACATGGATGCGGAAATCCCAACACACAAGGTAAGATAGCACAAACAACACTTATGGATCAATCCAAGATGAGTGTGACAGTTGATATAACAAGGTTCAGAGAAAGGTTTGTCTGATGTTCAGCAGAGCAGTCGACACGAATGGTGACAACATTAACAACATATGCAACACATTAACAACAAGATTCATATAATTGCATACAAATCAGTTCATATAAAAGTACGTAAGTTAAACAACATATATCATTAAGGCAAGTGGAGCAGTCCAACTACAATAACAACATATGCATGAAAATGTGCTGGCTTTTATTATATAAAGAAGTGTAAGTCACAATCATACAATACATCGTGTAAACCTGCTAGCCCTTTCAGTAGAACGTTACAGCCACATCCACCTACTCCTCCAAAGAGATGTACTAGCTCCATGCAGTGGAGAAGCCAAGGTGCATTACAATATTGTCCAAGCCTTCTTCAAGATAGTATTAGCAGAAGCTTGGCTAACCAAAATCCTATACAATGAGTTATGAGGGATTATTTATAGCAAAGGGTGGGGTGACCCTTGATATTCCCCTTTGTGACAATTCAACTACCCTCATGACTCTTCACCCACTCTATGACTATTACATCCAATTGTTGATACTTGACTTACACTTGACATGACTCAACATTACAATGCACATGTACTCATGTGAGACAACATGGCTTGAGTAAGCCTTGCAAGACATCACTGACACTCAGTCTATTGTGATGAGACCAACTCTTTTAACATGCTTGTGATGGTGAAGGTGGTGAGCTGATGCCAAGCTTGGTCGTCTGTGATGATGTGTGTGAACCTCATGGTGACATCTTGTTGAAGTGAACTCTTGCCTTTGTTGCAACCGGTGCATTAGTTCGGCCCCTTCATCCAACTCGTCTTCTAACATGCGCATGGTCTTCTTGGGTATGGTTGAACCGTCAACACACTGATGCATAGTGTCCATTCTAATCTCAAAGTGTGTGTTGGTGGTCATGTGCATCAACTTGCCGAAGTACATGTTCAACCCCAGTTGGACTTGCTTCTTGTCTTCACCTTGATGAGTGTGTAGAATGGGTTGGATTGCATGCGTTCGCTCAATGACATGCATGTTATTGTATCCTTTGCATGTGATCAACAACACTGCTCGCCATGTTTGCTATGTGCCAACTACTGGGATGGATCCTTAACTTGTACTGGCTCAATTTCATTCGTGAGTGCATGTTGCATCCATTGTTGTTCCTGCTCCTGCGGCAACTCATGCAGCTTCATGTTCTTCAAGAGTTGTTGCTTCAGCACATGCAACTCCTTCTTTTTTCCATCTTCTACCTTCACACGATCTTCATATCGTGTCATCACTTCATAGCCTGAGTCTCCAAAGTTGCTTTCATTATCAGTGGATCTGCTTGATCTTGCAACTTTGCTCTGCCTCTATGTTGTTAACAACATTTCTCTTGCATTCATTGCATTCACTTCATTTGCTGCTTTCGTTATGTTTGATATTTTGCCTTCAGTTGTTCTTCATGATGTTTATCACTGTTATGATGTTAAATGATGTTCTTTTCCACGAACAACTTGATGTCTTCATGAGTAGGTAAGCCCACAGACACTTGATCGACTGCATCCCCAAGCGTGCTCTGAATGGGTTCTTTGTCTTTGCTCTCTTGGAAACCATTGTACCTATAATATTGAAAGGCATATGAACACTTGCGATACCTGGAGACATGGCAACACTCATAGTAAGGAATCTATCAGTTGAAAACCAAAATGAACATGAGAACTGACTTACAACATATTTGAGTAAATGATCAAGAAGGTTGCGCAATTTCTGTCGAGAGGTCAAGAGACCGACTGCTAAGATTGCACAAGGCACAGTCCGGGCTACTGAGAGACAGACTAACTGCTAGAACTATGCAATGCACAGTCCAATGGGGTAGTTGGCTATTGGGATTGCGCAATGAGAAATCCCAGCTTGTAAGGACTGTTGGCCAGGGGCAGATTTGCACAAATTTTTGGACCAACCAGCCACTGGCCTCCAAAAATGTGCAATTTAATCCAGGAAGCTAGTGTTGGGCCAAAATGCATAAATCTGGAGAGGGAGGTGAGCCTTCCTTCTCCATAATGTGCAATGCGACCTTGGTGAAGGAAGAGACCGGGCCAATGTTGGCCCGACTCACCGATGGGCAACTGAAAGCAAGTAAGTCGATGAAATGCATAACGACACTAAGTGATAGTAAAAGTGATAAACAGTGCATGCAAAACATGAATGGAGGATTGATCAAACAGATCAACATGCATGTGGGTGAGGTCATTCGCCAGTTGGGTGAATGTCCATGCAAAATAGTTTCATGCATGCGACAGCAGTGAGATAGCAACAAAAATTGAAATAGAACTAGAAAAACCTAGAATATATGTAAACGATAGTAGTCGTTCAAATAAATCAATCAAACAATACTCATACAAGCTAAACCTAAAAAGTGACAGAAATGCAGCACAAGGCATGGGAAGCAGGCTTACCCCAAAACAGTTGAGTTGAATGTGCCTACTGCTCCTAGATGTGATGTGGGATGTTAGAGATATAAGGTTGATGTGAGGAATGAGCTCTACAGTGTCCCGTTGATGAGTTTTGATAACATTGAGGTTGTGACCTGCATGCCACAAATCTAGGGGAAGCGACACTTGGAGGGAGGTTTCTGAATCGTTCCTTTCATGTAACCTCCAACTGCTAAACATAGATCCCTGAAACAAGGGATTCCTTTGCATGCTACCTTGGGAAAAGAAGCCTATGCATGCAAGTCTGTTTTGCTCAGTCCTGGAGGGAACCGATCAACTCAGTTGCACATGCAAGCGATTGCTCAACTACTGGAGAAAAATGTGCATTTCTGACATTAAGTTGGGCTGATTGCCCAAGGGGATTGTGAAATTTCATGGCCCGGCAACTGATTGCTACCTAAATTTGCGTAAATCATGGGTTGAACAGCCTATTGATGGGAAAAGTTGTGAATCCTGTTGGGAGGGTTGGTTGGCAGGATTGCGCAATCCTAGAGCCCATCAGACTACGAGAGGAAATTGTGTAATTCCTAGAGGGAATGCTGGTTTCCCTCCTTAAATGTGCAAATTTCATTGGGAAGTTACTCAGCCTCTAGTTGGACCAAGTCCGGGTGAGCAGCCTGTGAAGGGAAAATATCAAACTGTGATCGACAGGTTGCCTTTGAGCAAGAAAGACATTGAAGCTTGGGGACTTGACGAAGCAAGGCAAGTTGTTTTGAAGGTTGGTAGGGAGGCTTAAAAATAGGATAAGGAAAAATTTTGGAGGGTGTTTGTAGTTGCTACAACACTTGGTGACACACTGGTATAACTCTAGCTCTCTGAATGGACCTTGTTCTTGAAAAGAAAGTCTAACATCTCTGAAAGTATTGTTAACCTCTCAACTCATCTTGGCTTAACACTAGCTTGATTATAAGATGTAGCATCTTCTAGACTCTTGGTCGATTGACACACATTCCAAGCCAAGGCAACAAAGTTGTTTCAATTGGGATTGAGGGGTATATAAGTGCACAAGCAGTATAATCATCAGAGTCTAAGTTTCATCTCTGGTGTTGCTCCACTGCCAGTAGGCCTAGACAGTACGCAGTGGAGTCACATAGGAACACAGGCATGGCTCTACTGCCAGTGAGCCTGGTCAGTACCCCGGCAGAGTTACTTGCATCACCTCCCTCCACAGGAAGCCTTTCTCTTCTTTCACCTTATTCATTTTGAATTTTGAATTTTTTGACTTTTCATTTTTTCATTTTTCACTATGCATAGAACTTATTCATTTCAAAGGCAGAAGAGGGATCCCGACTTATTGAGAGCATAGGAGGTTGTTCTAGCAGAGAAGTTGTTTATTATATCTCGGATGTGCCTGTTAAAGTTTCCCCCTCACCTTACTCTAATTTAATGAGTTGACAAGGGTTAACCCAAAAACAATCGACTAGAGAAGGTGACACTAATTAGCGCACAATTGTTGTGTTTACACCAAGATTCACTTCAAATAGTATGTATTTTCCTTCTATGTATCATGGACTAAGAGTAACAAGTTAATCATACAGAGGAAAGTTGATAGATAACCAAGTAGTCATAGTTGTACAAGCCCTCTTATACTTTACCCAGCTTGTTTCATGAGTCACACATGGTTTCATGCAAACTAACCTATGAATGAAACAAGCGAACGAACTAACAACAAAGCCAAACAAAAGTAGAAGCAAAAATGAGAGCAAAGAAAGCAAACAAAAAAGCAAACAAATAATGAAAGTAAACAAGCATGCAAGAAAACAACTGAAAGCAAACACTACTCCTACTCCTACACTAATGGTGCATGGGCCTGATTACATGAAGTAATACTTCCAATGTATCCACTAGCACATTGGTAGACCCATGTGAGTGAAGGCTTGGTCCGCAAGTAACCCAGTTGTGTGAACCAACATACAAGAAATATATGACAGTGAATACAACCACACTTTGTGTTTCAAAGTGCCCATAAGACATAAGTAAGTGCATGTGCATGAAAAACAGTCTGCGGACTTATCATGGTTCTTTGTGACATTACCTGCAAATTTGAAGCAAAAGCACACTCTTGACTGAAACATGCAAGAAAACGAAAGAAACAAATATAACGTGTGTCACGCATGAGTGCTTTCATTGTAAGACTCCTCCAATGCATGAGTGATGGGATCATGCAGTTCGAATGGAGGAAGTGCGATCTGTGTGTGAGATGGATCTTCAATGCATACAGATGAGTGTTGAGGATCCTTGGGTGATTGAACAGTTTCATGATCGGAAGTGAGACTAACCCCAAGAGAGTGAGGACTTGACATAACCATCAACTTGGGCTGAAGTGCCTCGACAGTCTTGGGTGTCTCAACTTCATCATCAGGTAGATCATCATAAACTAGTGCCTTCGAAAGATTAACTGTGACAAATTTATTATCGTGATAAAAAATGGAAGCAAATGGATCACGATCTCCATGATCAGAAAAATCAATGAATTCTTCGGTATCCTTATGATCAGATGAATCAAACAAAGGGGTAGATGAAAACCAAACAAACTCATCCTCTATGTTTTTAGAAAAGACAGATGAAGGATCAAGTGGATCTTCAAAGAATAACTTATCCTCTCCGTTGTCAAATGATGGAATAGCATCCGATGAATCCTGTGAGTGATCAAAAATGGGTGCATTTTTAGATGAAGACACATACAAAATCATGGATGGCAGGTCCACCAAAGAAGCTAGGAAGGAACAAAGGGGGCTCAGATGGAAGGGAGTCATCCTTCGCCAAGTGTTGATGTTCAAGCTCTCATTCATACTCTTCATGAATGACAATGCATGTTGGTTGTGCAACACCAACCCTGACAGTGGGTTGTTCCTCGTTCACAACAAGTGAAGAGTCCAAAATGGGAAAACATAAGACAACATCATCCGAAGGAACATCTCGGTGCGAAGGAGGAGGTCGAAGAAAATAATTCAGATGGGAACTCGAAGGACTCACAACCAACTCTGCATGAAAATTACGTGGAGTGATGTTGGTAGGGTGTGAAGAATGAACAGATGTGCAAACACGGTCCTCAACATCACTGGGTGATGGAGGGAATGTTGAATGAAAGGGAGGCGGACAATCCATTGAGACAGTGCCTGCTCCCACATGGGATTGCGCAGTTCCATCAATGAAGAAGTTTGAGTGAGGCCTGACATCAAGCTTCCTCTTGGGATGGGTAGATTTCTTAAGACAATACTTGAACTGGTCCAAGAGATAAGCGAACTTCATCTGGATATTTGGAGCTTGAAACTGTAAGTCACGGAAGCACTTCCAAAAATCAATAACAGGTTCATGCAGAGCCCTCCGTTGTTGTAACAATTTGTGGTCAAGATGGTCTGGGTCAAAATGATGGAATGTGTCTTCAATAATATCATAGAAGTGCTCACATGAGTGCACAGTGTCGGCCGGTAGGCTGAGCACCCAACAAAATGGAGATTCGTGAAATGTGAATGCAAGTAGCAGACCATCATGTTCGTCAGTAAACTCTTCTTCCTCATAAATCATGGAAAGGAAGTTATGTAAGTTCTCAGGCCAGGCCACTTTGCCTTCACCATCATATTTGTGAGTGGATAAGAGATTGAAAAGCTTCCCCGAGATGAATACATCTTCATGATTCGAAAAACACCTTCGGGGAAGAAGAATGTAAGATTCCATGAAAGATATGCAAAGGTTCAAAACTTGATGAGAGGACACTGCTCATCATCAGACCCTCATTCTAGCGCCAGAAATGTTGACGGTGTTGGACCCGCCAACATGTCAAGGGGATCTCCCTAGTAAGAAGTCCCAATTAGACCTCAGACCATTTGGTGTAGGAGTCCCAGCAGTGGGCCGTAAGGTAACACCTTGACCGCGATGTCGCACATAGGAAAGTAAGATAACTCCGTCAATAGCAAGGGTGTGACTGATGTAGTGAGTCAAGGAATAAGTATGAGAGGTTCCAACACTTCAAAGGGAGGGAAGGTGAAGGTGAGTTCCAAGTTGAAAGGGATCAGTCCCAACTCAGTTAGGAACACACAACACAAAGGACATGCACAGCTTCTGGCAGAGCAGTCGACATGGATGCGGAAATCCCAACACACAAGGTAAGATAGCACAAACAACACTTATGGATCAATCCAAGATGAGTGTGACAGTTGATATAACAAGGTTCAGAGAAAGGTTTGTCTGATGTTCAGCAGAGCAGTCGACACGAATGGTGACAACATTAACAACATATGCAACACATTAACAACAAGATTCATATAATTGCATACAAATCAGTTCATATAAAAGTACGTAAGTTAAACAACATATATCATTAAGGCAAGTGGAGGAGTCCAACTACAATAACAAACATATGCATGAAAATGTGCTGGCTTTTATTATATAAAGAAGTGTAAGTCACAATCATACAATACATCGTGTAAACCTGCTAGCCCTTTCAGTAGAACGTTGCAGCCACATCCACCTACTCCTCCAAAGAGATGTACTAGCTCCATGCAGTGGAGAAGCCAAGGTGCATTACAATATTGTCCAAGCCTTCTTCAAGATAGTCTTAGCAGAAGCTTGGCTAACCAAAATCCTATACAATGAGTTATGAGGGATTATTTATAGGAAAGGGTGGGGTGACCCTTGACATTCCCCTTTGTGACAATTCAACTTCCCTCATGACTCTTCACCCACTCTATGACTGTTACATCCAATTGTTGATACTTGACTTACACTTGACATGACTCAACATTACAATGCACATGTACTCATGTGAGACAACATGGCTTGAGTAAGCCTTGCAAGACATCACTGACACTCAGTCTGTTGTGATGAGACCAACTCTTTTAACATGCTTGTGATGGTGAAGGTGGTGAGCTGATGCCAAGCTTGGTCGTCTGTGATGATGTGTGTGAACCTCATGGTGACATCTTGTTGAAGTGAACTCTTGCCTTTGTTGCAACCGGTGCATTAGTTCGGCCCCTTCATCCAACTCGTCTTCTAACATGCGCATGGTCTTCTTGGGTATTGTTGAACCGTCAACACACTGATGCATAGTGTCCATTCTAATCTCAAAGTGTGTGTTGGTGGTCATGTGCATCAACTTGCCGAAGTACATGTTCAACCCCAGTTGGACTTGCTTCTTGTCTTCACCTTGATGAGTGTGTAGAATGGGTTGGATTGCATGCGTTCGCTCAATGACATGCATGTTATTGTATCCTTTGCATGTGATCAACAACACTTCTCACCATGTTTGCTATGTGCCAACTACTGGGATGGATCCTTAACTTGTACTGGCTCAATTTCATTCGTGAGTGAATGTTGCATCCATTGTTGTTCCTGCTCCTGCGGCAACTCATGCAGGTTCATGTTCTTCAAGAGTTGTTGCTTCAGCACATGCAACTCCTTCTTTTTTCCATCTTCTACCTTCACACGATCTTCATATCGTGTCATCACTTCAAAGCCTGAGTCTCCAAAGTTGCTTTCATTATCAGTGGATCTGCTTGATCTTGCAACTTTGCTCTACCTCTATGTTGTTAACAACATTTCTCTTGCATTCATTGCATTCACTTCATTTGCTGCTTTCGTTATGTTTGATATTTTGCCTTCAGCTGTTGTTCATGATGTTTATCACTGTTATGATGTTAAATGATGTCCTTTTCCACGAACAACTTGATGTCTTCATGAGTAGGTAAGCCCACAGACACTTGATCGACTGCATCCCCAAGCGTGCTCTGAATGGGTTCTTTGTCTTTGCTCTCTTGGAAACCATTGTACCTATACTATTGAAAGGCATATGAACACTTGCGATACCTGGAGACATGGAAACACTCATAGTAAGGAATCTATCAGTTGAAAACCAAAATGAACATCAGAACTGACTTACAACATATTTGAGTAAATGATCAAGAAGGTTGCGCAATTTCTGTCGAGAGGTCAAGAGACCAACTGCTAAGATTGCACAAGGCACAGTCCGGGCTACTGAGAGACAGACTAACTGCTAGAACTATGCAATGCACAGTCCAATGGGGTAGTTGGCTATTGGGATTGCGCAATGAGAAATCCCAGCTTGTAAGGACTGTTGGCCCAGGGGCAGATTTGCACAAACTTTTGGACCAACCAGCCACTGGCCTCCAAAAATGTGCAATTCAATCCAGGAGGCTAGTGTTGGGCCAAAATGCATAAATCTGGAGAGGGAGGTGAGCCTTCCTTCTCCATAATGTGCAATGCAACCTTGGTGAAGGAAGAGACCGGGCCAATGTTGGCCCGACTCACCGATGGGCAACTGAAAGCAAGTAAGTCGATGAAATGCATAACGACACTAAGTGATAGTAAAAGTGATAAACAATGCATGCAAAACATGAATGGAGGATTGATCAAACAGATCAACATGCATGTGGGTGAGGTCATTCGCCAGTTGGGTGAACGTCCATGCAAAATAGTTTCATGCATGCGACAGCAGTGAGATAGCAACAAAAATTGAAATAGAACTAGAAAAACCTAGAATATATGTAAACGATAGTAGTCGTTCAAATAAATCAATCAAACAATACTCATACAAGCTAAACCTAAAAAGTGACAGAAATGCACCACAAGGCATGGGAAGCAGGCTTACCCCAAAACAGTTGAGTTGAATGTGCCTACTGCTCCTAGATGTGATGTGGGATGTTAGAGATATAAGGTTGATGTGAGGAATGAGCTCTACAGTGTCCCGTTGATGAGTTTTGATAACATTGAGGTTGTGACGTGCATGCCACAAATCTAGGGGAAGCGACACTTGGAGGGAGGTTTCTGAATTGTTCCTTTCATGTAACCTCCAACTGCTAAACATAGATCCCTGAAACAAGGGATTCCTTTGCATGCTACCTTGGGAAAAGAAGCCTATGCATGCAAGTCTGTTTTGCTCAGTCCTGGAGGGAACCGATCAACTCAGTTGCACATGCAAGCGATTGCGCAACTGCTGGAGAAAAAATGTGCATTTCGGACTGTAAGTTGGGCTGATGGCCCAAGGGGATTGTGCAATTTCATGGCCCAGCAACTGATTGCTACCTAAATTTGCGTAAATCATGGGTTGAACAGCCTATTGATGGGAAAAGTTGTGAATCCTGTTGGGAGGGTTGGTTGGCAGGATTGCGCAATCCTAGAGCCCATCAGACTACGAGAGGAAATTGTGTAATTCCTAGAGGGAATGCTGGTTTCCCTCCTTAAATGTGCAAATTTCATTGGGAAGTTACTCAGCCTGCAGTTGGACCAAGTCCGGGTGAGCAGCCTGTGAAGGGAAAATATCAAACTGTGATCGACAGGTTGCCTTTGAGCAAGAAAGACATTGAAGCTTGGGGACTTGACGAAGCGAGGCAAGTTTTTTTGAAGGTTGGTAGGGAGGCTTAAAAATAGGATAAGGAAAAATTTTGGAGGGTGTTTGTAGTTGCTACAACACTTGGTGACACACTGGTATAACTCTAGCTCTCTGAATGGACCTTGTTCTTGAAAATAAAGTCTAACATCTCTGAAAGTATTGTTAACCTCTCAACTCATCTTGGCTTAACACTAGCTTGATTATAAGATGTAGCATCTTCTAGACTCTTGGTCGATTGACACACATTCCAAGCCAAGGCAACAAAGTTGTTTCAATTGGGATTGAGGGGTATATAAGTGCACAAGCAGTATAATCATCAGACTCTAAGTTTCATCTCTGGTGTTGCTCCACTGCCAGTAGGCCTGGACAGTACGCAGTGGAGTCACATAGGAACACAAGCATGGCTCTACTGCCAGTGAGCCTGGTCAGTACCCCGGCAGAGTTACTTGCATCACCTCCCTCCACAGGAAGCCTTTCTCTTCTTTCACCTTATTCATTTTGAATTTTGAATTTTTTGACTTTTCATTTTTTCATTTTTCACTATGCATAGAACTTATTCATTTCAAAGGCAGAAGAGGGATCCCGACTTATTGAGAGCATAGGAGGTTGTTCTAGCAGAGAAGTGGTTTATTATATCTCGGATGTGCCTGTTAAAGTTTCCCCCTCACCTTACTCTAATTTAATGAGTTGACAAGGGTTAACCCAAAAACAATCGACTAGAGAAGGTGACACTAATTAGTGCACAAGTGTTGTGTTTACACCAAGGTTCACTTCAAATAGTATGTATTTTCCTTCTATGTATCATGGACTAAGAGTAACAAGTTAATCATACAGAGGAAAGATGACAGATAACCAAGTAGTCATAGTTGTACAAGCCCTCTTGTACTTTACCCAGCTTGTTTCATGAGTCACACATGGTTTCATGCAAACTAACCTATGAATGAAACAAGCGAACGAACTAACAACAAAGCCAAACAAAAGTAGAAGCAAAAATGAGAGCAAAGAAAGCAAACAAAAAAGCAAACAAATAATGAAAGTAAACAAGCATGCAAGAAAACAACTGAAAGCAAACACTACTCCTACTCCTACACTAATGGTGCATGGGCCTGATTACATGAAGTAATACTTCAGATGTATCCACTAGCACATTGGTAGACCCATGTGAGTGAAGGCTTGGTCCGCAAGTAACCCAGTTGTGTGAACCAACATACAAGAAATATATGACAGTGAATACAACCACACTTTGTGTTTCAAAGTGCCCATAAGACATAAGTAAGTGCATGTGCATGAAAAACAGTCTGCGGACTTATCATGGTTCTTTGTGACATTACCTGCAAATTTGAAGCAAAAGCACACTCTTGACTGAAACATGCAAGCAAACGAAAGAAACAAATATAACTTGTGTCACGCACGAGTGCTTTCATTGTAAGACTCCTCCAATGCATGAGTGATGGGATCATGCAGTTCGAATGGAGGAAGTGCGATCTGTGTGTGAGATGAATCTTCAATGCATACAGATGAGTGTTGAGGATCCTTGGGTGATTGAACAGTTTCATGATCGGAAGTGAGACTAACCCCAAGAGAGTGAGGACTTGACATAACCATCAACTTGGGCTGAAGTGCCTCGACAGTCTTGGGTGTCTCAACTTCATCATTAGGTAGATCATCATAAACTAGTGCCTTCGAAAGATTAATTGTGACAAATTTATTATCGTGATAAAAAATGGAAGCAAATGGATCACGATCTCCATGATCAGAAAAATCAATGAATTCTTCGGTATCCTTATGATCAGATGAATCA
The DNA here is from genome assembly GCA_031772625.1 of Pinus tabuliformis. Taxonomy (NCBI): domain Eukaryota; kingdom Viridiplantae; phylum Streptophyta; class Pinopsida; order Pinales; family Pinaceae; genus Pinus; species Pinus tabuliformis. The sequence continues at coordinate 253,255,885 of CM062808.1, read as the reverse complement.
AACAAAGGGGTAGATGAAAACCAAACAAACTCATCCTCTATGTTTTTAGAAAAGACAGATGAAGGATCAAGTGGATCTTCAAAGAATAACTTATCCTCTCCGTTGTCAAATGATGGAATAGCATCCGATGAATCCTGTGAGTGATCAAAAATGGGTGCATTTTTAGATGAAGACACATACAAAATCATGGATGGCAGGTTCACCAAAGAAGCTAGGAAGGAACAAAGGGGGCTCAGATGGAAGGGAGTCATCCTTCGCCAAGTGTTGATGTTCAAGCTCTCATTCATACTCTTCATGAACGACAACGCATGTTGGTTGTGCAACACCAACCCTGACAGTGGGTTGTTCCTCGTTCACAACAAGTGAAGAGTCCAAAATGGGCAAACATAAGACAACATCATCCGAAGGAACATCTCGGTGCGAAGAAGGAGGTCGAAGAAAATAATTCAGATGGGAACTCGAAGGACTCACAACCAACTCTGCATGAAAATTACGTGGAGTGATGTTGGTAGGGTGTGAAGAATGAACAGATGTGCAAACACGGTCCTCAACATCACTGGGTGATGGTGGGAATGTTGAATGAAAGGGAGGCGGACAATCCATTGAGACAGTGCCTGCTCCCACATGGGATTGCGCAGTTCCATCAATGAAGAAGTTTGAGTGAGGCCTGACATCAAGCTTCCTCTTGGGATGGGTAGATTTCTTAAGACAATACTTGAACTGGTCCAAGAGATAAGCAAACTTCATCTGGATATTTGGAGCTTGAAACTGTAAGTCACGGAAGCACTTCCAAAAATCAATAACAGGTTCATGCAGAGCCCTCCGTTGTTGTAACAATTTGTGGTCAAGATGGTCTGGGTCAAAATGATGGAATGTGTCTTCAATAATATCATAGAAGTGCTCACATGAGTGCACAGTGTCGGCCGGTAGGCTGAGCACCCAACAAAATGGAGATTCGTGAAATGTGAATGCAAGTAGCAGACCATCATGTTCGTCAGTAAACTCTTCTTCCTCATAAATCATGGAAAGGAAGTTATGTAAGTTCTCAGGCCAGGCCACTTTGCCTTCACCATCATATTTGTGAGTGGATAAGAGATTGAAAAGCTTCCCCGAGATGAATACATCTTCATGATTCGAAAAACACCTTCGGGGAAGAAGAATGTAAGATTCCATGAAAGATATGCAAAGGTTCTTGATGAGAGGACATTGCTCATCATCAGACCCTCATTCTAGCGCCAGAAATGTTGACGGTGTTGGACCCGCCAACATGTCAAGGGGATCTCCCTAGTAAGAAGTCCCAATTAGACCTCAGACCATTTGGTGTAGGAGTCCTAGCAGTGGGCCGTAAGGTAACACCTTGACCGCGATGTCGCACATAGGAAAGTAAGATAACTCCTTCAATAGCAAGGGTGTGACTGATGTAGTGAGTCAAGGAATAAGTATGAGAGGTTCCAACACTTCAAAGGGAGGGAAGGTGAAGGTGAGTTCCAAGTTGAAAGGGATCAGTCCCAACTCAGTTAGGAACACACAACACAAAGGACATGCACAGCTTCTGGCAGAGCAGTCGACATGGATGCGGCAATCCCAACACACAAGGTAAGATAGCACAAACAACACTTATGGATCAATCCAAGATGAGTGTGACAGTTGATATAACAAGGTTCAGAGAAAGGTTTGTCTGATGTTCAGCAGAGCAGTTGACACGAATGGTGACAACATTAACAACATATGCAACACATTAACAACAAGATTCATATAATTGCATACAAATCAGTTCATATAAAAGTACGTAAGTTAAACAACATATATCATTAAGGCAAGTGGAGCAGTCCAACTACAATAACAACATATGCATGAAAATGTGCTGGCTTTTATTATATAAAGAAGTGTAAGTCACAATCATACAATACATCGTGTAAACCTGCTAGCCCTTTCAGTAGAACGTTACAGCCACATCCACCTACTCCTCCAAAGAGATGTACTAGCTCCATGCAGTGGAGAAGCCAAGGTGCATTACAATATTTTCCAAGCCTTCTTCAAGATAGTCTTAGCAGAAGCTTGGCTAACCAAAATCCTATACAATGAGTTATGAGGGATTATTTATAGCAAAGGGTGGGGTGACCCTTGACATTCCCCTTTGTGACAATTCAACTACCCTCATGACTCTTCACCCACTCTATGACTGTTACATCCAATTGTTGATACTTGACTTACACTTGACATGACTCAACATTACAATGCACATGTACTCATGTGAGACAACATGGCTTGAGTAAGCCTTGCAAGACATCACTGACACTCAGTCTGTTGTGATGAGACCAACTCTTTTAACATGCTTGTGATGGTGAAGGTGGTGAGCTGATGCCAAGCTTGGTCGTCTGTGATGATGTGTGTGAACCTCATGGTGACATCTTGTTGAAGTGAACTCTTGCCTTTGTTGCAACCGGTGCATTAGTTCGGCCCCTTCATCCAACTCGTCTTCTAACATGCGCATGGTCTTCTTGGGTATGGTTGAACCATCAACACACTGATGCATAGTGTCCATTCTAATCTCAAAGTGTGTGTTGGTGGTCATGTGCATCAACTTGCCGAAGTACATGTTCAACCCCAGTTGGACTTGCTTCTTGTCTTCACCTTGATGAGTGTGTAGAATGGGTTGGATTGCATGCGTTCGCTCAATGACATGCATGTTATTGTATCCTTTGCATGTGATCAACAACACTGCTCACCATGTTTGCTATGTGCCAACTACTGGGATGGATCCTTAACTTGTACTGGCTCAATTTCATTCGTGAGTGCATGTTGCATCCATTGTTGTTCCTGCTCCTGCGGCAACTCATGCAGCTTCATGTTCTTCAAGAGTTGTTGCTTCAGCACATGCAACTCCTTCTTTTTTCCATCTTCTACCTTCACACGATCTTCATATTGTGTCATCACTTCATAGCCTGAGTGTCCAAAGTTGCTTTCATTATCAGTGCATCTGCTTGATCTTGCAACTTTGCTCTGCCTCTATGTTGTTAACAACATTTCTCTTGCATTCATTGCATTCACTTCATTTGCTGCTTTCGTTATGTTTGATATTTTGCCTTCAGCTGTTGTTCATGATGTTTATCACTGTTATGATGTTAAATGATGTCCTTTTCCACGAACAACTTGATGTCTTCATGAGTAGGTAAGCCCACAGACACTTGATCGACTGCATCCCCAAGCGTGCTCTGAATGGGTTCTTTGTCTTTGCTCTCTTGGAAACCATTGTACCTATACTATTGAAAGGCATATGAACACTTGTGATACCTGGAGACATGGAAACACTCATAGTAAGGAATCTATCAGTTGAAAACCAAAATGAACATGAGAACTGACTTACAACATATTTGAGTAAATGATCAAGAAGGTTGCGCAATTTCTGTCGAGAGGTCAAGAGACCGACTGCTAAGATTGCACAAGGCACAGTCCGGGCTACTGAGAGACAGACTAACTGCTAGAACTATGCAATGCACAGTCCAATGGGGTAGTTGGCTATTGGGATTGCGCAATGAGAAATCCCAGCTTGTAAGGACTGTTGGCCCAGGGGCAGATTTGCACAAATTTTTGGACCAACCAGCCACTGGCCTCCAAAAATGTGCAATTCAATCCAGGAGGCTAGTGTTGGGCCAAAATGCATAAATCTGGAGAGGGAGGTGAGCCTTCCTTCTCCATAATGTGCAATGCAACCTTGGTGAAGGAAGAGACCGGGCCAAGGTTGGCCCGACTCACCGATGGGCAACTGAAAGCAAGTAAGTCGATGAAATGCATAACGACACTAAGTGATAGTAAAAGTGATAAACAGTGCATGCAAAACATGAATGGAGGATTGATCAAACAGATCAACATGCATGTGGGTGAGGTCATTCGCCAGTTGGGTGAACGTCCATGCAAAATAGTTTCATGCATGCGACAGCAGTGATATAGCAACAAAAATTGAAATAGAACTAGAAAAAGCTAGAATATATGTAAACGATAGTAGTCGTTCAAATAAATCAATCAAACAATACTCATACAAGCTAGACCTAAAAAGTGACAGAAATGCAGTACAAGGCATGGGAAGCAGGCTTACCCCAAAACAGTTGAGTTGAATGTGCCTACTGCTCCTAGATGTGATGTGGGATGTTAGAGATATAAGGTTGATGTGAGGAATGAGCTCTACAGTGTCCCGTTGATGAGTTTTGATAACATTGAGGTTGTGACGTGCATGCCACAAATCTAGGGGAAGCGACACTTGGAGGGAGGTTTCTGAATTGTTCCTTTCATGTAACCTCCAACTGCTAAACATAGATCCCTGAAACAAGGGATTCCTTTGCATGCTACCTTGGGAAAAGAAGCCTATGCATGCAAGTCTGTTTTGCTCAGTCCTGGAGGGAACCGATCAACTCAGTTGCACATGCAAGCGATTGCTCAACTGCTGGAGAAAAATGTGCATTTGTGACTGTAAGTTGGGCTGATTGCCCAAGGGGATTGTGCAATTTCATGGCCCGGCAACTGATTGCTACCTAAATTTGCGTAAATCATGGGTTGAACAGCCTATTGATGGGAAAAGTTGTGAATCCTGTTGGGAGGGTTGGTTGGCAGGATTGCGCAATCCTAGAGCCCATCAGACTACGAGAGGAAATTGCGTAATTCCTAGAGGGAATGCTGGTTTCCCTCCTTAAATGTGCAAATTTCATTGGGAAGTTACTCAGCCTGCAGTTGGACCAAGTCTGGGTGAGCAGCCTGTGAAGGGAAAATATCAAACTGTGATCAACAGGTTGCCTTTGAGCAAGAAAGACATTGAAGCTTGGGGACTTGACGAAGCAAGGCAAGTTGTTTTGAAGGTTGGTAGGGAGGCTTAAAAATAGGATAAGGAAAAATTTTGGAGGGTATTTGTAGTTGCTACAACACTTGGTGACACACTGGTATAACTCTAGCTCTCTGAATGGACCTTGTTCTTGAAAAGAAAGTCTAACATCTGTGAAAGTATTGTTAACCTCTCAACTCATCTTGGCTTAACACTAGCTTGATTATAAGATGTAGCATCTTCTAGACTCTTGGTCGATTGACACACATTCCAAGCCAAGGCAACAAAGTTGTTTCAATTGGGATTCAGGGGTATATAAGTGCACAAGCAGTATAATCATCAGAGTCTAAGTTTCATCTCTGGTGATGCTCCACTGCCAGTAGGCCTGGACAGTACGCAGTGGAGTCACATAGGAACACAAGCATGGCTCTACTGCCAGTGAGCCTGGTCAGTACCCCGGCAGAGTTACTTGCATCACCTCCCTCCACAGGAAGCCTTTCTCTTCTTTCACCTTATTCATTTTGAATTTTGAATTTTTTGACTTTTCATTTTTTTCATTTTTCACTATGCATAGAACTTATTCATTTCAAAGGCAGAAGAGGGATCCCGACTTATTGAGAGCATAGGAGGTTGTTCTAGCAGAGAAGTGGTTTATTATATCTCGGATGTGCCTGTTAAAGTTTCCCCCTCACCTTACTCTAATTTAATGAGTTGACAAGGGTTAACCCAAAAACAATCGACTAGAGAAGGTGACACTAATTAGCGCACAAGTGTTGTGTTTACACCAAGGTTCACTTCAAATAGTATGTATTTTCCTTCTATGTATCATGGACTAAGAGTAACAAGTTAATCATACAGAGGAAAGATGATAGATAACCAAGTAGTCATAGTTGTACAAGCCCTCTTGTACTTTACCCAGCTTGTTTCATGAGTCACACATGGTTTCATGCAAACTAACCTATGAATGAAACAAGTGAACGAACTAACAACAAAGCCAAACAAAATTAGAAGCAAAAATGAGAGCAAAGAAAGCAAAAAAATAATGAAAGTAAACAAGCATGCAAGAAAACAACTGAAAGCAAACACTACTCCTACTCCTACACTAATGGTGCATGGGCCTGATTACATGAAGTAATACTTCCAATGTATCCACTGGCACATTGGTAGACCCATGTGAGTGAAGGCTTGGTCCGCAAGTAACCCAGTTGTGTGAACCAACATACAAGAAATATATGACAGTGAATACAACCACACTTTGTGTTTCAAAGTGCCCATAAGACATAAGTAAGTGCATGTGCATGAAAAACAGTCTGCGGACTTATCATGGTTCTTTGTGACATTACCTGCAAATTTGAAGCAAAAGAACACTCTTGACTGAAACATGCAAGAAAACGAAAGAAATAAATATAACTTGTGTCACGCACGAGTGCTTTCATTGTAAGACTCCTCCAATGCATGAGTGATGGGATCATGCAGTTCGAATGGAGGAAGTGCGATCTGTGTGTGAGATGGATCTTCAATGCATACAGATGAGTGTTGAGGATCCTTGGGTGATTGAACAGTTTCATGATCGGAAGTGAGACTAACCCCAAGAGAGTGAGGACTTGACATAACCATCAACTTGGGCTGAAGTGCCTCGATAGTCTTGGGTGTCTCAACTTCATCATCAGGTAGATCATCATAAACTAGTGCCTTCGAAAGATTAACTGTGACAAATTTATTATCGTGATAAAAAATGGAAGCAAATGGATCACGATCTCCATGATCAGAAAAATCAATGAATTCTTCGGTATCCTTATGATCAGATGAATCAAACAAAGGGGTAGATGAAAACCAAACAAACTCATCCTCTATGTTTTTAGAAAAGACAGATGAAGGATCAAGTGGATCTTCAAAGAATAACTTATCCTCTCCGTTGTCAAATGATGGAATAGCATCTGATGAATCCTATGAGTGATCAAAAATGGGTGCATTTTTAGATGAAGACACATACAAAATCATGGATGGCAGGTTCACCAAAGAAGCTAGGAAGGAACAAAGGGGGCTCAGATGGAAGGGAGTCATCCTTCGCCAAGTGTTGATGTTCAAGCTCTCATTCATACTCTTCATGAATGACAACGCATGTTGGTTGTGCAACACCAACCCTGACAGTGGGTTGTTCCTCGTTCACAACAAGTGAAGAGTCCAAAATGGGCAAACATAAGACAACATCATCCGAAGGAACATCTCGGTGCGAAGAAGGAGGTCAAAGAAAATAATTCAAATGGGAACTCGAAGGACTCACAACCAACTCTGCATGAAAATTACGTGGAGTGATGTTGGTAGGGTGTGAAGAATGAACGGATGTGCAAACACGGTCCTCAACATCACTGGGTGATGGTGGGAATGTTGAATGAAAGGGAGGCGGACAATCCATTGAGACAGTGCCTGCTCCCACATGGGATTGCGCAGTTCCATCAATGAAGAAGTTTGAGTGAGGCCTGACATCAAGCTTCCTCTTGGGATGGGTAGATTTCTTAAGACAATACTTGAACTGGTCCAAGAGATAAGCGAACTTCATCTGGATATTTGGAGCTTGAAACTGTAAGTCACGGAAGCACTTCCAAAAATCAATAACAGGTTCATGCAGAGCCCTCCGTTGTTGTAACAATTTGTGGTCAAGATGGTCTGGGTCAAAATGATGGAATGTGTCTTCAATAATATCATAGAAGTGCTCACATGAGTGCACAGTGTCGGCCGGTAGGCTGAGCACCCAACAAAATGGAGATTCGTGAAATGTGAATGCAAGTAGCAGACCATCATGTTCGTCAGTAAACTCTTCTTCCTCATAAATCATGGAAAGGAAGTTATGTAAGTTCTCAGGCCATGCCACTTTGCCTTCACCATCATATTTGTGAGTGGATAAGAGATTGAAAAGCTTCCCCGAGATGAATACATCTTCATGATTCGAAAAACACCTTCGGGGAAGAAGAATGTAAGATTCCATGAAAGATATGCAAAGGTTCAAAACTTGATGAGAGGACACTGCTCATCATCAGACCCTCATTCTAGCGCCAGAAATGTTGACGGTGTTGGACCCGCCAACATGTCAAGGGGATCTCCCTAGTAAGAAGTCCCAATTAGACCTCAGACCATTTGGTGTAGGAGTCCCAGCAGTGGGCCGTAAGGTAACACCTTGACCGCGATGTCGCAGAGAGAAAAGTAGGATAACTCTGTCAGTAGCAAGGGTGTGACTGATGTAGTGAGTCAAGGAATGAGTATGAGAGGTTCCAACACTTCAAAGGGAGGGAAGGTGAAGGTGAGTTCCAAGTTGAAAGGGATCAGTCCCAACTCAGTTAGGAACACACAACACAAAGGACATGCACAGCTTCTGGCAGAGCAGTCGACATGGATGCGGAAATCCCAACATACAAGGTAAGATAACACAAACAACACTCATGGATCAATCCAAGATGAGTGTGACAGTTGATATAACAAGGTTCAGAGAAAGGTTTGTCTGATGTTCAGCAGAGCAGTCGACACGAATGGTGACAACATTAACAACATATGCAACACATTAACAACAAGATTCATATAATTGCATACAAATCAGTTCATATAAAAGTACGTAAGTTAAACAACATATATCATTAAGGCAACTGGAGCAGTCCAACTACAATAACAACATATGCATGAAAATGTGTTGGCTTTTATTATATAAAGAAGTGTAAGTCACAATCATACAATACATCATGTAAACCTGCTAGCCCTATCAGTAGAACGTTACAGCCACATCCACCTACTCCTCCAAAGAGATGTACTAGCTCCATGCAGTGGAGAAGCCAAGGTGCATTACAATATTGTCCAAGCCTTCTTCAAGATAGTCTTAGTAGAAGCTTGGCTAACCAAAATCCTATACAATGAGTTATGAGGGATTATTTATAGCAAAGGGTGGGGTGACCCTTGACATTCCCCTTTGTGACAATTCAACTACCCTCATGACTCTTCACCCACTCTATGACTGTTACATCCAATTGTTGATACTTGACTTACACTTGACATGACTCAACATTACAATGCACATGTACTCATGTGAGACAACATGGCTTGAGTAAGCCTTGCAAGACATCACTGACACTCAGTCTGTTGTGATGAGACCAACTCTTTAACATGCTTGTGATGGTGAAGGTGGTGAGCTGATGCCAAGCTTGGTCGTCTGTGATGATGTGTGTGAACCTCATGGTGACATCTTGTTGAAGTGAACTCTTGCCTTTGTTGCAACCGGTGCATTAGTTCGGCCCCTTCATCCAACTCGTCTTCTAACATGCGCATGGTCTTCTTGGGTATGGTTGAACCGTCAACACACTGATGCATAGTGTCCATTCTAATCTCAAAGTGTGTGTTGGTGGTCATGTGCATCAACTTGCCGAAGTACATGTTCAACCCCAGTTGGACTTGCTTCTTGTCTTCACCTTGATGATTGTGTAGAATGGGTTGGATTGCATGCGTTCGCTCAATGACATGCATGTTATTGTATCCTTTGCATGTGATCAACAACACTGCTCACCATGTTTGCTATGTGCCAACTACTGGGATGGATCCTTAACTTGTACTGGCTCAATTTCATTCGTGAGTGCATGTTGCATCCATTGTTGTTCCTGCTCCTGCGGCAACTCATGCAGCTTCATGTTCTTCAAGAATTGTTGCTTCAGCACATGAAACTCCTTCTTTTTTCCATCTTCTACCTTCACACGATCTTCATATCGTGTCATCACTTCATAGCCTGAGTCTCCAAAGTTGCTTTCATTATCAGTGGATCTGCTTGATCTTGCAACTTTGCTCTGCCTCTATGTTGTTAACAACATTTCTCTTGCATTCATTGCATTCACTTCATTTGTTGCTTTCGTTATGTTTGATATGTTGCCTTCAGCTGTTGTTCATGATGTTTATCACTGTTATGATGATAAATGATGTCCTTTTCCACGAACAACTTGATGTCTTCATGAGTAGGTAAGCCCACAGACACTTGATCGACTGCATCCCCAAGCGTGCTCTGAATGGGTTCTTTGTCTTTGCTCTCTTGGAAACCATTGTACCTATACTACTGAAAGGCATATGAACACTTGTGATACCTGGAGACATGGAAACACTCATAGTAAGGAATCTATCAGCTGAAAACCAAAATGAACATGAGAACTGACTTACAACATATTTGAGTAAATGATCAAGAAGGTTGCGCAATTTCTGTCGAGAGGTCAAGAGACCGACTGCTAAGATTGCACAAGGCACAGTCCGGGCTACTGAGAGACAGACTAACTGCTAGAACTATGCAATGCACAGTCCAATGGGGTAGTTGGCTATTGGGATTACGTAATGAGCAATCCCAGTTGGGAAGTACTGTTGGCCAAGGGGCAGATTTGCACAAATTGTTGGGCCAAGGAGCCACTGGCCTCCAAAAATGAGCAATTTAGTCTAGGAAGCCAGTGTTGGGCCAAAATGCACAAATATGGAGAGGGGGGTGAGTCGTCCTTCTACAGATTGTGCAATGCAGCCTTGGTGAAGGCAAAGATCGGGCCAAGGTTGGCTCGACTTGTCGACGAGAAACTGAAAGCAAGTCGATGAAATGCATGGTGACACTAAGTGATAGCAGAAGTGATAAACAGTGCATGCAAAACATGAATGGAGGATTGAGAAAATATATCAACATGCATGTGGGTGAGGTCGTTCGTCGGTTGGGCAAACATCCATGTAAAACAGTTTCATGCATGCAACAGCAGTGAGATAGCAATGAAAATTGAAACAGAGCTAGGAAAAGCTAGAATATATGTAAACGATAACAAGCATTCAAAGAAATCAAGCAAACAATACTCATACAAGAGAAAACCCAAAAAGCGACAAAAATGCAGCACAAGGCATGGGAAGTGAGCTTACCCGAAAACAGTTGAGTTGAATGTGTTGACTACTCTTAGATGTGATGTGGGGTGTCAGAGCTACAAGGTTGGTTGAGGAATGAGCTGCAGCATCCCGTTGATGAGTTTTGATAACATTGAGGTTGTGATGTGCATGCCAAAAATCTAGGGGAAAAGACACTTTGAGGGTGGTTTATGAATTGTTCCTTGCATGTAACCTCCAACTGCTAAACATAGATCCCTAAAACAAGTGATTCCTTTACATGATGCCTTCGGAGAAGCAGCTATGCATGCAAGTTTGTTTTTCTCGGTCCCAGAGAGAATTGGTCAACTCAACTACACATGCAAGTGGCTTCTCAACTGCTGGATAAAATGTGAATTTCTGACTGTAAGCTGGGCCGACTACCTAAGGGGATTGCGAAATTTATGGGCCCAACATCTCCCTTCCCAAGGGGATTTCACAATTTATGGGCCCAGTAGCTAACTGTTGCCAAAATTTGTGCAAAACCTGGGTTTAACATCCTATTGATGGGAAAAACTGCACAAATCCTGCTCAAAGGGTTGGTTGGCAAGAATGCGCAATCTTGGAGCCCAGCAGGATGTCATAGGGAATTACGCAATTCCTGGAGGGAAGGTTGGTTTCCCTCCAGAAATGCACAAATTTCACTGGGAAGTTGCTCAGCTTAAAGCTGGACCAAATCTGGGTGAGCATCCTGTGAAGGGAAATTATCAAACTGTGATCAACAGGCTACCTTTGAGAAAGAAAGACACTGAAGCTTGGGGACTTGATGAACCAAGGCAAGCTACTATGAAGGTTGGTAGGGAGGCTCCAAAACAGGATAAGGCGAAATTTTGGACGGTGGTTGTAGCCGCTACAACAGATTCCCATGAGATTATTCTCGCACCAAGATGAAACACATAACTAGAAGTGATTTTTCCATAATCCAAACTTCTTGCAAAGGAATTATGAGTTTATCCAACCAAATATTTATTTTCTATGCTTTCATATAATATGCCACAACTTGTAGCTCCCACTATGTATCTCAAAATCCTTTTACCATTTTTCCAATGTGAGTCTTTTGGTGACTCCATAAATCTAGAAATTAGATTCACTCCATGCATAATATATGGTCTTGTAGTTGTGGGACACATAAGACTGTGAACCAATATTTTGAATAGGGTTGGATTTACATCAATTATCCTTCATAATCCTTACTTAAATTTGTACCTGTCGTTAGTGGCATAGGTGCGGGTTAACAAATTTCCATTCTGAATATTTTTAGAAATTATTTAGCACATTTATTTTGATAAACAAAAATCCCTCTTATTGTCAAATTCTATGCCAAGAAAATATTTCATAAGTCCAAGATGTATCATTTCAATTGTTTTCTTCATTTTTACTTTAAACGGATTTAAATCATATCATCTACATACAAACAATCAATCAAAATGTTTCCATGTTGATTTACCTTTGTGTACAAGGTTGGTTCATTGATGCCTCTACTAAAACCATTCATGATCATATAATTGTTAATTCTACTATACCAAGCTCTTGGAGTTTGTTTGAGTACATAGAGCACTTTCTTCAATCTATAAAATTTATCTTCATGGCCTTCAACTTCATAACCTGGAGGTTGTTGCACATATATTTCCTCCTCTATAATGCCATCCAAGAAGGTTGATTTGACATCCATATCATAAACTTTCCACTTATTCTGAGTTGTTATTGCTAAGATTTCTCATACAGTACCCGACCTAGCTACTAGAGAAAAAATTTCTCCAAAGTCTATTCTTGGTTGCTGTGAGAACCCTTTTGCTACAAGCCTTGCTTTAAATCCATCAACCTCTCCTTTTTCAACTTCATCCTGTACACCCATTTCACAACAATGATATTTTTATCTTTAGGTAATTGTTGAAGGCTTGAGGCATCTTCCTCAACATTGGGGGACAACCCCCCAGTCAAGACCTTAGAGAAGATCTTTTTTCTGTTTGGAATGGTGGCTTTGATTGGAGATTATGGGGCCAGTTTCCATTAAAATAAATTATAATAAATGGATGAAGTATGAGTATAATGCTCTGATATAGTTAAAACTGAAAAGAAATCATATGGAAACTTAATATCTATCCGAGGAAAGCTATCTATATATGTGATTTCAAAAAATCTCATAAGCAACATGACAATATAGATTATCTTGGGATCATGAGGTTAAAAGAGAAAATTATAACTAATTTAATTAAATAGTTAATTAAATTAGTTGATAAATTCGTCACATATATGAGATTTCGTTGTTTATGCATATAATATATAATTCCAATCACACATATCAGTAGTGAAAATTATATTATTGTTACAACACATATATGATAAACATAATCAAATTACCATTCAAATCTTAAACGAAGCAATAATAAACAAATAATAGTACTCGATAAATTGTTACTCTACTCATGAGAAAATGGTGGTGGTTCAACTTTCTATTAAGAGAAACTTAAGTTACAATAGTGCAAACAAAAGCCTTCTTTCCAAAATTTAGAACCCCTTCTCCTTACAAATGGAGGGGATTTATAGTCTCAAAATGAAATACAAATACAGCGAATAGAGAAAAACTTGAAGTGGTTTTAACAAACAACACTTAAAATCAACCAAAGAGATATATTTAGAATTTTTTATAACAAATTGTTTAGGTCTGTGAAGAGGACTTCTCTCCCATTTGTTGTTGTAGCTCATAGATATCTATCATATTCTTCAATTTGGGTGGATTCTTCGGTTGAATCCGCATCTGGCTGATAAATATGGTGTCCCTTAATGCTGGAAACATGTGATTGGTGGTATTGGATAGGCACCTAAGCATCAACCACTGGCTATGTGGTTTGAATAAAAATTTCCAATGGCTTTCCAAGTCAATTTTAGATAGCTGCTCAATTATTTCAGCCCACTTTTTGGATGATTCCTGCCACATTTTAGTGATCAGTTTGATAATTAGAAGCACTCCCTCGGGGTAGTTTTATATGAGATTCGCTTAGAACAAGTTATCATTGTATCCATGAGATTATTATATATATATATCTCACATTGAACATGATCGCCTTTGCCTATTTAAGGTGAATCTCCCATTCTCTGAAGGCTATTTCCTTGTGTGACTCTTATATTCTAGGAATATTAGTTAATATCCCATCAATGCTATCCTACCACGTAAGGAAACCTGCAATATTTTCTTCAATATCATCAAAATAAGTTTTTAGTTTTGATAATTGGTCAACCAAGGAACTGGTTGTATGACATAAATCATGAATAATGACCAAACTCTGACAAAGCACAATTTGATGTTGATTAAGGAGAGCATTTAACTCTCGTTCTTCCTTTTTGAACTTTGTTAATTCAGGATTAACCTTTAGTTGTTCTATCATGTTATGTAATTCATGTATCTTAGTGTATCGGGCTTGCAAATCAGTGTCATATTGAATTTTAAGGGCATTAAAATAGTTATGGAGTTCAATAAGTTTTTCTTGCCATTGATTGGAAATCTTTTGTTTCTCGGTCTCAAAACTATATTCTAACTATACAGTTATGTCTTCTTTTTCTTTCAATAATTGTTGTACTTTAGTGGCTCTATCCATGGTTGTGGAAGCATAGGGTCTCGTGAACTAAGTGAGTCTTCCCAATTCCTCTGAAGGAGTGGAAAATGAACCCTTCCATACTACTTCGAAAGAAGCATTTCCAAGAACTAAATCCTAGGACTGCTCAAGTTTTCTTTTCTTTCTCTATATTTTAACAACAACCTTATGCTCAGGACTGTAAAATACATCAAGTGGAGGAATTTATTCAACCCTTAATACAACCTCAGAGGTTGGGAATACCGGTATAAATTCAATGTCTTCAGTTTTTAAAGGCTTCTCAAAGCCATTTACTGTGATCGAGTCTATTCCAAACTTTTAAAAGTATATGGGACCTTCTCTTGTAAGGGAGTCTTCAAAAATTGTGGTTCATTGTCCTTCAAAACTTGACTATATTGTTCCCATATTTGCTCAAGCTTGGAACTAGGAAAAATACCTTCAGCCTGAGAAGAGGAGGAAGATCTTGTCTCTTTTGTTTGAGGCGTATCAGTAGCCTGCATGGAAATAATAACTATAATATCATCCTGAGTTGTGCTTTCTTGAGGAAGCTTTAATGAATCCATAGGTAAATGGGATAGCCTTGCGGCCCTGTATTGGGTGAAATGGGTCATTTCATGTGGATTCAAATCCTTCGCTTCCTATCTTGTAACCATTGGATAGGTAATACCCTTTACAAATAGGTTCATCGAACTTATTTGGTTCATGAGAAAATTGCCTGGTGCTTGATTGTGCAGAAACATTTTTGACAGTCAGATGGGGATCATATTGTCTGTTACAGATGGTAGGGAAATTTTATTGCAAGATATAATTAATCGCAATGGTTGCATGCATGAAATTCTTCAAAGTATACATACCACAATGAAGAGGAAAAACATACCACACTTTCTTATTAGAATCCTTTAAGACTTTTGAAATACCATTCCCTACAGTTTGGTATGTTATTTCTCGAGCCAAAAGTTTGTTAGGGATATACAGAGGCAAGACATGGGGGTTAACAAGACTACCAAAGACTTAGACGTAGGTAAACAACTCATCACCAAACCAATTTCCACCGTGGAGTAAGTCGGTTTCGGCTTCTGGGGAAATCCTATGAGTTCTCTTGTCAAAGATGATTTTATAAATAGGCAGCATTACTCCATGGAAAATTTTATAAAAATGAGGATGATACTTTGAGTCCCAAAGGATATCGTGATATATATGGATAGGATTTGGGTCCTCTAACATCCACTTCCATCCCATAGAGGTGAAATCCATAGTGAAACATAAGGCATCCATTGCATAGGCACTCATGTCGAAGAGAGGAATTATATTTTTTGAAACCTTATGATTACTTCTAAAATTTAGGATATGAGTAGCTAAGTTGTCAAACAATATATTTCCCCAATCTTATATATATCCTTTTGAGGTAGCATCAATCACTGGTGTCCATTGATTAGAAAATTTCTAAGTATTAGAATAAGCAAAGAGCTTACATATCATTGCAGTTATTTGACAATAGGAACCATCGAGAAATTCAACCGCATACATACACTTTTCCTCTTGCTTATTCTTGTTCAGATCTCTTCTCCATGCCCTAACGAGCTCTAATGCATGATCATTTTCACTCATGAATTTCTCCACAAACTATTTGTTATATTTGCACTGAGGCGATGGCAAATGGTATATTTCACTAAAATCACTGTCGTTGAATGACCCGATAATTGTTTTCTTATGTGTCTTGAACTTCTTCTTTGTAATGCTTAAGTTTTCAACAACCCATTGAACCATGTCCATATAAGGAAGGATTTTGGGTCGGGCCGCTATCTTATGCAAGAATGAATTTTCCGCATCACTGTAAGTGGTTTTGAGACTGGTGAAGAATCCTTGGTTGTAATTATCATTTGTGTGACTCTAGGTCCTTCATCCTCAAATAGTTTATAGATAGATTCCCGAGAGGTACTTTCAACATCTAGACAACAGATTGTGTCGAAAAACAACCTTGGCGTATCAGTGTTTTCAGTTGGAGGAGCGGTCAATCGCTACTAAGCAACAAGTTTCTTCTTTTCTTTGGCTACTTTATACATTTTTTCATAATTACGTTTGTTGGGACTAGCCTGTAATGAAAAACACAAGTCTGAGTCATAACTTCTTCACCTGAAATACTTAGTGCAAATAGCGAATTTCACATAACAAATTATGTCTTTAAGGGCGAATTATGATAGAATTGAACTGTAATGAATGAGGATGATTATAATCTCGAAAACCATAAATTCACCACTTTCAGATATTAAATGTCAAAATGTGAATTCACAGGGGTTTTCCCACATCAGCATATCGGAAGAAATATATCAGTGAAATCAATTAGATGTGCATTAGAAAGTTACAATATAGGTAACTCCTAATAAATCATATTTAAAGAAGTAACGACTATAAGTAGAGGCGGGAAGTGATATTGGGACTTCTATATCAGCGATGGCATATCAGATATTTAAGAGCGAGTATCTGATAAAAAATTTATGATATTGAGTGTAAACAAGAATATCAGAGGTGTCATGGTATGGGAGGGAATAAGTATCGAAGATAATGGATATCATCGCTGGGAAGTATCGGAAATATTGAGTATCAGGAATAGTCGATATCGAAGGAGGCAGGTATCAAAGGAATTGAGATATCATAAGTATTGAGTATGGGACACTTAAAAATTTAGGATATTGTGAAAATCCGATGTACCAAGTGGTGATTCTTGGGCCAATGAATCTTATAGTATTTAATTAAAAATGGAGTGCATGACTTATCTTATCTTTTTAGCAAAAGCCCCTTTTAATAAATAAATTAACCATCGGGAATGTTTTATCGGAGAATGGATTTATCATAACTTTCTTAAAAGAAAAGTTACAATATTATAAGAATCTGATACAAATCTTCCGATAATGCATCAATTTTGTAATAAGAGGGCCTATTGGAATTTTAATTTATCGTAACATTATAAAGGTTGGGCCTCTGATACTTGGGTTCTAATAAGGGAAATTTTCAAGCCTAAGAGATTTTATAACAAATTCAAAAATTCCCTATCTTTATTGAAAACTAAAGAGTTTTATTAACATAAAAGAAGGGTCCCCATTATTTATTATATAACTAAAATAAAAATAAATGGGGGGGTTGTTGAATACTACAACAATTGGCGACATACTGGGTGAAGCAGTTATCTCTGTAAAAGTAAATGAAATTTTAACCACTAAGGAAAAAGACTTAGAAAGATGTAAATATTTGAAATTTAGATTGATGAAGATTACTCTGAATAAAAAGAACTCATTACTTTGTAAATTTTCACAACTTGTTATTGATGAAAATCTTCATTATCTTTGTTAGTCATTTAATTAGTTGTAAAGATAAAGTAGAGAACTATAGAAGCTTAGCATTTAGATAGACTTATTTGTCACTGGTAGAGCCACTACTACCAGCAGGCATCCATAGCCTCAACAGGGTTACCATTTAACCAAATTGTAATAGTATCCCATCAACTTATAGTAATTTTAGAGGTATTAATTTTTCTTTTTTCTTTTTTTCCTTTAAAGCGATTTTCCTGGTTTGGTGGCCAGATGATGACAATGCCATTCACAGGTTATAATGATATTGAACAAGTCGGCTCATGATGATACCTATTGTCTTATAGTTATGCATTCATAAGTCATTATCTTGTCTTGGTGACCAGTCGTGATAATGTCAACGTCATTAGTTTCCATGATCATGGTAAGTCGGCTCATGATGATACCTCTTATCTTCAAATTTTTTTTTAATATTTTTTGAATTACACTTAAAAATGTAAAATTAGTGGATGGAGAGGTAAAATCACTACTTAAGAGTTGTTTTTGGCTTGAGGGGGCTTGGACCCAAGTTCGTAGTTAGCAGTGCTAACCAACAAAACCCTACACTGCCAGCCCTTTCGGCAGCAACCCATGTAGCACAGCTTGCAGTCTCACCCAAGGCAGTATTGGGGGATGTTAGAACCAGGTTTCTACATATAGAGGGCTATGTGATGTGTTTTTTGCAGACTTAGGGCTTTATCTTGACCTTCGCAAACCCTAAACCTCGAAACCCATAACTTACATTAAATAACAACTAACAAAGTTATGTCCTTCGTTGATTGCGCTAAACAAGCCTAACATCATATAAATAAACCGATCCACGTCTTCGCAAATCTATTAAGTAATTTTTCTAATTAATTACATTCAAGAGATCATAAATACAGCAATTTCATAATTACATAATAATACACAGATACATAGATATCACTTCAAAATATGTCTTTATTACGCTCAGATTCTCACTTACAAACTCTTTCCAACCTTGTGCACACAGCTATAGGGGCCCGCGCACTCAGCTGTGGACTTACCAAGGTCTTCGCGCACACAGCTGCAGGGGCTCACGCACTCAGTTGTGGACTTACCAACATCTTCGTGCACACAACTACAGGAAACTTCCCCTTCGCCCAAGTACAGAATATAAAATTTAGACTTAACTCATGCACCTGTACTTAGCTGCCCTATGAATCTTCTATGAATTCCTTTTATATTATTCCTTCATTACAATACCATGGTCTGTGAACCATGGGCAGGTCTCAAAACGCTTGAATTTAACCAACTAAGGGGATTTGACCTTCCTAAAGACCCTTTGACTCCTATGGACTTGCGTTACTCGTGCTCCACTCCTCAAAATGCAGAGACTTTACAATATCTTTACAAACTTTAACAAAACCTTAAAAAAAACTGACCCAGGGGACCCCATCCCAATAAGCCCCCAACACAAAGTCATGACTCTTCCTCAGTCACTATGTTGGCATTGCCTCAACCTTTGCTTGTATACCACTGAATTTGATCTTCAACGCTTGAAGATTTGTTTCTCCATGCGTGGCGGCCTGGCGAAATTATTCAACCAACTTCTCCGACGTTGGACCTTCAACTGCAAATCCCATTGTCCTCTGTGTCTATTGAAGGGATTTTAACTTGCTTTGGACATTCTGCGACAGTTGGCTTGCTTCATCAACTCAAGGTTGCATTCTTGCGGAAATGATAGCGGCCTTCTGATGCAGCGCATCAATATGAGTCTATATGAATTTCCCTTCTTAGAGTTTGGTGAACGTCTTAACAGGTGCTAAGGTCTGCATTGTCACCTTGATCTCATCAAACTGCAGTTTCTTTTCACGGATGTCATCTTCAATCATTTGCAAGTGTGGTTCCTCCTGCAGCGAGGCCCACATTTCCAGTGTCTGCTCAAATTCTTCGGTTTTGTTATATTCTTTCCACCACTAGCTTCCCTAGTTAACAGGGGGGTTAGAGGGGGTGTGGAGCCCCCCCTTTGTTGCATTGATTACGTAGCGGGAGGGTCACAAGGGGGGGCAGCAGCCCCCCTGTACGAGGGTTTTGAGGGGGGAAGTTAGCCCCCCTCTACGGGGTCCAGGGCAATGCCCTGGAGAAAAAAAAAAGACCCTATATTAGGTGGGCGGACCTACCTATGGTTTTTTGCATGGTTTTCGCACATGGTTTTGGGTGCGATGGTTCTTGGTCCATGCTATTATATGGTTCGGCATGTATATATATGTATTGTAACATTGAAAGGAAAATAATGAAAAGTCAATCTGGTAGTCCCAGTTTTGGGATCCAGGGCAAAATCTCTGTGTATACGTGTTTTATGTGTTATGCTCTCACATTGTTTATTTTCTATTTTTAGAATTCGTATGCAGGTAATTTTTGTTCGAGGTTAAAACCTACATTTTTACCTCGTCAACCTAGGGTTGCGTTCTTGTGAAAATGATAGCGACCTTCTGACACAGCTGATCAATTTGAGTCTATATGAATTTCCCTTCTTGGAGTTTGGTGAACCTCTACATAGGTGTTAAGGTCCACACTGTCGCCCTAATCTCATCAAACTGTAGTTTCTTTTCGTGAATGTCAGCTTCGATCATTTTCAATTGTGGGTCATCCTGCAGTGAGGCCCACATTTCCATTGTCTGCTCAAATAATTGGCTACAGTCCTTGAATGCAGCAGCGCGAGTTGTCATATCTTCTTTAATGGCAGTTTCGTGCTTCTCTCTGACCTCCAGAGGTGTGGTTCGTTGTAGGTTTAGTTGAAGCTCTGAAATATGCAGTTGCAGCTCAAGCCACACCTTCCTGATTTCCTCCTTGGATTCCTTCACTGCAACAGCTAACTTGTGAATTTTCTCTGTTGAGGCCACCTCTACTTGTATTTGGAGCTCAGGGATCTTGCTGCATACTTGGGTAAGGGTTGCCTCTAGCTATTCATTGTGTTACATAACTTCGTCGTGGGCCTGCAAGGCCTATGCTTTTTCTGCAAACATCTGTTGATTATTTGTCTTTACTTCGTCAATAATCAATAGAGATATTTTCTCCCATAGGCGGAGCTCGTCTGAAATTCCTTGGTGTAGCTCGTGCAAGGTCTAGATAGGAAGTGCTGCAAGGTTGATACTCATGTTGGTCATATGTAGCAGCCTAGCCTGATCCTCAGCTATTTTGACATGCAAGGAACCTTCCAGCAGCATCACTATGTGGAGGTCTAAAGCCAGTTCTACCTTTGATGCCTCGCTCGCCTGACTCACACTCACTTGACCCGCGCTCGCTTTGATCACTCATGTCTGGACCTGTAATTCCTTCAAGCCCTGTTGCCTGTTTTCCAGAACCTGGTGGTACTAGTCCTCGATGTGTCCCCATATTTTTTCAGTGGCGGAGCGGACAACATCATCGATCTCATCAAGGTCCCCCTCAGTGAGGACCAATGGTGTAGTACTTGTAGACTTATCAGACTTCTGCTTCTTGTGTGGTCCCATCGAACTTCGCTTATGTCTCTTCCTAATCCTAAAGGGGGACTCTAAGTCCTCTGATCTGACATAGGGTTCTAAGTCCCCTTCTTCTTCATCTGTAGTTTATACTTCAACATTTGTGTGCTTTGTCTCATGTTCTTTGAGGTCAATGGTGACCTGCGTTGTTGTACCTGTGCATCTTTTTCCTTATGTTCTTCCCTCTCTTTCTTAGAAGCATTACGTGCTTCTTTCTCTTTCTTAGAAGCCTTATGTTCTCCTTTCTCCTTGTATTTCATGGTCTCTGTTGCATTTGTTTTCTTCCTTGTTTCTACTTCTAAGGCCTTACTTGTTCCTGTGGCTTCACCAAACAAGGTGAGTCAGTCGCTCAACCATCGGCTCATGACCCCATAATATCATCCTCTGCGACTAAATAAGGAAACTTGTGTCATGTTCCTAAGGCATCCTTCTTCACGCACATGGACAGATTGTGAAAATTTGATTTGAAGTCTGTTATATTTTTATACTGCGCATGTAGACTGGGTGACAACCGTGGCTATTGGTTGATCACCATACACGACTATAATTCAAATAGGACCCAGAACATCTTGGTTTCAACAATATAGTCAAGGTTCTTCGTTGCCCATAGCAAGAAAAATTTTGCAGCCTTGCACAAGTCCTGGATCCAACATTGGGAACTGGGAATTCTCAGTTGTCCTCCAAGCTACCAGCGCGATCAATAACGGTAACCATGTGTAGTGGAACATTTTTCCGTCCTCCTGGGATTTGCAGAAATCAACCAAGAATTCTTGGTAGAGGTACTTTGCCCAGTTAAATTGGACCCCCTAGCTGCACTGCACAGCTAAGGATACCACTAGTGTTGGCACTTCATTGACACGACACTTATACATTATTTTTCCTGCCAAAATCTATGCAGCAAACCGCACAAATCCATCTGAGATAGAGCTAATGGCATAGCCTCGCGACTTCTTAACTAACCCGAAGTCGCTCTTCATCTGATCCAAGAGATTTTTCTCCTATGACTTCGCCACAAAAGTGTTTGTGGGGTTCGCGACCTGATAAGGTAGCATTGTTATTTTTTGGACCAACATATCATCAATTGGGATGGGCCCTCCTATCCAGAGGCACCCATCATGAACGAGAACTAACAATTGACACACACAGATGATATTAATGATATTGTGGCTAAAATGCGAGAAATATAACATGTTGATCAACCGTACACACTCAATATCAGTCGCCCACTTCATTAGTTCAAGCCTTCTAATGCTTGCCTCCTCATAGTATATTGATTTCAAGAATTTACTCGGTTCTAATAGTGGAAACTTTGCATGATCGCCAAAATCCTAATCCTCCATCTTCAGAAATGGTACCCGCGCCAACAAGTTACCCTCAACGGGTACTTCATCCAGCAGCAATGGCATGAATACCTTGTATTTCAACGAGTCAAGGCCCTTAGTCACTTTGGCAACTGATTTCCTAGGGGTTATATATGGCAGTAGACAACTAATTTCCTATTCATCCTCTGCGTTGATATTTTCAATCCCCATAGTCAACTCTTCTTCATCTAGATCCTATGGTTTCATTGGCTGCTTATTTTTATCCATACGTACCTTTTGTATAATGTCAGTGAGGATTTTGTGCAACGATTGCTGAAGCAGGGCTTGTTGTGGATTTTTCTGCTTTTCCTCTCCTATCGTGGAGGCAATAGGTTTTGGCTTCAGTGACCTGGGTGTTTTGGTAGGGACTAGTGGTGTTGCAGTCATCTTGTCAAGGCTCTCCCAGAAGATTTTCTTCTACCACTCAAACAAATCTGCCTCAAATCCAAGCCCCTTCTACAAAAACTCCCTCTCTACCTCTTTCCAATCTTGTCAAAACATACAGCAACCGTCTATGCTCAAAATTAGGCGCAAAATATCAATACAATCTCTCTAGAAGCAAAGTGTCTGAATGTGGAGTGCGATATTGTATTTATATCCCTTTTTAAATTAAAATCCATCGATTCCCTTCAGATCTCCCTCATTAATTCTCTTTTGGCGGCAGATTTCCAAATATGTGCTCCTTAAATGCTTTTCCCCCTCTCTTTTTAACGGAAAAGTAGCCATCCAATCATCTATAGTGATTCCAATGGTCACTTTCTAGCCAGACTGCATGGGACCCACCTTGCTAACGCAGTTCCTCCATCGCAACCCCCACCTGCACCTTTCTCCTAACCATCATGTAGCCCATTCTCTTCGCCAAGCTTTTCTCCTGACAGTGTAGTTTATAGTTACGCGCTTCCTTGCAACTGCTTGAAGTACTAAGAGTATCCTGCATCCATGTAGTCATCGCACAGGGGCGGGATTGCCCCTTTACAACTTCAACTGGCTCCTATTGACTCTTCCTAGAACTAGCTCGTCATTCAGCTTCGCAAGCTAAATTGCACCCCCATCTGTAATCTCCTTGACAATGTATGGTCCCAGCCAATGCATCTGAAACTTTCTAGGGAACTTAGTAAACTTTCTATCATACATCAACATTAAATCTCTATTTTTGAAGGTGCAATGCTTAATGTGGTGATCATGCCACACCCTTTCTCTAGCCTTCTACACCTACTGATGAAAACCTGCCAAGAATCGATCTTCTTCTAACTCTAGTATATGCACAAGGCGTTCTTCCATTATATCCTGATCTTCCATCTTCGTGACTACAACAATCCTTAATCTCAACACTATGTACTCCATTGGCATCACCACTTCTTGTCCATAAACCAGTAAAAATGGTGTCTGTCTAGTCAACTTCTTACAAGTAGTTCTATATTCCCAAAGAAAAGTATCCCAACCATTCTTATTCACATTGCAGATCTTTGTCAAAGAATTCTCCAGGATCTTATTGAAAGCTTCAACTGTTCCATTTTCTTGAGGATGGTATCACATGGTTTTCTAATGATACATCTGGAATTATTCTAGCAAAGCAGCAATTGTTTCATTCAGGAAATGCAAAGCCTTGTCACTCATCAAAATATTAGGACATCCAAACCTAGACAGAATGTACTTAAATATAAACTTTGTAGTTGTAGTTGCGCTACAATCCTTCATGGGTTGCACCTCAACCCACCTAGTCAAGTATTTTTTCTTTGTGATGATGTAGCATGTTCCTGTCTTCCTTCCTAGTGGTTGAATAGGTCCAACAAAATATATTCCCCATTTTTCGAATGCCTGTAATGAGACTTGCATGTTCAAGGGAAATTCATCCATTTGTGACAGCTTCCCGATCCTTTGATAGACACTGCATGCCCTACAATACGCCTTGGAAACTTTGTGTACAGTTAGCCACCACAACCAATCTCATAGGATCTTCTGTGCAATCTCTCTTCTAGCATAATGTCCTCTAGCTAATCCTCCATGTGCTTCAGTGAGGATACTCTATCTTTCATAATCCGGTACATACCTGCGCAGAAATTCATCCGGCCCATTTTATACAAGTTCCCTATAATTACGGAGAAATTTGCAGCCCTGACCACCAATTCCTTCTTCTGATGTGTCTTATATCCTTCAAGGGTGACACCTATAGACAAGAATTGGATTATATCTGCAAAATCTTCATCTGCAACACGCATAGGAAAGAGTTGTGCATCAAGAAATCCTTCATCGAGACTTGTAGGTTCTTTTCCATTCTCAATCCATGAAAGGTGATCGGGTCCAACATTTAACCTTCCTGGCTTCATAATTACTTCGAATTCATACTCCTGAAATAACAGTAGCCACCTACAAATTTTCCCCCTCAACACAGGCTTGTTGACCAAGTACTTCAAAGTTTAATGGTCTGTATACATTTTGAAGTGCGCACCCAATAGATAGTGCTTGAACTTCTAGAGCACGTAGACCATTTCCAACCCTTCGTGCTCCGTGGTTGAATAATTATCCTCTTCCTTAGACAATTTTCTACTCACAAATGCAATCAGATGGTCGATATCTCTTGCACCTAGTTGGGTTAAAACTGCTCCTAAGGCTATGCAGGATGCATCCACATGTACATGAAATTCTTTCTTCCAATCTGGAAACACTAGAATAGGTGTTGTAATCATCTTTACCTTAAAAGTATCTAATTTTTTTCTGGAAATCATCATCCCGACAAAATGTCACATCTTTCTTCAATAAATTCATGGGCACAACGATCTACACGTATGCCTTAATGAACTTTCTATAGTATCTTGTATGGCCCAATGTTGCACACAGCTGTTTTACATCCCTTGGGGGCTCCAAATTTCTAATCACCACAATTTTAGTAGGGTCCATCATCAACCCTTTCTTACAAGAAACATGGCCCAAAAGTATTCCATATGGTACGCAAAATATACACTTCTTCATATTTACAGAGATCTGATACTTCCTAAAAGTATCCAACATCAAGCGAAGACTTGAAACATGCTTTTTAACTAATCCAAACACTGTCCAATCATCAAATTAGACCTCCAAAAACTTGTGAATAAATTCCTTAAAGGCAGTGACTACCACCCTAGAAAATATCGTAGGGGAATTCTTAAGTCCAAAGGGCATAACTGTATACTGAAAAGAACCCCATTCTATAGAAAAGTTAGTCTTCCTTCAATCTTCTGGCGCAATATTGATTTGGTGATATCTTGAGAATCCATCTGTAAAAGAGTATGCTTCTTGACCACCAACTTTTTCCAAGACTTCATCTGTGAATGACATAGGGAATGGATCATGTACACAAGCATCGTTCAACTTCCTTAGATATATGCAGATCCTGATTTCACCCTTTGTCTTCTCCTGAACCACCATAGGACTAACCTAGTCTGATTCTTCTATAGGCTCAATAATTCCTGTTGCGAGCATCTTATTCATCTCTCCACGCAACATTTCTTTGTATTTAGGATTCAATTAGTATGGGCGCTACTTTACCAGCTTCACATCTGGCTTCAAATTGATCTTCATAACACCCATATCACCTACTATCCCCTTTAGATCAGAGAACTTTGTGGGAAACAAATCCTAATATTCATGTAACAACTCTGTGACTTTGTCAATTGTGTCCTCATCCCAATAATTGCCTATATTCGCGAACTTCGGCTATTCTTCCAACCCAATGTTCACTTGCTTGGTCTTCAATGGTTTTGAAATGTCAGGAACCTCTACCTCAGGCCCAACAACTTTGCGTTGTCCCTCTGACTCGGGGATATTGATATTCCTGGGATCTTCCTCGCCCTCTTCTGTGGTAACATTGTATCACTCTAGAGCATGGCGCAGCTGCATACTTCAATCAAGTTGTACCCATGTGATAGGCTCTATAAGAGTTCTGAATATCGCAGTCTTGATTTCCTGTAATTTTTCATCAATACATTTGAATCCGTCCTCAAAACTAAATGTTAGCAAAAATCTCTCCTTCAGAACATCCCACTCTGTGGTTCCATGTCGCAACTCTGTTTCTAAGTACCAATTCATCATAATAGTATCCAAGGTTTGGCAAAATATATGTACCCATTCATGTTATGGTTCCTCTCCCCATGATTTCGTCCAACGAGCTAGATGCTCGCATGGATCATCCTTCCCTACATATTTTTCAGTAATGCGAGTATTTGCATAGCCAAATCACAACTTCATCATCCTTCGATACTCCTTCCAGTCTGAAAAATTGTTCTTATATGACCCCACCATCTAGCAGGTGTAGCTTGCAGTGCTATTTCCAATTCCTGGAACCGATGCTCCTTGGTACATCCCTTTAAAATTTATCAAGAAACAAATTTACATCTTCTAATCCATCATAATATGGTAAATTGTGTACCTCACTAGATATACACCAGAGTGATTCAATAAGTCTGTTGCACCATAGCATTGATACTTCATGTAATATATTCTACCAATGCTCAAGATCCTCATCTGAATCCGAGTTGTAGGAGTTGTCCTTTTCCCAAGTGATTCTTCCATCTACTATAGGATTGATCCAATCCTTGTTCTGCTCAGTAAGTTTATAGATATGTTCAATATCATCCTCCTCATAGTAATATTGGGCTCGTTCAGTATATCGTGCACCCTCAGCTAGATCCAATGGAACAATGACTCTCAGTTCCTTATTTTCAAACATCATGTTGCGCTTCTTCAGGTTGATGACCACATTCATATCAAACGCCCAATCGATTCCAAGAAGCGCTGGGTAGGGATTACTATCATCCACTATTTCGATTACTTAAAAATCAGCTATAGCGTGCGCCCCTTCAATGTCTACAGTTACTCCATGTAGGTGTCCCATAGGAATAATCTTTTGTTGGTTCTCCATTCGTAGCTGAATTGGGGACCACTGTAGCGCCATCTTGCCCATTCTTTCCCAAGTTTGTTTAGGCAAAATATTCACATCAGAACCCAAATCTAAGATCACCTGGTCCATTTCAAACTCTCTTATTTGTTCATTCAATCTCATCTCCCGACTAGTCCTTTTCTTACTTTTGTCTACTTTATGCACTGCGTGTTGTTCAGGTAGTGGCTTACCCTTGCCAGCGTAGTTGTCTATTAACTCTTGTAGTCCCTCCACTGCTTTTTGGTCCCTTAAGAGCTTCATGTAGGTTTGCAAGAAGGATTTCAATACTAAGGGATTTGTTTCCTACGCAAAAATGACCTCTTCAGGCTTCTTTGTTCATGCATTCTAATTCTTTAATGTGGAAGCCCCTGAATCCACAAAGTTCTTCTTCGCCTCCATAAATTTTTCTTTTTCCTTATGCAAATCAAATTCAGTATCTTTTTCAGTAGCCCTACGCACCCACAAATTTTCCTCTAGTTTTTTCCTCGTGGCTTTATCTTCCCCAATAGTTATACTGCTTCATGTAACTAAATTTATGCTTGGACCATCCTCGCATGGTTTTGACCTCATCATCTAGATGTTTTGAGTGGGATTCTCGTTCTTCTTCTCTTGCATCTGTCTGATGAGTATAGGACAATATTTTGTTACTTGGTCAAATTGTCGGCAATACTGACAAGAGGGGTGTGTCGGGTTCTGACAATCTCTCGCATAGTGGCATGGTTCCCCACAATTGTAACAAATAACCTATCTGCAACCTCTTACATCTCCTCCCCCTCGTCCTTGGAATCCTCTACGCTCTGCAGGTGCGCCTTGATCCTGCTATGGACGTGTCTCCGCATGTACTCTATATGTCGGAGTTTTGTCCACCATTAACTCATAACTTCAACAATTATGCTCATCATGGCCTACAGACTTACAATAATTGTAGAATAGTTGTTGGGGAGTCTCCATGAACTTATGCAACAAATGGAAATTGTCAGTTGAGTGTTTTCCTATTATTTGGAAGATAACGCACTAAGGTATTACACCATTACTCGAACTAGCAGAATTTTCTAGTTCTATGGGGTTAGGACCTCCTCTAATTAGATAGTTCTAATATATCAGGTAATGATCCTTGTCATGACCATTTCCTTTGCACTTTAAGCACCACACTTCAGAACGGGTCTCATTTTTTACCTCTTTGCCCTTTTTGAGATCCTGCAACTCCATATGCAGGCTAGCCAACTGCGTCTGAATCTACTGCACTCCTAGATTCGTATCCTGAATAGGAAAAGCCTCCAACTTCATAGCAATTTCCAATGCTTAAGCCTGTGATCTAAGCTTCTGCTATGACAATGGTAATCTCAAATGAGGCAACAATGTAGCAATATACCAGTCCTTATGTTGCTCGTTTGAAATCTGTAGAATAGCCTATTGCAATAGACATTTCATATTTTGATCAATATCCCATGTAGATTCATTCACCTTCTGCTTAATTTATTTGAGCTCAGTCACATACTAGGATTGATACTTTGGCTTTCTAAATTCATTATTCAGTGCATATTTTATGTCTTTCAATGATGTAGATGGATGAGTCATATTGTACTTAATATACCATCTCAATGCCCTATCCTGCAATGTTGTGACCAATTGCGCTTTCTTCAGATCGTCATCCATTATCTGTTGTGACTTCCACACAGCATCTGCTACAAACCAAAATTAATCATGGTCTTTCGTCCCTAGACCCCTGAATATAGGAACCTTCATAGTGTTCACCATACTAAATATCGGAGGTGGAGGTCGAGGTGTAGGTGTGTGAGGTGGAGGTGATGGCAGAGGTGCAGTGGCTGGATGTGGAATTCCCACAGTGCCCTGAGCTACCGACTATGGTACAACTTTGGGCAACTTTGGACTCTCGCTTTCTTCTTCACTGTCGGATGCTCCCAATAGAGGATTGTATTCAACAATTGTATCTAGATCTTTTCTGAACTGTTTCCCACTTCGCGTAGCTCCTGTCGAGCCTCTTATAAACATAAATTTAGTGGAATAACCCATTTCTCATACAATAGCATTTTAATCCAAGTTTTCAGAGACTTCAGATACTTACCTCTTGGTCCTTTGAAAAATCAGCGTTCAGCTTCACTATAATTGACAGACGTATCGATCGTGAACTTAGTGATAAATCTGCCCAAAATATGATCAATCCAGTAATTGACAACCTTCACAACCTTGTATTTTGATCCTTCCAAGCGCTTCACTAAATTTGGAGTCCAAACAATAGGGTTATCCAGCTTCTAGGTAGGTTGACCATCCGCTAATTTAGCCAACCATTCGTATAACTCATACGGAAAAGAGCAAAAGAAATGTATACATGTATCTCTACAACCACTCTTCTTTCAACAGGCGCAGATTTTTGTTTTCTTGGACTGAAAACTCATGCATCTTCCCATATATACACTTTTCAATCTCCTTATTTGTTGGTTTCCATGGAGCCCACATCACATGTCCCTCAGATAGATCCTAGTCCCAGCAACGGAACCGTTTGTTCACTTGAGGAGGCTTGGACCCAAGTTCGGAGTTAGATGCACTAATCAACAAAACCCTACACTATCGGACCTTTCCGCAACAACCCACGTAGCGCAGGATGCAGTCTCACCCAAGGTAGTATTGAGGGATGCTAGAACCAAGTTTCTACATCCAGAGGGCTACATGATGTGTTTTCTACAAACTTAGGTATTTATCTTGAACTTCACAAACCCTAACCCTTGGAACCCAGAACTTATAGTAAATAACAGTTAATAGAGTTTTGTCCTTCGTTGATTGCACTAAATGGGCCTAACATCATATAAATAACTAGATCTACTGTTGAAAATAGCAACAAGAAATGCTAAAAATAGAATTGCTAAAATTAGCACTACTATAAAAGCATATCTTTCAATATATGTATAAAAGCATATCTTTCATCTGGTGTAAGTCCAAGGCATAAATTGATGTTTTGAGGTTTATGATCAAATCCCAGGTTAACCAATTCAAATCTTAAAGTAGAACTTTGAAGTTTTCAATTGGTCACTTTTTTTAATCTATCTTTCAAATCATACAAGTCTTCTAATTTCACTACGGGCTTAGGAAAATTATTTTCCTCAAAAGACTTGTTTTGTTTCTTGTCATGCTCATCTTCATCAATGATTTGATCAGAGTAAGATCCTTCAGAAGTTAAAAAACTTAGGATGTCATTGTCATCATTAAATACACGCCAGTTGGTTATGTTATCTGGAATGGAGGGACGAAAAATTAATTCAATTGAAAATCTATCAGGACTAAAATCTTCAGGTGGAATGAGCTTGGAAGCAACGTTGGCTAGGAGATCAGCACTAGCATTCTATAATCTTGGGATCAGAGCTATATTGAATGCAATGAAATGGGAAGTTAGATCTTGGATCAAATATTGATAATGTTTGAGGTGATTAGAAACACAATGGATGTTGTTTCTAACTTGTTTTATTACAATCTATGAATCACCAAAAACTTTAAGATATTTGACATCAAGACTAATGGCCTTTTGCAAGCCCTGTACCAACGCTTCATATTCAACAATGTTGTTGGTACAATTTAATTCCCATCTGCCGGCTGTAGAATTTTCTCTGTAGATCAGTTGATATATGCAATGTCCTAAAGCATAATACTAGATCTACTTCTACCATAAACTTTGTGGAAGCTTAAACAGATATGAGCATCATCAACCAAGAACAAATATAACTCAGAATGAGAAGTAATCAACCATAACACAAAAGATATAACACTGGGGAAAGCAACTTCCTAAAACCCCAACTCTATATTATCATACAAATGGAAATCTTGTTCAAGTTACAAAAAGAATCATCTCAAAATCTATCCTACTCTCTCTGCAATCAAGCAATACAGCTCACAGACTGAATAGACATAGAATATATCTTCCTCAAGCCCTCCAAGCCTCCTATTTCCTTGTGCAGTTTTGATTGGGGTCCAATGATGTCACATGTGTGAATTGGCCTCATCACACTCACTGTAACCTCTGATCCAACTGCACAATCCTTAAGGAATAATATTCCTTTTGCATGCAATATTCACAATGGAATATTCTTGCAACTGATAGTACATTATCCCTCCATCTGATCTCAACTGGGTCTCTGACTGAACTGACATGCATGAGTTATTCATGAGTGAATACTCAGTTATCTGAAATACAGTAGTTACATGCATGCAAGAGTTAACTAACTAAACTCTCATTAATTTAACAAATTGTTAAATTAATCTAACTGGACTTGACTCAGTTAACTGAGCCAACTAATTACAACTCATCCTTATCTCTTTAACTAATGGATAAATCCCTCAATCAAAGGAGAAATTGTTGCATGTCCTCACATAGACTTCATGTTCATAATTCCTTAACTAATTAACTCAAGATGAATTAATTAATCAATTTACAAATAGATCTTAATATCAAATTCGAATTTTACTTCCTATGTTTAGTCTAGGGACTGACTAAAATAAGAAGGGATCCTGAAATGCTATTTTTGGAAAAGCTATTTTTAGCACTTTCACTTTTCACCCATTGTTGCTAAGATCCACAATGGCTGAACTGCTATTTATAGCAAGGCTATTTATAGCAAGGCTATTTATAGCAGTGCTACTTTTAGCATTTTCTATTTTTAGCATTTCTTGTTGCACTTTTCAACGCTCCCTCTCAACAAGAAAGGGATTATCAGTAACCCCTATCCTGTCTCTGTGGAACTTGAACTTGCATTTTGACAATGTCTTAGTCAAAATATCTGCATCATATTCCTCGGTCGAAACATACAACAACATCATGATCCTCTTGACCACATAGTCCCGTAGATGATGGTAACGAATATCTATATGCTTGGACTTGTCATGAAACACGGGATTCTCAGATAGTTTTATGCAATTGTTATTATCACAATATATCACTATAGGATCCATCATCTGACCAAACAATCCCACTAGAATCTTATGCATCCAAATGGCCTCGCATGCTGCCTGACTAGCAGCCATGTATTCAGCCTCTGCTGAGCTAAGTGCAATTGATCTATGTTCCTGCTATACCAGCAAACTACAGTTGAAAAAATGTTGAAGATTCCTCTAGAAGTTCTCTTCCGGTCTGATGGACTACCTGCCCAATCCGCATTCGTGAAATCTTGCAGCTTCACTCCCTCTGTCTGTCTATACCACAATCCGTACTTTATAGTGCCTCTTAGATATCTCAGCACATGCTTCCCTGCCTTCCAAAACAGCTTGGTAGTTTGAACCATAGCTTGACTCAGTTGATTCACCGCAAAGCATAATTCAGGTCATGTGTTCAGCAGATACATAAGTGAACCCACCAGCTGCTGATAAATAGTAGCAGCTCCTACCTCACTTGAAGTAGCATCCTCCTTCCTCCAGTTCCCAGCTAGAGGATTCTACATGGGTTTGCACTTCTCCATGTGAAAGCACCTGAGTATCTCATTGGCATACTTGCCTTGAGACACAAATACTTCCCCATCTTTTTGCCACACTTCCATGCCTAGAAAGTAGTGCATGAGGCCCATGTCCTTCATCTCAAACTCTCTTGCAAGGTCCTCCTTGCAAGATTTTATCAGCTGATCATCACATGTCAAAATCAGATCATCGACATAAAGTAAAATAATCAATGGCTTGCCTTCTACCATGATGTGGTAAAGGTTCGCATTTGATTCACTCTTGGTGAAGCCCAATCCGGTGAAATAGTTGTCGATCCTAGTATACCAAGCACAGGGTGCTTGCTTAAGCCCATACAGTTCTCGCTTGAGTCGACAAACATGCAACTCGTGATCGAAGGTCTCAAATCCTTCGCGCTGCTCAATGTATACCTCTTCCTCAATCTTCTCATTGAGGAACATCGTCTTCACATCCATCTAATGGATTTTTCAACCCATTTGAGCTGATAGAGCTAGCATCGATCTGATAGATGAGTACCTTGCTACAGGAGCAAAGGTCTCATCGTAGTCGATCCCCTCAACCTGTGAGAAACCTTGGGCAACAAACCTTGCCTTATGTTTCTCAGCACTGCCATCAGCTGCTTGCTTTATCTTGTAAAGCCATCGGGAACTAACCACTGACTTGTCCCCAAGTCTAGGAACAACATCCCACACATTTTTCCATATGATAGAATCATACTCTTCTACCATTGCATCAACCCAGACTGGTTGCTACACTGCCTCCTGAAAAGAAGAAGGTTTGGTCGCTACACACTCCCCAACTAGGGCCATGTAGCCAGTCTATCTCTCGAGAGATCTCCTCTGTCTACGTTGAGAGGATGGCTGCCCCACATTCTCTCTTGCATCTAGCATCAATTTGTCAGCTTCTTGCGAGCATTTCCACCCATCTCTGGAATACTCTCAAAGAGTGGTGGTCTCCACTACTAGATCCTCTGCATGTGGCTGATCCACATCATCAGGAGGCTCCTCCTCCTTTGGAACTAAAAGTTCCTCATCTCCATGCAACTTGAGCTCCCTCTCAAGTGACACTCGCATGGATCTCTGCTCATCGAACGTCAGATCCCTGCGCACTACGGTCCTCTGACTGGCAAGCAAAAACACACGATAGTTGTGGGGTGTATTTGTGTACCCCACAAGTATCCCCAACTCAGTTGTTGGGTCTAGCTTCTTCCAAGCATCTTTGGTCACATGACAGTAAACTAATGATCCAAAGATGTGAAGTGACTCACATCTGGTCGCTTCTCAAAAAATCCTTCATAGGTGTCTTCATCCCCAAGATACGATGAGGACTTCTGTTCTGAAGGTACATTGTTGTATTTCATGCCTCAGCCCACAGATGAAGTGGTAGGCTTTGGTCATGCAACATCACTCCAGATGCTCCCACAATAGATATGTTCTTCCTTTTGGCCAGCCCATTCTGTTGTGGGTTATGGGGTGCCTTCAGTTCCCGTTTATTTCCTTCTACAGCACAGAAGTCTTTAAATTGCTAGGAAACATACTCTCCACCATTCTCGCTATGCAAGGCTTTTACTTTCTTTCTTGATTCTTTCTCTACCAAGGCTTTAAACTCACAAAACCTCAAGAAGGTCTGATCCTTCTTTTGCATAAAGTAGATCCAACATCTACGAGAAAAATCATCAATAAAAATAACATAGCATCTTTGTTTAGCGGTGGAGGCTGTAGAGAATGGTCCACATACATCTAAGTGAACTTGCTCCGGGATTACTCCAGCTCTACTATCCCGATCCTGAAAGGAAGATTTTGCATACTTACCCAAGGTACTAAATACTACATCATAGCATTTATCTTCTAGCATAGCAACAGACACGAGATTCTTTTTCAGACCTGGTACATACTTAACAGTAGACAGGGTGAGAGGAGCACCATGCTCCCTCTGAAACACAATTGTACCTTCACTGGAGACACAG
The DNA here is from genome assembly GCA_031772625.1 of Pinus tabuliformis. Lineage (NCBI taxonomy): Eukaryota > Viridiplantae > Streptophyta > Pinopsida > Pinales > Pinaceae > Pinus > Pinus tabuliformis. The sequence continues at coordinate 253,221,041 of CM062808.1, read as the reverse complement.
TACTTTCCATCATCACCCATCTCAATCCACATCTGGAGATCCTTCTCCTCCAACGTACTGAAAATATTCTTATCACCCGACATGTGGAAAGAAGCTCCATTGTCTAGGTACCAAACACATCCCGCCATGGATGAAACCATGCATGCAATAAGAGAGAAATCTAGCTCAAAATATGAGGCTAATGCATCACCATCAGATCCCTTTGAGGAAGCCTTCTTCGATTTCTTCTGTGGACAATTAGTAGCATAATGGCCCACTTCACGACAGTGAAAGTATCGCACTTTCGACTTGTCAAACTTCTTCCCACCATGAGAAGATTTGGATTGGGACACCTTATCTTTCCCTTTCTTAGATTTACTCGCTAAAGCTAGATTTTCTTCATCATCTTGTTTTTGATGAATATCCATCCCTGGTGCTTCGCCTTATCTCCTCCTGCATCAAATCGAACCAAAGTTGTTCCCAATCTGGCAGTTTCTCTCTTCCATTAACTGAGTCCTAGTAGCTATGCCAACGCTTAGGAAGACTGAGGAGTGCAAGACTCACCATGTCATCATTGGTTGTCACGATCCCTACATTTCCAAGCTCATCCCTGCAGGTGGTGAGCTTGTTTAGAAACGTAGAGATTATGTCACCCTTTCTACACTTAATCTTTCGAAGCTTGTCTTTCAGCGCCAGCTTCCTCTGATCGTTGCTATTCTAATAAAGATCTTTCAATTTTTTCCACATCAAAAACAGAGTCTCCTTCCCATGGAGGCTCTAGACAATGTGATCTTGAACTCCCTCCAGGAGGATTCTCCTTGCTCTAGCCACACACTTTTTCCATTCTGCCAGTTGAGTAGCATTAGTTGGCTTTTGGACTTCTTGATCAATGAAGTCCTTTAGACCGTTATCTTCTAATACTACCTCCATGCAATCTTTCTAGGCTATATAATTTGAACTGCCATCAAGGGCATATTCGAGTCTTAAACCACTGAACGCCATAGGTGAAATAGAGATGTGATAAGAACTCAATTTCAATATTCAGAAACCAAACTTCAAACTTCTCCTGCTTGTATATTGTTCTTCCTTGATCACCTTTGCTCTGATACCATGTAGAATTTTCACTATAGATCAACTGATATATGCAATGTCCTAAAGCATAATACTAGATCTACTTCTACCATAAACTTTGTGGAAGCTTAAACAGATATGAGCATCATCAACCAAGAATAGATATAACTGAGAATGAGAAGTAATCAACCATAACACAGAAGATATAACACTGGGGAAAGCAACTGCCTAAAACCCCAACTCTGTATTATCATACAAGTGGAAATCTTGTTCAAGTTACAAAAAGAATCAGCTCAAAAGCTATCCTACTCTCTCTGCAATCAAACAATACAGCTCACAGACTGAATAGACATAGAATATATCTTCCTCAAGCCCTCCAAGCCTCCTATTTCCTTGCGTAGTTTTGATTGGGGTCCAATGATGTCACATGTGTGAATTGGCCGCATCACACTCACTGTAACCTCTTATCCAACTGCACAATCCTTAAGGAATAATATTCCTTCTGCATGCAGGGAATATTAACAGTGGAATATTCTTGCAACTGATAGTACATTGTCCCTCCATCTGATCTCAACTGGGTCTCTGACTGAACTGACATGCATGATTTATCCATGAGTGAATACTCAGTTATCTAAAATACAATAGTTACATGCATGCAAGAATTAACTAACTGAACTCTCATTAATTTAACAAACTGTTAAATTAATCTAACTGGACTTGACTCAGTTAACTGAGCCAACTAATTACAACTCATCCTTATCTCTTTAACTGATGGATAAATCCCTCAATCAAAGGAGAAACTGTTGCATGTCCTCACATAGACTTCATGTTCATAATTCCTTAACTAATTAACTCAAGATGAATTAATTAATCAATTTACAAACAGTTGTTAATATCAAATTCGAATTTTACTTCCTATGTTTAGTCCAGGGACTGACTAAAATAAGAAGGGATCCCGAAATGCTATTTTTAGAAAAGCTATTTTTAGCACTTTCACTTTTCACCCATTGTTGCTAAGATCCACAATGGCTGAACTACTATTTATAGCAGGGCTATTTATAGCAGTGCTATTTTTAGCATTTCTTGTTGCACTTTTCAACACAAGCAAGCATATTTTTTTCTCCATCAGGGTTTACTAAGATACAACCAACTCTTCCACCATCATTAGATTTTGATCCATCAAAGTAAAGAGTCCAAAACAAATTGTCACACTTATTTACATAATTTTCTATAGTATTGATACATATAGATGAATCTATTTGAGAAGCATAGGATATCATAGCCGATTGATCATTGCCGATAGATAGCCCCAGTATTGGAAGGTCAGTTCCAGTCAGCCGAATATATCTCTAAATCTCAATATCGATAGAAAGATATACATCTAAATACCGATACTCTAGATATATCTCTTTAGATAGATCTAGCGGGCATAGAACCGAATGCTGCTCCTTGCCAAAGGTGGTATCCTCCCTTATAGATCTTGATATCTCTGGCTGGAGATGAAGGAAGAACTTGACACAGGTTTGCTTGCTTGGTCCAACGAAAGGAGGTTGGCTTTTCGGGTGGCTTTACAAAACCACCCGTGATGTGATAAACTGTGGCGAAACGTTAGGCTTTACAAACTTTGAGATGAAATAGAATCAACTGAAAAGGGAGAGTTATATGCTAGAAAATCACCAAAGAAAGATTCAAGAGTTCCAAATTTGTTGTTTGTAAATACTACTGATTCATTTTCCTCATCTAAATCAGTCATCGAATACTTCATATGATTTTCCCAATTGACACAAATTTGATTAGGTTTTCCATTATAAGGAGCCAACGATGTGACCAACCAATTGGAAAATAACCATGTAGTTTCTCAAACCAATCCCTGCTTAAAATAATACCATAGAATTTAGGGATGTTTGCGACCAAGATATCGATTATTTGACAAACTTTCGAATTTAAAGATAATCTAATCAAAACAGAATTCATTTCTCCTAAAACTTTGACTTTTGTCCGGTCTAATTAATCAATCTAAACAACATATTTCTGAGGTGAACTATTCAATTTGAGACAAATTGAATAAGGCATGATATAGGATGATGCACCAGAATCTACTAAATAGTTGTGAACATTCTTATTAAAAATTTAAAAATTCAAAAGAAAAGGAGTATGGGAATTTGATCTATCTCCAATCAAAATAGCATCAGAGGAATCAATCTTTTATGTCGGGACATGTGGAGGTTTTCCTTTCCCTTTTGATACTTTTGCAATAACATCATTAGAAGGTAATGGAGATGTAAGGACTGCATTTAATTCTTTGAGTAAAAAATTATGTTATTGTTTTAACTTACTGGCCTCATAAAGGGAAATGTTGGATTTGATCTTTTTCATGTCCTCCACAATATTATATTCAATTCTATCAGAGACTATCAAGGTCTTAGATGATGAGGGGGATTTGGAAGTAGTTGGAGCATAATTAGAAGATGAAGTAGAAGTCTTTTTAACCATGCCCTTTTCTTTAGTAGGAGGAGCAGGGGAATTTTGATTTTTATTTGATGGAGAAGTATCAGCAAGTCCCTTACTTCTAGTACTCACTAGTAGAGCTTCTTCTTCTTCTTCATTTTCTAAAGTGGTCAGAATGAAATCCCATAAACCATGAGCTTCAACTATCTCTTCTTCTTGAGCTTCTTCTGCAGATAGGGTTGTTTCTTCTTCTTCGTCATCTTCATTAGATTTTGCATTCGATATATCAGTAGGATGTGATTGTGATGGTTGATTCCTTTTGAAAGGTTGAAAGGACTTCTTTGAAGACTCAACAACCTGTTTCTTGATTTCTACCATCTCATTAGACATTGTCTTCAAAACCTTTTGTAATCCCTCCAAGTCGTAAGGATATTTGGGAGTCCTTTTCTTGGATTCATCCTTAAAAGTAACTTTTTTGGTTTGCTTCCTTTCTTCAATAGCAAAATTTTTGTCAAGGGCCAAACTCTCTTTTCCACAGATAGAGCTTCTTTCATGTTATCAAGTAGTACTATTTTATTAGCTCTATCTACGAACATAGCAATATTTGAAGGAAGAGCACTAATGTACCATTCAATCTGCACATCAGTACTAGGTCTGGAAGTGTCTAGGATTTTGTTTAACAATTTGTTAAATCTTGAGTTAAAATCCTTAATTTTTTCATTTGGGTTGGCCCTAAGATTTGACAAATCATTAATCAAAGTGGTAGTTGTTCAGTCATCCCCAAATTTTAACAAAAATTGTTCTTCAAACATATCCCAATTTGTTATTTATCTAGAAGGAAGAGAGAAATAATAAGAACCTATAGATCCGTCAATTGTGTAAGGAAAAAGTTAACAAACATAATCCTCTTTGAGACCCCATTCAGATTAATGGGAAACATGAAATTTTGAAGGTGTTCCTCTGCACGTAGACCATCATCAAGATTAAACTTGGGTAGCCATCTTTCTGGATGTTTGGGAAGAGGATGATGTTAAGTGTGTGTTATATTATTTCCATGACTAGCCTCACACGCAAATCGGGGGGTTTGATGGGGGCGGTAACCCCCCTCTATGGAGTCCGAGGCAACATCCCAAGAAAAAATATTGGACCCTATATTAGGTGGGCGGACCTACCTATGGTTTTATGCATGGGTTTTACACATGGTTTTGGGAATGATGATTTTTTGCCCATGGTATTTTGTAGATCCGGTCAAGGGAACTATGGTTGTGTTCTAATCCATGGTTAATGGATTGGGTTTTATGAATTCTTTGGCATGTATATTTATATTGTAACATTGAAAGGAATATAATGAAAAACCAATATACAAGTCCCGGTTTTGGGATTCAAAGGAAAATCTCTATGTATTTGTTTTGTGTTTCTCGCCATTGTATATTTTCTTTGTTTTAAGAATTCATTTGCAAGTAATTTTTGTACAAGTTTAAAACCTACAGATGTAATGGTGGAGTCATCTAAACTTCCCCTGGGTTGTTCCATGGTCTATTTTCCATTCTGGGAGTACTAGGAACAGAGGAAGTTGCAAATGATGTGGAGGTTGTAGGAGATTGAGCAGTTGAAGAGGTTTCCCCTATAGTGCTACTGATTACAATAGCACCAATTGATTGTGGTTGAGGAATGTGAATGGAAGGAATCAAAGGATGATAAGAGGAAGGTAAAGGGGTAGAGGAAGAAGCGGGATCGACAGAAGGAGTATGAGGTGGAGAGGATGATGTAATCCCACTAGCAGAAGACTGAGTCTTTGGAGTACTTTTATTTTTCTAATGAGTGGATAATGGAAACTCAAAAGGTTTGACTCCAAGTTTCTCACTATGGGATCTAGTTAACACACTAAAATATTGTAAGGTTGAAGTAACACTTCCTTCCAATAAATCAGATTGAACAGTTTTTTCTCGAGAAACAGAAATTCATTCCAATCCCTGAATCAAAGTCTAGACTTTAGGGGTCTCATTAAGTACTTCTGTAGAATTTTGGCCAACTGGCTTTGGAAGTGTGCTAGGATATTTGGTGGTTGTTTGAACAAATTCAGATCTAGGATTAGGATATTTGGAATGGGATCTTGAAGATGGTGGTGACTTCGAAGGAGACTGACTCTTAGAATGACCTTTTGATTTGGGATTAGACCTTGTTTCCATTCATAGTCTTATGGCTCTGCTTATAGTGCCAAAAATATTGAAGGGTCAAGGTGTCTACCTCAACATTGGGGGAAAACCATCCAGTCATGACCTTAGAGGATATCCTTTTTTGTTTGGAATGGTGGCTCTGACTAGAGATTATGGGACCAGTTTCCCTTAAAATAAATTATAATAAATGGATGGAGTATAAATATAATGCTCTAATATAGTTAAAACTAAAAATAAATAATAAATAATATCTATCCCAGGAAAGATATATGTATATGTGATTTTAAAAAATTCCAATAAACAACATGACAATATAGACTATCTTGTGATCATGAGGTCAAAACAAAAAATTATAACTAATTTAATTAAATTAGTTGATAAATTTGTCACATATATGAGATTTCATTGTTTATGCATATAATATATAATTCCAATCACACATATCAATAGTGAAAAATAACGATTGTTATAACACATATATGATAAACATAATAAAATTATCATTCAACTCTTAAACAAAGAAATAATAAATAGATAATAGTACCCGATAAATCGTTACTCTTCTCATGAGAAAATGGTGGTGGTTCAACTTTCTATTAAGAGAAACTTAAGTTACAATAGTGCAAACAAAATCCTTCTTTCCAAAATTCAGAACCCCTTCTCCTTACAAATGGAGGGGATTTATAGTCTCAAAATGAAATACAAATATAGAAAATAGAGAAAAACTTGAAGCGGTTTTAACAAACAATGCTTAAAATAAACCAAAGAGACATATTTAGAATTTTTTATAACAAATCGTTTAGGCCTGTGAAGAGGACTTCTCTCCCATTCGTTGTTGTAGCTCATAGATATCTGTCATATTCTTTAATTCGGGTGGAATATTTAGTTGAATCTGCATATGGATGATAAATATTGTGTCCCTTAATGTTGGAAACATGTGATTGGTGGTATTGGATAGGCAAATAAGCATAAACCATTGGATTTGTGGTTTGACTAGAAATTGCCAATGGCTTTCCAAGTCAATTTTAGATAGATGCCCAATTATTTCAACCTACTTTTTGGATGATTCCTGTCACATTTTAGTGAGCAGTTTGATATCTGGAAGCGCTCCCTTGGGGCAGTTTGATATGAGATTCACCTGGAACAAGTTATCATTGATTGTCTCTATGATATTATTAGAGATATCTCTCGCATTGAACATTGTTGCCTCTGCCTGTTTAAGGCGAATCTCCCATTCTCTGAAGACTATTTCCTTGTGTGACTCTTCTATTCTAGGAATATTAGCTAATCTCCCATTAGCGTTGTCCTTCCACGTAAAGAAACTTGTAATATTTTCTTCAATATCATCAAAATAAGTTTTGAGGTCTGATAATTGGTCAACCAGAGAACTGGTTGTATGACATAAATCATGAATAATGGCCAAACTCTAACAAAACACAATTTTATGTTGAGAAAGGAGAGTATTTAACTCTCGTGCTTCCTTTTTGAACTTTTCAATTCAAGATTAACCTTTACTTGTTCTATCATGTTCTATAATTCCTATATCTAAGTGTATTGGACTCGCAAATCAGTGTCATATTGAACTTTAAGGGCATTAAAATTATTCGAGAGTTCAATAAGTTTTTCTTTCCATTGATTGGCAATCTTTTCTTTCTTAGTCTCAAACCATTTTTTTAACTATACAATTTTGTCTTCTTTTTATTTCAATAACTGTTGTTTTTTAGTGTCTTTCTCCATGGTTGTGGAAGCATAGGCTCCCGTGAACTGAATGAGTCTTCCCAGTTCCCTTGAAGGAGTGGACAAGAAAGAATTCCAAAAACTTCGAAAGAAGCATTTCTAGGAACTAAAGCCTGGGACTACTCGATTTTTCTTTTCTTTCTCTGTCTTTTAACAACAGCCTTATGCTTAGGACTGTAAAATACATTAAGTGGGGGAATTTCTTCAACCTTTATTACAACCTTAGAGGTTGGGAACACTGATATAACTTCAATGTCTTCATCTTCTAAAGGATTTTCAAAGGCCTTTACTGTAATCAGAGTCTATTACAAACTTTTAGAAATATTTGGGACCTTCTCTTATAAGGGAGTCCTCAAAACTTGTGGTTCGTTGTCCTTTAAAACCTGGCTATATTGTTCCGATATTTGCTCAAGCTTGGAACTAGGAATATACCTTCAGCCTGAGAAGAGGAGGAATATCGTCTCTTTTCTTTGAGGCGTATAAATAGCCTATATGGTACTAGTAACTATAACATCATCTTGAATTGTGCTTTCTTGAGGAAACTTTAATGAATCCATAGGTAAATGGGATAGCCTTGCGGCCCTGTATTGGGTGAATTGAGTCATTTCTTATGGAGTCAACTTCTCTATTGCCTGTCTTGTAACCATTGAATAGGTAAAAGCCTTTTCAAATAGGTCATCGAACTTATCTGGTTCATGAGAAAACTGCCTAATGCTTGATTGCACAATAACCTTTTTGACAATTTTATGGGGATCATACTATCTATTAGGGATGGTAGGGAAATTGAATTCCAAAATAGAATTAATCTCAATGGTTGCATGCCTGAAATTATCCAAAGTATACATACCACAATGAAGAGGAAAAATAGGCCACACTTTCTTATTAGACTCCTTTAAGACTTTTGAAATACCATTCCCTACAGTTTGGTATGCTATTTGTTGAGCTAGAAGTTTTCCAGGGACATACAGAGGCAAGACATGGGGGTTAGCAAGGCTAGAAAAGACTTGGACGTAGGTAAATAACTCCTCACCAAACCAGTTTCCACCCCGGAGTAAGTTATTTTCGGCTTCTGGGGAAATCCTAAGTTTTCTCTTGTAAAAGATGATTTTTATTAATAAGTAGCATTACTCCATGGAAGATTTTATAAAAATGAGGCTATTACTTTGAGTCTCAAAGGATATCGTGATATATATGGATAGGATTTGGGTCCTCTAAGGTCCACTTCCATCCCATAGAGGTGAAATCCATAGTGAAACATAGGGAATCCATTACATAGGCACTCATGCAGAAGGGAGGAATTATATTTTCTAAAACCGTATGCTTACTTCTAAAATTCAAGATATAAGTATCTAATTTATTAGAAAATATATTTCACTAATATAATATATATCCTTTTGAGGCAGCATCAGTGGTCTCCATTGATTAGAAAATTTTTGAGCATTAGAATAAGCAAAGAGCCTACATATCATGGCAGTTATTTGATAATAGGGACCAGCAAGAGAGTCAACCACATAAATACCCTTTTACTCTCGCTTATGCTTGTTCAGATCTCTTCTCCATGCCCTAATAGGCTCTAACGCATGATCATTTTCGCTGATGAATTTCTCCACAAATTGTTTGTTATATTTTCACTGAGGCGGTGGGAAATGGTACATTGCACTAATATCACTACCACTGAATGATCCGATAATATTTTCTTTTGTGTCATGAACTACCTTTCTAAAATGATTAAGTTATCAATTACCCATTGAACCATGTCCGTATAAGGAAGGATTTTGGGTCAAGCAGCAATCTTATGCAAGAATGAATTTTCCACATCACTATAAGTGATATTTGAGACTGGCATAGAATCCTCGGCTTAATTGTTCTATATGTGGCTCTAGGTCCTTCATCCTCAAATATTTTATAGATAGATTCCTAGGAGGCACTTCCAACATCTAGAGAACAGACTGTGTCGAAAAGAATCATGTCGTATCAGCGTTCTCAGTTGGAGGAGCAATCGATTATTGTTGAGCAATAGGTTTCTTCTTTGGTTTGGCTACTTTAGACATTTCTTCATAATTATGCTTGTCGAGACTAGCTTGTAATGAAAAACACAAGTCTGAGTGATAACTTCTTCACCTGAAATACTTAGCGCAAATAACGAATTTCACACAATAATTTATGTATTTAAGGGTGATTTATAATAGAATTGAACTATAATGATTGAGGATAACTATAATCTCGAAAACCATAAATTCACCACTTTCAGATATTAAATGTCAAAACATGAATTCGCGTAGGTTTTCCCACATTAGTGTATCGAAAGAAACATATCATCAAAATCAATTGGATGTGCATTAGAAATTTACGATATAGGTAACTCCCGATAAATCATATTTAAAGAAGTAACAGCTATAAGCAGAGGCGAGAAGTGATATCAAGAGTTCTATATCGACAATGCAATATCATAGATTTAAAGAGCAATTATCTGATATGAAAGTTCTGATATTAAGTGTAAACAGGAATATCATAGGTCTTGTGGTATCGAAGGGGACAAGTATCAGAGATAATGGATATCAGAGCTAGGAAGCATCGAAAATATTGATTATTGCGAATAGTGGGTATCGGAGGAGGCAAGTATCGAAGGAATTGAGGTACTGGAAGTATTGAGTATGGAACACTTAGAAAGTTATGATATTGTGAAAAATTGATATGCCAGGTGGTGGTTGTGGGACCGACCACTCTTATAGTATTTAATTAAAAATGGAGCGCGTGACTTGTCTTATCTTTTTATCAAAAGCCCCTTTTAATAAATAAATTAGCCATCAAGAATGTTTTATCGAAGAATGGATTTATCGTAACTTTCTTAAATGGAAAGTTATGATATTATAATAATACAATACAAATATTTTGATAATGCATCAATTTCATAATAAGAGGGCCTATCAAGATTTTAATTTATCGTAACATTATAAAGGTTGGGCCTTCAATACTTGTGTTCCAATAAGGGAAATTTTCAAACCTAAGAGATTTTATAACAAATTCAAAAATACCTCATCTTTATTGAAAACTAAAGAGTTTTATTAACATAAAGGATCCCCCCATTATTTATTATATAACTAAAATAAAAATAAATGGGGGGGGTTGTTGAATACTACAACAATAACACAACCAAATCCCAAGTATCATTTTTCTCTATAAATTATATTTCTTCATCCATAGCTTTCATTAATTCTTGTCTTTGATAGATTCTTCAAATGATAAGGGTTGAAATGAAAATAACGCAAAAATTTGAAATAATATCTAAATCATTATAAATACCCTGCAAACTTCTCATTCTTCTCTTAACATTACTTGATTCATTACCTAACTAATAGTTGTGAGTATTCTAAAGTATTGATCTACTATATGATCTAGAATATCATGGAATCCTTGCTGGTGTGTATTTGATTGTTGTCATTACATATCCTCTTTGTTTATGCCACATATTCTTCTTCTATGAGTGACACTTTTTCAGCAACAGTTTTGTCTACACTCCCATTCCATGACGCGTGTTCTTTGAACACCACTTATTTGTTGATTATAGTTTTTTTTTATAGGGTTATATAATCTATATGCTTTTGAATGCTCGCTATAACCAATAAAAATACACTTTTCACTTTTATCATTTAACTTTCCTCTTAGCTCTTTAGGTACATGCGCATATGCTAAGCATCCAAACACTCTTCAAAGATTAATACGAGCATACCTTCTACCTGGTACTTGCAATCCTTACTATCAAGTAGCTTTCTCCATGGAACATTTTTGACCACAACATTCTTGGTCTAACATTCATCTTCAAGAGGAAGATGCATGGTCGCCACTAAGAATTTGAGGTTAACATAAATTTCCAAGTCATCCACATGGGATCTCCTCCCATTAAAAGAAGCAGAAAATGCTTTAACAACCTCATTACTATGTCCCTGGAATGACTATAAAGTTTCCCACTAGTCGACTTGGAGAAACAAAGCCATAAAATCACCATTTGCTTCAATAAGTTCTGCCCCTAATGAGATCGATTCGCACTACAAGCAACATGTAGCCATGAAAGAGTTATAGGCTTGGGTGAAATGAGGTTCGAGGAAACGAAAGACCAGACATTAAACCCTAAGTTTTAGAGCTCTCGGACCAAAACGAGAAGAGACAAAATGAGGATTTTTTATGAGTACCCTCTCGAAAAGCCGAGAAATGAATTCAACAAATGTCAAGTACTAGCTTGAGTCAAGGCCATTATAGCTTAGAGATATGAGAAATGACTGGTGGTTGTGGGTTAATGAGCCATATGGCAATTCCTGTTGCCACAAATTGACACTTGGGCCTTAGTATTCTAAATCAATCGGAGAATAGGCATGGTAACATAACACATCACCTGAAACTAGTGTTTTCCATAAGTGAAAATCCATAAAACATATCACTGAGAATCATATATTTCATTCGAAATCAGTGGACCATTAATCGGTAGATGTGATAAGATGGAATTTTTAAATGATGAAAATGCAATGCTAAAAATAAAAGGCATAAAGCACCACTAATATAGGGTATAAACAGGTTATGGCCATTGATTCACACATTAAATATTTAAAATCACACATCATATGGAGATAAAAGGATTAACATAATAGTTATTATGATAATTTATAAAGGTTACCCTATTAGCATTAGAAACTCAATTAGGCCCTACAGAATCTCTAATTTTATAGCAGCAAACATTTTCTTACTATGGGAGAAATGATAAACTCACTAATCATAACAATCAAAGTAAATAACCCTTACGTCACCAATGAATGAAAGAATAGGCCATATAATGCAACACACATCATGAGAAAAAGTTGAATTCAATATAGAGATTAAAATGATAATTAAAGGAAAAGATGTAGAAATCAATCCAATACTAATCCAATCAAATCAAAATTAGAAAATGAGTAAATTGTTTAGGAGGGGGTATTTACTTTTATAAAAAATAAAAGGGAGTAGGTTGGCCTGCCAATAGGTTGGAGGGTGTAGTTCTTAGAAAAATCCACAACTAAAAATATTGTACCAAAGGGAAAGGTATCCTTGCAAATTATAAAGTACTAATCCTATGATTATCCAATAAGGACATGTTGAACCTAATGTTGATTATTTCCAAAAATTCCATTACATACTTGTGCTTAGTGACACAAAATTAGGGCATAATTATAGTTCTAAATTTTAAACCTATATGTCAAACTCCTAAGTGTATGTTGAAAGAATGTATTTCTTTTAAGTACACAACAATAACTTGTGACACCACCATTTCCATATTATTTATGTCTTTTCCACGATTTAGTGCATAAGTGACATAATTTAATCCTTTCATGTTTAACTTCCATCCCCCAAATTCATTCCCCTTAATTTTGTGTATACATTAGCTCAATAATTAAAATGCATTGCACCTAGCACATGCCCCATCTAAATAATAGTTTGCAAATTATTTGTCACCATCAGGCCTTGGACACACAATGTTATGAATAAAATCTCTTGATGAAATTGGTGGTAGTATGACTAAGAATTCCTACAAAGTTATTATGAAAAACACAATGGATGTGTACATATGTGTCATAATAATAACCAAATTATTTGTGGTATCTATATTATCATGTCTTATGTCCTATGCATATTATAACATAACAACGTTTACATTTGTTGAAATGTATTTGGCCTAGCTTCATCTTGTGCTTGTTCTTGAATATTCCATAGATTTTTATGTTTATGTCATATCAAGAAAGTACTTAATATGGGGTTCATGATCACTATAGCCTATTCTCAACTTTAGAAAATCCCTTTGATTGAATGAAGGCCTAGTATTTTCATGCCAAAAATTATGGACTAGTCCGTTAGCAACTTCTATTAACTTCATGTTAAAACAAGGAAACCCGCCAATGAATTCCAAATAATCATAATCTATTTGACGTGGGTTATCAAGGATTTCTCTTCCAATAGAATAATTTTTAAGGGTTTTAGCACTTTAAAAAAATTAGATGTGTGTAAGTGGAATACCTCATGATCTTTTTCATAATAGACTCTAATAGTACATTACATTTTGTATTAACATTGTTTCAATGTATATTTTTTCCAATTGTATTAAATCATATTCAAGGTATCTGGCAACATGACTGGTGTCCTCTAAACTTTTAATTATACTTGTGCTTAAAAAAAATTTAACATCATCTAAAGTGCATGATTTTAACAATGCAAAAAAATAACTAACATTCATATGCATCATTTTTTATTCAAAAGACACTAATAGTTTTGTTGTGTTTCCAACCAATAGTTTGTTTAGTTAAATTACATTTAAGATTACTAGAGAACTTTCATTCACATGAACACATAAGTGCATGAGAAAAACCACCTATATCCCTTTAGTGAATATTCATATGATATTAGTGAATCTTAGAGCCCTAAATAAATCCTCAAATGCACACATGCATCCTTTTTCAGGGTTCTTTGTAGTCCTTTGAGTGAGATACAAGTGTCTTAAGTAGGTTTTATAAATTGAAAATGAGCATGGATGTCTAAACATGGTCAATGGAGTAAACAAGGGCACCAAATCCGTAATTGAGTTATATTCCTCTTAGGCGTCGTGAGAAAAAACCAAACATAAGGACATGATCCTTCACCAAGGATTGTTTACCCTAGTGTTGGATATGATTGTAGCTAAGATGTTTTAGAGACCATGAATGGGTATTGAGGCCTTGAAAATATTCATGGTAGAGAAACAACAATTTAAGGCCCTTGACCATAGCCCGGTAAGAGAAATAACAACTTTCATCCTTAAACATTTCTTTTCAAACTCAAGCACTATGAACATGTCATTAAAAGTTCTCAATATATAGCACCATAAAAACACCGAAGAAACATTACACAAGCTCTCTCCAAGGAATATTTGGCATCTTAATTGAATATGGGTGTCATTATGCGGTCTCAGGCATCATGGATCAATCTTAGGCCCATGATCATAGTCAAGGGAGTGAAACAAAAACCTCGAGCTCTAAGCATAACTTCCTAGGATTAATAACATGAACACTCCCTTAAACCACAAAAAAATACCTTGGATGGTGTGGTATGACTTGACCATCATCAAACAAATAAAACAAATACCATAGAATCTCACTAAAGCTCCTCAAGCTCATGATCCTTGAACAAGTATTGAACCAACATATATGAACCTTATAGGGGTTCTTTGGCCCCCAAGTGGGTTACAAACACTATGTTTAGTTTTTATGCACTATAATGTTTTGTTGAGGAATAAACATAGTTAAGGAATAAACAATAATTTTGATCCCTAATTAGACCTTATAAAGTCCAAGTACCATGAATAACACATAGAAACCATGACATGAACCCTCTCTAAGTAGTATTTGACATTCAAGTTGAATATGGGTGCTATTGTGAGGTCTACAAATTATGGAATGTTCTTGGCTCTATTACATAGTTGAGGTAGGGAAATAAGATCCCTTATCTCAAAAACTTGCTTCTCAAGCTCAAGCACCATGGATAAGTCCTAAAACCGCCACTTCTTATTATCATCATTCCTCTTTTCTTCCCAACTTTGAAAATATTGAGAATAACGTTTCCACAATGTTTTCACCTGAGATCGTAAATGACCTTGAATATCCTATATCGATTCTTGAATCTAAATATGAAAAGAATTTAGAAAATATATCTACGAAAATTATGCTTTATATCTTAGTGAACCCTGGAACTACAGAGAACATTCAATAGGTTCCTCATGTTCACTTGATGAAATTCAACCTTACAAGCCCCTATTCCAAGAATTTCACGACATTTTTGCCTGGTCTTATGAGCAAATTCCAGGAATCGAACCGAGCATTGCAATTCATGAAATTAAGACCTACCTAGATGTTAAGCCTATTAGATATATATTACGTCCATTGCATCCTAGAAAAGTTTCCACTATCAAAGATGAAGTTGAAAAACTTCTAAAAGAAGTATTTATCTATCATATTCCCTTGACTAATTGGGTTTCCAACATTGTTCTTGTTAACAAGAAGGAAGGTACCATTAGAGTATGTGTCGATTATAGAGACATTAATAAAGCTTGTCCTAAACACAACTATGCTACTCCCTATATCGATCAAATAATGGATGATTGTGATGGAAATGCTTTTTCTTTTATGGATGAATTTTCTGGACAATCAAATTAACATACTCCCTACAAATTAGTTTAAAACCACATTCATTTCTCCATGGAAAACTTTCACTATTCAAAAAATTCCATTTGGACTAAAGAATATTGGTGCCACCTTTCAACGGGCTATGTCTTACACCTTTCATAACATTAAGCATATTTTACAACCGTATTTAGATTATCTACCAACCCATTTATTGAAATGAGAAGATCATCCAACGCATCTACGAGAAATATTTATCATATGTTGACATTACAATATATACTTAAATCCTCACAAATGTATATTTTGTGTAAAATATGGTTTTTTACTGGGATTTTTCATGTGAAAAGAAGGCATTAGTGTTAAACCCCTTAAGGTAGAGGCTATTCTAAATTTTCCTCCTCCTTCCAATTTATGCCAACTCCAAAATTTTCAAGGGAAAGAAAACTTTTTACGTCGATTCATTCCGAATTATGTAGAGCTAGCTAGAGGTTTTACTCAGCTTTTGAAAAAAGGAATCTCTTTTGTATGGGATGAAACTACTCAAAAGGACTTCAGTGCACTTAAACACATGTTAACTCACACACCTTTGTTGCATCCGCCCGATTATCACCAAGATTACTTTTTATATTTAGCTACATCTGATGTTACCATTGGTATGGTATTAGTTCAAGAGGATGAATTAAACAATGAACATGTGATTTATTATTTAAGTATGAATCTTACGAAAATTGAGATTAAATACGCTCATGTGGAGAAATTAGCCTTGGCAACTGTACAAGTTGTCCAAATATTTTGTTACTATATTATTTTGCACAAAACAGTAGTGGTTTCAGATTGTAACCATATGGTTTACATTCATACCAAACAATTTCTTGGGGGAACATATTCCAAATGGATTGTTATCCTACGGGAATTTGACTTGGAATTTGTGAAATCCAAGTCGAAGAAATCATTGGTATTTTTTGGTTTGATTTGTAACTTTCCCTATTATGAAATAGAAACTGTAACGGCCTCCTCCCACATCCACCTAAGTAATGATCCAACGAAGGTAAACATGTGACGAGAAGTTACTATGATATGATTTGACTCACTATGTGTTAGTTAATGAAGTGGAATCAACGAAAGCACTCCATACCAGACCTTCTGCACCTACTACAGGACTCCTAGAATGCATCCCAGTCATTCCCCTTACCAGCCCCTGGGTCCCACTAATTTTTGAGACTACTAAACTCCTGGATTCTCCCTTGATATGGACAAGGGTGTCTCTAAAAACCTCCAGATGCCTGCACAACATGGGTATGCATGTATCTGGGGACTTTTCTCCTTAGACCTGTGCCTACGACTCTGAGATTTGTGTCACTTTTCAAGCCTAGAATTCGGGTCACTGCCCAAAAACCCCTATATTTTTCAGAATCCATAATTTACAGGATGACAAGACTTACAAAACAAAAATTGACTTCAGGACTAAGCATGACCATCCCCGACTGACATTTTGTCCAACACTTGGATTAATGAAATCTACATGACATGAATATAAGACAGAGTATAAATTACTAATAACTCATATGAGACTTGACAAGAAGGATCACCACCCTCTTCCTTTAATTGTTTGGACATGAATTAGGTCTTGCATCCATTATCCTTTTGGTTACAATTAAATAAATGAAATAACAATGACAATAACCATGATTATAACTAGCATTAAACCATGTAAATAACAATGAGATAACAGTTATTAAATACACAATAACAAGTACAAAAGTAAGAGAACTTAGCTTTTATTAAACAATGGCAAAGCCGACGAGGTTCAAGAGTTCCACGTACCACCCGACCATAGACATGGATGAACCAAATCTTTCTTTCAACCAATCACTCTCGTTCCATATTCCAATCATGAATGTGGGATCTCATTGATAAACCAATCCAAAAACAACCAAAGTAATCCAGAAGTTAAACCACCTCCACCCTCACCAAACCATGATCTCACCAAAACCGGCACGAAGATCACAAAACCAAACCGAGTTAGGAATGCCTTCAAACTTCATCACTATCCTTGAGGAATGTTTTATCTCATTGTCTCTCAGGATTACCACAATCCACACCAAATCACTAGGCCCTAAACCAAGACACTAGTTTCTTAGTATTTACCACAATCCACACCAGATCACTAGGCCCTAAACCGAGATTCCACCCTCAGGATTTACCATGTATCCATCTAAAATCGGTCAAGGGAATCGTAGGCCTTTGGGAATTTTCCTGAGACCACCTCTGCCCCAGATTCCAAAACCAACTGGCAATTTCAAAATCTCAAAACCAAAAAAAATCCCATCACACCATGGTTATCCAGAAAAAGGAAAGGCAAGGTTGAAAACCACTGTCATAGCCTAGAAAAACCATGCCACCAATAGCAATAGAACCACATACCAACATGCAAAGTCATGCATGTAAAAATCAGTTAGGAAATCACACATGCAATATGTTACCTGCAAGTATTCCTGCTGAAGTTGCTTGATCATGCTCTTCCTTGCTTCATATTTTCTTCCTTTCCTTTCCTTGTCCTTCTTTTTCTTGCTTTTCACTTCCTTGCTCCAAAGCTGAGAAAAAGCCTGCCAATTTATCCTCATAAGCCTTTTTATTAATGAGGCCTCTATTTTCTTCAATTTCCATTATTTTCTTTCAATTTCCTCCTCACATGCAACCTGTGACCTTTCACCTTCCTTTTCTCCTACTTTCCTTTGTTTTCATAAATAAATGTGCCAAAATACATTTTTGCCTTTCCAAAGTCTTTTCCATTGCCTTTGCCAATTTCCTTAGCCATAATAAACCGAATGAACACCCACAATAGGATGGCTTGCCCAACATTAAGCTTGGAATAAGTGTCCCTTAACCATGGTCTTATTTTTCCTTTATTAACTTTTATTACAAGAAATTTTAACCACGGGATGTCATAGACCCCTCCCCCTTGGGGAACACCATCCTTGGTGTTAAACCACACCGAGACCTCAATAAAACCACTAAAAAGCAAACATACTTCCCATGGAGCTTTATAACTTAGCTCGTTGCAATATTTACAATGAATGACCATTGCTGAAAACATGACAACATACCGTGTACTGGAGATTTAGAACACAACTCATTACGGTTTTATAATAGCCATATATACACATACACATTTGCTTGAACCAAAAAATAACCATGTTGTCTATCGAGCTTTATAAATCCAACTCAATACAATATTTGCAATAATATACACATAAGCACATTTTCTCAGCCAGCAAATAAAATGATACTATGCATGTATCAATCAACAAGGGAATCCAGAGGCTCACACCTCCACCCTCAAAGTAATACCAGGATTCACCTCCTTCCCAGGAAGTCCATAATCCACTACAAGGTCAAATATGCATTTGATGTCCAGCACTACAATCCTGCGCTACATGTCCCCTCAGTGAATAGTTACCAACTCATTGTTCAATGGCAAACTCCCAATGTGCATCTAATTCCATCTTGCAATGATAATGACAAAAACAAATACATCCCCAGCCTTCCCTTCTCTTCTACACACTCCCTCGGACAATATGGTCACCCCTTCCGTATAGTCACTCACCTTCCAAGTTCCTCGACATCTCCTATCTTAGGTGATCCATCCCTTTGCAAGGATTCCTCACATCGAAAGGTCAACAACCAAGGAATATACCTGCCTCAACCATCATACCAGTCATAGCATGCTCATGGAAATCAATGGACATTATTGGGCACTAGTGTCCCACAATGGCCCTACTCCTAAAGTACTTTACCAGCATACTGTTGCATGTTCCAATTCCTTTTGTTGTTGTTGTTAATGCTTACCATTAATTTCAACCACCCAATAGGATAGTTCATGCTTTCCTGTACCAGGAACATAATTTCCATTAGATTAAATTAAATTGAAATAACTTCAAATCATACGTCATTGGTGGCCTGTCAACAAGGTACACTTGCAATTATGTTTTCTTCCTATCACAACAAGTCAAACTAGCATCTTTGAAAAAATCATCATGTATAAACATGTCACATTAGGTTAGCTCAAAATACAACCATCACAGATCAAAATCATAAATCATATGTAACCATCATAAACCAGAATCATAGATCACATGTAATCATCAAAGACCAGAAGCATAAATCACATGCATAATAAAAATCGAATAAATTATTTATACTTATCCTTTAATTGATCCTTAGCTTCTACCTTTTCCCTTATTATGTACGTACATCGAATCAGTTTCCACACCTAACAAACACCCAGTGTCTTCTTTTCAACCATGTGCACCTACACATAGTGTTCATCACACACATACAACCGCAAACAACATAAAACACCACGCAATACATGCACCTACACCTGACATACCACACATACACCTACATCCAGTGTACAACACAACACAAATACGTACACAGAGTACAACACAATGAATACATATGTCACGATACCACGACTACACAATGCACATAAACAGTATTGCATGCCCGCAACACAACATGTACCACATCCGCACAATACCACATGTACACCAGCACCATATGTACAACATGTAAATATTATAGCACCACCTTCACAACATGTGCACATCTTCACATGTACATGGCATCACCTACACAACGCCACATGTACACTGCACCACCTATACAACTCATACACAGTACCACATGCATGACATGTACACGACACCACATGTATACATCATCACATGTACATAGCACCACCTGCACACAACATAACATATACAACATGTACACAACACCACATGCACATAACGCCTCATGTACAATCATACACACAACACTATATGTACATACTACATAGTACTTTTTGTACAACATGCACACAACACCACATGTACATAGAGCTACATATACACCATGTACATAGCACCATATGTACACAACACTGCATATCCAACATGTGCATAGCACCATATGCACACAACACCACATATCCATCATGTGATAGTATAATATGTACACAACACCGCATATCCAACATGTACACAGCACCATCTATACCGGACACTGCATATGAAATATATACACAACATCACATATACAATAAGCATGCAACATGATATGTACACAATACTACTTATGCTACATGTACACAACACTAGTATTGCACATCCAAAACCACACTGTCTCTACCAAGCAACTTGCTTCCAGTGTCTCTCTGTCATCCATGCTTATCCCAACATGCCACGGATCTTACTGCTTTCATTCTGCTAATGTATTTCTCAGCATTACCTGTCCATAATGTAAAAATAGGCATATTATAAACACATAATATGAACTCATTTCCACATGATACTGACCTCATAAATCTGTCGAGGTTACTCTTTCCACTTGATTCCTCATGAAGCCAAGATCCTATTTCACGTCATTCACCTGCATAAGCAATCATTCCTCCACAAGAACGATTCCTCACAACCCTGTCAGACAGTGACATAGACACATACATACATATATATATATAAACATTAGCATAAAACAAGCATGATTTTTTATGACCCTGTCAGATAATGACATACATGCATACATGTATACATATATATACATCAGCATAATCATGATCACAACATAATTACCAAATAGCATAAGGTCAAGGTTAAGATAACACCTATTATCCATGCACAACATGCACAACATTGAGAACAATAGTTCCCAACATAGCCAAGGCCTCTGATGCCTCAAATCCATTTACTTTACCTTTTTTTATTACATTTACCATTATTGTCCTACCACCGCCCATTTACACCAATGGAACCGACCAACTCAACCGACTTTCATACTCTTGGCTTCGACTTCCCTTATATAGGCACCCACTTCATGTGATTCTTACATTACCTGTTTCATTTCATTCAGCTCTCCCCGAGCTCCACTAAATTTCCTCTTTTCCCAAACCATTCCCAAGACTTTGAAAACATAAAATGAAATATCAAAAAGCAAGCAAGAGAAAACCATGAAAACCAATAACAATACGACACCACAAACAAAGTGGCAAGGCCTTGCACCAGACATAAACAAAACCGCAAATCAAGCTCAACAAATCACAAAAGACCAAAAGCACAAGACTCTAAACAGACACCATGACTCAATACCCATGGGTTCCCAGTGCTTCCAAGGGAAAGCTAAACCTGAGCCTTCTTCAAGATCCCATGGCAATTTATTTTCCATGCTATTCTCTGTATCATACTTCCAAAACACATAATTGTCAAGTCATAAACAAATGCAAGAATATACCAATTATATTACCTTGTTGTGCCAATCACGTTGTCCTGTAACTAAACACACATGTCAGCAACATGTTCCAAATATCAAGACAATCATATCTATCAATTTGAAATCGACACTTACCAAGACTAACAATCATGTCATAATCCATAGTCAACCCATAGTCATTAAACATAATGCTACAAGTGTCACCTATTACACTCAAGTACATGTCAGCAATCTCAACACATATGTGTGAGTAAAACCATCTTAAAACAAGATCATTTCTTGATGAAACCTTATAGACATAGACTCATATCATGTGATTAATCAAGCATTCAACAACAGATAGATGATTTAATAGACACCAACACTCAAACACCAAATAGACAACATAATCAAACATTCAAGCACAAAGTAGACAACATAAGCAAGATCATACCTTAATGTATCTCAGCGGAGGCTATCTTTTCTACACAATCAATCCAATTAGCACTATATAACTTCACAACACATCAACTCAAACACAAATAAGATCATGATATCCATAACATTAAATAAGTAACATGTTCACATCATAAGCTCATAAACATTTGTCGTTCATGCATAACAATCGCTTATGTATGATTAGTCTAGATTAGTATGACATAATATCACAACATAATAACTCATACTTGAATGCCATAACCCTAACCATTTGCATAGATCAATCCAAATTAGTATGATACATATAGCATTAAGATATTAATGTAATAACCCTAATCATCAAGTTACTAGCATATAACAACAACAAATTATACATCATGCTCATCAACAACATATAACCTAATCATCAAGCTAACTAGCATATAACAACAAGTTAACCTATAACATACTCATCAACAACATATAACATAATCATCAAGTTATCTAACATAAAACAACAACAGCAATGTGCATACAACCATAGGCTACTATCATTCATGACTATCCGACACATGTGCTTATGACTACACTAATCAATTAAATTTTATCATACATGTAACCATAATAATAATAGAATGACAAACATATGAGTAACCCTAATGCTTACAAAAACCATGAATCACATACCTACATGCCAAACATACAAACTTGTAGGATGATCTTCCCTTACACCAAAGTCTAGTGTTGCAACCTCATTCTAATTATTTGCATCTCTTGCTTCACCTCAGTGAACACATCAGCATCATAACATACCAACAAAATCATGATGACCTCAAATGTCTACAACAACCTCATGCACATCAACCATGCCCATAATGATACATGCATAAAAACATATAGACATCGCCATGCATAAAAAATGCATATACAACCATACACTCATGATGACACATCCCACAACACCACCATCAACCTTCTCATGGTGACATCACTACAACCATGATCAACACCATGAAAATGCAACAAACGCATGGGCTACAAGAATAAGGAACACATATGCAAAGGGGTGAACCATGCTCTAATACCACTATGTAACAGCCTCCTCCCACATCTACCCAAGTAACCAGCCAACTAGGATAAACAAGTGGTGAGAAGTTACTATGATATGATTTGACTCCTTATGTGTCATTTAAGGAAGTGGAATCTATGGAAACACACCATACCATACCTTCTGTACTTTCTATAGGAATCCCAAAATGCATGCCAGTCATTCCCCTAACTAGCCCCTGGGTCCCATTGAGTTTTTAGACCACTAAACCCTTGGAAACTCCCTTCATATGGACAAGGGTGCATCTGAAAACCTCCAGATGCATGCATAACATGGGCATGCATGCATCTAGGGACTTTTATCCTTAGACCTGTGCCTGCGACTCTAGGATTTGTGCCACTTTTCAAGCCCATAATCTAGGTCACTTCCCAGAAACCCCTGTATCTTTCAGAATCCATAATTTACAGGATGACAAGACTTACAAATTAAAAACTGACTCCATGACTAGGCATGACCATCCCCAACAGGGACTGACATTTTGTCAAACACTTGGTATTAATGCAATCTACATTACATGAATACAAGATAGAGCATAAATGATTGATAACTCATATGAGACTTGACAAGAAGGATCACCACCTTCTTCCTTTAACTGTTTTGACACCAATTAGGTCTTTCATCTATTATCCTTTCTGTTACAAGTAAATGCATGAAATAACCATGAAAATAACTGATCAGAAGCTCAGGAACAAGTGTCGTAAAATGGTCAAAACTGAAAGTGCTCAGAACTGGTTTGAACTTGAATGACCAGATAGAGCTCGTCTTCCTGATTCTGGTGCCGTGAATGGTTCAGAAAACGGTCGCCGTATGAGAAAGTTATACCAAAAAGAAAAATTGCCCAATAATATTGAAATTTTTGAATTTTTTCAAAAAAAAATTAAAATAGAATATTCCAACGAATATTATTTTTCGGGAAGCGAATGGCAGGCTGCCACGTGGCAGGCCTGAAGGCCACCATGTGGCCCAAGGTGATGTCAGCAGCATGGCGTATTTCAAAAATTTGTTTTCCATTTCAGCGGATTAAACTTGTGACCTGTTAGGCACCAACCAAACACCTTACCATTAGGCCACAACAGCAGATCTTGAACGATGGGTGGCAGACATTTAATATGAAGTTTAAATGTAGTTGGAGCGGGTTCCGAATAGGGTCAGCCTTCCATGCCATACGACCCAGCCCCGGAACCATGGGCCCAAGCCTACCCACCAGCGCTTAACAACGGTCACCGCTTATTCAGTAAACGTGGTCACATATGCGTGAAGAACGGGACTAACTCCGTGTTAAACTGCCCGTTGACAAACGGTTTTGCACGCAATCCAATGCCAAACTGCAATCCGAAATTCTGGTCACATGGCATTAAAAATCAACAGATACTGCCAGTTAACATAGCGGCGGAATTGGCGGAGGCGCCAAATTTGGGCGGTCCCACCATAATTGGCGAACCTATATGGACCTCCACTATAGTTAGCTGGAGTCATTTTAGGCCAAATTGGAGGAAATCTTCAATGAGCCATAACTTTGGCTAGGAAAGTCCTTTTTGGACGAATTGTTTTTTGATTTTGGGTCTCTTCGACCTTCTGAAGCCATTGGCATAGGTTTCACAGCCATCTAAGGTCATTTGTAGGTGATTTTGCTTCATGGAAGTTCCAAGAGCCATCAGGGCCAAATCAGTTTGGGAGTTGCATTGGGAATTGTGTAGCCAGTGAATGTGGAACGAAGGTCATTGCTGAAGGTTTTCAGCATTCTGAATCCATTTCTATAGCTCGTTTTTCCTGTTGAGGCATTCTTCTCACTGTTTAGCTTCAAGGAATCTTTCAGGGCCACCAAGGCCATTTCAGTGCTTGAGCTGTTTAGGGGCTATGTTCATCCATTTTTGGTGATTCAAAAGCCTATGTCTGCTATTTTCAACCTTCTGAGTCTAATGGAAGAGGTTTCAGAACCAATTGAGGTCATCTTCACCTCGAAATTCTCCATGCAAGTTTAAAGGGACATTAGGGCTAATTGGGGAAAGTACTGTATAAGGTATAATTTCACTGTTTAGTGTTTGGGAAAGAGCATGTTTAGCTAATTCCTATCTTCTGATTCTGTATTTACAGTCAGATCTGTCTTTTGAGACACTCATATTATTGTATTAGCCTTTGTAGCATTTTTAATACAAGAGGACAAGCCTAGTTTGAGAGGTTTGGTCCAGCAGATGTAGCCCAGAGGGGGTGAACTGCTTTATCATTTTGATGTATTTATTTGTTGAAGATGATATGCTAAACAAAACTGATATAAAGTGTTAAACAGAAAATATACATAACTTGCATACACACATAATCACCTATTCAGCTGCAGAAAGTTATTTATCTTATTTCGCAAGACATCAAACTTCAAGTATGTGTATGTTAATGACTTCTAAGTGTTTACTTCGTTATTTCTTTAGGCAAAGCCTGTAGAGGGCCAGGTAGCCTCTGGAACTCATCCTCTCTTTATAGGTGACATGTCCGGTGAATGCCCCTACAGTCTATCTCTGTATAAGAAATAAGAAGTTTTCACATTTTCAGAGGTCACTTGGAGTGTATAACTCACATTTGAAATTGTGGGAAATGGATACCTTGCACCCTTAAATAAGTACATTCCATTTCAGATCAGATGGTATCAGAGCACTAGGTTTGCTTGACTGACATCAATAGCTTGATTGTGTAGCTTGAAAGGTGTCTTAAGCAGTGTTGAAGATTGACTGCTTTATTATTCTGCAAACTACTTGTTGTTGAGTTTGTTGAAGCTCTTTTGTTCATTTTTATAATGACAACTTCCATAAGTGAGTTCTCAAAATCATCTTCCTTCACAAGATTTTTTGATGAAGGCTTGAAGCAAGAATTTTTCATCATGATGAATATGGTGAGAGAAATGTATGAGGATGAAAGAAAGACCTCTAGACTTCAAGAGCAGTTGAATTCCATGAGGGAAGAGAAGAAGTTGCTTTCTAACCAATTGCAGGAAATGGAAGGCCAACTTCATATTGCAAACATGAATCTGGAAAGGATGCATGAGTTGGAGACACAACTCCTTGTTCCCAAAGAAGCCTTAGCCAAGTATCAGCTTGAAGAAGAGGTAAACAATTCTAGTTTGTCTTCAAATTCTTATAAGAATGTTGATGTTGGTTCTTTTGAGAAACATACCAGAGGCATAGGGTCCAAGTTGATGTCCAAAATGGGATATGAAGGAAAAGGATTGGGAAAACATGCACAGGGTATAGTTGAGCCAATAATGGTTGAGGTAAGGCCTAAGAATTTGGGTCTTGGCTATGGACAATCTTATGGAGAAAGTTCCAAAGCAGCCATGAAGGCAATTGAAACAGTTCCTAGAAGGAGTTTCATTTCAAGTTCTCTATCTCAAGGTTGTAAAGGTTGTATCCTTGAGGAATGCAATAGTTTGAAACATACCTTGCAAGAAGGTGTGCATAAGAATGCACTTGAACAAGATAATTGTGGAAGCTCTAAAACCATTGAAGGGATTGATGGTGTTCCAAAAGGAGCTTCTTCTTCATTTGATTCACCTCCTCATGAAGGTAATGAAGGTGCAAGAGAAAGGTATAAATCTGATTTCCATCACACTTCCTTTGATCATTTAAAGCATGGAAAATTTCCACATAAGCATTGGAAAAGAATTGCATGTTCTTTTTGTGGTTTGGTTAACCATAGTGTTTCTAGATGTTGGAAAAGAATGGCAACATACAGGAAACTTTTGAAGGAAAGGAGGCAAGAAGCCAAAGTTCCATTGAACAATGCAAATCATGTTGTCAAGAAGATGAACATGTGTTGCACTATTGCCATAAGCATGGACATACTGCTGAAAGGTGTTCGACTCTGAATCCAACAATGCTTCCATGAAAGTTGAAGAAATTGGAGAAAGAGTATGCCAAGGATGGGAAGGAAGTTTCCATCATTAATATGTGTCAGGATGATACACATGTTGATATCGATGTGCAGTTAAAGGAAGCGCCTTTGAAATGGATTGGTAAGAAATGGTTAGAATTCTTATCCAATTAAAGTTGCATGTCTTTTGATTGAATGCATTTCTTTGTTAAGGGAATGCAAGTTGCAAGATGGAAAAAGCTGAGTATGAGACTCACTCTATTTCATCTCTTGTCACCCATATGTGTTTTTATTGGGTTGATGTACCTGTTGGTCTTAGAAAAGAAGAGTTGAAGTTGCACCTGTACATAGATGTTGTAGGTGTGTTTATCGAACTGTATATAGTTCATTGTTTTTTATACATACATTTGTTTTTAAATGTGGCTGGTTGACAGTCGACTAGTGTCGCTTGTGAGCACACTTTTACATTGTCGATTGTGTCACACATTGATTATCGACTTGTGTCGATTGTGGTGCACATGTTTTGTCGACTTGTGTCGATTGTGTACACATTTCCTATGTTGATGGTTGAGTCCATTGTTCAGCATATTTCAGGACAAATTGTGGTTGATGATTGTATTGTTGCACTAGATACCTTTGGTGTCATTTGGTGCAGGGAAATAATTTGGTGCAAAGTTGTGCACAATTCTATGAGCTGGAAAAGCATGCAAGCAAAGAGGGCTCAAATTTCAGCATGGTTCTCTACTTCTTTTAAGAATTTTTGCAGCAAGTATCCCAAGAGTTTGGGATGAGCATTTGTAGTACCTTCAACATGCTACAACCGGTAAAAGCCTTCTCATTTGGGAGGCAACTCTTCTTCTGGAGCAGAGGTGCCATGGATGGGCATCATGAAAGTTGTTAAGGTAGGACATTTTGGCATCAGTATGCTCTTTTGGCTGAACGGAAGAGGATATTTCTGTTCCTCAAGTGTTGTACAGTTCAGTTCAGAGATTCAGTAAGCTTTTGGGGACCAAAAGCCTTCTCATTTGGGAGGTGTGATCAGGAGCTCAAGACCAAGTGTCGTAAAATGGTCAAAAATGAAAGTGCTCAAAACTAGTTTGAACCTAAACAACCGGATAGAGCTCGTCTTCCTGATTCTGGCACCATGAACAGTTCAGAAAACGGTCGCCGTATGAGAAAGTTATGCCAAAAAGAAAAATTGCCCAATAACATTGAAATTTTGAATTTTTTCAAAAAATAAAATAAAATAGAATATTCCAAAGAATATTCTTTTTCAGACAGCGAATGGTAGGCTGCCACGTGGCAGCCCCAGAGGCCACCACGTGGCCCAAGGTGACATCAGCAGCATGGCGTATTTCAAAATTTTGTTTTCCATTTCGGCGGATTGAACCTATGACCTGTTAGGCACCAACCAAACGCCTTATCGTTAAGCCACAATAGCAGATCTTGAACGATGGGCGGCAGACATTTAATATGAAGTTTAAATGTAGTTGGAGCGGGTTCCGAATGGGGCCAGCCCCCCATGCCATACGACCTAGCCCCAGAACCGTGGGCCCAAACCTACCTGCCAGCGCTTAACAACGGTCAACGCTTATTCAGTAAATGTGGTCACATATGCATGAAGAACAGGACGAACTCCGTGTTAAACTGTCCATTGACAAACAGTTTTGCACGCAATCCAATTCCAAACTGCAATCCGAAATTCTGGTCACATGGCATTAAAAATCAAAAGATACTGCTAGTTAACATAGCGGCGGAATTGGCGGAAGCGCCAAATTTGGGTGGTCCCGCCATAATTGGCAGACCTAACTGGACCTCCACTACAGTTAGTTGGAGTGATTTTAGGCCAAATTGGAGGAAATCTTCAATGAGCCATAACTTTGGCTGGGAAAGTCCTTTTTGGACGAATTATTTTTTGATTTTGGGTCCCTTCGACCTTCTAAAGCCATTGGCACATGTTTCACAGCCATCTGAGGTCATTTGCAGGTGATTTTGCTTCGTGGAAGTTCCAGGAGCCACCAGGGCCAAATTAGTTTGGGAGTTGCATTGGGAATTGTGCAGCCAGTGAATGTGGAACGAAGGTCATTCCTGAAGGTTTTCAGCGTTCTAAATCCATTTCTACAGCTCGTTTTTCCTGTTGATGCATTCTTCTCACTGTTTAGCGTTAGGGAAGCTTTCAAGGCCACGAGGGCCATTTCAGTGCTTGAGCTGTTTGGGGGCTATGTTCATCGATTTTTGGTGATTCAAAAGCCTATGTCTGTTATTTTCAACCTTCTGAGTCTAATGGAAGAGGTTTCAGAACCAATTGAGGTCATCTTCACCTCGAAATTCTCCATGCAAGTTTAAAGGGCCACTACAGCCAATTGGGGAAAGTACTGTATAAGGTACAATTTCATTGTTTAGTGTTTGGGAAAGAGCATGTTTAGCTAATTCCTATCTTCTGATTCTGTATTTACAGTCAGATCTATCTTTCGAGACACTCATATTCTTGTATTAGCCTTTGTAGAATTTTTAATACAAGAGGACAAGCCTAGTTTGAGAGGTTTGGTCCAGCAGATGTAGCCCAGAGGGGGTGAACTACTTTATCATTTTGATGTCTTTATTTGCTGAAGATGATATGCTAAAAAAAACTAATATAAAGTGCTAAATAGCAAATATACATAACTTTCATACACACATAATCACATATTCAGCTGCAGAAAGTTATTTGTCTTATTCTGCAAGACATCAAACTTCAAGTATGTGTATGTCAATGACTTCTAAGTGTTTACTTCGTTATTTCTTTAGGCAGAGCCTGTAGAGGGTAGGTAGCCTCTGGAACTCATCCTCTCTTTAGAGGTGACATTTCTGGTGAATTCCCCTACAGTCTATCTCTGTATAAGAAATAAGAAGTTTTCACATTTTCAGAGTTGACTTGGAGTGTATAACTCACATTTGATATTATGGGAAATGGATACCTTGCACCCTTAAACAAGTACATTCCATTTTCAGATCCATAACCAGTCATATAATCATGCTTATAACTAACATTAAACCATGTAAATAACAATGAGAATAACAACTATTAAAGCCACATAATAACAAGTACAAAATCAAGATAAATTAGCTTTTATTAAACATAGGAAAAGTCGACCAAGTTCAGGACTTCGACATACCACCCGACCATAGACATGGTTGAACCAAATATTTCTTTCAATCAATCACCCCTATGCCATATTCCAAGCATGAATGTGGGATCTCATGGATAAACCAATCCAAAAAAACCCAAGGGAATCCATAGGTTAAACCACCTCCACCCTCACCAAACCGTGATCTCACCAAAACCGGCACCAAGATCACAAAACCAAACCGA
The DNA here is from genome assembly GCA_031772625.1 of Pinus tabuliformis. Classification (NCBI taxonomy): domain Eukaryota; kingdom Viridiplantae; phylum Streptophyta; class Pinopsida; order Pinales; family Pinaceae; genus Pinus; species Pinus tabuliformis. The sequence continues at coordinate 253,190,483 of CM062808.1, read as the reverse complement.
GCTTGGAATGCCTCCGAAATCCATCACTATGCTTGAGGAATTTTCCATCTCATTATCTCTCAGGCTTTACTATAATCCACATCAGATCACTAGGCCCTAAATCAAGACACCAATCTCTCATGCTTTACTAAAATCCACATCGGATCACTAGGCCTTAAACCAAGACTCCACCCTCAGGATTTACCGTGTATCCCGCCAAAATTGGTCAAGGGATTCCTAGGCCTTTGGGAATTTTCTTGAGACTACCTTTGCCCTGGATTCCGAAACCATCCGGCAATTCCAAATCTCAAACCCGAGAAAACAATCCTATCACACCATGGTTATCCAGAAAAAGGCAAGCCAAGGCTAAAAACTATTGTCATAACCCGACAAAACCATGCCACCAATAGCAAGAGAACCACATACCAACATGCAAATCCATGCATGTCAAAACTAGCTAGGAAATCACACATGCAATATGTTACCTACAAGTATTCCTGCTGAAGCTGATTGATCCTACTCTTCATTGCTTGATCGTTGCTTTCCTTTCCTTTCCTTGTCCTTCCTTTGCTTTCTTTTCCCTTCCTTTCTCCAAAGCTGGGCAAAATCTTGAGCAAAAGCCTACCAACTGATCCTCATAAGCCTTTTTATCAATGAGACCTCTATTTTCTTCAATTTCCATTATTTTCCTTCAATTTCCTCCTCACATGCAACTAGTGACCTTTCTCCTTCTTTTTCTCCTATTTTCCTTTATTTTCATAAATAAATGTGTCAAAATACATTTTTGTCTATCCAAAGCTTTCTCCATTGTCTTTTCCAATTTCCTTAGCCATAATAAACTGAATGAACACCCACACTAGGATGTCTTTCTCAACATTCAACTTGGAATAAGTGTCCCTTAACCGTGGTCTTATTTTTCCTTTATTAACTTTTATTACAAGAACTTTTAACCAGGGGATGTTACAAAAACCATGGCAGAGGATTCTCTTCTAGATAAATCACTCTTTATTATCAGTAGATTAGACCCTTGGTATGGAGATATTATTATTTATCTTCAAACTCATACCCTTCGGCCCGACTTATCTCAAACTAATTGTCATCGCATTCAGTACCAATCTTAACAATATACTATTGTTGGCGATACACTTTATTGTCATGGTGTTGATTTTGTGTCAATGTGTTTCCTAGATTTTTTGCATGTGGCTAAGTTAAAAGAGAGTCTTGTGACCATTCAACATTTGGCTAACCTTTTGTCCATATTCCTTGTGTTGGTTATATCTTTTGGTCGATGAAGTTCCAACCGATACGATCTGTCTGTAAGGAGAGTTCTGGTTAAACCATGAACCTATTTATATCTAGGAAAACCTCATGCCCACACTCAATTTTCATGTTTTCATGTTGTCATGCCTATTCAATTAGTATAGGAGGAGAAGGGGAAAATTCTCAACGAGAAAACCTAAATCAAAGGTCTTTATATGCTTCTTTGAAGGAGCAGCCTCTTCTTATCTCAATAAGTCAGGATCCATCTTTTGCCCATAAAATTAATAAGTTCCATTGTGCATCCTATAAAATAAATAAATAAAGGCAAAAGAAGAGAATGGCTTCCAGCATAGAGAGGTGAAGAAAGCAACTATACCCAGGTTCTATCCAGGCTCACTGGAAGTGGAGCAGTGTTTGTGTTATTGTAGTGACTCTGTCGGGGTATTGTCCAGGCCTGCTGGTAGTAGAGAAACACCACAGATGAAAAACATACTCTAAAAATCTTAAGCTTGTGAAATTCACTACCCTTCCCAACTTGAAACTTTGTGATATCATTGAATCTTGTAATGTGTTCAATGAGAAAGGTATAGAGGGGACCATGTTTATTCACGGGGTACGTGGAGAGACCAAGGTAATCCACATGATGAACCAATACTCCCCAAAGAACCAAGACAATGTACAGAAGAGTTGAGAAAGTTAGAGAAGATGGAATTCTACCAGTGTGTCGCCAAGTATTATTGTTGCTACAACACCCTCCAAAATTTTGGCTTGCGCTCAATTTCAAAGCCTTCTTTGGTCTTGAACATTGTCATCCTAAACTTTGAAACTCATTCCATGTTTTTTGTTGAGGATTTTTTGTCCCCTTTGCAAGATAGGAAAAATGTTGTATTTTCGCGTGTCAGTTGTCACATCATGTATATAATATTTTTCTGGTAGTTTCAAGAGGTCACCTTTGTGTAAATGAGTTTTTGTAACCATGTAAACACCTGGCATACTCATTTCCAAAGTTTTAAGCATTGTCACACAAGTGTCGTCATGGTCGTCGCAAAGTATATTTTAAATGTCACACTTATCATGAAGTTGTCGTAAGGTTATCACATGGAGGGAAATGTATTTTCATGTGTCCTGGATGATCTATGTTTTTGTGTTATCAAGTGTTGTAAGTGTGTGATCACAATAAAAGTTTTATCAGTGTCCACATCAACCTCACCAATCTTGCACAGTCTTTTTCTAGAAAGCTTCCTGACCAAGCAATTTAGCTTCACCCGAACTCCCTGAACTATGCATTGTTTAGTCTTAGTCCTTAGCTCTGACCTTGCCTTTTGGCACTATGCAATGCACGTTTCTTGCCTCCCATTACTATTGCACTTCCTAGTGTTTGTTCTCAAGACCTGGCCTTGGCTCCCATAATTGCGGAATTTTTCCTCCCAATCTGGCCTTAACTGCCAACTACATAGTATCTAGTGTCAAGCTCATCCTTGAGCTCCTGAACTATGCATTTTCACAATGGCCCAACCTCTCTTGTCTTCTAGAACTACACAATATTCTCACCCAATGCTCATCCCCTCAGCCTATCACATTAACCATGGGAATTACGTAGTTTGTCCCCTTAGCCTAGCTTCAACTGTGCAATGCATAGTCTCAAGCCTCAATATTCCCCTTTCCTTCTTGAAATGCGCAATTGCACAATCACTGAGCCTTTTTCCCAACCTTCAATCTGGTTTCGACTCAATCAATCGATTAGCATGCTCAATCTTAGAATAGGTTGTTTTCGAACTGATGTTGTCTCGTCATGAGTGAATTGTAGAAACAGGTACCTTATTATACCATGGCGAGCTGATGAAGGAGCACAACATGTTGAAATACCATCTTGTAGCTGAATACGCAAGTCGGTCAATCAAGAGAAAGAAAAGGGACACTAGTTTTTTATCACCATTCAAGACTTGAGTTCACTGAAGATCCCTTATCACCAAGCCATGTGAAGGTGGAAAGAAGAAGACCTAGAACACATAGTGGTAGCAGTGGCTTGACATTGAAACATCATCAAGGATGTATATGTCATAAATTCATGTCATGTCTTATCATTAGTTGTCACATGCCACACCATTATGGTTAATGATGTAAATAATGTTTTGAAAATGTATTGTAAAGTGGAAGACCAAAGGAAATGTATGGAATATGAAGAGACATGTAAAGTTGAAAAGTCATAGGAAGTCAAACAATCATGAGGGTAGATGAAGATTCATAAGGAAGGTGAAGCATAACTTCCTCATTGTTATATATACACCCTCATTGTAAGAGAAAAGGACTTTTCACGTTGGCTCCTCCCGTAAGGAATTAGAGAGATAAATTAGTTCTTTTGAGTAAGAAGTGGTTCCAATGCTCCACTATTAGAGCTAGTGGTGTTAATTGTATACATGTGTCTTGGAAATTTTACTTAATATAAGAAGTCCTATGGACCAGCATGTTATTCATGCATGGATTATGGATATTTGTAAGACTATTCTGTGAATTTTTGTAATTCATGTTTTCTTTCATTTGTGTTAAAGTAGTTGAACTATTTTAGTTATTTTGGTACTTATCATATTGCGAATGTGTTGAAATTGTTATTATTATTGTTGCATACTTGTGGACTATTCCATTGGATATTATAGAGATCCTCCTCATTACATTTGTTGCACCGACCGTCGCACCTTTGTGGACTATTTCACTTGATGTTGTATAGATCCTTCTCATTTATGTTTGTCTCTACTAGGGTGGTACTACTACCTCTATCTTAAAGGCTCACTTTTCCTCCCCTCCACAATGAAATAACTTTGACACACATGATCGAACACCCCCCTTTCTTTTAGAAGGCACATTTTCATTTCTCTCTCTTGCTGACATTTAGAGCCAAGGCATATCTTTAAGATAATCAGCAATCGAGCTATATTCCAGATGGGGATCCTATCCCAAATGATGTGAGGTATAATTGGGACCACATATCAGGGAGACCCCTTGAATGTTGGCAGGACCAGCACCATCAATAGATGTGCAACCAGAAGGGGTGTTCCCTATTCATGATCCAAGTAACTAGTGTGGCAGAGGACATCAAACTCAGGATTGAAGATAATCTTGTCTTAAAGAAGTTCAGGTTGACACCTAATCCTATGAATAATCCTATGAAAATGCCTTGGAATATGAAACCAAAGGGTCACCATTCTATGTGTAAATATATTGACAATTATCTTAATAGAGAAGACAATTCAGGAGTTACCTAAATTCTAGCTTGGTATGGTGTCAGATCTGAGGTCCAAAGGTCCTCAATTTATGTTGTGCCTTCCTCTATGATCGCTATGGATTCTCGAGTTCAATGTAGTTGTTTCTCTATGTTTCCTTTCCCTCACAATGTTCCCATTATAAGTTCTGAATGAGCAACTCTCTGCTCATATAATTCCCACATTGTAACTCCCATCTAGCCATCCCTCTACCCATGTACATTCTCTTTTCAGAGCTATTTGTTCCCTCTTCCAAGGGGCCCTACGCATGTACATTTCTTGTTGTGAATTTTTATTATTCATGAAATATAACAATTGACGTTTGGGTCAATGTGCAAGCACTCCACAGAACTTGGAAGCATATTACCATGGTATCTATGTGTCGGTGCCTAACATGATAGAAAGATCATGCCTAACATGACAAAACGAGCATTCAATAAAGTGGGATGATTAAGGAGAGATAGAAACTCGTGTTGCGTTATTGAGAGAGAAATCATAACAAAAACCTACACAATAATTTTTTTTGTGTTTGCAACTGTGATGTTTCCACTCCATTGTGACAACCCCACCCATGGTCCTCTCATAAAATACATTATAAATATTTCTTCGACATAAGAAATTTAAAAAAATGGTATGCAGTCAAAAGGACACGAATGTCAGAGCTAGGGAGGTGGATTTCTTACTTGGGATGTTGTGGTTTCTTATGCTGATAAAGAAACCTGAATTGCAGAACAACCATTAAAAGTTGGTTGGTGCATGAATTTAAGGGATTGGTTCTTGAATGGGTTGCAAGAGAAAGTATGCAAACCCATTTTTCATAAGAAACAACAACAAGAAAAGAGGACAAGAATTCCAACAGAGGGATTGCACATTATAGGTCAGCAAGGAAGTAGCAGTCCCTATAAAACCAGGAAAAAGGTAGTGGTAAGCATTCATTCGAAGGGAAGGCTAGAAGCATTTGAAGGCATGCAAGAGGCAGACAAAGAAAGTAGAGGAATTCGAGCATCAAGCGAGAGAAAACAACAAATAGCTCTAAAGAGGAGAGAAGAGAATAGTATGGGATTTGTTCTTTCGTTCATTGGAGGTTGTGGGTTGATCTGCTAGTCTCTGAAGCCCTATAACAACTTGGGGTCCCTACAGGTTGTGGGTTGAGATAAGATCCCTAGAACCCTATAGCATCTTGGGTCCCTGGAGGTTGTGGGTTGAGACAAGGGTCTTTAAATACCTGTAATAGATTGGGTCTTTAGAGGCTACGGGTTGGGATGGAATATCTGGAGCCCTGTAACATCTTGGGTCCCATGGAAGCTATGGGTTGAGATAGTAGACTCTAAGGCCTGTAACAGATTAGGAAGAGGCCATCTTGAAGTAGCATGAAAGGAAGACTTGTGGCTATTGCATACTTGTAATAGTGGACTTTGGACTCCCTAAAAGGGGGTGAATCCTTGTGTGAGAACTTGGGGTGAGGTGGAGCAGTTTTGGACTTCCTGTGTTGTTGAAGGAAGCATTGTTCAGTTGGTTTGATTGAGGAATGAGGTCATCTGGAGTCCATGTTTTAGTTGGTAGTTGGTGTTTTAATCACTTAAAGAAAACATCCCCCTCAGACTCTGGAATCTGGCTCGGGGGTTACAGCTACAAGTGTGGCTACAGTTGTCTGTGGTTGGGTGGAGAGCCCTTTTCCCAGACTTAGTTTCTCTACAAGCTCAAAGATAAATATTAGCTTGTGTGTGGTTATCTATTGATGAATCATGATACCTTTCTGTTTAAAATGGTTTTGGGATTTCTAAATTTATAACTCTGTTGTTGATATAATAATAATGTGTGCACTCCTCTATGTGTGTGCACTCCTCTATGTGTGCACTCTGTTTAAAATGGTTTTGGGATTTCTAAATTTATAACTCTGTTGTTGATATAATAATAATGTGTGCACTCCTCTATGGTTATGAAAATATGCATGAATATAAGTATGTGTTGTATTTTGAACAATTTTTGTTTTTATATGAATTTCTCAAGTGTGGTCCTTTGGACCGAAGAGGTATTGTGTGAATCATTTGCTAATGTTGTTATAACCTACAAGATTCATCAGAATGCAAATGAAATAACATGATAACAAATATTATGCCATGTTGTAGCACTGAGATCGCGTGCTACATAAACCACATGATAATAAGGACTCAGCTATATTACTAAGTCGAACTTACTCTGAATAAATGTTTAATTGTGATATAAGAAGCACTTAAATACGTAAATGAAAAAGAAATAGCATGCCTTGATACAAGCCATAGCAAAAGCCATAATATATTGAAATGAAACTCAAGAACAATAGGCTTAGAGACCTTTTATTAATATGAAACAATTACATGGAATACCATCTACTTAGCAGGGTCTGCATTTCTTTACATTAACTTAACTTTGTAAGTTACAAGTTTCTTTGTCACATGACAAGCACTACATTAATGTTGAAGGGTTTGTCCCCCTCGGGGTCATCCAAACGGCATATGCTTCACCTAAATGAACTCTTAGTCATGTATCACTAGCACCTTGGATATATTTCGCTAGCATCAAAGCATAACTAGTTCCGTTCTGGAAAAAATTTCATACTGCCATGGAGTTGCTTACAGGCAGCGCATCATGCCAAGTTCAATGCAAGTGTTGTAAGTGCAGGTCAGATGAAGAGGTTGATAAATTCCAAAAAAAGGTGCATCCTCATGGTTGTGAGAGAAAAAAATGCCAAGACATGTAATCTTTCCAAGGTTGTGATCCCACTCATAAAAAAATATTATATGAAATTGTTTCTAACTATAACGAGATTTTTCAGTGACCAAGTGGGTTGCCTCCAAGGCATGAGATCCAACATGAAATTCACTTGTAGCAGGATGCTCCTTTACCAAATATTGGTATGTATAGATTGTCAACCATTGAGATGGAGGAGATAGAGAAACAAGTGTAGGGATTACTGAACCAAGGGGTCATAAGGCTAAGTTCTTCTCCATGCAGTTCACCCATCGTGTTAGTGTCAAAGAAGGATGGGGCATGGAGGATTTTCGTGGACTACAGGGAACTCAACAAGATAACAATGAAGAATTGATACCATCTCCCTCTGATTGATGATTTATTAGATCAATTGAAAAATGCTATCTATTTCACAAAATTGGACTTGCACAGTGGCTATAATCAGGTCAGGATTGCATAATAGGATGTATGGAATACTGCATTCAAGACAAAACAAGGTTTTTTTTAATGGATGGTGATGTCATTCAGACTGTGCAATGCTCCAACCACATTCATGAGGGTGATGAACGACATTTTTATACCTTTTCTTGATGATTTTGTACTTGTGTATCTTAATGAAATTCTTGTTTTCAGTAGAACATGGGAAGATCATGTGAGTCATGTTAAAAGGGTGCCTGGTGTTTTCCAAAAATAAAAATTATATGTCAAAATTTTTAAGTGTGAGTTTTATAAGACCTCTTTGGTTTACTTGGGTCACATTGTTGGAGGTGGACAATTAAAAATAGATCCTTCTAAAGTTGATGTGATTTTGAAGTGGCCTAAACCCACCAATGTTATAGAGGTTTGTAGCTTTTTGGGTGTTGTACAATATTGGAGAAGGTTCATTGTCAACTTCCTCATCATTGCATCCCCCTTGCATGCATTGACGGCTGTGAAGCAAACATTTCAATGGGGAGGAAAGCAACAGAAATCCTTTGACACGCTGAAAGAGAAGATCAATATAACAATGTATTCCACTTCATATTTCATGAGATGATACTTGTTTTCATGGTCAAATAAAATTTCTTTCCTTTCATACAAATATGGACTCCCCAATACAATGCCACAAATGTCGAAAGGTACAACATCAAGTTCAACCTCATCTACTGGTTTGGATGAAATCAAAAATCAAGCCTACAAGGTTTGGTTACATGTAATTTGGCTTTGTCACACACCCAACCAAGAGGGTAGGGTTTCGGATGAGGCTTGGTCTCCAACCCTAGTTTCTTAACCAAGGATTCTGAAATCAAGTTTACTTGTGAGCCCAGATCAAACAAGGTTTCCACTTTAGTATGTTTCATCACAACTCTAATGTGGAACAATTTAGTCCTCTTTCGTTCATTAATAAGAGACTCATTTGAAGAACTTGTACTTGCATGAAATTCATAATTTTCATTAGCATGAAGAGAAAGGTTACCTTGTATTCCCACTGTTGTGATCTGTGTCTCGTCACCGAAGTTGGATCCAAGGTCCTACTACACAGTTGCCACTGTCTTTTGCTTGCCCTTTCCACCAAATCTCTTTGGCTTCAACTCTGGATGCAACTTCCAACAGTGTTCATCATCATGGCCTTCCTTCTTGAAATGTGTGCAAGATGGCTTTTCTCCTTCTTCTTTCTTGGTTGTAGCTACCTTCTTGTCCTTTCCCTTGCCTTTTCCTTTGAACTTTCCATTATGAGGTTTGAAAGATGATTTCTTGGGTTGATCCTCTTTGTCATTCTTGCCCCTGCTTTCAAGGTGAATGGCCTTCACACTAGCCGCATCAATAGTAGTAGGCTCAAATAACAACAAAGAATGTCTGATGTAGCTATGTAAAGCACCAATATACTTTGTTACAGTTTCTAGTGAATCAAGTGAAATGCCCAAATTTAAAGCTTGTTTTCTAAACTCTTCTATGAATTTTTATACATTTTGACCCTTTCCTTGCCTCAAATATTTCCATTCCATTAAAGTCTTTTGTCGATAACCCAAAGGATATAATTTATCTTTTAATGCAGAAACAAAATTGGACCAAGAAGAAAGGAGATTACCCAAGTTTTTTCTACCTTTCTACAACTTTCTCTCCCACCAGACGAGAGTGGTGCCACTTAGCTGAAGAGATGCTAATTGGATCTTGTTCGCATCTTCCTTGATCTGTTGAATCTCACAATAGATCCTCTATCTGTCTAATCCAATTGTTTAACTTCTTTGCATTACATTCTCCATTATATATGGGAAAATCAAACTTTACATCTAGCTTAAAAAATGGGTTTTTAGATGCATTCCTATGGTGCCCGTTAGAATGATGAAAAGAAGAAGAAGAAAAATTGTCACTGGAATATAGAGAAGGAGGGGGATCTTCTCCTCCACCTCTATGGTTTGTCGAGGCATGATCATCTGGCTCTTTCTTATGAAGCTCTATTAACTTCCCATATTCTACAAACAATTTGTCTACTTTCTCTGCCATGGTGAAGAAGATCTTGCAATAATTTTTCTCTTCGTCCATTCGAGATTCCTCATCTGTCATTTTCTATGTTCGTGTTGCACACCCTGCTTCGGGATCAAAGTATTTGAGTTTTCCTTCAACTTTTTGGATCTTTTTCTTGGTTAGCATTCACACATGCAACTCGCATCAAGAAGACCTGCTCTGATACCAAACTTGATCCATATATTTTTCTTCAATGATGCATACATAATTGCATTTAAATAAGCATGTAACCAAGTGAAACATACACATAAAAGAAGCGGAAATCAAAAGAAACTATGAGATCAAAGGCACACAAACAACTTTATAACAGAGTTTACCCAGTGTGGGCTACATCTATGGGCACTACTCAATGTGGGGAGGCCTCTTTCTTTAATTGGCAGTAAAATCCATTTACAAGCAATTACAAAATAACACCTTATACCTCCACTTCCGGGGATGGAATGAAAATGTAGACCTCTACTGAAGAAACAGGCTGCATGGTTAGATTCTTGGCAAAAAATCAATAAAAATGATTATAAATTCGGCCATGTTATATGTTGGTGACCTCTGGGGCTCTAGGGAATCTTTTAGTTTCCCTGAAATATACTATGTCGAATATTCTCTCCAATATTCCTTGGAATCTTTCCCAAAAATCATGCCCAAGTGGGGTGCGGTTCCGACTCTGAGTTCCGCAGGCAATATGGGTGTTAGGTTTTGTCAATTGTGCCCCCCTCCTCAACACATTGGGGTGAGTTTAAGTAGATAAGGGACAACTAATTTTACAAAGCCACATTATTGGGCACGGTGCTTATGGCGATAGATTTAAGGCCTTGCGGGCCAGGGCTCGTGAATTCAACCCTCACACCCACCCACTTGTTTGTACATATTTTCCATACGGTTGAAATGGTTCCGTTGGTTACAAACTGTTGGAAGTTAGCCTCTATCATTTGCACATATATATATGATAATTGTTGTCAACTTAGTTGACGAGTTTTGATTGTCCACCTGTCAGTGGAACAATTTTAAAATTTTAATCTAATTTGGCCTAACGACCTTTTCTTCCCGCCAACGATTTTGAGTTTTACCAATCATTTTAAAAAACTGAAAAATTCATCGTTTTCGACCACTAAAAAGGTCCAAATTGTCACCTCCTTAAGGAAATCTAACGATGCTAACTAGTTTTCCACGCATCATGCTCTGATTGGTTCATACGGCTGACTGGCCTGCTGAAGTCACCTGCCACATGTCACGCTCGGGTTGACTCTCCTCCATCCATACGTCCATGTCACCCTATTGATGTCATCACTTGTACGGATGACTCCAGCATCCATAGTGTTGACGTCAACATGCCAAGTGTCTCTATGGGTCCTGCCTATAAGAAATTTAGTTGTTTCCAAAAAAAATCAACAGGCCGTAACTTCTTCATATGATGTTGAATTGAGGGGTCATTTACATCGTTGGATTCAGAACAACGAGATCTTCGATTTCAGACTGGTTTCGATGCATTTCAAGGACTTTGAAAATTTGGCCTTCTAGGATCCTCCTAAATCCTACACCCTTAACATCACGGGGCAGACGAAGTAACCCCAACATCCAGGACAAGGATAAATAAGTCGTATCCAAATACCGGGATTATATTCCTTAGCATGAACATGAAGAACTACACTGTGTGAAACTGGAAGAAGGAGCACAACATACGACAATCTCGGATGCAGTGGTCAGGGAAGAATGAGAACCTCGACCCTAGATATTGGCCAGACATGAAACCGAACAAGTCAATAAATGCAAGTCATAAAACTATATTGGACAGTGAAATTTCTCTTACACTGAGTGATTATGGATAGCCAGGAAGTGCATGAAGATTTGTTCTAGACACTGAACCATCTTCATGGGTATTTGTGACATAATGGCTATAGATTTGACAAGATGGACCAACTACTAAGCCACATTAAACAACACTTGGAACACCCACTAGCATCATCAAAACCTCCTGGAGATCAAGTGAGCCAAATCTCGGTATCTGATTCAGACTCAAAACCAATCCCCTGAGTTTCTCATGTCTTCTTCCTATATATTTCTTTTGGTCACATCATACAGTGGGGAGTGCACGGCTATAAGTCGTAGTATATGTATGTTTTGTTTTAACTAGGTTATGATATGTAGCTATTTGTTGAGCCTTTAAAGGGTCCAATTTTAGGTATGGTCCAACCAGCGGGGGGGACGCCAAAAAGTATTTTTGAAGTACATCTTATGTAATTATTTTCATTGCGATAATAGAAATTTACCTTAAACAAAAAGAAAAAAAAACAATGTGTGTGCACGTTATTTTGTAATTTTTTTGTTAAACTTTTGGAAAAAAAACCCTTAAACTAAACTTTAAAAAAAAGTAGAAAAAAAAAAAAAGAGAAAGGAAATTAAAACTAAACTATAAAAACAAAATAATTTTAAAAATTAGAAAAAAAAAAATAAGTTTAAAAATTAAATAATTAAAAAATAAAATAAATAAATATATTTAAAAGAATGATTTAAAACTTAAAAAAATATAAATCTAAATAAAAAATATTAAAAAGTAAAGAAAAAAATAATCAAACTAGGCCACATTGGATGCTAAAGGGGGCTACCAGAACGGCTAGTGCAAGAGTGGACGAGCATCAACCCTCAGCACAAACCACACCGACAATGCACTAGCCATGTCGGCTCCCTTTGGCACTCGACAAAGTGGGGGGCCTATGACGAGCATCAACCCTCAGCACAAAACCTAGCACCTGACGCAGCGGAGGGTCAATGTTGGGCATCAACCCTCCAAACATTAACAATATTTTTTGTATTCTTTCTTTAATCTTTGATACACTTTTAAATTTTCTTTTTTTTCTTTTTTCTTTTTTCTTTTTTCTTTTTTTCTTTTTTTTCTTTTTCTTTTTTCTTTTTTTCTTTTTTTCTTTTTTTATTTTATATATTTTGTAATTTATATATTTTTAAATGTTTTTAATGTTTTAATTTATTTTTTTAAATTAAATTTGTTAATTTTAGTTTTTAAAATTTCAATTATTTTCCTATTTGTGGTATTTTTAAATTTTTATTATTTAACCCTGATGGGGGTGGAGGACTTTTGAATCTACAGCAAGGTCCAACGGGGAGTAATTTCATGCGAAGCACAATCGTTGCACACAAGAGAGATGGCCAGGACAACTAGCGGATGGGTTGAGACCCACACGAAGGTTGTTGCAAGTTATAAGGATGATGCCCTGCCGTTTGTTATTGTTTCACCTTCAAGTTATGGGATATAGCGCAGGTTGTGAAAACATCATAAAATATGCATAGGTTAACACCTTGTGCATGCTCTCATGCCTGAGAACTTCAATTTGGGTGGTTGTTGTTATAGGTAGGGGAGTTCAGTGGCTCTTTGTTTATGTTTCTTGCCGCTTCATTTGGGACCCTAGAGCCGTGGCGATATAAATATTTTTTGGCAGTTGGATTTCCAAGCTGAGGGGAACTAAAGCGGCCTTCTAGTCTGAGGTACGCGAAAATTGGATGGCCTTGGGCACATTGGGAAGGCAATTGGTAAGGTTTGTGGGCTTTTCAATTTGAATTTATTTTTTCCCATCGCTTTCTGTGGTGGTGTGTTTTGGTTGGACTCCATTTAAGTGCTTCCAGGTGAATTTTGGGTTCGGTGTATGCACCGAGCCACAAGGGGATTGGCTCTGGGCTTCTGAAGATTAAGAAACAGTTATGAGTGGGTTTGGGTGGCCTTCACTTGGGGGTGGCTCTGGTGCCCCTATAGAGGTGGGGAATTTATGCTTGGTTAAGGTGGTCGTTGTGTGGTGTGTCAGGAATGACGGTGCCTTTCCTCTACAGAGTTTTTTGCAATAGATCCCAAGTCACATAAAAAGGATGGTCCTCAATGTGGGTGTTTCAATGCGTTTTTTAATATGATGTGGTAAAGGGGTCGTGTTTGGTGAGGAGTAAAGCCCCATGATCCATTGGGGGTAGAGGTGGCCAGGAAGGCGTAGACGATGTTGCAAGGGTCAAGCAATTGGAATTGGGTGACATTTTGGAGCATGGCTAGGCCCACTCTCCAAGTCGTGTGGTTTAGCCCGTCACCTTGGAGTCCCTAGAAGTGAAAATTCGACTTACCTTGACTATGTTGGAGGATATGCATGAAAAGTGCCATGACGACTGAAAAAAAAAAAAAAGTCATTCCATTACTCAATGATCTACAACAAAATCAAGGGGACATCCTTGATTGTCTGGCTTCTCTATAGCGTGGTCAGGGGCACAGAAATTATTGCTTAGATTACTTTGAGGCACATCTGGCCCACGTGGAGTTCCAAGCCCATTGGGATTTTGATCATCCAGTTGCTCTGTGTGCTGATCAAGCACCAAATACTGCTCTTGGCCTGTGATGTTGGTTGGTTGTATGTTTTTTTATGTGTGTTTTGGGCTATCTGGTCATCTAGCCTATGGTCCTTTTGTAAAACATGTTAGTTTTTCCTTAGATTTGCATTGCTCTCCTCACCAACAAATCTGGTCTGGTTAAGGCTGGGAGAGAAAAGGTCTTTTTGTTTATCAAATGTAGTATCTTGACGAATTAATGGAACCTTTTTTAGTTGACAAAAAAACATATTATTTAATTCTAAATTTTATTTTTATTTTTAATTTTTAATTTTTTAAAATTACGTTAATAAAAAAATATAAAATTTTATATTTTTCAATGTCATTTTTTATTTTTATTTTTGTTTCTAATTTCTATTTCTTTTTGTTAATTTAGTTGTCTTACTTTTTTATTTATTTTTTTTAAGTTATTCTTTTTTTTTTTTATTACAACTTTATGTTCTTGTGGTTAAATTTTTTGCTTTATTTATAATAATAAAAATAATAATAACCTATACTATATTTTAATTTTTATTTATAATTTTATAAAAAATTTTCGTGGATGTTATAATGTTTTCTTGTTACTAAAATACTTAAATCTATTTAAACTCGAAATATAAAGATATTGTTTAATATATTAAGAATATAATTTCCTATGATGATAAAATACAAACTTATATTTTTTTTATTTAGAAAAATGGTATGAAGAATGTATCTATGAATGTTTTTAGATCAAGGGCAAAAATTATAGCATCTAAAGTTGTAACTAGACCCTCTATGAATGTTACTCAAGTACAAAACCCAACTAACACCTATAGTAAAAGTCAAGCAACCAACCCCTCAAAATCAACAAAGAATGTTATAGAATGGAAAATGGCACAAGAAAAATGAAATGGACTTTTCATTGTATATTAAAGATAGATGAAGGAATAAAAGATAACAAATATTTTCTATATTGTGTTGAGATTTGATATAGATATAGATATTTTCTATGTTTGGTGTTGGATATAGATATTGTTTATGTTATTGTAAAACTAGCCAAGACACAATGCACGGTGTAATATCCCTTGACTTGAGGATTAAATGTAAATATTGTATATATGTGTTTTCATTTTTTTGAATGTTTTAAGTCTGAAAACATGTGAAGAATTTAATTATCAGTAATATATTACTGATAATGACTGATGATAAATTTGTAATTATGGTGTTGTTTTTTTAAATAAATAAATCTGGAAAATTAATTTTGGAGTACATGTGGTTGAAAGAGATGAGGCTACAAAATTATTGGTAAATGTTAATTACCCATCAATAAGTACTATGCATCTAATTAGGATGATTAGATTTATTGAGAAATTATGGAATTAGCTAATTAATTGTTTCTCTAAAAGACAAGATGATGTCTTTGGGAGTGGGAAAGAGAAGCTCATTAATGAGCTAGTAACTACCTGACACATTGTTGGGACAGGGTCCCCTAAGGCCAATTTTGGGGAAAAAGCCCAAGTTTTAGGGCTGACAACCCAAGTTTTTGTGTTGTAAAGTGTAATGTCTCCGCAAGTTATGATCGTGGAGCTCGTAAATGTAAAGTGTCATAAAGGGTCTTTACCCTTCTTTTATGTAAGTTGTGTCGGCTTGTATAGACCTAACCATGGTCCGCGTACCATGGGATTGTATAAAAAGAAGAGTCTTAGAGAGTCTAAGGCATTTTAGTGAAGTTAAGAGAAGTTGATGTGATGAGTCATTAGAAGTGAAGAGCAAAGAATCTTAGAGTAGAAAAGAGGCTATGCAGCTGTGTACGCAGAGGCCTAGAGTAGAGTCCACAGCTGAGTGCGCAGACCCCTGCAACTGAGTACGCATGGTAGTTTTGAGTCTGTAAGCAAATCTGAAGTATCAATAAAGAGATTGTTCTGGAAATATATGTGTTTTATCTAATTACTTTTTTTATGAATGAATGTGTTTATATGATGATAAATAATGGGTTTATGATTTAATGTTGTTTTGATGTGCGAATCTATATGTTTTACATTGTTATACAAACACAATTCATAATATCTATTTACGCGAAGAGTATCTTAATGCATGTTAAAACTATCATACACTTAAGTTGATCTGGGTAAATACAAAAGTAGAAGCAATCTCAGAAGCACGTAAGTAGTTGATTCGTTTGTTTAAGGTCCACGAAAGATCGTCGTAGAACTTCGCGGGGGTCTATAGGTTGGTAAGAGAAATTCATATTGATAAGCTTTAAGGGCTTATCGATCTACGCAAAGGCAGGGTTAGCGCATAAAACGGCATCATAACCATCTCTCGATGTGGAAACTTGGTTCCAGCATCCCCCCATACTGCTTCGGGTGAGACTTCAGTCTGCACTCCGCGAATTGATGTTGAAAGGGCCAGTAGTGTAGGGATTTGTTTGGCAAACTTAACTCTGAACTTGGGTTAGGAACCACTAAGCCAACAAATGGTTCTGTTGTCAGGACTAGAATCTACATAAAGAGATGTGTGATGTCGCATCACTGGAATCCAACAAATAATGAAATTGAAGATTGGCTGGATAGAAAGATACACGAATTCGCAGCACAAGAGAACAGGAACCCGCGATTGATGAAAGAACATTGATTGGATAAGTATCTGTACATAGAGATACATAAAATTTTCTTTTGTTCCTTCCCGGTCGAATTATATGAGTGGATCGCTAAATTGGCAGACGGCCAAGGAAGGTGGAGACTTGACAGTCTGATAGTGTGGACCCTGGAGTTAGTGCGGAGATTGGAAGCCTCTGAAGATAAGATCCCACATGCTGCCAATCACTAGCTTGATCATATCATAGAAGGATTTGTGACAGAGTTCGCGGTCGATACCTCGGTTACCTACAGTGTCCCTTAATGATATTCCAAGAGGTGCAGAGCTGAGTTTTGTGGGATTATAGTCATTGCATTACTAAATTTGTGTACAGATCAAGGATACAGTGTCATTCTTCCTGAGAAATTGCAGACGAGAAAACAAAATGTTTATAGATCAATGTGTTCACCTTTGAAGCTTGGGGAGAGATTTCCAGATTATCCTAAGATTGGAACATTGCATGAAAATGTTGTACATGCAGTGGAATTGTATCGAGATCTCAAGTGTCTTAGAACTAAAGTTCGTGCTTATGGAATTATTGGAGAATATAAGTCGGATGACAGTTGATTTTCTCACAGGGCTTATTGCAAACTTTACATATTCACATGGAAATGTGTTTGGACACAATCAAAAGCTAAAAAATTCACTGGAGTGAGGCCAACATGATTCATATTTCAAAATAAACTACACTAATCCATGCATATAGGGTGATCATAAACAGATATCTAGGTCAATCAAAGTTCAAAATTCTCGCTCCTCTGGAACACTTGTTCATGGAACAAGTCCGGGTTCAAATAGTAGTCCTAATTCAAAAACGCTAGTTTCTTCGGATGAGGTTGTGACAATAGGTAGACAAATAGCAAGTGTAGATTATAGACCTCCACTTAGACTAAAGTGGAGCATAACTGAAAGTATAATTCTCCAACGTGATGGCCCTCTTCAGCGTGATGAATATGGGCAAATAAAAATAGCAGATATGTATGGAGTTCCACTCACTTTCAGTGGCAAGGCCTATGATGATATGTTGCTTGCAAAGTTGGAGACTATGCATGCAAACTTTAGAGAACACGGGTTTTCGATGCTTGTATTTAACATGGAACAAGGCCTACCCATCTTTGCCAGAATGGCTAATTTTAAAGTTAAACGTACATATTACTTCTGGTTTGGCTTCTTTGAATACTTAGGGACAGTGGTGAAGGATGCTTTGGCATGGAGATGATTGATGTTAATTGTTATTTGAAATTGAGTGATTGAAAATATATGTGTAAAATCACAATTGCTTTAATATGGGCAAATAAAAATAGCAGATATGTATGGAGTTCCACTCACTTTCAGTGGCAAGGCCTATGATGATATGTTGCTTGCAAAGTTGGAGACTATGCATGCAAACTTTAGAGAACACGGGTTTTCGATGCTTGTATTTAACATGGAACAAGGCCTACCCATCTTTGCCAGAATGGCTAATTTTAAAGTTAAACGTACATATTACTTCTGGTTTGGCTTCTTTGAATACTTAGGGACAGTGGTGAAGGATGCTTTGGCATGGAGATGATTGATGTTAATTGTTATTTGAAATTGAGTGATTGAAAATATATGTGTAAAATCACAATTACTTTAAAGCATAATTAGTTCAATTTTAAAGCCTCCATGGGCTGTCTTTTATTAATACAATGTTGTGATTAAATTATAAGATTTTGAAAATGATTATCGTTATATTCAGAAATGAGATATATATCTAAACAAAATTGAAATATTTTAATGAATAAGCTTTTCCTGGATTTATATATTTATTAAGAAAAATCAGAGTGATTCGATATGAAACCTTTCAATTACTATTTTGACACTTTTTGCATAGTTGAAATCCAGCTCCCAACTTTAGAAGGTTGATTTGAACACTTTACAATTGATGCAGAGTGAGTGGTATGTGGATAGCAGAGCTCTCCCAACACTATTCAATATAATTATAATCTCGATGGAATCCTTGATAGGCATGACTAGACTTTCACTTAGGAAGAAGGAAAACCTTATAATTCTGAATGATGCTAGCAGAATCTTCAAACCATTCCAGTAATAGGCTCGTCATATCTAACAATTCATTTATAATTGAAATGCAATAATATACACAAAGTATATTGTATTTAGTTTTTTCGTTTGTGAATAAGAATATCTTAGAGCAAGAAAGAGAAAAAAATCCAAAAAAATCCCAAATCTAGGGCATTGATATAGATTTTAATATAAGCTTGAAGCATTACAATTTCAATATAGATTTTAATATAAGCTTGAAGTAAGAAAATAGTGACACAACCAACTCTGTTTCTTTCAGATCTCCGAGACATACATTAATGTGAACCAAACATGTCTGCAAATAAATAACTGATAGGTAAACATAATTGATAGGTAAAATTGATAAATAGAATTTGGTGAGAGAATAGAAAAACTAAGACTTGAAAATTTATACATGTATTAATTATATACAGATCATCAAGTCTATTTCATAATAAATTTGAACATGAATATCCCTAAATTTTGTTCAATTCTTGGACCAACAAGACAGTAACATTTAACATTTGCATATGTAACATGTAACATAAGTAGATTTTCTTCTATATAGTCATAAATCCAAACATAAATGGATAGCATTCAAATATGGGTATATAGCTGATTTATGTGCAATGTGTGGCTCTGAATTTAACCCTGGGGGTCAGACTTCTTCTCCTTCTCCTGCCCGTCTTGAGGAGCCTGGGATTGTTGTTGCTGTTGCTTGACTGAAGGGTTCCAATCTTGGCGTAGCCTTCGGAACAGCATGACCTCAGGCTCTGGAATATGAATTGCATAGTGCACCCAACCAAGAGATTGACAAACTCCTAATGCTCTCCATTCATCCTGTGAATGAACGTAATTAACGTTATTATTTTTATAATATATATTTAATTTTAAAATCAGGGTAAAGCCAAACACCAAATTGGTGTATAAGACTTTTGTTTGTGAGACAAGGGATTCACTTTCTCAGCGATTTGACTACTAAGCCGACCAAACACTAAATTAGTGTATAAGATTCCCTGGTTTATGGGATAATGCAGCTATTTGACTGCTAAATCTACCAAGACATACATACTCTATCTCTATTATTTTGAACCTATTATTTTTTAAGAAAAAACACATACCTACACAAACTGTATAAAAAAAACATTAAATCATGAATACTGTTCATCTTCTTACCTCTCCCAAAAGTCTAGTAATCGGATGGGTTCGAACAATCTTTCGAGGAAGGATAACGTGCCTGTTTGTAGATAGAAAGAGAATGATCACATTCAACTTTTACACAACCAAACATATATATAAAGAAAACTGAAAAATATGAAGCCATGATCGACCTGTACTCGTATGTATCATCGTAGTATTTTTCTGAATATTGAATGTTTTTATCGTACGCCATTTTTCATTCAAGAAATGGGATCAAGAGAAACCAAACAAGTGAATTGCAATAGTGGGTTGTGAGTTGTGGTAGGAAAGATGAATGAGAATAAATGGTGAGGGGAGATCGACTATGGGAAGGCGGACCGACTTCGTTCAAAATTATTCGGAGACTCAGACGGTTCGTTTCTTCACCCCACTGTTTATTCTGCAAGACACGAAATGCGCATCAGTCTGGCTCATTGCATTGCAATTTTTCCTGGTGGGAAAGTAATTAGAGATCTAGCTCCTCATGAGGCATTTGCAATTGGGAGAACTAAAAGTGTACCTTCATGGAGAGGGTAGAAATGGTACTTGTGCCTTTTTGAATCTGTGAGGAGTTCCTCTGTTTGGCGTTCATCATCTCAAGCCAACAATATGGGATCTCCCAGCTCTCTGCAGAACAGAGAAGTTGGTCCTGCACTTTTTGCAAGATTATTTTTTCTGCCTGGTGGTACTTCGCAATTTCTATTTGTAATGGCAGTCCCACTAGCCATGGAACAGAGATTTGCGACCTCCTCTAATTACTTTTCACTATAGATTGCAAATCACATTGTGAATTCGAAGTGGTTTCTCATTGCTCATTGCATATGCGATTTGTAACCCCTCACTTCACCTGTTTCATATGATTAATACATTGCGCAATTCTGAGATGCAACTAGCATAAGGTCGTAAGTCGCACATCTGGTATCCACTCTGCCATCTAATGTTGCGACCTGCGATGGGATTTTAATCTGCGACGTACCCTTTAAATTGAGATGTCTGACTAACACTAGAACCGCAAAATATGACCTACCTAGACTCTCGATTTGTGACCAGAATAAAAGCGCTTATCTGCTAAGTCACAGAGCAAATTTTGAGACCTCATTAACTCAGCTTCTATGTCGTGTCTCCACCCTCTCATCGCACTTTGTCAACACATTGTCGATGGTTCATTTACCTCATTCAACGTGGGATATATTTAGTATCCCTGGAGCACAAGTCGAGATTGATCCATGCATAATCCTTCGTAATCTGCAAAAGGTATAAATGCTAGTGCCAGCGTTAATTGAAAAGGTACAAGGTGAGGCATCCAAAATGGGTAGAACTCATGTTCACTCCATTCATCCATGTTGAGAGCCAAAGACAGCATCATTCACAGCTTAGCTACTTCTACCTAGTATATTTGTTGTATTGACACTATAACAA
This sequence comes from Pinus tabuliformis, assembly GCA_031772625.1. Lineage (NCBI taxonomy): Eukaryota > Viridiplantae > Streptophyta > Pinopsida > Pinales > Pinaceae > Pinus > Pinus tabuliformis. The sequence goes on along the minus strand of CM062808.1, from coordinate 253,169,142 downwards.
TAGGACATCGCTATAACATACATTGTGATGAGGCAAAAAAATAGTGTCTGGTGGATACTTGCACAAAAGGTTAATTTGACTACTACTTCATGGATTTGTGGTCTCAATATAAATGATTATACATGTGGGATAGTCGTTGCATGTGTGTATGATCTCAGTTAGCAAGTAATAGTGGGCAGTCTAACCAGCATTCCAAAGCCTCCCCACTCATGCCTAAAAATCACAGTACTGGATTTAGGGTGGTTATACAAGCTCTTCAGGTTTCTATTCACAGTATTGCATTCGCAAATTGAATTATCTTCCTAAGAGGACATAAAAGGGCATTTTCTTGCCTATAACTTGTACCCATATTCAATGTATGTTGATGGTTATGATGCTCAAACAAGACTTTTGAGAGTGTAATGTCCCTCTCTTAATAATAAATAATAAATCTTTTAACAATAAATAATAAATAATAATAATAAATAACCATAATATTAAAAAAATACAAGAAAATAAATAATAAACAATGAAAAAAAGGGGTGCTAGATAGATACTTAAGGTGGTTGAGAGGAAGTGTCACAACAAGGGTAAGAAATCAATAAGAAGAGGCAACCTATTTTAGAACATAATGGAAGAGTTTGGTATAATCATAACTTGGTACTCTAAAGGTATCACTATAAGGTCTATCTAAGGATGATGCACATAAAGAAGAAAATATTGGCAATCAACTAATGAAGTTGAATAATCATGGTAATAATGAAGGTCATTTTGAAGGAACCTTGAAGGTATGATGACATAGATTAAAGAAGTAAATCTGTAATAAAATTGATCAATTGGAGGAGATAAGTTGTGTGCATGACAACATCTATAATAATTTTTCCCTCTAATGGAAGGGGAACTACATGCACACACTCCATGAGTCTACATGCAACTTTATTGCTTTCTTGTTTTATTTCTTTTTTATAACTTTACTGATTTTTTTACTATTTTCTTGTTTTATTTCTATTTATTTTTATTTAGAGCTTTAGTATGGTTATTTATTATTTATTATTTATTACTATTTTTTTTTTCATTGTTTATTATTTATTTTCTTGTATTTTTTCAATATTAAGGTTATTTATTATTTTTATTATTATTATTATTATTATTATTAAAGGATTTATTATTTTTATTTTTATTATTTATTATTTATTAGTAAGGGAGGGACATTACACACAGACGAAGGCTTTAATCTTATGATCAAATTTCAAGGTTGTTTGAAAAGGTGTTTTGATGGTGTTAGTAACTTTTGAAGCAGTCGAGTTTGATGAAATAACTAATTACCATTGGATTCCTTGAGTTTGATTTTGAAGACTAAATACTTGAATCTGCCCCAAAGTTCAATGATAGTCAACTTTGAACTTCCAACTCAATCTACAATAATATTCAAACAAGTTTTGTTGATCATATCTTGCAAGGACAAGGAAAATGCCAAACTAAAAGTTGTTAGTGATTTCAGGAATCATAATGTGTAGAATGTGTAAAGTAGTACAGTTGGACAGATCACACATTTTACACAGTATGATTCCGGAAATCACTAACAATATGACAAACTGTGGAAGTCTCCAATCTCCCAAACTAAAATTTGTTAGTCAAAGCCATACACACAACATTATGGCACTTCTAAAGATCTTAAATTTGCTCCTTTGGGCGCTAATTTTGAGTTCATGTCCCAACAGAAAATCTTCCAATATTCTTCATAAGAGATAGGAGCAATCAATTCCCCTTCATAAAGGGCCAAGGGACGAATGTTGTTTGGGACTAACAACCCTTTGAATGTTAGTCTGGTATTGAGTCATGGAATTATTACACAACAATGGTTGGAAAATTAATTCAATGGATAAGCAAGGTATTACTAGGCAGTTCACATGTTTTGCACCATGTACAAAGCTATATGGTTCAACACATGAGCAGAGAAACATGCACACAATCCATTTTATATCATGCCCATAAATAGAAAAGAGGAAACATGGATGTTGACCTATGCAAAGAAATATGGAGTTGAGCCATGAATTTCAAATAGGGACTTCTCACAAATGTAGAAAATGATCCTAAAGATAGAAAGTTGTGTAACTAGGGTTTCGATCGACAAGAAAATTGGCTCCACGTAGGCTTCAAGGATCATTTAGTAATACCAAAGACACAACATCACAGTTGCTCAATCGATGATCTCTTCCATAAAAATGGGGTGTGGTAATAGGAAAATGTACATTCAATACAACAAATGAACATCACAACTTTGTTCATCAGCTAATACAAGCCTCCATGGCTTAGCAACAACATCAGAAACAAGTGTTTTAGGGTTTCAAATGACCATCTCTACTATCCTCATAATGTCTTCTCTCATAGTGTAAACATTTCTTATCATAATGTCAACAGTTATGAAGAGATAAATTGGGCATGTAATAGTCATTAGACATGAGGGAGTCATGAGGGTAGGTGAACAGTGACCTCATTTTTATAAATATACCCTCATGTCTCATTTGAAGAAACTTTGGCACTTGATCTAGGCTAACTTTAGGTAGTTGTTCTATGCTTAGGGAGCTAGAGGCATTTAACTCTTGGTAGCTAGTAGGGTGAGTTGTGGTGAGGCTAGGGTTTTGCTTTGGAAGATGGTGTGAACAGCTCATGTTCCACTACTTGGCCTTGATGGACTTGTTGAATATGTACTCAAATTTGCAACAAGGATAATAGGAATTTCTTCACTTTCGGCATGGATTCCTAGGCATCTTTATGGTGGTTGTATTGGCTTTCATGTATTTCCGTATTGTTTGTATGTGTGCTTTCATGTGGGAAATATGTTAATGAACTCATTCGTGGCTTATGGCTTGCATGTCTACCTTAAATCTTTGCTTTCCACACAATGTCAGTAACTTATTGTGAATTGATTTGTAGTTAACCTCTAGCATCTTTCCTCTTCACATATCTTTGAGATGGTTTTAGCTCATTAATCCTTCTTGTGGCATGCTTCTTCTCATTGTTTTGTCGTTACATTCTTGTATCATGTTCTATGGTTTGTCAATCTTGAGTTGACATCGTTCCCATTGCCTGGGTATTCTTTCTTTCTCTCACTGTGACATCTCCACATTTTACAGCCAAGAGTTGTAGAGCAAAACATTCATGGTGGCAGTCAAGCCCACATATTGGATGGGGATCCTATCCCAAACGATGTGATGTCTAATTGGGAATTCACACAAGGGAGACCCCCTAGCTGTTGGAGGTATATTTCCCTCCGTCAACACACTGATGATGCTATGGTTACCAAGAGGCGTAGTGGCACCATAATCATTCAACACATGGAGTAATCAATTTATGTGGAAATTTCAGGAAACATAGAATGAGAGACATAGAAATGTAAATTATAGATGTGAAAGAATTTATAACACATATGTTTCATAATAGATATATTAAAACATTGCTAAATGTAACTGTTGGAAATAATACTGAGAGGGGGGGTGAATCAGTATTATCAAATCAATATAGCTTTTCCATTTCCATATTAAGATTCATATACGCTACTTCAGTTAAGGCAAATTGTGTGTATATGCAATTGTGTGTAAAGAAACAAGCATATATCCAGTAAACTTATGATTCAGTTAGTTGATCCTTAATGAGTGCGTCAGAACATTACTAACCATATGAACAATAAACAGGAGAAGTAAAATAGAATAGATCATCACACACAAGAACCACACATGAACACCATGATGTAAGGTGGAAACCCAATGTGGGTGAAAACCACCTGCTGCAAGTCATCTCAATCTTCTTTTAATAAGAAACTTCTTTTTACAATAGTTCTGTACTGGTGCAGTCTTATACCAGTACACGGGTTGCTACCTGCAGAAGGCTACAACCTTCTCGTTCTCTAGACTTTCCTGGAAGGGAGCTACAACCCCCTTAGCTCTTGTACTAGCTGATCCATTTACTAGTACGTAGGTGTCGGCCTACTGAATGCTCCAACCTTCACTCGTTTTCCAACTGCTACTGGAAGGGAGCTACCACCCCCTTAGCTCTTGTACTAGTTGATGTACTAGTACGTAGGTACCGTCCTACAGAAGGCTACAACCTTCTCTTTCCTTCCAGGGACCACATTTCATAAATTTTCAAACTAGATCCATGAATATCAATCAAACATCAAATAGATCTACAACCAACCAACTTCCTTGTACAAATACTGAATCAATAACTTCTCAGAACACAGTACCAGTAACCAGACAACAATTTAGAACCCTGAACACTACAGTAATAGACAAAAACAGCTAAAACATATTTCAAGAAAAATTCTACAACTTCACCAATAGAAACTTGTGTACGTCCGCAGTATTCACTTCTTTAACTTGTGAGTATCCGCACATCCGTTGTGTCGAACCTGCGGGTATCCGCATCTGCGCTCTGTCAAACCCACGTGTATCCACGCCTCCGTTGTGTCAAGCCCTGCGGGTATCAGCCCCTGCGCTGTGTCGAGCCTGCGGGTATACACGCCTGCGCTATGTCAAACCTGCAAGTATCCGTGCCTGCGCTGTGTCAAACATGCGGGTATAGATAATTTATCAGACTTCAATTATACCCCAAATTATCAGATCTACAGATCTGATCATACGCCAAACAGATCTTGACCCATCAGTAGATCCATCTTGTAATGCTCAGGTTTCTCCTTGATTCAGGTCCAGCTATAACTAACCAACCGATCACCAGTATTTTAGATCTTGCTCTTCTCAAGATATTCAACACATCAGTTCCCCAGCCAAATGATCTCCTTTCCTTTTTATAGTCTAGGCCTTACTCAAACCATGGTCCAAAACCATAGAGATCCAATACTAGGGACCCAAAACCTGGGTTCAATACTTTAGATGCAAAACCATGAACCAAAACCATAGGATCAAAAATGTAGGACTAAATACCATGGACCAACCATAAGATTTCCCACGTGTGCACTTTTCTCTACATGAAAGTGTGTGTACTTTACGTCCGCACTTTTTGTTCAGAGAACCTGCGTACATTTCTACAGCGTTTGTTTGGCGCGCCTGCGTATGTCCGCGGCTTTGTGAACAGAAACCTGTGGGTATCTCATTTTCTTCCATTCTGAGAGCCTGAACATCAATTCTTTGCTACTGACCTGCTGCACTATGATCTGTCATCTATGTGAGTTGCCATCAAGGACAACACTTGTATCATAATGCCAACAATCTCCCCCTTTGGACTTGATGGCAAAGCTAACTTGTCGTACTGAGAACTGTCATCTGATTCCTTTGAGTTGTCCTGCATCTCATCACATCTGATATCTCTTCTGTAGATTCATCTAGTTATATATATATGAGTTGTTCTTCTACGAGTGGGTTGCCATCAAGTACAACACATGCATCATATTGCCAACACTAACCAGACAAATGAAAATAATATATTATGGTCAAGATTGGGGTGTAGATTTGTGTGGATATAGTCTCATAATAATTATAATGTTAATGGTTGCCATATGTAACTATCTCATGTAATTGATAAGAAATCTGAAGTATCATATACCCTAAGAGCAAACATTTTGAAATACAAGGAATACATTAGGTCATGGAATTGATAAGCAATCTAAACTATCATATACCATAAGAGAAAACTTTTGGAAATACAAGGAATACATTATATATATATATATAATGTCTTTATGGATTATATGGTGAAGTAGGAGATAATTTTTTATGTACTTTACAATTTGATAGATATAATTTTCCATTCTAGATGCAAAAGAGAAACTAGGTTGTTTGTGTACATCTAGGATAAGAATATTGTCATTGCCAAGGTATCAAGGTATTGTTTATAAGGGAGAAAGAAAAATAAGCATTATGTTATAATGAATTAGGAACTAGATTATTCATATGTATGCAAGGAAGAGATGTCCTTAAAAATGTAAGACACGAATATGTGATAGGTATGGTTCTTGGTACTAGTTATTAAAGTCATTGAAATTAGATACAATTAATTTGAAGGAAGAATGTAAACAATGAGATCAATAGAAAAATTTAAATGGATTTAAAAAAAAATGTGACTACAATGGGGTTCATTACACAATGTTACATATCATTTTATAAAGAGAAATTATGATTTAGCACAAGATTCTACAAAGATTTGTGCAAGTGTCATGAACAACATTGAGAATGAAATTGTAAGTTTCCTTATTTATATTTATGCGTTATGCATTATAGTAAATATCATTATATTTTTTTATAACTTATTTATCATTGAAATGTTATATATTGTTTAACAAGATTTTACTAAGTCTCTTTCAGTATGTTAGAGTTAATTTATTATACAAAGACATATTATGGATGTGATCAGTGATTTTCATACAGATAAAGAAGAAGAAGAAATGAAAGAAACGAAAAACAATAGAACCTAAAATTACAAGTGTAGATACAGTGGATTAGGAAAGGAATAAGAAACATCAATCTAGTAAGGCTGAAAAGGTTACATTTGAACATGTGGACGCTGAAGATATACAATATTTTTCCATTGGTGACAATGAGGCTAAAATTATTATTGAAAACAAGAAGAGCCATAAAAAACAAAAAAGAAGAATGCCCATGGATGTTTATCTTCCTGTTGATGATGATGAGATTGTTAATTTAGAAGAGAATGTGTTAAATGATAAAAGGAAGAAGTCAAATTTTGTTGGTCATTCTGAAAAAATCATGGGTGTCACTGAATATTATAGTGTAAGCTCTAAAGGTAGCAGGGAAATCATAATGCCATGCATTGATTTAGAGGATGATATTGCTAACACAAAACAAAATGTCATTCAAAATAAATTAAGGAAGAATAACTTGGTTGATGATGGTCATACATTTCAGTTAAATGTTAGAAATCTTTATAAACCAACAAAAGGGAAATCTAAATACCAAACTAGAAATTAACACCACCTACATGTTCATAACTTGAAAGGTACAATCCATATGCACATGTGGTTGACAATGTGGTTCTTGTTGATTCAATTGAAGTTCCCAACAAAGAGGTATTTGATAGATCATGAAGTTTTAACAACAAATATTATGTAATTAGGGGAAAACATTCTGAAGAGGCTAGAAAAGAATTGATATGAAAATATCCCAATAACCCAATTTTTAAAATTGTAAAATGTATCATTTATGTTGGTTTAACGGATACATAAGAAAAGTCATTAGCATGGAATCACAATATAAATAATGAGTATAGGAAGTCTATGACTTTCATCCAAAGGGTCAGATTTATTCATAGTGAATTTAAAGAAAAATGTGGTGGGAATAAGGTAAATGTTAGTCAAAGCTTCTGAAAGCAATGTTCTATGGAAATATATTGTCCAAATGATGAGGAAAATATTAATGAAAAATGTTTCAGAGTAAGTGATTCATTTATAGGTGTGGATACATTTTTCCAGTTTGGATTTGTAATTGGGGAGATATGGATATTTTCAACATGCTAGAGAATATTGGCATTAAATCCTTAATATGTACCAGTAGTGTTAGAAAATCAGAAAGGCTGAAATATTTTCCTTATATAGATAATTACATGTGATATTATTATGTTTTCTTATGTTCTTCTATTATCTTTTAGTTCATCAAGAAATTACCAAAACAATAGCACAAAGATTACAGACACCAGATATAGGTGGACAGACAGGGAAAAACCCCTATCTAGGGGAAAACCCAGTAAAAAACTCTTCCTTAATAACTTCCTGATATAATCCAAGACCCTTGACAAACATCATCCACACCAATTCAACCCTTTCTTCCTTCTGTAGATGATAACTACTTCGAATTTGCGGTAACAACTGGTAGCAACACCTTCAACCTAGCAGCAACAACTTCAACCTAGCAGTAGTAACTTCGACCTAGTAGAAGCAACTTCAACCCAGCATTTATCCGAGCAACAACTTTGACCCAGCAGTAGCACTTTGATCCTCCAGTACTAGACCAGAAAATCCACACGTGTGAGAGAGAGATGACCCAAAAACATTGATCTTGATCTTTCAAGCACTTCTCTTCTTTAGATGATAACTACTACTTTGCAATAATAACTAGCAGAAACACCTTCGACCTAGCAGCAAAAACTTTGACCCGTAGTTATCCGAACGAAACTTCAACCCAGTAGCTAGCCCAGCAACAACTTCGACCCAGCAACAAAACTTTGATCCTCTAATAGTAGACCAGAAAAACCACAAATGTGAGAAAGAGATGACCCTAAAACTTCAACCTTGGTATTTCTAGCACTTCTCCTTCTCTTCTTGGAATTTCACACTTTTTCTGCCTCCTTCTCTTGGATATCAAACTTGTGAGTGAGTTATGTCCAGATGAATTCGAACTACTCCAATATATAGGCTTTTGGTGAGCTCAAATTACCTAGTTTGAGGCTGACTTGATCTCCTTGAGGTCGACTTGGTGTGGAGGTGACAAATACCTAATTTCACTCAATAATCAATCTTTTTACATGATTCAAAAGCCCAAGAAGGGTCTCCTTAAATGGACAGTGACTCTAATGGCTCAAATTAAATCTTGGAAGTACTCAATGGGGAATTTGACCTAAAACATGATAACCCAAACATGAAACCCATGCTTAAATAAGTCATATTAATAATAATAAGAATAACAAGAATAATAAAATTATTTTTTTTTCTTTTGATAAATACATTTCATTATGACTCAAATACAATTTATGAAGGCCGAACATAGTTACATTCTTCAACACTCCCTCTTAACTAGGGAGGTATTCATACTTACATATACAAGTACATGGAAGATCTCAAAACACATGAACCATGAAGATTTTAGGCACTTACAATGCCATGAACTAGATTCCTAACTAGGGAAATCTATCTAGGTGGGACTAAGATGGGCTAAAGCTTTCATCCAGTCTAGATACCATCAGGCTTACTTGTTAACCATCAACCCAGGGATCTAGGTGTATATCCATGGTCAAAGCTCCATGACCAACGCCACCCTCCCTACTATTTTGGTATATATACATCAACAAATATGTCGGCCAGATGTCCTCCCATGCATTTTACACACCATGCCTCAACACATCAAATCTCTCTAACCTAAACCATGATTTTCAAAAAAAAAATTAAGAGATTTACCTGAAGAGTCACAACCCCAATCAATAACAACCTTTCAAATACTCATGAGAAAACACAAACGTTCGAGGTCTTTTGACTTCTTGATGTTGCCTCAGATTTCATCATAGTAGGACTTTTAGGCTTCCCTAACAAATCTTGACAAAGGTTTCCTCAATCATTCAGCTTCCTTTCCTAGTTCTCATGTAGCAACCAAAACCTAATTTCCTTCTTTCAATAGCACCTCAATATGCATTCTCCAAATTCTTCTTCAAGGTATCCATCATGACTATAATATGCCCTCCATCTCAACTCGGGATATATATTATTTTCTTTATTCAAGCTCCCTCTTAACTTAGGGAGATCAACTTCTTTTCTATGACATCAGAGAATATTTCATGGTTTCCATCCTTCTTATTTTTATCATCATCATTCACAAATATTCCTTTATCATGCTTATCAAATCAATGAAAATCTTCATCATCCTGAACATTATGCACCTTCACAACTTAGATAGCGAGTACAACCAAAAATATATATAGAATCATGAAGTTTAACTTTATCAAAATCATACAATAATGTAAGCATTGGACTTTAGACAACAAACTTAAACGTAGTTAGGTTCACAAACAAGAGACACATACTTTTATACTTCCACTACTTGCATGAGTTAGGTTATAGCCCCTAGATCACATCAGTAACTCAATCAAGATATCAGTCTGACTATATCTATGGCCTCAATATTTCTTCCAGAGATTGATATGTTCTATTGTAATATATTTCAAACCCTAGAAGCAATTCAAACAGGTATAAATCTACAATCTTTAGAATTCATATGTTAGACTTCTACTAGGATTTAATGTAAACCCTAGATTCCATACATGAGACACTAAGTCTTAGATGTCAACCAAAAACCAATCACAACACAATCTAAGGTTTCAACTAAATAACCAACTTTTGTTAGGGTTTGTTGTAAACCCTAAAAAAATCCATCGCATTGGGAGCAATATCATCTCATCATATCCTAGAATATCAAACTTCTACTAGGGCTTAGTTACAAACCCTAGAAATTATCAACAAGTAGGTTAGCACAAATACATATCTAGGATAATCATGCAAAAGCATATCATAACACATATAGGACAAACCCAAGACACAAATATCAATACATTTAAATTCAGACATATAACAATCTCAATTAAACTAGGGTTTTTATCAACCGGAAAAACATACACCTAGGGTTTCATTCCTAGGAGCTTATACTTGATACATAAGGGTTTCACTTACAAACCCTCATTTACCAAAACCTCAAGCTCTAGGAACACATTACCATTCAACCCTAAAGGACTACGTGATCAAGTGCTCAAAATTATGCTTAAAAATCAAAGTTGTCATAATGGTGTGGAACCTAAACGACCATGGAGTGCTCGTCATCCTGAATATGGTGCAACTCGTTTCGTGCGACACAGACACCGTATGCTCCCAAAAACGTGATCTGTTTATTTTCCCAAACATGCAAATTTGGTGTAGGAGCTAACAGGGATGCTAACTGGGCATCTGTACAGCCCAGTCAGCAAAAAGAATATTCCATGGGATATCCTCAAAATATTCCTTGCAGGTGGTGAATCGGAAGGTAACAAGTGTCAGAATTTCATTGGTCTACGGTTAAGAAAGTCGACCCCCAATGTACTCAGGTTGCGATGCAATAATCGCAATCGCACATCACAGAAGTTCAGAGTCCTGTATATATATTACCCCCTAACTCTACCGATTGAGAATTTCGATGGATCTCAAATGTGAAAAGATTATGGGCTCCAATTAATAGTTTTGTTGGTTTCCGTGTATCACAATTCACACATCGCCCCCACCGCATTCACAGACCAT